>CM039678.1:3424974-4093407 GCA_022496015.1 Hordeum marinum | reverse complement strand
ACTAGAAGGTTTTTGTGAGTCCTAAGGATGCTAAAAGGTGTGCGAGCTTCAGTGATTCTTCTATGAACTGAAGCAAGCATCTCGAAGTTGGAATATACACTTTGATGAGGTGATCAAAGTTTTTGAGTCTATACAAAGTTTACGAGAAACTTGTATTTGCAATAAAGTGAGTGGGAGCACTATAGAGTTTCTGATAAGTATATGTGGATGACATATTGTTGATCGGAAATGATGTAGAATTCTGGAAAGCATAAAGGGTTGTTTGAAAAGAGATTTTCGAAGGAAGACCTGGATAAAGCTGCGTAGTTATCGAGCATCAATATCTATAGAGATAGAACAAAGATGCTTGATGAGACTTTCAATGAGTACATACCCTGACAAGATTTTGAAGAGTTCAACATGGATCAGTCTGAGAAAGAGTTCTCGCCTGATTTGTAAGGTGTGAAGTTGAGTGAGACTCAAGGCTCGACAACGACAGAAGAAAGAGAAAGGACGAATGTCGTCCCCTATGCCTTAGCCATAGGCTCTATATTATGCCATGCTGTGTACCGCACCTGGTGTGAGCCTTGCCATGAGTATGTCAAGGGGTACAAGAGTGATCCAGGAGTGGATCACTTGATAGCGGTCAAAATTATCCTTAGTAACCAGAGGACTAAGGAGATGTTTCTCGATTATGGAGGTGATAAAGGGTTCGTCGTAAAGAGTTACGTCGATGCAAGCTTTAACACCAATCTGGATGACTCATAGTAGCAATCTGGATACGTATAGTGGAGCTGCCATTTGGAATAGTACCAAGTGGAGTGTGGTAGCAGTGTTTACAGTTTGACATAGAGATTTGCAAAGTACACACAGATCTGACTGTCGCAGACCCGTTGAATATAAGACCTCTCTCACATGCAAAGCATGATCGAGCCCCAGAACTCATTGGGTGTTAGATTCATAACAATGCGAATCACATAGTGATGTGAACTAGATTACTGACTCTAGTGCAAGTGGGAGACTATTGGAAATATGCCCTAGAGGAAATAATAAATTAGTTATTATCATATTTCCTTGTTCATGATAATCGTTTATTATCCATGCTATAATTGTATTGATCGGAAACTCACATACATGTGTGGATACATAGACAACACCATGTCCCTAGTATGCCTCTAGTGAACTAGCTCGTTGATCAAAGATGGTTAAGGTTTCCTAGCCATGGACATGAGATGTCATTTGATAACGGGATCATATCATTAGGAGAATGATGTGATGTACAAGACCCAAACTACAAACGTAGCATATGATCGTGTCAGTTTACTGCTACTGTTTTCTGCATGTCAAGTATATGTTCCTATGACCATGAGATCATGCAACTCACTGACACCGGAGGAGTACCTTGTGTGTATCAAACATCGCAACATAAATGAGTGACTATAAAGGTGCTCTACAGGTATCTCCGAGGGTGTCTGTTGGGTTGGCATGGATCAAGACTGGAATTTGTTACTCCGTGTGACGGAGAGGTATCTCAGGGCCCACTCGGTAATGCAACATCACAACAAGCCTTGCAAGCAATGTGACTAAAGTGTTAGCCATGGGATCTTGCATTACGGAACGAGTAAAGAGACTTTCCAGTAATGAGGTTGAACTAGGTATGGAGATACCGACGATCGAATCTCGGGCAAGTAACATACCGAAGAACAAAGGGAACGTTATACGGGATTAACTGAATCCTTGACATAGAGGTTCGACCGATAAAGATCTTCGTAGAATATGTAGGAACCAATGTGTACATCCAGGTCCCTCCATTGGTTATTTACCGTAGAGGTGTCTCGGTCATGTCTACATAGTTCTCGAACTCGCAGGGTCTGCACACTTAAGGTTCGGTGACGTTTCGGTAGTGTAGAGTTATGTATGGTGGTGACCGAAGTTTGTTCGGAGTCCCAGATGAGATCCCGGACGTCACGAGGAGCTCCGGAATGGTCCGGAGGTAAATATTCATATATAGGAAGTCCCGTTTTGGTCGCCGGAAAAGTTTCGGGCTCATCGGTAGTGTACCGGGAGTGCCGGTAGTGTATCGGGAGACCTCCGGGAGGGATATTTCGACCCAAGAGGCTTCATGGGCTGTGGGAGAGTAATAACCAGCCCTTAGTGGGCTGGTGGAACAACCACAAGAGGCCCATGCGGCTGGGAGAAAAAGGCCCAAAGGAAAAAGGTGGAAAAAGGCCAAAAAGGAGGAATCCTATTCCTACTAGGATTGGAGGAGGAGAGTCCTCCTCCTCCCTCCCACTTCGGCCGACTCCAAGGAGGGTTGCCTTGTGCGCCGGCCCTCCTCCTCCCTCCCTCCTATATATACTAGTGGAATATAGGGTTTTTACACAGATTTTATGGCCACGTGCTACCCGTTCCACCGGTGCTCCTCTAGATTGGATTTCTGCAGCGCTTAGGCGAAGCCCTGCCGGAATAGCTCCACCACCATCTTCGGAGCGCCATCACGCTGCCAGAGTAGTCTCCTACCTCTCCACTCTCTCTTGCTGGATCAAGATGGTGGAGATCGTCATGAAGCTGCACGTGTGCTGAATGCGGAGGTGTCGTCCATTCGGTACTAGATCAGAAGGACCGTGATCAAGGCCACGAGACGATCGTGACAAGATCACGAGACGGATCGTGATGAGTTCGTGAGACGGATCGTGATGAGATCGTAGGACGGATCGTGATGAGTTCGTGAGACAGACCGTGATTGGATCGCGGGATGGATCGTGATGAGATCGCGGGACGCTCGGCGATTTGGATCGCGAAGACGTTCAACTACACCAACCGCGTTACTTAACGCTTCCCGCTTAGCGATCTACAAGGGTATGTAGATCCACTCTCCCTCTCGTAGATGCTCATCACCATGGATAGATCTTGTGTGTGCGTAGGAAATTTTTTGTTTCCCATGCAACGTTCCCCAACACCCACCTCTTTGCCGTCCGCTCGCTGACGGCAAAGAATCTTTGACGTTCGCTAGCAGACGGCAAAGAGCTGGCAGATGGCAAAGCCCCTCTTTGCCGTCCGCCAGCTCTTTGCCGTCTGCTTCGTGCTAGCTGATGGCAAAGACACTCTTTGTCGTCTGCTAGCAGACGGCAAAGAGCTGGCAGACGACAAATTGTCTGATTCCAGTAGTGAGTATATGGAATTGGCTTACACTCGCCACAAGCTACATCAAGATCACATCAATACAACAACATATTCAAACATCATACAGAAGAGCAGGGTCCGACTACGGACGAAATCAAACGATAAAATGACATCCATCCTTGCTATCCCAGGCTACGGCGGCTATGTAGATGGGCTATGAGGAGGTGAGAGGGAGATTTGCGACCTGTGACATGAGGTTTTTTAAAACACCGAAACGTCTGATAAATAACCGATGACCCCACTGCTACAGTTGACCGATGGGTTATCAAACGAACTCGGAATGCGACAAAATTTCGCAGGCGGTCTACCTACGCTATAATAAGACCACATGTCAGGTTTTGACCCAATCCGAGAAAGTTTTATGCGCGCCTTAAAAACAATATTTTTATCGATGTCGCGGGCACGTGCATGTGTGGTTGGTCTCGAAACGGGCAACGACAAGAATGGAGAGAACCAGCGACTACGAATGGATGCAACTTTTCAAAAACGAGTGATGATGTTATGCAGATGATGTGAATGATGCGATGATGAATGCAACAACCAAACGAAACACAGACGGGAATGGAAATAAAAGAGGAATCTTCTGGAGCGTCGCCCATGCTGTTACAGATGGTGACTGATGAACGCAAACGTCTGGCAGAACTAAGCGTATCGGATGTCTGCATCTATCACAAATAAGAGTTATCGATCAACCGTTTGAGATATGTCATATTTCTCAAACAATCCATCCTTGATATCATGTGCATTAGCATCGCACACGCTATTCTGTGATGCAACGTTTACGATGCACGCCACGTGATAAACAGTTCACAACTATAAATAGTGTAGGATAAAGAGTATATCACACACACTTACATTTTCCGCACCATTTTGCGCTTTTGTAACTAAGAAAATAATTTAACTGTAGTACAAGTATCAGATAAGTTTTAAAAAAATTCTAAATACCGTACTCATGTCGGACAGGATAGCTATTGCACACACTATTCTGTGATGCAATGTTTACGATGTGTACTGCATCACAAACAGTTATCATTGTGAACTATTTGCGACAGAGATTCTATCACCAACGTTGAATTCAGTTGCACTGTTTACGATATTGTCTGACATCACACACGGTTTGGAAACGGGAATTATGTGCATGATTGCACATGTTTTCTATCTGTGAAACATATCGGATCATTAGGTATATCACAAACGTTGTGATTTACAAACCGTGTGCGGAATAATGACCCACAAAGCATCTTTTTTATATTTTAATCGCTATAATTTAAAATTGTACACAATTTGAATTTTAAATTAGGAAATAGCTTTTTACATATCCATAATATACATAGATAGGTTCAAAAACAAATGAATTATTCGATTCACGGGTACATATGTTCAAGAATTATGTCAACAAAAGAATTACATAAGCACCAAATACAGAATGATGAATGATGGTTGAATACTTGTTTTAAATACCGTACAGAAAGAGACAAAAAATATTTTGGTTGCTGTAAAAGGTGAAGCAGAATGAGGACTTCCAGATAGTCATTGTTGTCTGGCAAAAATACATGTATATTTGCATGCCCAACAATCATGTAGATTGAGAGATGATCTTGAATAAACTGCACTGGGAACCACTGCAAAGTAAAAAGATACAAACATTGTCATCTAACAACTCATTATAGGTAGTAAAAAGGCTATAGAGTTCTGAGTTAATATACTGCAGATCACTGTTGTCTTGGACAAACTGTAAATAAATAGTTTTTGTCACATTTGACCCATTGTACTTAAAGTCTTTATTAGTTATGTTGATTCATGAATATCTCATTGCCACATACGCAAAAAGGGTCTAAGCACGGATCTTACCAGTGACATATGTACCTACAAGCAACAATTAATGTTAGAAGGTAAATTGCAATCGCACAATGATGTAGTACAATACTCTCTTCATCCCACTATATAAGATCTAGTGACATCCAACTAACATATTGGATGTATTAACATCTTATATTATGAAGCGGAAGGAGTATAACATGGGAAACACATATAGCCATGTGAACCAAAAAACACTAAAATAGGCATATGCTCACTACAGCAGGCTTAACATCAATCAAATATAGTTATTCATAATGATATTGTTGAAATTGCATAGAACATAGCTTGTACTTAAACATCAAATTGTACAATTGAACATTGCAGAGGGAAAAACCAAGGGGCATATTACCTACATCAGGCTTAACAACAAACAAATATGGCCATTGAATTGGTGTTGATCAAATTGTACTACACACTCTGAATAACTAAATAGACAAGGCATACTACAAACAATCGAATATAGAAATTGAAACTGGACCAATGCTAACACAAACAACCGAAAACCTTTAAAGGAGGCATATGCTCACTGCAACAGATTAGTAGCAAATAGTCATTCATTTCGGTATTGTTGAAATTGCATAGAACATACCATGTGCTTAAAGATCAAATTGTATGATTGAACATCACATTATGAGAAAACTGAAATAAACAAGGGTGTGTTAACTACACCAGCTTTAACATGATCCAATTGTATGATTGAACAACCAAATCTAGCAATTGAAACTCGACATATGTTCATTATAAAGAACCAAAAACAGCGAAACAAGGTATATGCTCACTACAGACAACCAAACATAGGCATTCATGAAATTAAACTGAACAATTCAAACTCTAGGATATCAAATTGCACTTTTGAACATTACATTTTGCATGACTGAAAACGTTTAACACGGCATGGTTAAAACCTAGCATGCCAAAAGCTACAAAGATGATCATATGAAGTTTTCCCCCTTTGAGGAGGCACAACACAAATCATGGGTTTCCTTAGTTGTCACATATGGGTTCATTCCCCTTGGAAGAGCCCAGACTATGGGTGCGCATCGTGCACTCCCTGTTGTCGCAGCTTAGCTCCTTCTCTTCGGAAGAGCACGACTGCAGGGTGACCTCCCTAATGTCATGGATGGGCTATTTCCACTTGGAAGAGCCCGATAGTACGCCCTTGTCATCGTTGTTGTCGTCAATCAGGTCTGACTTGGCAGCTGACAATGCCGAACCAGTGTCATAGAACGCGACCTTAAAAAATGACAAAAGGATTTCGATGGCGATGAAGGCAAATTCCTGACAGCGAAGCAAAGTAGATCAGCGGTGGGGCCATGGAGGAGATCCACGAGGGTTGAGCCCGAGGGGGTGGGGGTGCGACACTTAACCTGTGGCATAGGCCGCGTCAAATCCGTCATTGTCAACGAGCTCGAATCCGCTTATTAAAAGCCTCTGGTCAGTCATCATAGTGAGCTTCCTCGGGCCCTCGGTGGCCACCTCGCTATCGTCCAATGGACATGGCTCGATATACCTCTTTATTTCCATTCGCTCATCGAGCTCCCCAGGAAGCATAGCCTGGCTTAGGCTGCAACGCTCTGGAGTGTGGGTGAGGATGTGGATGGGGATCTATCACAAGAGGTTGGCCTTGATACTCGTGATCTGCGTTGGGTTTTCCGTGAAGAGGAACGGGTTATCGCAACACAAAATGGGTACGTATTTTCCTCAGTTATGAAACCAAGGTTTATCGAATCAATAGGAATACCAATCCTCAACCGTCTTCAGCGGCACACACAAAAGAACAAACAACTTACACCCAACGCCGGCAAGAGGGTTGTCAATCCCCTTGATCTCGTTATTTGCAAGCAAGTGAGTTGTGTAGATAATTGTAAAGTGCAAAAAAAAATAAAAGCAAATACATAACAGCAAGGTAATGATTGTAAATATATAAGTGAATAGAACTGGGGGGCGTAGATTTCTGTAGTGGCATCTCTCGTAAGCAAAGCATACGGTGAGTCTGCATCGGAGATGCCCACACATTGGCTGATCCACTAAAACCAGTTCCATTTTCCATTTTATTTTTTTATTTTTTTTATTTTCTATGATTTGTTTAAGATTTAATTTCCATTTTTCATTTTTAAACTTTTTGTCTTCCTTTTTTTTCCTTTTCTTCTTTTTATTTAAGAAATATGAATACTTCTTTTGACAAACACATACAAGTATTTTGTTTTCGATGGGTTCACATGAACTTCTTTAAAATACATGTAAACTTTTTAATATCAAATTAACTTTTTAAAATATCGTTGAAGAACTTCCAAAGCTATATGAATATTATCTAAGAACATCAATTTTACATGAAGAAATTTCAAATTATGCAAGTAATATTTTTAATTGCATGAGCCAGTTTTAACTACATGAGTGTACATTTGAAAAGTGTGGGCACTTACTAAACGTACACGAACATTCTTTTAAACTACATGAACACTTCTTGATATGACACTTAGATTCTTTGAAATTACATTAAAAATATTGAAATTTATGTGAGATCTTTTTAAAACTATTAAAAATATTTTAAAAATAACTTGAACACTTTTTTGGTACATAAACATTTTAAAACATTTATGTATATTTTTATAATACATAAAAGCTTAAGTGCTATATATAAAAATATAATTTAAGCCAAATGTAAGTACTTGTTGATATCAAGAAATGTGTTAGACACTAGCTTGCCAGAATTCAAAATTTATTGGAGAGAGGCATGCAATAGGATTTCAGATACAGAGTTTTAGAGGAGAAAGGGGAAGTATTTCAGTATGTTTGATTTTCGACAACTCGGTTTACTGAAGCTGCTATAATTTATCTTCTCTACGGTTGGGCCAGTCTCCGGCTGCGTACTGTCGGTCTGGGCCTTCATTCTAGGGTAGGCCACACCACCCCATAGCAAAACGTAAGTACTGAGGGCCGGGCGCTGTTATGGATCGCTTAGAGCGAGGGCTGCGAATGGGTCGCTTGCAGTCGCGGGTGCCTACATGGGCCTGCCCATAATATTCACGTACGTACGCACCTGAACCCTTCAGTACGCGCTTAGAAAGTTACTAGTAAACATGCCAGTGCGTTGCACCGGGAGAAGAAATGACTCCTCATACACACACCCGACGACATCAGCAAATTCCTTGAAATTTTTCATGATATTGCATGATAAACAACAAGATAAATGGTGTTGTGCAAAAACATAAATTTTGAATGATTTTCGGTGTACTCAAGATGTTTTCAATTTATTAGACAACCCAAATATCTACCTCGTCGCCACTATCTTTGTACGTCTTTTTTGTCATTCCTCCATAGTGATTCCCAACAAATATTGCATTAGGATGAAAATAGAGAAATACATTTTAGTATTCAACGATAACTTGTGCATACGAACATTATTTTTTCTTGCTGATATATGTGTTTGCAACTGTAATCTAACTCAAGATTTAATTTAGATCCAAACATATTAATAGTTTAGTGGTGCAAACGTATAAGTAGTTTAGCATACGCCATCATATATGGATCGATTATTGTACACTGTGCGAAATAGAGGGGATAATTATATACTTGTTGTAATTATAATTGATTGGAATCAACATGCCCTATGGTGTTAATAATAGCTTTTGTGAATTTTTAATATATATATATATATATAAATATATAATAGTCCATTTTCAAAATACCTGATATAAAGAAAGTATTAATTCAGACTGCATTCTAAATTAAAATTTTAAAATTATTAACATGCAAGATGATAGTATATTTGAAATCTACATATTTTTCTAAGAAATTTTTACATATCATATGTTAGATTTCGAATTAGGATTAAAAAGATACAAATATTTAAAAAGTATTTGAACATACTCGATAAAAATATAGACAAAAAAATGAACCCCACTGTGGTCGAACCCAGGTTAACCCGCCTGAAAGGACCATGCGCTAACCGTTTGTGTTGGTTGGATGGTTGTCTAATAAAGTGTGTTCGGTGTAGCGATTTTTGAAAATAAAATAAAACGTTTTTTCCTGACTTTGTGGATGGCATAGTGGGTAATTCGTGACAAACTCTAAGGGTATTTTCCATGACAGACGACCAGAGGCTATATTTCCTTTATTATTAGGTAAATATAAATATAGCGATAAATGGATATGAAGAAATGTTCACAATTTTAAAACTTATTTTCTAATTAAAAAAATAAGTTTGAAAAAATGTTCTTGAAATTTAACAGTGTTTGACAATTTGAAAACATGTTTGCATACGCAAAAAGACTGTCGCAAAGTTAAAAAAATGTTTTTAATATTGTAAAATGCTTAGGAATTGTAAAATATTTTTTGTTAGAGAATATGAAAAAGCAATCATGAATTTAAAAAATTCCATGAATTCCAAAAATACTCATGAATTGAAAATCTATTCTTGAATTTACAAATGTTCACACATTAAAACATTGTTACTGAATTTGGAAAAATGACAGTGAATTAAAAAAAACGAGCTTAGAAATCTTTGCAAATTTGACTAATCATCACCAGTTAAAAAGTAAAGACAACATTAAAGGGGGAAAAAGAAAGAGAAATAGAAAAAAAGCTGAAGAAAAACTTATTGATGCTTTTCTACGAACTTTTGGTCCGTTCACCTACCCTAAGCTATCCAGGAAGTTGAATTGTATTACCCACCATGCCACCCGTAAGTAAAAAAAAAAAGAAATCTTCGATTATTGTTTCTTTCTTTTTCACCTATTATTGAGACTGCTCGTAAAGTTAAAGTAAATTACCCATCATGTCACCCATAACTAAAAAAACTTTTCATTAATTGTTTCTTTAATTTTTTTCGTCTATCATCGAAACTGCAACTAAAATTGAAGTAAATTCTCCACTCCACCCGCCGTAAAAGTGAAAAAGACGAGCGTTCCATCAAATTATTCGTATGTCATGGGACCTCCAGTTTTCCATTTATCATGATATTGACCTTTTTCTTTTCCTTCTTGTACATGCATCGATGATATACTAAAAAAAATAAACGCGTCAAGGAACATGTCCAACATCGATCCATTGTGAGCATGTTAGAATGCACATTTTCTTTTTCTGCGGTTATATATATATCTATGTGTGTGTGTGCGCGCGTGTGTTTGTGTGTGTGAAATGCAATTATTTCAAACTTGATTTTAACACATAATTATTCCGTTGCAACGCATGACCCTTTTGCTAGTACATATCTATATGTGATACATATATTGCTGGTGCAGCAGGCCGAGCATGGGACACATGCAACATTCATATGCCACGTTAGAATTAATCAAGTTGGTCCATAGTAATAGGAATGGAATCCGATCAATAATCCCATAATATTGATCTTAAATCTTAGCTAAAGAAGTGGATGGAGGTGGCAAACCACAACTTGCATGGCCAGGGATGCACGCACATATGCATGTGCCGCAAAAGTTGGTTATCCACTTGTCGTTCATAATTTGCATATATAAGATTAAGGAATAGGAACTTTTTATATTATTTTTTCAAAGAGTTTATCTCTTATATACATATAAGATTTCTAGTGTTTTAATTAGTTTGCGGGATAGAGTCGAGGTCAATTTTCAACCACGATTAAATTTGTCTGTTTAAGGATTTTAGTGTTGTGTCCTCGAAGCATGCAATTGTGAGTAACGTATCATAATAGAGTATAAATTCTTCTAATTATGTAGATTAATGTTAGGGCTATATTTTAATTGTATGGTATATCTCCTTCGAATTATCAGTGTATCCGGGTATTCCTTGAAACATAAATACTATATTATATTTCACTAATAATCGGCCAACCTCCTTAAGTATATTATATGTAAGCATGTTCCAGCAAGTAATAATTTTATGATGAACATGTAAAGTAATTCCCTGCACAAATATGTGTATAATTCTACTATAAATTATTCCGAATAATAGTAATTCCAGGTAATTTGAATATAATTGCATCCACATAATTCGAACAATCCTTATATAATTTCATTCACTTGCCTGCGCGCCATGGATCGGATCGAATTGAATCGGATCGCATTGCATCAAAGGCACTCGACTCACGTACTCAGCACATGCGCAAGTCGCCATTGATGGATGGTTCCATCACCCATCTGTCTCAGCGTGGCGTTGCTCCTCCGCACAGAGACAGCCGGCGTGATCTCCAATACTTGCCTGATTGGTGTGTGATGATCGACATGGTGGCATACCCAAATGGGCAAGTTGATCAATCACTTGCATGCTCGATCTATGCCTAACTGGCTACTTCTGCGTGTGTGTGTCCCTAATCAATCAGTAGATTGATTGCTTGCGGCAGGAGTTTTCAGTACGCCCGCACCTAACGACCGATCAATCCAACTTGAGGCCGGCTGGCACATGGAGCTCATCACCACATGAATGCTGTATAGAAACTGTTACTTTAAGTTGGCCGCAAGAGATGGGACGGAAAGTAAGTTGGACGCATGCATGGCCATCCATACCCGGATGGGAATTTTTGGAACATGCATGGTATCATGCCCACACGTTAGACAGTAAAGTAGAAAAAAATACTAAGAAGAAAATCTAAAAAAATGTCACGTACATATAGTCGGTTGTTATATTCGTGCATGATGAAGTTTCACGAAGAAATAATTTATGCAAAAACAACAAAAGCGAAGCTATAATAAAAACATTTTTTGGTGAATAGTGAGATCTCAGTTGTGTTTTTTCATTAAGAGTTTCATAGGTGTCAATACTTAATGAAAGTTCACATGGGAGTAAAATGGTATATCAAGTTTGGTACTTCAAAATTTCAGTTTTTTTCTCTTGTATTTCTTTTGAACTTACAGTTTACGGGGTGCATGTAGAACCATGTGTCCATGTTCACCTTGGTTTTTAAATGCACTTTGGTATTTTTAATCCATACCCAAGCCAGCAAGTATTGGGGTCCATGATTAATTAGCCACCGTGTATGTTATTTCTAATCAACATCATGCTCACGTCACGTAAGTGCATATAGTTTGCATCCCATATACCCATCCTTTTTTTGTGGGGCCATATACCCATCCAACGTACCCAAGATTAATCTCAGAAGCATCGATCGACCCACTCAATTTTTTTTCTCAATTATGCTCCTACGACATCTTAAACGGCAGTATAAGTATATATTATCTGCTCTTATAATTGCTTCATACTATATACGTATTGATTTATTCGGATCCTACACATCCATTCCGGTGTGCATGATGCCTACAATAATATACACCACGGCACCCGTATGCCGAGTCAGCAACGTGCCACTTGGTGGTCTCAATACAATAGGCAGGCCAGCCAATCACATCACCCACTGCATGTCTCTGCCAGCCTGACACTTCGCGACCCCATGAGCCACCCACGTGGCTCCGCCGATTAGTGGTTACCATATGCATGCAGACACTGCTGGCGGACCCGGCAGCCGATGGTTGACCTGGAGGAAAGTGACGAGCCAACTTACCACTTTAAACAAGGCCGACGTGGCATCACGTGGCACGCTTTCGCTTCTCCCCACATGTACTCTAGTATTTGAATACTTGATCCGTCAGCATTATTGCACTAGTAAATTGGTGCTTTGAATCTTGACGGTTTGATTCCGGTACGGTTGGTGGTCGTCGTCCATCAGGCAGATGTGGATAACCCGGAAGCAACCGATTCCACGATCTCGTAGGCCCCAAAACTATGTCCGTTGTCTATTAGTGTTGCACATTTTTTAAGCCTGTTGTAGTAGTCAAAAACGATGGTGTGTGCCAACGTTCTTCATGTAGAGTACAAGAAACATGCATGTGACGCACGATCATGTCCAATAGATCTCTTCATGTATGTACTGGTACCAGCAAAAAATAAAAATAAAAATTGGCATGTGATTCACGGTCACCTCTAATCAACAACCGCGTTGACAATTTCAACTTCTTGATTTGTTGCAGTCATCATGGTGGTTCGTCATAAGTGTTATTATTGCCTCGAGCTAGGGACTTTTCAAACGCGACATCATACTTTTATTTTGCATAGACAGACACTTCCCTCACAAGCGTGTATAAATTTAACTTGATCAAGCCATTTGTGACCTCTTCTGGAAGCATTTTTAGAACGCGGACTAGGCAGAGAGGAAGCTTGTCCAAACATGTCACGCCATCGGCACAAATTGCTTTGATTGCTTCAAGAATTGCCTATCTAGAAAGGCAGGATTTTAGAGACCTCAAGTACAAAAAACAGTTGTGCGCTCTTTGTCGCCATGGGCACCACCGCCAAACGTCGACGGACTCCTACACAATGGCAATGAGGAACTAATGAACCAGCGACGATCGACGCCAAGGAGAACAACAAACCAGCTTAGGACATTTCTAACCGATCCCCTATAACCGGTTAGAGGAGTAAAAAAACGGTTTTACTTCTCTAAGTGGCACCTAGATGATCCCCAATCGACGGTCGGGGAGTATAAACTATCCTCAACCACGCCCTCCCTCCCTATATTTACTCTACCAGTCGGTAGCTGAGTAAAAATACCCTCTCCTCCGCTGCCTCCCCCCGCGCCGCATCTACGCCAGTATCGCCCCTCCCACCCCAACGACGACTGCTGGCTGTCGCGTCCGGTGCGTACGATTCACCGCGGTCCTTGACCACCCAGATTTGTGCCCCTATTGCTCTGTCACCGGCGCACAACCGACAGATCCGCGGCCTCTGCGTCCGCCATTGGATTTGGCTCAGCCATATGCCTACGACTGCGCCTTGCCATTCATTCATTGCGTATCGGATTGCACAACCCCGACAACGCCTCCATGCTGCCTGCAAGTATCTCTCCCGCCGGCGGTTCGCCGGCAAAGACACACCCAACCGTTGCCCTGGCTCAACAATGGCCCAACGGCTCGTCGGCTCACTGTTATCATTTATAAAGTGCAATGATTGCCCGCGACAGGTGGTGCGCCGAATTTGTACCACACTGGAACATTTCGGATGGATGTTCTTCAAGTGCGAAAAAGATGGCGTAGGTGCTTCTTTTCATTCGAGTGTTCACCGGATTCAGCACAATTTTAGATGGATGCAAGTTTTGGTATTGGAAAGAAGATTACATTGATCTATTGATAGCACGAAAATTGATAGATACTCGTGCACTCGTTACTAGAATATAGACTAGAGATGAGACTAGATGGGAAGCAACATCTACTTCGAAATCGAACAAGAAAGAAGTAAGCAAGCTCAAGAAGCCGCAGATCAACAATGAATGCATAGAGAAGATGTTAATCCAACTAGTGACAACAGTTATTAAAGTTGGATATCTTTTAAAATGTCTAATTATGATTCTTGTTTTTTTGGTCTTGTTTTCGCAGCAAAGAATTGGCGAATTATGTACTCCAATATATCAAAATGTCATTGAATCAAATAAAGAAGCAAAAAAATATATGTTTCGGTGGCCGAAAATGAAATACAAAAATTTTTCTTTTACTCTATTATATATAAGAGATCGATTAGGTTCAACAAAAACTTAGTGAAATAAAAATACTCCACTAAAATTTTAGTCCACCGAATACTCCACTAGGGGATCGGTTAAAAATGCCGTTACCCGTTAGAGAGGAAGGGGGAGATCGATACAACATGTCACCACGTGACAAGCCACTATATAAAAACCGATTCAGTTGCTTCCTCTTCTGTCTACAGGATATGCTTCTCTCTCATCTACTCTAACTGTATCATTTTCGTTTGGATCCATCAGCATTATCGAGTACCAATTAATTGAGCTTTGAATCTTTGACAGTTAGATCGAATCCGGTCGGTGACCGTCATACATCAGGGAGATGGATAACATGACCTGGAAGCAATCCATACCCACAATCTTGTGGGCCCCAAGCTATATCCATTGCTGTCATGTTTTTTTTTTTTGGGTGGCATTACTGTACTTTTTTTAGGGAGGCATTACTATACTTGTTTAATCGATGTTGTGGCAACACTTTCGGGTAAGAGAAACATGCACGTGTGCGGCGCACGACCATGCCCTATAATTGTCCTATCAACTTCGATTTTTTTTTTGCGGGTGGCTAACAACTATTATTTATAATTTTAATTATCCTTTTTTTACGGGTGGCTAACAACTATCAATTCTAGTTATCCTTTTTTACGAGATAACATGTGACTAGCAATCATCTCTAACTCATAATTATGCTTGAAATCTGAAGTTGTTCATACAGTACAAATTATTTAGCAACCTGCGTCCGTTACATACATGTGTGATTTTTAATCAATGAAGTCCATCGTATTGTCTTCACCAAGTAGTTTCAATGGCGAAAAGTTAGATAAACCTAACTGTCCTCCACGTGTCCATTCATGGAGGACATATGCATACCAAATTAGATAAAATTAACTGTCCTCCATGTGCTCATTCGTGGAGGATATACACGAGGATAAAATTTTGTGCTCTTGTAATTACTTTATATATAATTATTCATCTATTCTGATCATACATATGCATGCCGGTGTGCATCACGCTCACAATAATGTACACCATGCCACCTGTACTTCGAGTCAACAACATGCCACTTGGTTCTCTTAATGGGCCAGCCAATCACCTCACATGCATCTCTCTGCCAGCCTGACACTTCGTGACCCCATGAGCCACCCACGTGGCTTCTCACTGATTAGTGATTAGGATGGTCGTAGTGTGGAGTATCATATACTAGTATCACAGATACTATTTCCTCCGTTCTTAAATATAAGTCTTTTAAAAGATTTCACTACGAACTACATACGAATGTATATAGTGATAGTTTAGAGTATAGATTCACTAGTTCGTAGTGGAATCTCTAGAAAGACTTATATTTAGGAACGGAGGGAGTACATCCGTAGGGCATAGTATCATAGAGTGGTATCATAGATGGTCTCATTTATTATCATGCATGACACATAGTAGCATATAATTTATTATGATACAATATTATAATATGATACCCAACTCTTCTCTTTCTTCATTGAGTTATATGACATTTTATTAAAATTGTTTAGTTAGCATGCATGATACTAGTTATGATACTCCCATTACGACTCCTGGTCCTGGACCCGACCGGCGATGGTTGACCTGGAGGAAGGCAAAGAGCCAACTTACCACTTGGAGGAAGACCAACGTGGCAAGCCAATATATATAAGCTTCTTCTCTCCCGTGTATTGGCTTCGCTTCTCCCACATGTACTCTAGCGATGCATTGCTTTTCTATTAGATCTATCAGCATTATTGCACTAGTTAATTGTTGCTTTGAATCTTGGTAGTTTGATTCTGGTTGGTGGTTGTCATGTACTCTTCTTGTATTACAGAGGTGGATAACATGGAAGCAACCGATTCCGCGATATTGTGGGGCCCCAAACACCACTATTGCACATTTTTAATTTCATTGTATTAGTCCAAGTCGAGGATGTAACAACGTTCTTTGTAAACAAAACATGTGATGCATGACCGTGGCCAATAGTTGTCTCCATGTCCAACTACCAACATTTTTTCTATAGGAAACATGTTACTCACGGACATCTCTAATTAGTAATCCTGTTGGAAATTTCAACTTCTAGATTACTTGCAATTATCATGGTGTTTCGTCTTATCGCCTCGAGTTATGGACTTTTGATATGTGACATTATATATTTAATTGTGCACACACAAACATAAACTTTATTCACACGCATGTGTAACTTTTAATTAATGAAGTCGGTGGTTGCCGCTTCAACAATCAATTTTCAAAAGTAGTTACACAAGGCGAAATAGGCCTCGGCCTATTCGGTCTAGGGTTGTCCCAAGCCATCACCCGAGGCATTGACGAGATGACCAGTTTTGCATTGGTTGACAATGGTGGCACATGGGGAGAGTGCTTGGCAGCTATGCCGCCGTTGGCCGTTCAAGAACGCCATAGGTGGGTACATAGTGGTAAAAAATGCAAGGCATTTTTGGAGAATATAAGACCGCGCGCTTGAGCTGGAGAGAAGAGATGGACGTATTGGCAGTCATCTGGTTGGATGTCCAAGAGGATAGTTATTTTTCCTTGGCTTAAAAAAAGTTGAGATAAGAAGAGTATCGACCAAGCAAACACATTCACAGCTCTGCCCACTTGCCACTTTGCAACGGAACAATCCACACACGCGGCTTCATCATCCTATAAATTCATACGCCGGGGCTTGCTCTCCTTTTCCGGAAAACAAAAACATCACCCTACAAATACACTCTTTGTGTGTACGCATGTGATCAAAACACTTCAAAGGGTATTTTATTATATACTCCCTTCGTAAAGAAATATAAGAGCGTTTGGATCACTATTTTTAGTAATTCAAACGTTTTTATATTTTTTTATAGAGGGAGTATGATAAAAGTTAAGGAACACAACAACTATTCTGAGATAGGACAACTATCCCCCAAATTACAAAGAGGCGCCTGCAGGATAAAAAACACAAACAAGCACACATACGTCACCATCTCCAACCTCGATGTCTTCTCCACCGCACACCTTGCTCCTATCTCTGGTGAGACGGCCGTAGAATGATATAAGCAGATGTGAAGCTTCCGCAAGAGCCACACGTCCCGGAAGTTGGGATTTTAGACCTAGAGTATGAGTATCGTCTGCTAACTCTCGGGGCACCCCACCACCGTCACAACAAGCAAAAGATGTGAGGAGCACAAACATACTCGAGGGGCGAGGAAGCAATAGCCTACCACCACCAATAGTTGTGCACCTTTGTCACTGCCGACATCACCGCCAAACGGCAACATACTCCTACATGGTGGCAGCGAGGAACTCGTGGGCATACAATCATTAACCCGATGGAATGCAACAAACAAACAAACTTACTTGTTGGAGTAAGAGGGACATTGGTACATCCGAATCCGGTTGCTCCTTTTTTTTGCGGGCCGTGTCTCTCTCATCTACCGTAGCTGCATTATTTTCGTTTGGAGCTATCACCATTATTGTACTAGTAGTTAATTGTGCTTTGAATCTTTGACAGTAGACTGCTTCCTATTGGTGGTCGTCATGCATTAGAGAGATGGATAAGTGGATAACATGACCTGTAAGCAACCGATACCCACAAGATTGTGGCCCCGAAATTGTATCCATAATTGTGTTTTAAGCCCCTTGTACATGAGTCCAAAACTCTAGGTCGATGATGTAGCAATGTTCATCGTGTAAAAGAAGCATTCATGTGCTGCATAACCATGTCCAATAATTGTCTTGACAACTTTGGTTCATAAGTTAATCTTAGTTATAGTTTTTCTTATTTTATCTTTTTGTGAAATAACCCCTCACCCATTATATTGCTTAAGATAAAGTTATAACATCGCTTATACAATATATGTCACACAAAACGGAACAGACCTACCCAAAGCCCATCAGCTCTAGTATTTGTAAAAAAAAAAGCAATCGCATGGGCAACCCTATTGCATCTCTATTAACCTTGACCAAGGAAACTTGTAGTAGGAGCCGGCTATCCCAAAGCCTCTCACTTTAAATCCACGTGGGATGACCACATTAGACAAATAATTTTTCGCAATAAGGCAATCAGGGTCCAAGATGATAGGATTATGCCTCGCCAAACCAACATGAAGTCCTGCCAAGCTTGCATGGAGCTCCCCTTACTATGTGGAAACCATGAGGTGACAAAAGACCCCCCCCCCCCTCACAGCGGTGGAGCTATGGTGAGGCCAGCCCCCCCCCCCCCCCCCCCCCCCCCCAAGCTTTAGAAAAATACCTTGAAGGAAAAAATATTTGAAGGGTTTCAATGAGGGGAAAATTAGTATTTGAAGGGTTCTCTGTACCACACAACCCATTGATTTCCACCCATGAAGAAAAAGACAACGTAATACTCTATTTGTCCCAAAATAAGTGTCTTAAGGTTACTATAACTTTGTACTAAAGTTAGTACAAACTTGATACACTTATTTTAAGACGAAGGAAGTATTGGTTAACATTTGGTATCAAGCACACATGCATGCTCTCGTTATAAAACACGGGTATGTTTAATAGTGAGGTCGGTCAACGTAACTCTTCGGCATGCAATTTCTGAAAACAAAACCAATAAACACGTCCAATCTTATTTCACTCACGATTACATCTTCTTTGGGCTTTAGGGTTGTCCCAAGCCACGACTCTACATGCTCGGGCCGCATCGAGATGGAGAACTCGTGACGGTTGCCAAAGGCGGTGTGCATGGAGAGAATGGTAGGTATAGTTCAATAAAAGTGCGTGTGTGGTCGTAAAAAAGAACGTAATAGACGAGTCTAAAACTAAGATAGGAAAGAAATGCCTCAGCAATGTTTGTGTGCGCATCGCACACACATACATGAAGAACCAACCTGTCGTTGGATGGTACAATCCCACGAGCATGGTTGTATGCAATATTTTTCCCTCTCTTAATAGGAATCTAATTAATAATATAGGGTGTCTAGCAATGGACTGGATCGCAGCTGGTTTCCTGAAACGAAATGGATCCGCCGATCTTGTTAGGTCAATGTCCTCCCTCCTTGCGTTCCTTTCTAAAAAAGAAACGGAAGAATAAATAAAATGTCCTTGGTTTCTATGGCTGGCCTGGTTGGCCCACGTACGCAGGGAGGGAGGAGAGAGGCCAGTCGCCGCATCCTACGCACGCGCTTGCATCGTCTCATCCCGCGGCTTGCCATTTTTACTCTCCCCGCCAACTATAAATCGCGCTCGCCGGGGGATCCATCCATCCATGCCTATCCGTTCTTCCCTCCACCCGTCGATCGATCCACGTATTTTGCTCCAGAAATCATCGTCAATGGAGCCCCGGGCCGTTAGTGGTCCCGGCGAGACAGCGCTGCCGTACGCGTACGCGCCGCTGGCCCCGTCCGACGTCGCGGAGGAGCGCCGGAGCGGCGGTGTCGGGGTGAGGTGGCGCGCGTGCGTCGCCGTGCTGGCGGCGTCCGCCGTGGTGGTGCTGGTCGTCGCCAGCGCGCTGGCCGGGTCCAGCAGGGTGGAGAGGGTCGTGGGCGGCGACGTGGTCGCGGACATGCCACCGCTGGCGCAGACGGCGCGGAGCCGGGGCAGGGACGCCGGCGTGTCGGAGAAGACCTCCGGGGCGGCCGATGAGATGGGGTTCCTCCGCGCCGGCGCCGACGCCGACGGGTTCCCGTGGAGCAACGCCATGCTCCAGTGGCAGCGCACCGGCTTCCATTTCCAGCCCGAGAAGAACTGGATGAACGGTACGTCCATCCATCCATGAATCCCTTCCTTTTCGGGTCGATTCAGATAATTCCATTCATTTTCACGCGTTGGTACGTTAATTTGATCGATCGAGAAGCTGACTGGCTTTGCTCTTTGTTTGCTGGCGGCGACCGGCGTTGATCTCCACTCCGGCGATGGACAACACTGCATGCATGCAGATCCCAACGGTTAGTAGCACTCCTCATTAACCGATCCCATGGATTGAAAATTCTCGTTCGGAATCTTTTTTACCACTCGCTCGATCGCCGGCTGTCGCGGAACCAAATAAAAAAAAGTCAACATGCAAAAATGAAATGAGATTGTTACCGATCTACTAGTAGATGGATAACTCAGCCATATCTTTGGATATTGACTGAATCTCGATCGAGCTTGCAACGGCAAGTTGGTTGGTTGGATGCATGGTTGTCAGAAAAGAAACCGAATGGAGAAATAAAACCGGTAGATGGATGGATAGAACGCGTCCGTGTTGCATGCACGTCTAGCTACCTAGCTAGTAACGTGCCAACAGATCCAAAACAAAAAGGTAGAAGAAATAAAACCAGTGTATACATCTATTCAAACTCTTTTTTGTTGTTGTTCAAACTCTTTTCTTGTTGTTGTTCAAACTCTTTTTTGTGTGTGTTCAAACTCGACAGGTCCTACATGCACATCATATATATTGCCATATGGGTCCACCAACGTGGCTGCATGATTATCTTCCTTAATCCGCCACCCACGCGTGTACATATATCCACCTAATCACCGAATAGACAATTTATGTCACGATCTAATCAGGCTCTTCATGTTGCATCGCAGGTCCTGTGTACTACCGCGGATGGTACCACCTCTTCTACCAGTACAACCCGGAGGGGGCGGTGTGGGGGAACATCGCGTGGGGCCATGCCGTGTCCCGCGACCTCATCCATTGGCGCCACCTCCCGCTCGCCATGGTGCCCGACCAGTGGTACGACATCAACGGCGTCTGGACCGGCTCCGCCACCGTGCTCCCCGACGGCTCCCTCATCATGCTCTACACCGGCTCCACCAATGCTTCTGTGCAGGTCCAATGCCTCGCCGTGCCCACCGACCCCAACGACTCCCTTCTCCGCAACTGGACCAAGCACGAGGCCAACCCTATCCTCTTCCCGCCGCCTGGCATCGGCGACAAGGACTTCCGTGACCCCACTACCGCCTGGTTTGACGAGTCCGACAAGACGTGGCGCACTGTCATCGGGTCCAAGGACAACCACGGCCACACCGGCATCGTCATGACGTACAAGACCAAGGACTTTGTCAACTATGAGCTCATCCCCGGCCTACTCCACAGCGTCCCTGGCACCGGCATGTGGGAGTGCATCGACTTCTACCCCGTCGGCGGTGCCGATGGCTCGGAGGAGTTGTATGTGATGAAGGAGAGCAGTGACGACGACCGCCATGACTGGTACGCGCTCGGGAGGTACGACGCTGCTGCCAACAAGTATACGGCGATAGACGCGGAGATGGATGTTGGGATCGGGCTGAGGTACGATTGGGGCAAGTTCTACGCGTCCAAGACCTTCTACGACCCCGCCAAGAACCGCCGCGTGCTCTGGGGATGGATCGGCGAGACCGACTCCGAGCGCGCCGACGTCGTCAAGGGATGGGCGTCCCTAATGGTATATCAATCTATCAGTCATTTTGTTTACCTTGCATTATGCATCATTTATATAGTTTCATGATCAATTTTTCATGCATCATTATATATGCCGGAATGGATATATCAATGCAACGTGCTGGGGGTTGAGAGATTTGTGGCTGCTAGTTGGTCGTGGGTAATGTCGATCGCTGTCATGCATATGGACTGGGTTAAACATGTCGATGTTGCTAAGCTGGCTTGATTATTAGCTAGTTGTCGCCGTCTCGTCGTTGCACGTTTCTTTCTTGTTTACCCATAGGTTGGTTGTAGGTCGCTACCTTGCTGTTGAAGGTTGAAGCCTTCAGCTTTAAGATGACAACAACGACATGGTCGGTCGGTCCGTCGTGGCAATTTTTCTGGGAAATGAATTGAAAACGTGCATGCATGTTCCCCTTCAAACGTTAGATAATTCCAGTTGACCAAACTGCAAACAAACGCGTAATACATTTTCTTCTCCAACCTGTACAACAAAGACCTTTTTGTCTATCTTTTAATCCTCGTGGTACGCGAGACATGTTAATTGATCACTAACCTACTTATCAATGGATAGATTGCCTTTTCTCTGATGGATAGGTTGGTCAATGAGTGCAGATCAAGCCTCCTAATTTCTCTCTAAACACGGCAACTTGTGCAGCCCTAGGGCTACAACACATGTGCATGCCACGTCAATCCCACGTGTAACCATGTGCATGCATGCCTAGATAAATAGTACGTAGGAGTATATGGATTGGGTGTACAACCGTATCTTAATTTGTCTGGCCCCGGCTAACAACCAAATTCAGACTTTCTGTCTGGAGTTGTGGATCTCTGTGTTATTACCCTACTTAGATTAATTATTACTACTTGGTCGTGCAACCCCATTTTCTATGCAGATCTATATGTGAAGCATCTCACATCATTTTGTTCATGTTTATTTTCCCCCAAGTTTATGTTTCCAACGTGCATTGTTCATGATTGATTCGATGGTACAAGTAACATAATGATTTATCTAACTAATCGATATGTTAATAAAGTCGATCCCAAGGACGGTGGAGCTGGACGAGAAGACCCGAACCAACCTCATCCAGTGGCCCGCGGTGGAGATCGAGACCCTTCGCATCAATTCCACTGACCTCAGCGGCACCACCATCGACACTGGCAGCGTGTTCCCTCTCCCGCTTCGTCGCGCCACCCAGCTTGACATCGAGGCCACCTTCCACCTCGACACCTCCGCCGTTGCTGCTGTCAACGAGGCTGATGTCGGCTACAACTGCAGCACCAGCGGCGGGGCTGCCAACCGCGGCGCGCTCGGCCCCTTCGGACTCCTCGTCCTCGCTGACGGTGCCCTCAAGGAGCAGACGGCGGTGTACTTCTACGTGTCGAGGGGCCTCGATGGGGGCCTCCAAACCCATTTCTGCCAGGACGAGTCACGGTCGTCGCTGGCCCAGGACGTCGTAAAGCGGGTGGTCGGCTTCACCGTGCCTGTGCTTGACGGTGAGGATCTATCCCTCAGGGTGTTGGTAGACCACTCGATCGTGGAGAGCTTCGCCATGGGTGGGAGATCCACCGCGACGTCGAGGGTGTATCCGACGGAGGCCATCTACGCGGCCGCTGGTGTTTACCTGTTCAACAACGCCACCAGCGCCGCCGTCAGCGTCGAGAAGCTCGTGGTGCACGAGATGGACTCCTCCTACAACCAGATCTTCATGGCCGACGACGCCTCGGCTGCCTTGTAGCTGAAATTAATCAAGCTCTTGGCCCGGTAATGCATATTCACCTATACTACATACTATGATTCGATCGATCACATTGATTGATTGGAAGCTTCCTCCCTCATGGATGGATGGAGATGGAGTACTAGCTACTCTAGTCATCTTCCTCTTTGTTTGTTTGTTTGTTGTTTTTTTATTTTCTTTTTGATTTTTGGGTTCTTGGTGAGATGAATTAGGTAGATGATTTGTTGGCAGGATGATTACTGCCTTCCAAGTGTAACTATTGGCAGGATGGATACGTATCCTGCGGCAGGACTATGATGATGATGATGATGATGATGATCATATTGATCAATCAATTGTAAATGGAATTATTGGGGAAAGAGAGGAGCACGCGTTTGCGCTGCTACCAAATTTTCGAAATGAAATCTTCCGACTTCCTTGTACGTACGGTTCTAACACCGCATGGATTTAATCACAAATAATTTCCATTGCACGCTTGATCTGGAGCACATATGATAAGATTTCTGAATTGTTGTAACTAGGACGGTGTCTTTCTATCTGTTGTTTTGTTGGCTCTGTATTCTCTTGGGGCCTCTTATCAAACTGAAAAAAGTAAATAGTTTCGGTGGAAGGTTCCGTAACCAAGGAAGGAGATTAATACATTCGTTTTTTTAGGTAATAATAGATTCGGGTTTGCACATATGGTTCAACTGCAATTTCGGTGGAAGGTTCGATGTCTGGTTCTCAAGTTGTTTTTTTGAGCCATTGTCTGATCTTCAAGTTTTTTTTTTGGTTGAGAAATGTCTGATCCTTAAGTGTAGCCTGCTGAAAGATTTGTGGCGTTATTGGGCTGGGCCAGAAAGGAAAATAAGCTTGCTGCCCCTTTGGATTATGTTCTTATGCCAGTTTTCACCAGTTTACATATGCTGGGCTGAAGCAATAATTGTAAATGAGCCTCTGTCCTCTGCCAGTTTAGAACTTTACGTGACTGATCAGTGCTTAGGGCATGTACAATGGTTGATAACTTAGAGATGATAAAAGAAAGTGTCTATAATGGATCATCTCTTAGCCTTATCTTCAATAACTAGCTATTCCTAAAAATGTGCGAAGACATATTATGTTAAGAGATCGTCCCTTGTCTTCTCCTTATCTTATGAATTCTCTGTCTTCCACCTCATCATTTATCCTATGTGACACTCCTAAGATAGCACCATTGTACATGCCCTTATCCTTAGAACCGCACAGAAGAATCATTGCATACTTCCTAATAGAGAGAGAGAGGGGGGGGGGGACTGTAGTAGTGTCGTCCTTTCATTTTTGGCAACATCTTTCTCCACTTGCTTTTATTTTTATTTTGCTTTGCTTTCCCGCTATTCTGTTTGGTTTCTTTTTTCTTCTTTTTTAAATAAACTTATGATTTGTTTTTTAATTTTACAAATAAATAAAATTCACTATTTCTTTTCTAAATAATGAACTTATTCCAAATGCACGTTCTTTTTTATATTCGTGTGTCTTTTTATATCCTTTAGTGTCTAACCACTGGTGGCTACTAGACCAACGAGACATTTTAAGATACTTTTTGAGGATTCAATGATTTGTTTTAGATAGCGAACGAAACTACCTTAATGGGCCGCCTGCCCATTGAACATGCGTGTGAGCTCCGGGCACCAGCTTTGGGAAATCAAGTGTGGAGGATGTAGTCGGGACCGCCTATATTACAGATTCTGCTTCAAACAGGAGCTCGACCCACATGGACGACACACGACTGGGCTGGCCCACAGACGTAAAACCCGCTAGGATTTGATCCCACGATCTCGCTCACACCAGATTGCAGACTGCGATCAATTATCCACTCCCCCACAGAGCTGCTGCTGAACATTAAGGTGCGGAACTCTGTAATACACAAAGTGGGGTTGACATGCCACAAATTCTTTTTGATATTCCAAGCTCGTTTATTGAAAAAATGTGAAAACTATTTATACTCCGAACTTAGAAAAAACATGAACTTTTGCAAAACCTAACAGTTTCCTAAAACGTAAACCATTTTGGTAAAATTGAACATTTTCTGTCATTGTGAATTATTTGAAAACGAGACACATTTTCTGAGATTAACGAACATTTTTCTGAAATTGTGATAAAACTTTGGAGATTAGAACACATTTCGAAATTCCTGTACATTTTCTGAAATATGAACATTTATTGAATGACCTTCTGAAGAAATTTTTAAAAGGAAAACATTTTTTGAAATTCCTGTACATTTTCAAAAACTTGAACATATTTATTCTTAAGAAAAACATTTTTTTTGAAATTACTGAATATTTTTTAAACACCAATTGTTTTTGAAATTGTGGATCTTTTGAAAACAAGAATAGTTTTTGAAATTCTTGAAAGACTTTTTTAAGCACGAACATTTTTAAAAATTCTGAAGAAAATTTGAAAAAAAGAACTATTCTAAAATTCCTGAACGTTTTTTGAAATGGGAAGCAAATTTTGAAAATGAGAACACGTTAAAATATTCTGATTAAATATTTGAAACTATTCAGCAAAAGAAACTTGAAAAATAAAAAAATGAAAGACCAAGAAAATAAAAAAAATAAAAAAGCAAAAAACTAAAACGAAGAGAAAAAAACAGAAAAAAGAAAAGGAATAAAAAGGGCAAAGAGGGGAAATAGAAAACCGTTTCAGGAACCTCCTAGAAGGTTTCCAAAAATAGAAAAACCAGCTGGGAACCACCCATCTGAACGCTCGTCGATCTTCCCCTTTGCCTGGCCCCGACTACTTGCTGCCACGAGCGGCAAATAGGAATTTGCGAGGAAGTCCTCCTATTCAGCACGCGGCGCGCTGGGGAAGTCCAGCTGCGCAACCGTCGCTCCCCCTCATGTGCCCATTTGCAGCGCTGTGGCGCCTCCTATTTAAACTTTTGTTTTTTCTTCTAGTTTTCTTTTCCCGTATTTAAATAATTCAGTATATATAAATAGTTCTAGAATTCAATTTTTTTTGAAAAAGTTCGTGGAGCCATAAAATTCGCTGAATATGAGTAATTTTTATGTATTCGGAATATGTTCATAGTTTTAAAAAATATTGGTTACTTTAATAAATGCTAGTGAATTTGGGTATTGATGAACATTTTTAAATATTATGGTAATTTTATTTAATATGATTAAAAAAATAGTTGGATGAACAATGTTTTTGAAAAAAATGGATGAACAATGTTTTTCAAAAAAATGGATGAATAATTTCTGAATTTTATGAACATTTTTCTAAATCGATGAACGCATTTTGAATTTGATAAACTTTTTTTGAAAATGGTGAATTTATTTTGAATACGATGAACAAATTTTGAGTTTTGATGACTTTTTATAATTACCGATGAACAAAAAATGAACTGACAAACATTGTTTTATGTGTGTTTTCAATAATGATGAACATTATTTGGTATTCGATGAAAGAAATTTTGAATCCTATGATTTTTTTTAAACTTGATGAACAAAATTTGTATTCCAAAACATTTTCTTGAAGAACTAAATGAACAAATTTTGAACTCGGTGAAAAAAACATGAACTAGTGCACCACGTGCTATCCAAGACATTATGTCCTACAGAAGTTCTATTTTGATGACATGGATAAGATGAATGAGAGGACAACTTACCTTAAGATCTACAATGAAGTAGGTCAAACATATTTTGCTTGCAAATTGGAGAGGATTATGCAAGGCTTGCGGAGGGAATAAGCATAGCCTTCGATATTGGCATCGTTCCATATGATAAATAAGTTTGGGTGGATCTGGACATGATTCAAATTCTACCTCCGTGTGAGTTTGTTAAATAATCTACATTTCTTATTTAATATAGTTCTTATTCACCCCTAAGTTAACTTGTTTATTTATAATTGAAAACTTTTTTTTATCTTCAAGAAATACACAGAATATAGCCGATGAGACCTATTACACTTTTGGCTCAGAGCTTACTTGGGAGGGAAAGAATTATTTAATCTCATTTGTTAATGATGTTCTTTCGTTTATGGGCACTTATGTAGCTGGCCAAAATACTACATATATACATCCCACTAGTCCGCAAGTTGAACGCTACTAACAATTGTATAAGATTCATGGTAATAATTTTTACTACTGTGCCACTAGTATATTTTTTTCATATATTATTCTTAAGTAAACTACATTGGTTACTATGTTACTATTTGTTCTTAAAAAAAAACTCCCAAATGTTGTTGTGTCGACGCTGATGGATGTGAAAGGTTGATAATCCCTAGGTGCAAGGTATCATCGTAATACTTTCCAAAGATGGAAGTGGTAAGTATGGAGTGACGAACCCAGAAGGAGCTAATGGTAAGATCAATATTCTCTCAAGTCATATCTGCCACAGATACGACTCTACGTATACTAAGCATTTTTTTCTATCTAGAAACGAGAAATAAGACTGCGTTGTAGGTATAAAGATGATAGCTTTGCGTGATATTGGAGAACTAAAATATGAAAAATAGTTGCTGCCCTAAATAAATTTGGAATATATTAGAATATATTATAAATAGCGAGTGTGGAATAATGATGGTATGGTGTGTGGAATCATCCTAGGCAGTTGATAACAAGATCAGTAATCATTCTTGCAATTTTATATGAGTGAGAGACATGAGCTAACATACTTTTCGTACATGGATCATATGAACTTATGATTGAACCTCTAGCAAGCATCCGCAAGTATTAGAGATCTTTAAGGTAAACCCAACCATAGCATTCACACTTCAAGTCCCCTTTACTCCCATACGCAACAACCTCCTTACTTGGGGTTGTGTTTCAGTCACTCACCAATCCACTATAAGAGAATCATGAACGTATTGCAACATCCTACAGCGGGAATCCCTCACATGTGCGCGGCACGAAGAGCACCATAGGACAACATCAAAATAAAATATACAACTCAAACCAATCAAGATCATCAATCAACCCAAAAGACAACATAAATCTACTCAAACATCATAGGATGACAACACATTATTGAACAATAACATGTGGCATGAAACACCATGTTCAAGTAGGGGATTATAGTGGGGTGCAGGAGAGCGGACCGCTGAAAAGACATGAGGAGGGCGTTGAAGACGGTGATGTTGATGAAGACGATCACCGCAACAGTGGTTCCCCCGGCGGCACTCCGGCGCCACCGAGAGAGAGGTGGAGAAAGTCTCCCCCTTAGGCTTCCTCCTCCATGGCCTCTCCCTAGATGGAGTGAGGTTCTACCCTCTGGTCCTTGGCATCTCTGTCTCTCTCTATGTTTCTCCCTGTTTTCTGACCCTTCATCGTTTCTTAAATATCCGAAGATCCGTAACTTCGATTGGGCTGAAATTTTGAGATGATTTTTAACGGAGAATTATCTTTCTTGCGGCGAAATAAGGGCACCAACCGGTAAGTTAGTCATGAAAATAATATAAAATGTTGCCAAAAATATATGAAAGTTGTAGAATATTGGCATGAATACTTCATAAATTATCGATACATTGAAGACGTATCAAAGGTGAGATGACAATTATTTGCCATTAGAAGACCAATTTCAAATATAGATACTTAACTGAATGCAAACCAGATGCATGCACACAACAATAGATATTTACTCATGTTTTAAAGAATATTCTTGCTTTTTCATTCTTTTATCCAAAATGTTGGATATAAGAATGAAAACAACAAGAATATTCTTCTCAATGCAGTTGAATGCTGGTTCACCTCACCCGCAAAAAAAAGAATCTTGCTTCACTTTGCCATATATAAAATAAGGGCCCTATATTATTCAACAGTTAGACTTCCACAAGTCTTTGTATCGGACCGTAACCATTGTACTTCACAAAATTTGTGTTTCTTTTGCGTTCGATAATTATGCTATTCTACAATTAATTTCAGAATATAAACCATGGTGAAAACAACAATTAGCATGTTTGAACATGCTGGATGCCTACGCAACAGTGGTGAAGCTAAGCCTAAACGATGATGTTAAGCTACATCAAAGAAATTTAATAGCAAGCAAAACCCAACTATAAATTAATGCATATTTGTACACAAATACAACATACATATACTTATTTGAGCTTTTGACATCACTAGCTTCAACTGCTAGCGCTGCCACTGCGAAGCAGCATGAAGAACAACATCAACATGCAACAACAACCATAATTAAAATTATTTCTAAAAAGTATATTAATATCAGATTAGAAAATTATCATTGTTAGTTTAGACATAAGAAAATCTCAATGGAATTAGATGTAGGTAGAAGGGCTCTGATGTGCTCGTGGCCTCGTACAAAAGGGCACCCAGTCGGCACGGTTTCTTTTGCCTCGCGCTAGCCTCTGCCGCGAGCTGCCTCATCTCCTCTAGTCTTATGGCCATAGAAGCACATACCCTTGCATCAAGAGTGCTCTGTTTATGGATGTTATCCAAGTTTTGTTAGGGTTTATGTCCTGCACGGACATGTGAGGCGATGACGAGTCTTTGAACATGGAATAAAGTTCTCCCTGCTTAAACCTCTTCCCGATGGTGCTTCTAGTGTTGTCAGAGGGCTTGTAGAGGTTTTTTTTTCGGCGGGTCTCATGGGATTCGGTAGGTGTTTGTCCTCAGCAGATTCACGTGGATTCGTTCTTCGTTCTTGTTTATCTGTACAAGTCTCATTTGTAATTTGTATTTGTAATATAGATATCATGGACAAGTTTCTTCTCAAAAGAAAAGCACCATCAGCAATGAATCAGGGCAAAATTTGGTTGCGCAATCACCTCAATGATGAATGTTTGAGTGATGGTGTTATTTGTTATGTGTATAAACAAGAAATGAAAAAGGCCACCAATCCTCAAGTGGTTGATTATTTCATGGCTCGGGGGAATATACCATACAAAGGTAATTTCCAGATTTTTAGCCATGTAAGAACTTTTATTTGGGCATTTTATCATGTTCTACTAGTAGGTTTAATTCTATTTGTATCTTGTAGCTTACCGAACCTTGTTGTCCGACAATGTATGTTGGCATATGGAAATGCAAGACATACTTTTCAGGTAATTATGTCCCTTGTTTTATCATTATTGTAAGTATTTTGATGGCTACATTTTTTGTTTATAAAACGCGTTGGATTATATTCAATAATATGTGCTAGAAGTGATGAAATGCACCTTTATTGTATACATTCTTGCTTAAAAAATTATGTCTTGTTAAAGTGGTGCATCGGGTAACACTTGCTCCATCTCCGCCCCTGGTGGTATCCAAGCTTTCCTTGATGTTGGTCCCGCCACGAGTGACAAGGCCGTCGATGATGACCTTGAGGTCGGCCTGGGTGGCCTGGGTGACAGAGCGGAGCGGGCAGTGCCTGGTGGCGGAGTTGGAGAAGGATACGATGGAGAGGCGGTCGACCGGGGTGAGCTTCATGATTACCAAGTGCATCGCCTTCTTCATGCTCTAGAGCTTGTGGCCCTGCATGTTGCCGCTCACTTCCAGCCCTTCCCCACTAGTACAAAACAGGGCTTTGGTCCAGGCTGGGCCAGCCCATTAGTCCCGGTTCACTCACGAACCAGGACCCATGGCGGCATTGGTCCCAGTTCGTGAGGCCAGGGCGCCGGTAGGGCCTCGTGGGCCATTGGTCCCGGTTCATCTGACCCTTTGGTCCCGGTTCCAGACACCAACCGGGACCAATGGGCCTTGCTCCTAGCCCACAACCATTGGTCCCGGTTTGTGGCTAGAAACCGGGACCAAATGGGGTCCTTTAGTCCCGGTTCCAGCCACGAGCCGGGACCAATGAGATGCCTATATATACCCCCTCGCCAGCGAGCAGAGCACTCCACATTGCTTTGTTTTTCTAGCCGGCGAGGGGAGAGCTTTGTGGTGATCTAGCTCACCTCCTATGCACATTAGGTGTTTGATGAAATGCCCAAGCCACACTTAAGCTTTCTCCTCTCGAAGCTCCTTGTCCAAGCTCCATTTTCCTCAAGATTTGTCTAGGTTTGGCGGTCCGTCTGTCCTGTCCCCCTCCTCACCGCCGTTGATCGCCCGTGCCCATCTCGGTGTTGGCACCATTATGGTTAGCCTCTTCGTCTTATCTTCTTTCTAAAATAAAAAAGTTTTTACTTGTATGATTTAGATAGATACTTGTGTAATTTTCTTACTTTTATTATTGTATGTTATTATATAGTGCGATGGTTTTCATACCCGCCTCCGTCGGCCATCGTCCTATCTATGATTAGGATGTGGTATATATTATCTTTTATAACTATTTGTTTTATTTAGTGTTTATGAAAATTATGCCGACCAACATGACATAGATTTTTTAATCTAGGAGGAGGTAGTTGAACCGAAAATTCCAACCCACATAGCAATTCTTGTCGAGAAGTTAAATTTGGTTGAAAAAGAAAACAATGACTTAAAAGAAAAATTACAAAGAGTTGAAGAGGAGAAGATGAAGTTGGAGTTGCATGTTGCCGATGTCGTCGACGATCACAAGACCAAGATGGATGCAATGCGCTTGAAGATTAGAAAGATTAGAAAATATGCCATTCATACTGAGGCTTGGTATCATTATGCCGTTGGATCAATTGGTACCTTAGTAGTGGTCATGATCGCATTTGTTGTTGCATTTAATTTTTTTACATAGTTTCGATGTATGTTTTAATTAGTGTGATGATGAATTTCTATTAATTTGGTCACTTCTCTATTCATGATATGTTGTAATGGTTTTTAATACATTTTATTATATAACGCACGCAGATGAATCGGCAATAGATGTACGGTGACCGACGCACCTTCGAGTATATTAAGGGCCTACATAATTTTCTCGAAGCGGCTGAGGCAAACAAGCAGAATGGTTTTATTCATTGTCCATGTACTGTCTGTGAGAATACGAAGGCTTTCTCCAACTCTAAAACCCTTCACTTTCAACTGCTTGAGAAGAGTTTTATGCCACACTATAATGTTTGGACCAAGCACGGAGAAAGAGGGGTTATGATGGAAGACAACGAAGAAGAAGAGGATGATGACAACTATGTGCCTCCTGAATATGGTGATGCTGCAACGGGGGAAGATGAAGATCAAGAGGAACCAGACGATGTGCCCGATGATGATCTTCGCCGGGTCATTGTTGATGCAAAGAGACAAGCGAAAGTGAAAAGGAGAAGTTGAAGTTCGATCGCATGCTAGAGGATCACAAAAAGGGTTGTACCTCAATTGCGAAGATGGCAACACAAAGCTCGGTACCACACTGGAATTGTTGCAGTGGAAGGTAGATAATGGTGTACCTGACAAAGGATTTGAGAAGCTACTGAAAATATTGAAGAAGAAGCTTCCAAAGGATAACGAATTGCCCGACAGTACGTACGCAACAAAGAAGGTTGTAGGCCCTCTAGGACTGGAGGTGCAGAAGATACATGCATGACCTAATGACTACATCCTCTACCGTGGTGCGTACAAGGATTTAAACTCATGCTCGGTATGCGGTGCATTGCGGTATAAGATCAGACGAGATGACCCTGGTGATGTTGACGGCGAGCGCCCCAGGAAGAGGGTTCCTGCCAAGGTGATGTGGTATGCTCCTATAATACCATGGTTGAAACGTCTGTTCAGAAACAAAGAGCATGCCAAGTCGATGCGATGGCACAAAGAGGACCATAAGAAAGACGGGAAGTTGCGAGCACCCGCTGACGGGTTGCAGTGGAGAAAGATCGAGAGAAAGTGGAGCAACTTTACAGGTGACCCAAGGAACGTATGGTTTAGTTTAAGTGCAGATGGCGTTAGTCCTTTTGGGGATCAGAGCAGCATGCATAGCACATGGAATGTGACTCTATGTATGTATAACCTTTCTCCTTGGTTGTGCATGAAGCGGAAGTTCATTATGATGCCAGTGCTCATCCAAGGCCCTAAGCAACCCGGCAATGACATTGATGTGTACCTAAGACTATCAGTTGATGAACTTTTACAACTATGGAATGGAAGAGGTGTACATGTGTGGGATGAGAACGAACAGGAGGAATTTGACCTACATGCATTGTTGTTTGTAACCATCAACGATTGGCCTGCTCTCAGTAACCTTTCAGGATAGACAAACAAGGGATACCACGCATGACACCGATAGTATATATTTAGACAAATGCAAGAAGAATGTGTACCTGGGGCATCATCGATTTCTTCCGACCAACCATCAATGTCGAAAGAAAGGAAAGCATTTCAAAGGTGAGGCAGATCACCGGAAGAAGCCCGCCCTCCGTACTGGTGATCACATACTTGCTATGGTCAATGATTTACATGTAATCTTTGGAATGGGTCCCGGTGGACTATCTGTCCCGAATGACACTGAGGGACGCACACCCATGTGGAAGAAGAAATCTATATTTTGGGACCTACCCTATTGGAAAGACCTAGAGGTCCGCTCTGCAATCGACGTGATGCACGTGACGAAGAATCTTTGCATGAACCTACTAGGCTTCTTGGGAGTGTATGGGAAGACAAAAGATACACCAGAGGCACGCGAGGAACATCAACGTGTGCATGAAAAAGACGGCATGCATCCAGAGCAGTATGAAGGTCCTGCCAGCTACGCTCTTACCAAATAAGAGAAGGAAATCTTCTTTGAATGCTTGCTCAGTATGAAGGTCCCATCTGGCTTCTCGTCGAATATAAAGGGAATAATAAATATGGCAGAGAAAAAGTTCCAGAACCTAAAGTCTCATGACTTCCACGTGATTATGACGCAACTGCTTCCGGTTGCATTGAGGGGGCTTCTACTGGAAAACGTTCGATTAGCCATTATGAAGCTATGTGCATTCCTAAATGCAATCTCTCACAAGGTGATCGATCCAGAAATCCTGCCAAGGTTAAGGAGTGATTTGGTGCAATCAATGTCTTGTTAGTTTCGAGCTGGTGTTCCCACCGTCCTTCTTCAATATCACGACGCACGTCCTAGTTCATCTAGTCGACGAGATTGTCGTTCTGGGCCCTGTATTTCTACACAATATGTTCCCCTTTGAGAGGTTCATGGGAGTCTTAAAGAAATATGTTCATAACCGTGCTAGGCTAGAAAGAAGCATCTCCATGGGCCATCAAACAGAGGATGTCATTGTGTTTTGTGTTGACTTCATTCCTGACCTGAAGAATATTGGTCTCCCTCAATTGTGGTATGAGGGGAGACTGACTGGAAAATGCACGCTAGGAGCAGACTCAATAATATGTAGGGACGGACATTCTTGGTCTGAAGCACACTACACAATTCTACAGAATTCTACCTTGGTGACCCCGTATGTCGGTGAACACAAGAATATTCTACGCTCCAAACACCCAGAGAAGTGTGACGACTGGATTACATGTGAACACATCAGGACTTCTGACAGTTGGTTGCAAACACGTCTCATGCGTGACAATACTGTTTCTGATAAGCTGTACTCGTTGGTTAGGGTACCATCTTCGACTGTAATGACTTACAAAGGGTACGAGATAAATGGGAATACATCTTACACGATCGCCCAGGATCAAAAGAGCACCAACCAAAACAACGGTGTCCGCTTTGATGCAGCAACCAAGAGGGGAAAGGACACATATTATGGTTACATAGTGGACCATATGGGAACTTGACTATGGACATGATTTCAAGGTCCCTTTGTTTCAGTGCAAATGGGTAAATCTGTCAAGAGGCGGGGTACAGGAAGATCCATAGTATGAAATGACAACAGTGGATCTGAACAATCTTGGGTACACAGACGAACCGTCCTAGCCAATGATGTGGCGCAGGTTTTCTATGTGAAGGACATGTCTATCAAACCGAGAAAAAGAAAAGATAAGGAAGCGAATACATCATACGATGAGCCAAAGCGACACATAGTTCAAAGAGATGTCGTGGGATTGGAGGGCAAGACTGACAAGTGTGAATATTATGAAAAGTTTCATGAAATTCCTCCCTTCAAAGTCAAGGCTGACCCAAGCACCATGTTAAACGATGAAGGTTATCCATGGTTACGGCACAATAAGCAAAGGACACAAGCGAAAAAAAAGTGAAGACTTTCTCTCCACAACTTTATCATTGCAGTTACATGTGAAGAAATGAAATACCTTTTGTAACACATGAGTTTTCGTTCGAAACCCTCATACTTCGAAAGAGATTGTCCGTTTTGTACACGAAGTGCATCCAGTTTTTTCCGTAAACCTCTCGACTTTTTATAACATGCTATGTGGGTGAAATGACGATACCATGCCAACTTTCAACCTTTTCAGAGTTCATTTGTAGTGCTTTTCAATTTCAGGGTTATTTAACTCAAAACAAATTAGTAAATGCAGGAAAAATACCAAATGAAGTCAGAAATGGTTGAAAATTGATGACGTGGCTTTTAATGGTCCATTTTGAACACAGAAAAAGTATGGAGTTCAAATAAGTTCAAAAAATGAAATCCCTTTGTAACAGAGGAGTTTTCGTCCGAAACCATGATACTTCGAAAAAGATTATCCATTTTGTACACGAAGTGCATCAAGTTTTTGCCGTAACCCTGTCAACTTTTTAGCACATGCTATGTGGGTGAAATGATGATACCATGCCAACTTTCAACCTTTTCAGAGTTCATTTGAAGTGTTTTTCAATTTTAGAGTCATTTAGCTTAAAAAAATCTGTAAATGCTTGAAAAAAATACCAAATAAAGTCAGAAAGGGTTGAAAATTGATGATGTGACTTTGAATGGTGCATTTTAAACACACAAAAAGCATGGAGTTCAAATAAGTTCAAAAAACTAAAATCCCTTTGTAACAGATGAGTTTTCGTCCGAAACCGTGATACTTTGAAAGAGATTGTCCATTTTGTACACGAAGTGCATCAAGTTTTTGGCGTAACCCTCTCAACTTTTTATCACGTGCTATTTGTGTGAAATGATGATAACATGCCAACTTTCAACCTCTTTAAAGTTCATTTGAAGTGTTTTTTAATTTCTTTCAAAACATCATGGAAGTGGAGTTCAAAAAATAATCAACTAAAAAGCTTTTATAAACCTCTAGTATTTTTGAAACTATAATTATATAAAAATTATGAAACTAAAATTATCAAATATTTTTTGTTCAAACATCAATAGCACAAAGAATATAATGATAAAACACACTGGAAATAAATAAAGCAAAAAATAAAACAAAAATAAATAAAGAAAAAATAAAACAAAAATAATGAAAATTATGCAACTAAAATTATCAAAGTAGTTTTTGTTCAAAACATTAATAGCAAAAAGAATATAATGATAAAACACACTGGAAATAAATAAAGCAAAAAACAAAATAAAAATAATGGAAATTATGCAACTAAAATTATCAAAGTATTTATTTGTTAAAAAGAATGAACTAAAATAACAAAAGAAAAATACTGGAAAAAAATTAAAATATAAATAAAGAAAAAACAAAAAATACTGAAAAAAATAAAAAATGCCGCATACTGGACCACCACAGCCTGAATACGACTAGAAACCTAACCAGCCAATTGTGCCAGGATTCAGGTCCGCAGAAGGCCCACTAGTCCCACAGGCAAATACAAAGTGGTTAGGCCCGTAAGCCTGCTTTAGAAAGGAGCTCGAAGGATCTGGCGCACCGCGCCTTATAAACAGTTATTGCACTCTCTCAACTAGCGAGGTGGGACTAAACTCCACCACGCCGTTGTGCAAGGCCATTGGTCCCGGTTGGTGGAACCAACCGAGACCATTACCCACCTTTAGTCCTGGTTGGTGCCACCAACCGGGACCAAAGGTCTCTGCTTCCCGTCCTTTGGGCTGACGAAAAGAGACCTTTGGTCCTGGTTGATGGCACCAACCGGGACTAAAGGTGAGTATTAGTCCCGGTTGGTGCCACCAATCGGGACCAAATGCTCTGGGCATATAAGCCCACACTTAGCGTTTTCCAGTCCCAGTTCATCTCCCCCCGGCCCCGACGTCGTGCCGAACAACACGCCGCCGCCAGGCTACCGGACCGCACCCTCGCCCTCACCGACGCCCTCACCGACGCGTTCTCCTCCCCGAGCCCTTCCCGAGCCCTCGCCGACGCCCTCGCAGATGCGCCCTCGCCCTCGCCCGCGCCCTCGCCCTCGCCGCGCGCCATCCTTGTCACCGGCCTCGAGCCTGCCGTCCTCGTCGCCGACGTGCCCTCGCCCTCGCCCGCATCCTCGCCTTGGCCTCGCGCCATCCTCGTCGCCGGCCTCGTCACGCCCTCGCCGCCCCGAGCCCGCCATCCTCGTCGCCGGCCTCGTCACCGATAAAGCCATCGCCGCGCCCCCATAGTGAGCCCCCCTTCCCATGCCCCATGCCCCCTGCTCCCCGTCGCCGCTGCTCCATGGTCGCCGGCCGGCAGCACCGCGCGTGCTCTATTTTTTCATGTATATGTGTATTTTTTGCAGGCATGTATATGTGTATATGTTCATGTATATGTTCATGAATATGTTTTTTTTCATGTATATGTATATATGTTCATGTATATGTGTGTATATGTTCATGTAAAAAGTCTTCGTTGTTTTTCATATGTACAAAAATGTAGAGTGAAAATGAAAACAAACATATAAGAAAAAACAAAGGAAACAATGAAGAAGGAAAAGAAAACCGCCCGGCCCGGCCACCACCGCATTTTCATAATTTTTTTCACCAAGTCCACGTTGCACCGAGCACCCACGGCAAAGCAAGTCTTTTTTGAAGGTAGTTTTTTTGTTAAATGAAAATATTGGCATTGGCTCTATCATCACGTTGGCATCGGCTCAATATATCAACAAGGCCACGGGAGCACCCCGGCCTCCTATCATCACGTTGGCATCGGCTCCCCGAGAGCTTTCCAACGGATCCGAAATGTATGTCGTTGTCGATATACCCCCTCCCCGATAACTTCGACATGAGGGGGAGGGTCGATATACCCCCTCCCCAATAATTTTTTTTTCTAAGTTACTAAGGTAAAATGTTCACCCCCCTCTCGATATACCGGGCGACCAACTCTCGAGGCCACCCAAACCCTAGAAAAAAAAGCGTTGTCGATATACCCCCTCCCCGATAACATTTTTTTCTAAGTTAGTAAGGTAAAATGTTCATATAGAAAACTCTGGTAATATAGATTTATCAAGAATGCCCCCATTATGGATGTGCACAAGTTCGACATGAGGGGGACGTCGGACATGACATGAGGGGGGAAGTCGAACATGAGGGGTGAGCGCCGTTGTCGTCTACCCCCTCCCCAATAACTTCGACATGAGGGGGGACGTCGAACATGACATGAGGGGTGAGCATCGTTGTCGTCTGCCCCCTCCTCGATAACATAGATTTATCAAGAATGCCCTCATTATGGATGTGCACAAGTTGATTCAATTTTTTCCTGATCCCATCTATATACATATTCTTCTATGTGTCATGTTGTGTACTGTCAAAGTATTGAAGAAATCCATGGCTTCATCATTAGCCGGAAGTAACCGGCGTATGATGCTACGAAGCTCTTCAAAGTTGTTTTGGAACAGAGTTCCAGATAGAATAATTCGCTTTTTGGTACGAATTTCAGCAACGGCCTTCCAAATAGCGATATCCGGAAGGCTCTTGCTGCACTTCGTACCAAAAAGCTAATTATCCTATCCGGGACTTCGTTCCAAAACAATTTTGAAGAGCTTTGTACCATTATGCGCATGTTAATTCTGGCTAATGATGAAGCCATGGTTTTCTTCAATCCTTTGACACTAGACAACGTGACATATAGAAGGGTAGATGCGATCAGGAAAAATATGGACCATTTTCTGCACATCCAGAATGGTGCCATTTTGTTAAATCCCTAAAAGGTTAAGAGAATCCCCTCTCGCCCGACCAAACCCTAGAAGCGTCGAGGGCCACCCCTAACCCTAGAAGCGTTGTCAAGGCCACCCCAAATCATAGAGAAGTATAGTAATTGCCATGTTTTAATATTTGCAGAAACTATGGAACAAAGAGACTTGGAACAAGAACAGTTGTTGGGGGACATAATCTGATGCGGTCCTGATGCTGTATTGTAGTTTCTCAACGACATCGATGGTCTTGAAGGAGAGGATTACTGCTCCGGTGATTGAACGGTGGAGGAGGAAGGACACAATCATGATGGCTCCGATCACTGAATGCCGGAGGAATAAGGAGACCATGGTGATGGCTCCGGTGACCGAACGGAGGAGGGAGATGTTGCAAAGTCCGGTGAGGTATATATATTAATTAAGCATGTTTTGACTAGCTAATTGATGCATTAATTGTTTGGTATGTACATATATTAACTCTTATTTCTTCTTTTATATAGCCCTCCGGATCGAGCCGAACTTCCGTAACGAGACGAGGCCTGAAGAAGAGGTTGCGCAAGGATGAAAGGTTCACGATCACAGCGCTCGTAGACGATGGCCTACCGATTGAACCCAAGCGGACCAAGGACGCATTTTTTGCTCAGTGCAGAACTATTGTTAGGGACAACATCCCGATCAACATCAAGCAATGGAATAAGCCTAAGGATGATGCCCATGAAGGTGATTATGTCACCAATAGACAGAAAGATGATCTTTGGACCGCGTTGAAGGCAAATTTCACCCTACCGCCAGAGGAGGATCCGAATAAGCTTGTTATAGAGCCACTGGTCAAGGCGTGCGCTCTTAAGAAGATGGCAGATCTATTCAGGAGGTGGAAGAATGAGTTGAAATCAAAGTTTGTCGACAAAGGGAAGACTCCAGAATTCATCGTCCGATTTGAGAAGATAAGAGATCACTGGCCCGCATTTGTGGCCTACAAGACATCAGAGAAGAGTAAGAAAATGTCAAAGACAAACAAGAACAATGCTGCAAAGAAGCAGTATCACCATCACAAGGGTCAGGTGGCTACCTCAAAGCTCGACCGTTGTGGGACAAAGCTGAGACTGACCTGCTTGCTAAAGGGGTCGTACCACATACATTGAACTGACTAGACCGTTCAAGGACTTGGTTCTTCGGGGTTGGGAGAACTTTGGACCCTGGAACAGGGGAGTGCTGTTGGACGGACGAGCAACTTGCAATACCCATCACGAAGCTTCAGAAGTATATCACCGCAGTGCAGGAAGGGACGTTCATTCTCGACAGAGAAGGATGAGCTGATTGAGGCCCTCGGGAATGCTGAGCACCCTGGACGAACACGAGGCACACCAGGCTTCGTTCCGTGGAAGGTTGGGTTTCCCGACGCAGGCGGTTATAGAAGCCGGCAGAGAAAGAGGAAAGCGGAGCTGAGAAAAATGCAGAAGCTCAATGCAAGAATAGAAAAGCTAGAGGAAGCTGAGAGCCAGCGAGCTGCCGGCCAACCATCTCAGTGGCACGAAGCTACCCCAAAAGCTACCCCGCCATCTTAGTGAACAAGCAGCGTGGCTTCCACGGAGCTCGTTTAGCCTGACTTCACGGCTCCTAGCTACCCGTGGATACTATCACGGAGGTTCAACATTGCGAGCTTTGGGCGAAATTCCGGAACCTCACTTTCAAGGCGGCTCTCGGCTCTGTTGCACTTCCTCAACCCAACGAAACTTTTCACTGCCTTCCGATTCCACATGGCTATGCTGTTGTGATGGTGGATGAAGTAATGGAGGGATTTGATGACCTGGAGCTTGACCACCCTACAGGTGAAGGGGAGAAGAAGATGGTTCATGCTCTAAGTGTACATGTCTATGGCCGAAGGAGTACATCAAGCTTCCAAACTGGACGCCTCCACCTCCTCCTCCTCCTCCGGCGAGTCAGGGCACTCCTTCTCCTCCTCCTCCTCCTCCTCCGGCGAGTCAGGGCACTCCCCCTCCTCCTCCTCCTCTGGAGAGTGATCAGGGCACTCGGCCTCCTTCTCCGGCTCCTCCGACGCGTGATGACACTCCGCCTCCTCCATCACCTACTCCGGCGTGTCGGAGAAGTCCGCCTCCTCCGGCGCGTGAGGCCACTCCACCACCTCCTCCTCCTCCGGCGCGTCAGGCCACTCAGCCACCTCCTTCTCCTCCTCCGGCGCGTTAGGACACTACGCCTCCTCCGGCGTGTCAGCCATGACGGAAGAGAGATGCCGCCGTCGCTCCGACGGCTAGCAGTACAATAGGCGGGGAAAAAATTCAAATTTGGTCCAAGCCTCAAGCCTATTACAAAGTTACCATACGAGAGGAGTGAATAAGAAAGTGCTGACATCAGTAAAGCCAAAGTGAAGGCCCATTTTGCACGGAAACAACCACCTCCGAAGGAAACGGTAGATCCGGTGAAAGCAAGCGCACTCTAGATGCCCTGAAGCGACCATCATCGCCTCCGCTGCCATCAAACTATGACCGCTGTATTATAAATACATATGATGAAGCGCAGCGGTCGGGAACTACTTCTAGTGCTGCCCGAGTGAAAGAACGAAAAAGTGGGAAAACTATTCCCCAGCTCGACGAACAGGAGAAGCAATCCTGCCCCCCGCTCAAGGTGTCTAGCGACATTGCTAATCATCCGGTGATACTTCCCGGTACCAAACTTGGTGATTACTTGGGGGATGATGTAAATTTTTAAATGGCTAAGGTAACCAAAGAAGAACACGAATACGTGCACGGGAAGCCTCTCGTCAAACCTGATCCTCCTCCTCTAACAACGATGATGAACAATTTACATGAGTGCTACATGAAAACCTGTAGGGAGTCTGGAAGAGACACTATGTATGTGGCAATGAAACCAGAGCATGAATTCATTGGACTTCTCGTGATGCCTATTGAATTTGTGGAGTTATTTCAGTTATACAATCAACGGGCCCTCGACAAACAACTCATGACTGCCTACTGTCTGTAAGTATTACTTCTATAGTTAAGTCTCTAGCTCAGGTCGTTCATTACATGTATATATATAATTATCATCACTATATTATGCAAATTGAAGATCGTCGAATGCAAAAAAGCAGGAATCTTCGACGTTGCGTTCATTAGCCCAGATGTCGTAAATGAATGATCGATAAGAAAAGAAACCGCAGCGACCGAGGAGAATTTGCTAAAGTGGTTCCTTACACATCAAAACAAAAGGGAAATATTCTTTCCTTACAACTTCAAGTGAGTGTTGCTGTCTCTTTTGTATACTCGGTTTCGCTTACTCGAGGTTAAGTAATGTAATTGATGAGTTATATATGCGTGCGCAGTTACCACTTTATTCTGCTATCTGTTAGGCTTGACGGGACATTAGTAACTGTCTTAGACTCGAGACATAAAGATTCCGAGAATTATGCGGGCATGAATGCAATGCTCAAGAAGTAAGTTCAGTCAGTACTGGACCATATCGGCATGCAACTTTCGTTAATTTCCTTATATCAAGTAATCATTTTTTTGCCTGGCAGGATTTGGAAGAAGTTCACTCGAAAGGTTCCTGGTCTAAACAAAGAGTTACGATTTACGCACCCCAAAGTAAGTAGTACTAACTAGTTCCGCGCATCTCTAATTGATTCAAAATTTTATCAATATATCGTTACCATGATTGCTTATCAGTTTGATTGAACTCTATTCTCGTAAAGTGCTTGTACCAGAAAGAAGGGACTGTTTTATGTGGATACTACGTATGCAAGTTCATTCGCCATTCGACCTATGAGCGGGGCTTCTCTGACAAACAATTTAAAGTACGTAAATAATATTCATAATTTTATTTTATATATTACCATCAATTTTGTTGATTTTTATTCATATATATATATATATATATATATATATATATATATATATATATATATATATATATACATGTATTGACCCCCTTCTTTAAATTAGATTTGGCAGATGCGAGATGAACTCCTACCACATGATCGCATACGAGCAATTTAAGAGGAATTGGCGGGATTCTTTCTTGACCACGTCATACCTAAAGACGGAGAATACTATGTGGATTTGTGATTGGATCTTAGGAATTGTAATAGATCTTATATTGTATATATGTAGCTAGTAGCGTCAGATAGATATACGAAAACTTGTTGTTCGACCAATTTCTCAAAGAAAGAGAGGTCAGTCACTTCTCTCTGTATATGTTCATGACGATCTTGTGTATTTAATGGTTCCTTCATTTGCTTACTAGCTAGCGTGTTGAGTTCTTTCTATAGTAGCTAGCGTCGACCAAGTACGGAGAAAGAGAGGACACTTCTCTCTATTAATTAGCTAGCTAATACAATATGAAACCCCTAATTTAATCATCCAAAACCCCCTAAATCCCCCTTTCACAAAAAAACCCGTAGCAACTGCCAGATGCTGACGTGTGGATGTCTTTTGGTTCCGGTTGATGTTACCAACCGGGACTAAAGGTCCTCCTGCCTGGGCTCCCCGCAGAGGCCACGTGGAGCCCCTTCTGTTCCGGTTTATAAGTGAACCAAGACTAAAGGTTTAGTGCTTTAGTCCCGAAACTAATGGGCCTCTGAACCGAGACAGATGGATCGTTTTCTACTAGTGTCCGGCCAACAGTCGACAAGGTGGCGTTCAGCTCCACAACCGCCGTCACCTCGTCCGCCGTCATGGCTACATCATCCTTGCTGTACGTCGGCGTCTTGATCGTCACCAGGCCCTTGGTGCTACCTACATTAGATGCGGAGGCTTCTCATCGTCGTTGAACGCCATGGATTACGAGCTAGATAGGAGAGCACACTCTGTGCCTGATGAGGATGCTTCTGTGCCTGATGTGTTGTTCGACGCGCGTGCATACCATTCTATATATACATAAACAAATGCCATGACCTAGCTAGTAGCACCATACTTCCTGGTGAAGCTATTTTCCAAGAAGAGTGGCGTTTTGGCTTTTAGGTGTATATAGACTTACTATGAAATATGTATAAAAACCACATTTTAAAATGTAAAAAAAACCCGTATGTACATCCGGACATCCTATGTTTGCACACAAAAGTTTGTTCAAAAAGGAAAGTTTTTGTGACATACATATAAAAGATAAGAATATGCCTCGTATATAGCTGTAATCAAACATCAAAAATTACACAAGTCATAAAAAAGGTCCTCTTTCATCAAAACTTTGTGCACGCACATATAATGTCGGGATTTACAAGCAAGATTTTTTTTCTTTTTTTTAATATATTTAAATGTGTATTTAGACAATGAATGCATATACACCTATGAAGCAAAATGAATTTTTATTTTCCAAGATCAATTATTAGTGTATAATAAATTCACATCCCATCTTGCATATTTAATGGCGCGTGCTATGTATTGGCCTGCTGACACGTGTGGATTGAAATGGCTGCCTAGAGAGTCCGTAGGATCACGCGCTCGACAACCATTTGATCTGGACATCGTCAGCATTTGGCTGCAACCCACCGTTCATAGCATGATTGCATGAACCATGTTGCCTTCAGAGATTTGCCACATTGTCCATGTTGCGCTCGCTTGCAACATGAGCTATGTGACCGTCGAGGATTTATAACTTACGCTTATATTGTAGTCTTTCAAAATATTATATATTATTGTAATGGAGGTAATTATATCAGTGGTGCATTAACTTACCATCAATGTTCACTTTGGTGCATAAACTTGAAGAATACACTGAATTGGTGTTAAAACTTGGCTTTCTGGTTTAAATACGGTGCAAATCTTGTTTCGTGCGTCCGCGCTGCTGACTAGGATGCCAACGTGTCCGTGAGACCCATTGCCAGCGACTGCGAGGGCGCACAAAGGTGTGTGGCCGCATTGGTGGCTTAATATTTTGGAAAACCTCCTTCGTTTTTTGTTTGTTGCACCTAAGCACCTGAGCTGGTGGGGGAGAACAACACAGAATGCTTCGGCCCACCAAATCCCTAACCATCGCTCCCCTTTCGACAATGGTGGCACGCAGTGCAGAAGTAGGACGGCGGCGAGCCGTAGAGCTGGACAGCGGCAGCGATTCCCTAGAGCTAAGGTTAGTTGACGCCTTCCACACCTCTCCCATCCGATCTGTGACCCGTATTTGACCCCCTCGCCACCGAGGGCATCTTCCTCCACCCGATGAGGAGTCGAGCCAATGTGCGGAGTCAGGAGCGGGTGGGCCGGGGGGTTGCGAGAGGCTAGACGAACGGTAGTGTCATTCGGGGATGCTTTGATTTTGTGATGCTGTGCATGGGTACATGAAACATGGCCTCCGTCGTGGCTGGCGAGCGACCCAGGGACGCAACATGGACGAGCGGCTGATGGGTTCGTGATGTGATGGCACACACACTGGATGCAGGGCGTGGCGACAAACAGCTCTTGCAGGTCAACAACAACACCATACAAAGCTTGGATCACGTACATTCTGTCTTGCTACTGTTGATGTTGCCATTATCGTACAAGGAAGAAAGCAATGGATGTCATGGATTTGGCTGGTGCAAACTAATTGACGGTAATTTTATATTTCTGTGGTCATTTTCAATTTCTATGCTTGAAACCATTTATGGATTGACTAGAATAATGTCTCGGATTTGTTTTAGAGTTTTGAAAGGATCAAGAGCAGATGGTTAGAGGTACTGCATCATTTGCTGCTGGTCAGTTTGCTGAACATCATTTGCTGAACACTTGCTCATAATTAATATATATGTCAAGACAGTAACAATTTTTTCTCACTTAATTTATCTTCTAAATTGACAACCATGATGTTTTGATGCCGTCTGCAATTGGCTCTGTAGCAGCTGCTCCAAAACATGCTGTCAATTCCACAAAAGAAGCCTTTGTGGTGAATCCCAACTGAGAAAAGACCATCAAAAACACCTGCAATGCAAATAAGAAGTAATTAGTTCACTCATACTTCAGCTTACTGTTGCAAATATGCCCTAGAGGCAATAATAAAATGGTTATTATTGTATTTCCTTGTTCATGATAATTGTCTATTGTTCATGCTATAATTGTATTAACTGAAACCAAAATGCATGTGTGAATACATAGACCACAACATGTCCCTAGTGAGCCTCTAGTTGACTAGCTCGTTGATCAATAGATGGTCACGGTTTCATGACCATGGACATTGGATGTCGTTGATAACGAGATCACATCATTAGAAGAATGATGTGATGGACAGGACCCAATCCTAAGCATAGCACAAGATCGTGTAGTTCGTCTGCTAAAGCTTTTCCAATGTCAAGTATCATTTCCTTAGACCATGAGATTGTGCAACTCTCGGATATCGTAGGAATGCTTTGGGTGTGCCAAACGTCACAACGTAACTGGGTGGCTATAAAGATGCACTATGGGTATCTCCGAAAGTGTCTGTTGGGTTGGCACGAATCGAGACTGGGATTTGTCACTCCGTATGACGGAGGGGTATCTCTGGGCCCACTCGGTAAGACATCATCATCATGAGCTCAATGTGACTAAGGAGTTAGCCACAGGATGATGTGTTACGGAACGAGTAAAGAGACTTGCCGGTAACGAGATTGAACAAGGTATATGGATACCGACGATCGAATCTCGGGCAAGTATCATACCGATAGACAAAGGGAATTGCATACAAGATTGATTTAATCCCCGACATCGTGGTTCATTCGATGAGATCATCGTGGATCATGTGGGAGACAACATGGGTATCCAAATCCCGCTGTTGGTTATTGACCGGAGAGGTGTCTCGGTCATGTCTACGTGTCTCCCAAACCCGTAGGGTCTACACACTTAAGGTTCGATGACGCTAGGGTTATAGGGAAATGGTATACGTGATTACCGAAGGTTGTTCGGAGTCCCGGATGAGATCCCGGATGTCACGAGGAGCTCCAGAATGGTCCGGAGCTAAAGATTGATATATAGGAAGTCCAGTTTTGGTCACCGGAAAGTTTTCGGCCTCATCGGTAGTGTACCGGGAGTGCCGGGAGGGTGCCGAAGGACCCCGGGAGGGGTGTGACGACCAAAGGACTTCGTGGGCCCTTAGAGGAGGTGTACCAGCCCTTATTAGGCTGGCCAAGACCTTCCAGAAGGGCCCATGCGGTTAGGGATAAGAGATAAGGCTGAAAAAGATTCAAAAGGAAGAGATCCACCTCCCTTGTGGGAGGTGGACTCCTCCCTAGGTTCGGCCGAACCTCTCCTCCTTGAAGGAGGGGCCAAGGCAGCCGTCCCTCTCCCTCCTCCTATATATATCCAAGGTATTGGGGCTGATTTGAGATACGATCTCTCTCTCCCACGACGCAGCCCTACCTCTCTTCTTCCTCCTCCGTAGTGCTTAGGCGAAGCCGTGCCGGAATACCTTGCTGCTTCACCACCACCACGCCGTCGTGATGCTTTTGGAGCTCTTCCCAACCTCTCCCTCCTCCTTGCTGGATCAAGGTGCGGGAGACATCACCGGGATGTACGTGTGTTGAACGCGGAGGCGCCGTTGTTCGGCACTTAGATCGGAATCCACCGCAATCTGAATCGCAGCGAGTACGACTCCACCAACCGCGTTCTTGTAACGCTTTCGCTTAGCGATCTTCAAAGGTATGAAGATGCAATCTCTCCCCACTCGTTGCTGGTTTCTCCATAGATAGATCTTGGTGATCGCAGGAATTTTTTTGATTTACTACTACGTCTCCCAACAGTGGCATCATGAGCTAGGTCTATGCGTAGAATCTAAGCACGAGTAGAACACAAAGCAGTTGTGGGCGTCGATCTTGTTAAATTTGCTTACCACTACTAGTATTATCTTGATTCGGCGGTATTGTGGGATGAAGCGGCCCGGACCAACTTTACACGTATGCTTACGTGAGACCGGTTCCACCGCCTGACATGCACTTGTTGCATAAGGTGGCTAGTGGGTGTGTGTCTCTCCCACCTTAGTCGGATTGGATTCGATGAAAAGGGTCCTTATGAAGGTTAAATAGCAATTAGCATATCACGTTGTGGTTTTGGCATAGGTAAGAAACGTTCTTGCTAGAAACCTATATCAGCCACGTAAAAACTTGCAACTACAAATTAGAGGACGTCTAACTTGTTTTTGCAGCATATGCCTTGTAATGTGATATGGCCAAAGGATGTGATGTGATGCATTGTGATGTATGAGATTGATCATGTTCTTGTAATAGGATTCACGACTTGCATGTCGATGAGTATGACAACCGGCAGGAGCCATAGGAGTTGTCTTATTTTATTGTATGACCTGCGTGTCAATCATAAACGCCATGTAATTACTTTACTTTATTGCTAAACGTTAGCCATAGTAGTAGAAGTAATAGTTGGCGAGACAACTTCATGAAGACACGATGATGGAGATCATGGCGTCGTGCCGGTGACAGTGATGATCATGGTTCCCCGAAGATGGAGATCGAAGGAGCAAGATGATATTGGCCATATCATGTCACTATATTGATTGCATGTGATGTTTATCATGTTTACATCTTATTTGCTTAGAACGACGGTAGTGAATAAGATGATCTCTCAATAAAATTTCAAGAAAGGTGTTCACCCTAACTATGCACCGTTGCTAAGGATTGTTGTTCCGAAGCACCACGTGATGATCGGGTGTGATAGGTTCTAACGTTCGCATACGACGGGTGTAAGCTAGATTTACACAGGCGAAACACTTAGGTTGACTTGACGAACCTAGCATGTACAGACATGGCCTCGGAATACGGAAGACCGAAAGGTCGAACATGAGTCATATAGAAGATACGATCAACATGGAGATGTTCACCATGGATGACTAGTCCATCTCACGTGATGATCGGACACGGGCTAGTTGACATGGATCATGTATCACTTGGATGACTAGAGAGATGTCTATCTAAGTGGGAGTTCATTAAATAATTTGATTATTTGAACTTAATTATCATGAACTTAGTCTAAAATTGTCTTTATAATCTATATTGTAGATCCAATGGCCAACGCTAATGTCACCCTCAACTTCAACGTGTTCCTAGAGAAACCAAGATGAAAGATGATGGAAGCAACTATGCGGACTGGGTCCGTAGCTTGAGGTTCATCCTCATAGCTTCCAAGAGATTGTATGTCCTTGATGCACCGCTAGGTGACCCACCCATTTTCCCAGCGGACCAAGACGTTACGAACGCTTGGCAGTCATGCTGCGATGATTACTCCCTTGTTCAGTGCGGCATGCTTTACAGTTTAGAACCGGGGCTCCAAAAGCATTTTGAGCAACACGGAGCATATGAGATGTTCCAAGAGCTGAAACTGGTTTTCCAAGCTCATGCCCGGGTCGAGAGATATGACGTCTCCGACAAGTTCTTCAGCTGTAAGATGGAGGAGAGTAGTTCTGTCAGTGAGCACATACTCAAAATGTTTGGGTTGCACAACCGCTTGACTCAACTGGGAGTTAATCTCCCGGATGACTCGGTCATTGACAGAATCCTCCAGTCGCTTCCACCTAGATACAAGAGCTTTGTGACGAACTACAACATGCAGGGGATGGAGAAGTCCATTCCTGAGTTGTACTCGATGCTGAAATCAGCGGAGGTCGAGATCAAAAAGGAGCATCAAGTGTTGATGGTAAATAAGACCACTAGTTTCAAGAAAGGCAAGGGTAAGAAGAACTTCAAGAAGGACGGCAAAGCTGTTGCCGCGCCCGGTAAGCAAGTTGTCGGGAAGAAGAATAAGCATGGACCCAAGCCTGAGACTGAGTGCTTTTATTGCAAGGGTACCGGTCACTAGAAGCGGAACTGCCCCAAGTACTTAGTGGATAAGAATGCCAGCAACGTTAAAGGTATATGTGATATACTTGTTATTTATGTGTACCTAACCAGCGCTCGTAGTAGCTCCTGGGTATTTCATACCGGTGCAGTTGCTCACATTTGTAACTCCAAGCAGGAGCTGCGGAATAAGCGGAGGCTCGCAAAGGACGAGGTGATGATGCATGTCGGGAATGGTTCCAAGGTCGATGTGATCGCCGTCGGCACGCTACCTCTACATCTACCTTCGGGATTAGTGTTAAACCTCAATAATTGTTATTTAGTACCAGCTTTGAGCATGAACATTGTATCTGGATCTCGTTTGATGCGAGATGGCTACTCATTTAAATATGAGAATAGTGGTTGTTCTATTGATATGAGAGAAATGTTTTATGGTCATGCCCCGCTGGTCAATGGTTTATTTTTTATGAATCTCGACCGTGATGTTACACATGTCCATAGTGTGAGTACCAAAAAGTGTAAGGTTGATAACGATAGTCCCACTTACATGTGGCACTGTCGCCTTGGTCATATTGGTGTCAAACGCATGAAGAAGCTCCATGCTGATGGACTTTTGGAGTCTCTTGATTTTGAATCATTTGACACGTGCGAACCATGCCTCATGGGCAAGATGACCAAGACTCCGTTCTTCGGAACAATGGAGCGAGCAACTAACTTGTTGGAGATAATACATACCGATGTATGCGGTCCAATGAGCGTCGGGGCTCGCGGTGGCTACTGTTATGTTCTCACCCTCACTGATGACTTGAGCAGATATGGGTATGTCTACTTGATGAAACACAAGTCTGAAACCTTTGAAAGGTTCAAGGAATTTCAGAGTGAGGTAGAGAATCAACGTGATAGGAAAATAAAGTGCCTACGATCTGATCGTGGCGGAGAATATTTAAGTCACGAGTTTGGCACGCACCTAAGGAAATGTGGAATTGTTTCACAACTCACGCCGCCTGGCACACCTCAGCGAAATGGTGTGTCTGAACGTCGTAATCGCACTCTATTGGATATGGTGCGATCTATGATGTCTCTTACCGACTTACCGCTATCATTTTGGGGATATGCATTAGAGACTGCCGCATTCACTTTAAATAGGGCACCGACAAAGTCCGTTGAGATGACACCGTATGAACTATGGTTTGGAAAGAAACCTAAGCTGTCATTTCTAAAAGTTTGGGGATGCGATGCTTACATGAAGAAACTTCAACCTGAGAAGCTCGAACCCAAAGCGGAAAAGTGCGTCTTCATAGGATATCCCAAAGAGACTATTGGGTATACCTTCTACCTCAGATCCGAAGGCAAAGTCTTTGTTGCCAAGAATGGATCCTTTCTCGAGAAAGAGTTTCTCTCGAAAGAAGTAAGTGGGAGGAAAATATAACTTGATGAGGTAATCGTACCTCCACTCGAACCGGAGAGTAGCGCAGCACAGGAAGTTGTTCCTGTGGAGCCTACACCGGCGGGAGAGGAAGTTAATGATGATGATCATGAAACTTCAGATCAAGTTACTGTTGAACGTCGAAGGTCCACTAGGACACGTTCCGCACCAGAGTGGTACGGCAACCCTGTCCTGGAGATCATGTTGTTGGACAACGGTGAACCTTCGAACTATGAAGAAGCGATGGCGGGCCCGGATTCCAACAGATGGCTTGAGGCCATGAAATCCGACATAGGATCCATGTATGAGAACGAAATATGGACTTTGGTGGACTTGCCAGATGATAAGCGAGCCATTGAAAATAAATGGATCTTTAAGAAGAAGACTGACGCAAATGGTAATGTGACCGTCTATAAGGCTCGGCTTGTCGCTAAGGGTTATCGACAAGTTCAAGGAGTTGACTACGATGAGACTTTCTGACCCGTAGCGATGCTAAAGTCTATCCGAATCATCTAAGCAATTGCCGCATTTTATGATTATCAGATCTGGCAAATGGACGTCAAAACGACATTCCTTAATGGCTTCCTGAAGGAAGAACTGTACATGATGTAGTCGGAAGGTTTTGTCGATCCTAAAGATGCTAACAAAGTATGCAAGCTCCAGCGCTCCATCTATGGCTGGTGCAAGCATCTCAGAGTTGTAACATTCGCTTTAATGAGGTGATTAAAGCATTTGGGTTTGTACAGGTTTATGGAGAACCTTGTATTTACAAGAAAGTGAGTGGCAGCTCTATAGCATTTCTCGTATTATATGTGGATGACATACTGATAATGGGAAATGATATAGAACTCTTGGAAAGTGTAAAGGCCTGCATGAATAAATGTTTTTCAATGAAAGACCTTGGAGAAGCTGCTTACATATTAGGTATTAAGATCTATAGAGATAGATCAAGACGCCTCATAGGTCTTTCACAAAGCACATACCTTGACAAGATATTGAAGAAGTTCAATATGGATCAGTCCAAGAAGGGGTTCTTGCCTGTGTTACAAGGTGTGAGATTGAGTACGACTCAATGCCCGACCACGACAAAGGATAGAGAAGAGATGAGTGTCATCCCCTATGCTTCAGCCATAGGCTCTATTATGTATGACATGCTGTGTACCAGACCTGATGTGAACCTTGCCATAAGTTTGGTAGGGAGGTACCAAAGTGATCCCGGAGCGGAACACTGGACAGCGGTCAAGAATATCCTGAAGTACCTGAAAAGGACCAAGGAGATGTTTCTCGTATATGGAGGTGCCGAAGAGCTCGTCGTAAAGGGTTACGTCGATGCTAGCTTTGATACAGATCCGGACGACTCCAAGTCACAAACCGGATACATGTATATTTTGAACGGAGGGGCAGTCAACTGGTGCAGCAGCAAGCAAAGCGTTGTGGCAGCATCTACATGTGAATCGGAGTACATAGCTGCTTCGGAAGCACCAAAGGAAGGAGTCTGGATGAAGGAGTTCATCACCGACCTAGGAGTGATTCCCAATGCGTCGGCCCGATGACTCTATTCTGTGACAACACTGGAGCTATTGCCCTAGCTAAGGAGCCCAGGTTTCACAAGAAGACAAGACACATCAAGCGCCGCTTCAACTCCATCCGTGATTACATTCAGGAGGGAGATATAGATATTTGTAAAGTACATACAGATCTGGATGTCGCAAATCTGTTGACTAAACCTCTCTCACGAGCAAAACATGATCAATACCAGAATGCTATGGGTGTTCGATTCATCACAATGTAACTAGATTATTGACTCTAGTGCAAGTGGAAGACTGTTGGAAATATGCCCTAGAGGCAATAATAAAATGGTTATTATTGTATTTTCTTGTTCATGATAATTCTCTATTGTTCATGCTATAATTGTATTAACCGGAAACCAGAATGCACGTGTGAATACATAGACCACAACGTGTCCCTAGTGAGCCTCTAGTTGACTAGCTCGTTGATCAATAGATGGTCATGGTTTCATGACCATGCACATTGGATGTCATTGATAACGAGATCACATCATTAGGAGAATGATGTGATGGACAAGACACAATCCTAAGCATAGCACAAGATCGTATAGTTCGTCTGCTAAAGCTTTTCCAATGTCAACTATCATTTCCTTAGACCATGAGATTGTGCAACTCCCGGATATCGTAGGAATGCTTTGGGTGTGCCAAACGTCACAACGTAACTGGGTGGCTATAAAGGTGCACTACGGGTATCTCCGAAAGTGTCTGTTGGGTTGGCACGAATCGAGACTGGGATTTGTCACTCCGTATGATGGAGAGGTTCTCTGGGCCCACTCGGTAAGACATCATCATAATGAGCTCAATGTGACTAAGGAGCTAGCCATTGGATGATGTGTTACTGATCAAGTAAAGAGACTTGCCGGTAACGAGATTGAACAAGGTATATGGATACCAACGATCGAATCTCGGGCAAGTATCATACCGATAGACAAAGGGAATTGCATACGGGATTGCTTGAATCCCCGACATCGTGGTTCATCCAATGAGATCATCGTGGAGCATGTGGGAGCCAACATGAGTATCCAGATCCCACTGTTGGTTATTGACCGGAGAGGTGTCTCGGTCATGTCTACGTGTCTCCCGAACCCGTAGGGTCTACACACTTAAGGTTCGATGACGCTAGGGTTATAGGGAAATGGTATACGTGATTACCGAAGGTTGTTCGGAGTCCCGGATGAGATCCCGGACGTCATGAGGAGCTCCGGAATGGTCCGGAGGTAAAGATTGATATATAGGAAGTCCAGTTTTGGTCACCGAAAAGTTTTCGGGCTCATCGGTAGTGTACCGGGAGTGCCGGGAGGGTGCCGGAGGACCCCGGGAGGGGTGTGACGACCAAAGGACTTAGTGGGCCCTTAGAGGAGGTGTACCAACCCTTATTGGGCTGGACAAGACCTTCCGGAAGGGCCCATGCGGCTAGGGATAAGAGATAAGGCTGAAAATGATTGAAAAGGAAGAGATCCACCTCCCCTATGGGAGGTGGACTCCTCCCTAGGTTCGGCCGAACCTCTCCTCCTTGGAGGAGGGGCCAAGGCAGCCGTCCCTCTCCCTCCTCCTATATATATCCAAGGTATTGGGGCTGATTTGAGATACGATCTCTCTCTCCCACGGCGCAGCCCTACCTCTCTTCTTCCTCCTCCGTAGTGCTTAGGCGAAGCCCTGCCGGAATACCTTGCTGCTTCACCACCACCATGCCGTCGTGCTGCTGTTGGAGCTCTTCCCAACCTCTCCCTCCTCCTTGCTGGATCAAGGTGTGTAAGACATCACCGGGCTGTACTTGTGTTGAACGCGGAGGTGTCGTTGTTCGGCGCTTAGATCGGAATCCACCGCGGTCTGAATCGCAGCGAGTACGACTCCACCAACCGCGTTCTTGTAACGCTTCCGCTTAGCGATCTTCAAAGGTATGAAGATGCAATCTCTCCCCACTCGTTGCTGGTTTCTCCATAGATAGATCTTGGTGATCGTAGGAAATTTTTTGATTTACTACACGTCTCCCAACATTTACAACACACAATTTACTAAACAAAACAAAATTCAGTTAATTTTGAAGTTCTTAAGTTTAGTTAACAATTAATTTGAGCATCAATACATAGATATAAATAAGTGATCTGAACATTATCTAAACATCATAGAATTCACTTCATAAAACATTTGCAGTAAACAGCGAAACCACATAGATGGTTTCTAGGCAACAAGTGCTGACTAGATTACACTATGCACTCAGAGTGTACGCCATAGTTAAGCTCATGCGCACGCAGCGCAAATGCAAGGACGGCTGAGTAACATATACATGTCATCCCGTGGCACATGCATGGGTACTGATCAAATATTAAAGAGAAATACATGTGACTAGATTAACTTCTGTGAAAAAGTGTTCAAAATTCAGTTAACTCACTCTTAACATTCAATTAAGCATGTCAGTAGTAAGACAGACAAAGTACAAACTTCACTACTGAATCAGCCTTGTAATTACTAATGCTACTCTTCTCATGTTTAAAAGTTTGTTCCTCAAACCCGGCAAATGTGGTTTGCGTTTTTGTGCCAAATAGTTCCTTATGTATGTCATCTAATCTGCATCTTTTATCCATCACAATTACCAAGAAAGAGGCGTCTTTCTAACCCATGCATTACCGTCGACAGTCTTGCATTGTTGATCAAGCCACCGACACGGCTGACCCGTCGGCGGCGGCGTCGAGTTCGACGACCAACGCATTGATCTCGTTGCAGAAGGAGCAAAGGAGAAGATTGGTGCAGTGATGACACGGTCGCCAACGCGCACGAGGTCAAGGTAGAACTCATTATCGATGCCAAAAAAGTTCCCTTATGAGCACCACCTGCCCTTGGAGCTTGCTCCATGACGCTGCCCCGGCCATCTGTGAACTCCGATTGTGACAAGGCCATCAATCGCCTGGTTGCAACTTCCTGCGACGCACTGCATGTCACAGACGCAACCACTACCACTATCTGACTGTCGTTTTACCCCTTCCAGCGCTTGTCCCTCCACAAATTCTTCTAAAACCCTAACAAAAGTAGGGTACAGAGGAGCAGAGGAGGCCACACAATTCTCACCGTATGAAGGGGCTGCATCGCCAGGTACTCGCCGATAAGGCTCCGCCATCCACCCCCGCAATGATCATTGGCGTCGTCACAATACCCCCAGACGGAGGCTCTGAACGATTGAACGAAGTTGTTTTTCAAAAATATTAAGCCACCAACGCGGCCACACGCCTCTGTGCATCCTCGCAGTCGTTGGCAATGGGCCCCGCGGACACGCTGGCATCCTAGTCAGCAGTGCGAACATACGAAAACAAGATTTGCACCGTAGTTGAACCAGAAAGCTAAGTTTTAGCACCAACTCGGTGTATTCTTCAAGTTTATGCACCAAAGTGAACGTTGATGGCAAGTTAATGCACCACTAATGTAATTACCTCATTTTAATGTGTTCCTATATTATAAGCATCCCTTTACAGTTGGGCCTGTCCCGGAAGAGAAGCAACTCGGTCATTTTTGCTACAGTATTCCTCATAGGACCGGGTGCTTGGTGTTCTGCAACTATGCCGGCGAGTCCGGTCTGAGGTTGCGGACCGAGAGCGAGCATCATAGATGAAGTAATCAAACACGCGAAAAGTAAAGGAAGACAAGAAGTAGGGAGACGACTATCTTTATTAATGATTGATCTCTCTCTTACAATGCGCATCTCTTTATATAGGGGTAGGGGGTCAAGGAATAAGTACCCACTTAACCTAAAGTGTGGAACCAGGAAGGGCTAGCCAACGTGCCTTGCACGCGTCCGCGCCCACGCTCAGATGGACCCGGTTTTCCAATACTCCCCTTGGGTAATTATCCGTATATCCATGTCTCAAAACTCCGAAAAGTCTAGTGGAGCATAGTACACGTTATTGTATTGCACGAATTGCCTCGTCAAAAACCTTAGGTGAGAAACATCAGGAAAACTCACTCAAGAGAAAAAGTGTTCAATCCACTCAACCATCAGGTTGAGTACTCAATCATCGGAATCGAGATTTTAACGAAGAGTTTGTGACGTTTCTCCCCCTAAACCTTGCATCTCTCTAAGTCTCATCATACCGGTTCCACGCACACACCTCTCAAAGGATGATGTCGGTAATGATTTAGTGAACATATCAGCAAGATTCACATGACTTAGTATGCAACATTCTCACCTCGTTCAACTTTTGCAGCTCATGTGCAAAGAAGAACTTGGCACCAATATGCTTTGTGAAGTTACTCTTCACATAACCCATCTGAACTTGTGCAACACAAGCAACATTATCTTCATAGATAATGGTAGGGGTTTGTATGGTGTTCAGCCCATTTGTTTGTTGAATGTGGCCGATCATCCGCCGAAGCGATACACATTCTTTCGACGCTTCGAATAGTGCCAATGTACATATATTAAAAACGTTCAATGTATATAACAAGAATTTTCAGTGTGTATTTTAAAAATGTTGACCGCACACTAAAAAAATTCGTGTGTATTTGAAAAATGTTCACCGTATGTTAGAAAATGTTGACAGTGTGTTACAATAAATCCTTGCATCATAGGAAGCCAGAACCAGCCCATTGGCTGCGCGTTGTAGCTGCTCGCCTACAACACGCAGCCAATGAGCTGGCCCAATAATTGATGTACATTTTTGATTTACTTTTTGTTTCTAACGTTTTGATGGTTTTCTATGTTTCTTCATTGTGTTTCTTCGTTTTTCTTTCTGTTTCATTTGTTTCTTCATTCTTTTTTTTTGTCTTTCTTCACCGGTTTTGTTTGGGCGATTTCTTTCTTTTCTTCCTTATTCTTCGTTTTCAACACATGCCTACTTATCTCAAACACATTGTACATTCAAAATATACATGTGGGAAAAATATATGTTGAAATTCTTTGAATACATTATGTATATTTTTAAAATACATTTTCAAAAAAAATCGACTAGGAAATGTGTACATGCAATATATATTGATATTAGGGAGAAAATTAATTGCATATTGATATTAGGTAAGATGTTTATTATGTGATTATCTGACACGTTAAAAAATTTCTTGTGGGAAACAAACATCGATATTTGGTATGCTATTACACGTTGAAAGCAATCTAGGTCATCTGATTGACATGAATTGATGACCAAAGTTAATTGGATCCCGTTGGGTCCTTATGTATTGGTATAGATAATTAGATACATGTTTAAAGAAAATATAATAAACTTTAAACTTATTTTTAATTGACATGAGCCATTTTTTATAAACCAGGAAACATTTATTTAATAGTGTATAAATATATTTTTAATGTCACGTACATTATTTCAAATGGTATGACACATTTGTGTGCATTGTATAAAAACTTTATAAACATTTCACGTCCATATTTTCTAAAATATGTAAACACTTTTTTTAAATGTCACGGACATGTTTTGCATTGTATGAAACTTTTTTTTACATTACGTAAACATTGTATTACATTGTATACACATATTTTAAAAAATAAATTGAAACACAGGAACATCTTCTAGTTCTCACAAACATTTTCTTACAGCTACAAGCATTTTGTAAAATTTGCACAAACATTTATTTAACACTGTGTTAACATTTGTGAAATGCCTGGTGAACATTTTGAAGCGCGTATGCTGCCTGGGCCGTGTATGAAGTACCTGCCCAGTCCAAAACCCACTCACAGCACAGCCCAATGCACGATCCAGCCCAAAACAGTGAGAAGAGACTATTGCCGAAATCAGCCCCATATACATGTTGTGGCGTCAACCGCGGCCGCATATATCGATCCTGGCGGAGTTTTCAAGAGATTTTATCCCAATTCTTTGCCATATGAGTTATTTTGTATTTTGTTGGATCTTAAGTCCATATTAGTGTACCTGTAATATTATGAATGAATAAAGTTACAACTGTTTCAAAAACAGATGGATCGCGGGGCCCGAAACGCACGCCGTCCTATCTGTGATGCAAAGATTTGGACTATAAAAGCATCTACAGGCAGACGCCCTACACCCTCCTCAAATGCCCAGACAAGCCGTCCGGTCAAGAAAATCGATCCAGACGGGCCTCTCAAACCGGTTTCAAACGGCCACGCTGACCGGCACCCTCATTTTCAGCCCAAATATGGGACGAGTATAGGGGAGTCTGGGCGCGTCCAGGCACGCCCGCCTAGCCAACATTAGCCCGCATCGACCTCATATATATTCGTCCCCGTCCGCTCGCTGGAGCAAACCCTATCCACTTTACCCCACCCCGTCCAATCCCATTCGTCACCCTTGCTCACCTCCGGCGATCTCCGATCGTCTTCGACATGGCGGGTAGCAGATCTGACTCCGACCAGTCCGGATCTTTCGACTCGGGGGGGGGGGGGGGGGTCGTCCCCTGCGGATTGGAGAAGGCAATGACGACTCACATTGCATTCCGCCGCTCCCATGAGGACAGTGCCCGGTCGACGACAAGCTCTGCCCGTCGTGACTTCATAGCTTCCACCCAACGAGAGCTCGGTTCCTCCGGGGGATCGTCAAGGTCCCGACGGGCGGATCCGGAGGCCTTCGAGTCCCACAGGGAACGGGCTGCCCGCCGTGGGGAAGAACGGATAAGGATCGCCAAGGCCTTTCTCGCGGAGAAAATAACGGAAGCGGAGGCGGCTGATGCGGCGGCACGGACGGCCGCAAGGAGGAAGCCATCCAAGCCCGCATTTTGAAGAAACAACAACGGAGGAACACGCGCGCTCTCGCCCGCGAGAAAAATCGGGCGGTCCGTGAAATGGTCGGACTGCCACCGAAGGAGGAGAAGGAGGTGAGCAACAACGAGGACAGCTTCGGCGACGAGCAGATCTGGTTCGATTCGTACTGCGTCTTCAACCGGTACTTCCACGACAAGGACGACAACAACAATGGGAAGAGCAAGGACAGCCATGGATTATCTCCATCATAACCAAACATGCCAAATGTTGGTAGTCCGATGGCATGTTAGTAGTGATGGAGTAGCCGGACGATGTGTATAAAATGCATCGACTTAGTAGTTGCATGAGTTTGTATGAATTTAGAATATAAGATTTGAGGTGTCCGGATGTGGAATGCATTATTTGAGACGTGAGGGAAGGCCAATGAGCTTCTCGAGACTAGCAACACGAGGCGGCTTCCTCCTTGGGCCCCATGGACGAGGAGGCGGGTATGGGCAGACGTGCTATGGGAGATCCTAGAGAGAGAGAGAGAAAGGAAGGAGAGGACAGTGAAGGATTCAGGGGACGAGATAAGGAATTCGACATAGGAGAGACGCTGTTTAAAAACCTATACTTAGAGCATCTCCAATAGGCGTGCTTTGCTCGGCGCCCAAAAACGGATTTGTAACACGCGATAAGTAATTTTTAGCGCGCGGCCGACGCTGGCTCTAGCGGCCGCGACATAATATAACGCGGGCACGACGCTCCAGTAGACGCGCAAAACTGTAGTGCGCGCGAGCAGACGATGCTTGCAATATGCATATTTCAAAGATAGTTTGACGGATTTTTGATATTTCAAAGACAAATGAAACACAAAAAAATATAGATAATTCAAAAGCACATAATCCCATCATCTCATCATCCAACCAAGTTCAAGATCACAAACAAAATTTAAACATATAGGAAACAAGTTCACACAAATAAATGGCACATGATCAATCATGCCGCATCCTCGTCTTCGTCCTCCTCCTCCTTCGATTCTTCTTCCTCATCCGAAGTCTCATCTTCGTCCTCATCGTCATTGTCTCCCGGAGATGCCGAAGGTATGTGAGGCACACCCAAAGGCATGCCTCTCATGGTAGCTCCCATGCCACCAATCCCTCCCATGGTAGCTCCAATACCACCCATGGTAGCTCCCGTGCCTCCCATGGAAGCTCCTATGCTTCCCATGCTTGCGTCCAATCCTCCCATGCCTCCCATGGCCATGGCTCTTTTTTGGACCAAGACTTCTTCACGGGCAAGATTGATGTACTCCTTTTGCTTCTCATCGAGTGTAGATGTGTCCATGACGAACAAGTTTTTCTCACATTCCAACAATCTAGTGCGCTCCTACATGGCCAATTTCTTCTCCTCCAATGCCACCTTCCTCTCCTCGGCCGCCACCCTCCTCTCCTTGACCGTCAACCTCCTCTCCTCGGCCGCTACATCTTGGTTCCTTGCCATCTTCCTATCCTCGTTCGATTCCTTTCTTGCATTCACAATAGTTTCCATAACATTTTTTTACTTCATCGTCTCCTTTTCTCTTCTTCTTCTCTTGTCTTCATTTGGTCTTCTTGACTTCGAGTAGGCAACCGAGTTTGATGTGAGGCTTCTCTTGCCGTCATCGGTTGATGCCTCCTCCTCCTCATCATCCAAATCAATAGATTGCTTGTGTCTGTTGGTCTCCTCATCGACACCTTCACGTGGCTTCCATTTCTCATCCTCCTCCAACTCTTCATAGCAATGGAGCAAGGTAAATGGTCTCCCTTTCTTGGGCTTCCCCTTCTTCTTCTTCTTCTCCTCTCCTTGTAATCAGTTTTGTGCGATAGTGAGCTACACAAAAAGCATGGACATGGAAGAGCAAGTTAGCACTTGAAACACCGAAGAAAGAGGATGGACATGAAAGAAATATGAACATGAAAGAAATGACACTTACCTTCACGCTCCAGCGGTCGGCAGAGGAGGTGGAAAGGGACGAGCGTTCGAGTGGTTCCGTGCGCAATAGCGGGCGCACGAAATAAACGGCGCGCGAAACCGTTTCGCTCCGTGCGCGGAACGACTTATACCACGGGCGCGATTTTAGCGTGGCCGTTGGAGCACGGAGTTTTCTTGTGCGCACGTCGTTATAAGTACGGATTTTGCAGCGCGGGTCATTTTTTGGACGCTTGTTGGAGATGTTATTAGTAGCGTGGGTTTTTTACACCATACTACAACTACAGCTACGGTTCATCCCGGGCACGGATTAATTAAACAGTATCCTTTTATTCATTTCAACTCACGATGAAGAAACAGGAAAATTACAATCACGCATGAAGATAAAAATGGAAAAGTATTAGTAAATGGAGTGATAAATGATTATATAATGATGACTTGTTTTTTATTTGGTGGGCGGGGCGACGAGCTTCTCGATCTCCTGCAGCGCCTGGATGGCCACCTTGATGTAGAAGGCAATCGGCGCCGAGATGGCCGCGAGCGGGTTGGCGGCCATCTCCTCCTTGGCGTCGTCGTCGGCGGACGGCAATGGCGCCGTTGGGTCCTCCTCGAACTTCTTGGCCTGCTCCAGGTAGGTGTCCATGCGCGGGGTGGCGAACAGCCGCACGGCGTCCATGTCGCCGCCCCTGGCCGCGTACCGCTGCCGGCCGTGCGACGTCTCGGAGGCCAGCGCGTACGGCCGGCCCTCCGCCTCGTACATCTCCTGCGTCTCCATCAGGTCCAGCAGCTGCTGCAGCTCCGCCCGGAGCATGCCCACCAGCTTCTCGCCGTCGTTCAGCATGATGTCCTCCAGCGCGTTCTGCGCGTCCGACAGCTTGTACCGCGCCTCCTCCAGGTTCTTGCCGTCCGCCATCTCCCTAGCCTCACCGATCGCGCCGGCGTGCTGTCTCCGCGCCATCTCCGCCAGCACCTCCTGCGCCTTGCCGCTGACGGGCGGGTCGGCGGGCGTGTCCGGGGAGCGTTTGATGAAGACGTCCTGCGGGTCTGGTTCTGGAGGACGCCCTGCACGGTGTGGCTGTGCTGGGCCTCCGCCAACGTCGCGTCGTAGGCCGACGTCAAGGTGCTCTCCAGGAGCTTGAAGTTGATGGCGACCTTGCGGGTCTCGCCGCTGAAGAGGGTGCCGAACTTGATGGTGATGACGCCGTCGCCGTCGGTGCTCTGCGTGTAGTCGGTCCCTGGCGCCACGGTCATGGTGTCCAGGTCTGGGGCACTCGGATCTTCCGCCTTGGGCGTCAGCGTGAGCTGCACGTCCTGCGCCACCACGGTGAGCAGGCCGCCGAGGAGCTGCGAGAAGGGCGCGGTCACGTTCCCGCCGTCCGGCACCGAGTTGAACGTGCCGCCGGGGGACTTCCTGGCGACGTCGCTGAGCAGAGCGTGGTCGGCGTCCTTGCCGAAGCCGAACGTGTAGACCGCTACATTCCCGGGATCGACTTGCCTAGCGTCGCCGTTGCTCTGCTGGCCGTCGGACATGAGGAAGACGTTGGGCGTGCGGGCTTTGGTGGTGGCGCGGCCGGCGACGACAGCTAGGGCGGTGTCCAGGACGGCCTTGATGTTGGTCCCGCCGTTGGCGACAAGGCCATCGACGATAGCCTTGAGGTCGGTCTGGGCTTGCTCCGTGACGGAGCGGAGCGGGCAGTGCCTGGTGGCGACGTTGGAGAAGGAGACGACGGAGAGGCGGTCCATAGGGGTGAGCTTCATGATGACGAACTGCATCGCCCTCTTCATGCTCTGGAGCTTGTCGCCCTGCATGCTGCCGCTCACGTCCAGCACCGCCACCAGGTCCAGCCCTTCTCGGACGGCCGTCGACGAGGTGGCCTTCAGCTCTACCACCGCCGTCACCTCGTCCGCCGTGAAGGCCGCGTCCCTGCTGAACTTCACATCGCTGATCGTCACCAGACCTTTGGTGTTATTGTTACCTGCGTTAGAAGCAGGAGGCTTCTCGTCGTCGTTGAACGCCATGGCTTACGAGCTAGCGGAGCAGAGCTCCAACACGTAGCAGCTGGCTTCTGTGTCTGATGTGTTGTGGACGCGCATGCATGCCTTTCTATATATACATAAACAGAAAATCAAACCTTGGAGGAAGAAAAAGTCAATTACACCAGTAATGCTAAAACTTCACGTAAACGATTACATTACTGTTAAAACTTATGGTATACTTTGAACGGATATAAGAATTTAGTTTAAACGTACAAATACGATGCTAATCGCGTTAGTATATGTTGGCGATACTAAGTTCAAAAAATTATATGTCGGCGATGCTAATAGGGCATGCCAACATTGTGTAGGACCCGCTGTCAGTGACTGCATAACTTTTTTTTCTCTGAAAAATGCAAGCATTTTTATTGTTAGTTTTTTTTTCTAATAAAAAGGCCCTTGCCGGGTATACTGTAATTGCATGTGTGGCATCATGTGGGTCCCACCTATTAGCCAACCATCCAAATGTTTATTAGCATGAAAAATAGGTCGCGTCAAGGGATTGGAACCTATGACGTCGGTCTAAGAGCATGTACAGCCGAACGTCGCAAACTACGAAGAAAGCATATATAAATAATAATTAAATGACATGTAATGAAAGCTAATATAATAAAACGTGTCGGGTGAAATCAAAATGCCGCCTCACTGGTTGCCTAAATGCTTTCATGTCTCTTTGTTTCTCATTTTAAAAATCTTACCATCATCGAAGAGGTCACATGGGACTGCCTCAACCCAATTCTTTTCTTGATAACAATTTAAAGATCAAAATACTGCTTCACTATTGTTCTCCCAACGTTTTAGAAGTTTTTTTCTTAATAACAATATCGAGAGCATAATCTTCATTGAGCTCATTTTTCTCATAACTATAAATATGAACTCTCACTTATGAACATAATGATAATTAAAATGAGCAAGCAATACATATCAATAACGCTCAAATGATGATAAAGAAAGATAAAAGATGTCATAATGTATACATGTATCTTCTTCCCTAGCAATCGGAGGCAACAACAACATCAACAAGTAATTTTGCGTCACAAACATCAAAAAACAGCAAGCCAACAACAAGTAATTTTATCTAACAAGCAGCATCCTTAGAGCATCTCCAACAGCCGCGCGAAAAGACGCGCGCATGGAAAAAAGCGAGTTTAGCGTGCGCGGGACGTTTGCGCGCGCTCCAGCAGTGACGGGAAAATAGCGCGCGCGAGACGTTTGCGCGCGCTCCAGCAGCGGTGGGAAAATAGCGTGCACGGGAAGCAATTGCGAGCGCGCGGGAAAAAGCGGCAGCTCTCGCGCTAGATTTGGCGCGCCGCTTACAACGCGCCTATAAATCGCGGCGCTCGCTACGCGCCCCTCCACACTGCCACACGCGCTCTCTCTCCCATCTTCTTCTATCGCTTGCATGCCGCTTCCTCGCCGCGCCACCACCACGCCATCATGCCGCCACACCGCCGGGGATCGTCCGGCTACCGCGGCGTCCGCGCGCGCCCCAACGGCTCCTACTATGCCGAGATCAGGTCTGGCAACGTCCGGCTCAGCCTCGGCATGTTCGAGACCGCGCACGAGGCCGCCCGCGCGTACGACGCGGCGGCGTGGCGCCTAGAGAGGACTTGTATGAACTTCCCCGATGTCTACACACGCCAGCAGGCGCAGGACGTCGCCCCTCCGCCTCGTCTTATCATGGACCAGGACCGTGCGGACCACATTCGGCGGCAACGCCGCCTCCTCGTCGCTGAGGAGGACGAGCGAGCCATGGCGGAGTGGCATCGGTGCTACCCGCAGGACGTCGCCAACGAGCGCATCTACTGGGCGGAAAGGATGGCAAGGCGCCGCGCGGAGCGGTCAGACAGGCGTTGGCGGAAGACACCAATGGTATCACAGTGCGGTGCCATGGAAGCATTTGGGACGTCGATCTTCACGCCAAACGATGATCGTTGGCATGACGTATGGCTCACTACCCCGGACGACGCCAAGAATGATGATGAGGGCGACTTGGAGTAGTTCTAGCTACACCGTAGTTTTTATCTAGTTTGCACTACCGAACTATGTATCGTTTCTATCGAACTATGTATCATTTTTTATCTATCGCTATCTATGTATCATTTTTATTGGAATGTATCTTTTTTTGTGCTCGCGCGCACTGCATTTTTGTGCGCTGGTGGAGCGGCGCATGCGCTGCATTTTTACGCGTCTGTTGGAGCCAGCGCTGCCGCCCGCGCCAAAGACAAAGCGCGTGCGGCAAAGTCGTTTTTAGCGCGTGACGCTTCGCGCGGCTGTTGGAGATGCTCTTAGCAAGGACTTTTATCCAACTATTACATTAGTTCATCACACACCCACTACCTACATGAATGGATCAACGATACATCAAGGCAGGAACAATATTGATCGACGATACTTCGGGGATACCCGTATCGGCATTTTTTCTTTTATTTTTAAATTGAAAAAGCGATACTCGGGGATACCCATACCGAAGCCGTATCGAAGTATCGGCGAAGTATTATACGACGATACATAGATTTTTGAAGTATCGGTGCTTCGTAGATTGCAAATGTGACCCCCTAAACGTCCGCGGACGCGTTTAGTCAGTGACCGGACTTGTTCTCTATTTGTCAGCCCGCGCAGCCACACTCTTCATTTTCTTCCTCATATGTTCGGTCACTTGCACATGATTGGTGGAGAGGAAGAGAGAGAAAGAAAATAATGAATAAAGAAAACAAAAAGGTGGTTCGGGGTGGGCTCACGTCTTACGTGGCGGACTGACCCGACGCGTCTGCGATCCCTCATATCCTCATTGATCGCGCGTGTCCGTGGACGTATGAGAGGTCATTTGATGCGTCCGGATGTAGATGCTCTAACACGCACACGCGGCTAGCCACCCGCATAGAGTTGAGCTGGCGATTTTAGAGCAAACGCAAATTTTATATCTTTGCGTTGAATAACATAAATTAAGAATTTCAATCCGATGAAAATTTACGATTAGGGCTTTCGAACCGGCGACCCACATGAAAAGGAGGGCGTGCCACTCCAACTAATGGAATCTCATGCCCACAAAGAATTGTTATAGTTTTTGTCTATAACGGAAGGTGCCTGTGGACTACAATTTCGGTTATTTTTTAATTTACATTTTTTAAAAGTAAGTATAATCTAAAGAATAGACAAAAAATAAAATAAATTATATGAAAAATGTTCACCTATTAATTTGGAAAATCCATTGAATTAAATTATGAATCATTTGTATAATTTTAAAAGTGTTTGCATTTAAATTAATTTCATAAAATATATTTTGAAAACGATCATATAAGTTGAATAAATAATTTTTGTAGTAAATATTTATGTTGTATATAAAAGTGATCATGCTTTTAATTTTTATGGTGTCTTAAAAGTGTCCATGCATTTTTATAAAGTTTGTGTGTTTTATAAAAAAATATATTTGAAATCAATATAAGTATATGTACGAAAAAATATGAGCCTAGTGTGCCTGCAGACTATGGATTCTCAAATGAATATATATTTACAGTTATAACTATAATTATAATTTACATATTTTTTTACAAATATGGAAAATTGAAAAGAATATACTAACATGTTTAAAATGGGGCACCCTAACTGCAGTCCGGTTTAGTCGAGCGGAAGATCAGTCGTGAACATAGATGCTAAAAATCCATTGTCTCAAGTCAAAAAAAAATTCCATTTTCTCAATAAACAAAGATGCTAAAAATCCATTGTATCTACGGAGAGCCAGTGGTTGCATTGGTAGTTCTTCATGCTCGTATCTCTCAGTCGTGGACAAAGATGCTACAAATCCATTCTAGCTTCTTATATAAATTTGGAGTTCATGTGATTTAGCCAAAAGATATAAATGTTCAGCATCCTTTTTTTTTTTGCGCATATAAATGTTCAGCATCCTACTCCCTCCGTCCCAAATTTCTTGTCTTAGCTTTGTCTACAGATAAATGTATCTAAATACTAAAATATGACTAGATACATTCATATCTACACAAATCTATGACAAGAATTTTAAGACGAAGGGAGTATTAGAACACGAAATGTTATGTGGGATTGCTGGATAGGCACGCACGTGGGTTAGCCCGAGGTCATCAGTTCAAATTTTGGGCGGCCTGTTTTTTCCGGTCTGATAAAATTTCTGATGTTCGCTCACACGTGGAATTCACCCAATGCCCCACTACAACTGCAGTGGCTTTTTCATGAAAAGAAACAAAATAAAAATTAAAGGATGTTTTCACAAAAAGAACACGCCGCACATCCTACAACCATGGGGTCACTAACTAACAACGGGCATGATGCCACGCTGGCATGACCCGTCAGCTTTGCCGGTGTATACAATGCGATTAACACTGTATTTACACGTCCGAGTTAAGTTTTTGTGCCAGTTCAATGTATGTCACAAGTTTTAGCACTAAAATAATCGTGTGCGCCAAGTTTCAGGATCACTGGTGTAATTGACTTAGAAAAAAATGATGTGCACCGATTTTTTCCAACCTTAGCTAGCAGGATTCTTCGTTGTGAAACTATTTTCCCTGATGAATTAGGGTGGTCCATTAGTATTTTATATTTATATTATTTAGCGGACAAATATACATGAACATCATTTAATGGCCTCCTATTCAGAAATTTTATTACTAAACATTACAAATTAAGATCCTTTTGGACCTTTGACTGATAGCTCATTTCCACTGTATGGGCTTATTACTGATGACATCCCTCATGCCCCAGAGGCAAAAAATGAGTTCTTAAGAGCATCTTCAGCCACGACTTGCAAATTCGGCCCCTCAAGTTGTCTGTTTTGAACCCCTACGTTTTCGTCCGTGCCACATCTCTCATATTTTTCTCATATGTCCGACACTTGCATGTAATTGGTGGAGAAGAAGAGAGAGAACGAAAAGAATGAATAAAGAAAGAGAAAAGGTGGTCCGGTTGGGATCGCGTCCTACGTGGTGGACTGACCGGGCGTGCCCGGGCACGTCCATGACCCCTCATATCGTCCTCATATTTGAGATAGATATGAGGGGTGCTGGTCAGTCCCGGCGTTTGAGATGGGTACGAGGGCTCCATCTGGGTCGCTTTTTCGTGACCAGTCAGTAACCGGACGGGCTATCCGGGCATTTGAGGAGAGTATGAGGTGTTCGACTGTAGATGCTCTAACTGCTCCATTCTTTATGTGGTTCATGTTGAGGTGTTTTTGGTGAAACACAATAAGGTTCCGGAAGGCTTTTCGACGGGGCATTATCAAAATTTTTGGGACGTATTAAGGTGAATTTGGTACCGTTGTTTAACCAAATTCATGTGGAAACATTGATATTGGCCATTTAAATTTCGCGAAAATCATTCTTCTAGACAAGTCTAAATATGCAAGCCATATTTAGCTAGCGGGATTTTTCATTGTGAAACTACTTTCCATGACGAATTATAGTCGTATTTTGAAAGAACAACACACTGCGACTATAGGCCATTACTATTTTGTATTTTTTATTGGAGAAATTATAAGTGAATACTATTTAACGACGCCCTACACAACCACCATAGTGTGACATTTGAAATGTTTCTTTCCTTACTAGTATAGAAAAGTTAAAGTACATACTTCGAAGACATTATACGAACTTGACATTGGCGGGCCAACGGACACCTGTCAGCAAAGATGCAGTCGACGGGGCTTAAACTAGCGGCTTCGCCAATGGCTGCGAGAGGGGGGGGGGGGGAGGGATTGCTGGTGGAGACGGGCTCGGTGTCTAGGGTTTCGTCCTCCCCTTTGGGAGCTAGCGAGCATCTATCAGGCTGATCACAAGGGCAAGTAACTTAGACTAATAATATCGTATGTTACTGCCAAAACATATATGTGATGTCATGCAAGCCTTCATTTATTTAGATGTAGACTCATTTTGTCTTGTTATGGATTGTGTTACCACAAACACCTCTTCCTATTAAATACTTGTCACATATGAAAACTTGTCTTATGATGTGTTAGGGTGGTCATAGTGAGAGTAACTTAGCTAGTAACATAGCACATTTGACAACAAGTTTGTTTATGTGGCATGTAGTTAATGAGAAAAAAGGTGTTTAGAGTAACATAATATGTTACTGTAACATAGCGTTTCTTGAGAAAAGATGAGTCTACAAGATAATAAATGAACCACCTATGACACTAGTACTAAAAGTTACTTTGCATTATGAAGATAGTAACTTAAACTAGTATCATATGCATGACATTAGTCCAAGTTACTCCTCACTATGATGAGCCTTATGTTACTAGCTAAATTAAACCAGCTTTAGGGGCAGCGACTACAGTTGTCTTCGTGTCATCGTTCTATATATTAACCGTGGGAGATCTGACACATTAATTTGTAGCCTTGATGTTATTTAAGATGGACATGCATTCAGGAGGGTTAGATACAGGTACGCTCCTGCAGGACTCCATCCATCCAGCTACTCGATGGTTGTTCCGTTCAGAGACATTAACGCATGCCCGTCCACTCACTTAGAGGTGCATGATGCACATGCATAGAAGAGGTGGTATCACCCGATATTTTTCCTGCATTCGAATCTCAGCCTTCGTGGCACACGTACGCTCGCATGCAGGACAACCAGATTTCCACGTCATGAATGAATGCATGGCGTGTCTTGATCGTTTCACACACAGACCCTAGCCATTCATAAATCGTCTGGCTGGCCAGGAGTAGTAAGGTCACACAACCCATTTATATGCAAGCATGGCCCCGATTTGCACGTATGCACTACGTGGTTGAGAATTGGATTGGATCTCAGTCGATCGACAGGACCATATCTTCTCTCCAATCCTGACTGGACCCACTCCACCCCCTCCCCCCGTGTCTGTGGTCAATTGCTATAGGTCTAGCCGTCTAGGGTTAGATTCGTGACACTCCAAAACAGTAGGATCAAGTGTAAGTTTCATTGTACTACCTTAAAAAAAAATCCATTGCACCATTTGCGTACTACAGGATTTGACTTTAGCTAGCCAACATGTGTGTGCTTGACATAGTTACAAAATATATCTAGAGACTGGGCATACCTAGTTAAATAATTTTACACTTAACTTGAAATATCTCTTTGACCTAAATTCAAATAGTTTTGCATTACAATTGAAATAGCCTTTTGTCCTATAGTTCAAGTAGTTTTGCACGAAACTAGCTATGTGTCCTAATTCAAATAATTTACACTAGAGTTGAACTGTCTTTGCCCTATTTTAAATAATTTTATATCAGAATTGAACTAGCTCTTTATTATGTTTTATACATAGTTGTATGCATAATTGTCCACGCATTAGGTTTCTATGGATTCTAAAAGAAATTTCAATTGATGCGGCAAAATCATATTGTGCTGGTCTAGGTTATACCCAAAATCAATTTACAAATACTGAAGAATCAGTGATCTAATTTGCAACAGGTTCGTCCCGATGGAAAGTTTTGACACATAGTAACTGGCCGAGTTGGAAATAAGTACTCCATCGTTAGAGGTGGCATCACATGCACATGCATTCATAGCTACCAGCCTACCACATTGATATGCATGCCCATACATTGCACGTAAGGACAATTAGATTGGGTCTGCCTCGGCATGGCTCGGCAGGTCCTATCTTCTATCCAACTCTCTCTCTCTCTCTCTCTCTCTCTCTCTCTCTCTCTCTTCCATTGTAAGAGCAATGTCTTCTTGCAATGACCATGACATGGTACCAATTTTCTAATCTATCGCAAACCACTCTTACTCCTATATGCTTTAAATATCTAGAAGTCGGCGTCCATCTCTCGGAGCAGCTGACTACAATTTAACAATCGGGAAAACGAGACTGAGCTGCACATTGTCTATCCTATTTCGTGAACATAGGACGTGTTAGATATTTCACGGTTAGCGAACCAATATATGATTGGATAGTTAGAAAGACAATGATATTTCCTGTGCATCAGAGTAAACGTTTCGAATTTGACATTAGTGCTTGTATTTTTCTGCATTAATTTTAAACGTTTTGATAATGTGTGTTCACTAAAAGAAGAGTTGTCCGCTAACTACAAAGGTATTTGTAACAACTTCATCAATTTCAAAGTGATATACCGTGTCGGTCATTTGAAGGTGTTCATGTAGATAGAATGTGCATGCGTGTGTTCGTATCGGTGAGTCTATGCTCGTACCGTGTTAAAAAAAACATTTCACTGTTAGATACAATCTATTTCCTTTGTTTCATAATTTAAGAACGTTTTTAACACTACCGAGTATCTTGATAGTAACGACTTCGAGGCTTGGCGTGCAGCTGATTAATACTCCTGCACGCACATGCACTTATAGTCTTTAGTTAGTGCCATGTCCACGAACAGGCACAGGTTACTACGTGTCGCGGCACGACCGTACAGCCGTGTTCTACGTGGAGGACACGGGTATGGCCGTATGGGAACGAATTCATGCATGGAGCGCTTGGTTTGGTACATAGATATGGACCAGCAGATCTCTACGGTATAATAATATTTGGCATCACGTCCTCGTGGTCACCGTGGTCGTCGACCGTGACCCACCATTATTATGTACACTCAGTGAGATATACTACTCCAGTATACATGTTCGTTTGTGGTTCATGGCCATGCATGAATGCCCGTCATGCCCATTACTCCCTTCATTTTTAAATATAAGACCTTTTAAAAAATTTACTATAGGATTACATACGAAGCAAAATGAGTGAATCTATACTTTAAAATATGTCTATATATATCCGTATATAGTTTATAGTGTAATATCTAAAAGGTTTTATATTTAAAAACGGAAGAAATAGTATGCATGTTTGGCATCACGTCCTCGTGGTCACCGTTGTCGCCGGTCGTGAACTCGTGACCCACCATTATTACGTACACTCACCGAGATGTAGCATACATGTTTGTTTGTGGTTCATGGCCATGGATGAATGCCCGTCGTGCCCACTATTGTGCGTATTTGGCATCACGTCCTTGTGGTCACCGTGGGTGTCGCCGTGACCCTTCACGCTTATCATGTACGGTCACTGAGATGCATACATGTTTGTTTGTTGCGTATGGTCATCATAGGTGTCGAGCAAAGTAAATTTAATTCTATATTGTGTGCCCATCTTAGAGGCTGAGTTTTATGCTACACATTGCAGTGTTTTTTTTCTAAAGATAGAGGCAAGTATATGGGACTCACTTAATGGCAATGCTGCCACTATACAATGGTGCCGATGCTTTGAGATGCATGCATATTGGTTGTTGGTAGAGCAAATGCAATACAATGATGTAGGAGGGTTGTAAGATTTAAAATATTATATTATTGTTGAATTGAAAGAAAGGGAAGACGAGAGAAACGGGCTATAGATTAACAATTGGCCGCAGCATGCCGCTAGACACTAAGGTGGACCATGTATTAATAAAGTAATACATATTTATATTTAATTACTGGGTTTACTAGTTATAAGCTTAGCTATAGATGGTACAACATCATGTACCCAGTTAGATATACTATTTAACTGAATTTATCACTCGTCTGCCTAGGAGTAAGTACACTTCGTGAGAAGCATGCATGCCGTACGCATTGAACAATGTGATCAGATCCAGCTCCAGCTTCACAGAATCGGATATGATCCAGGACCGCAAATCGTATCTTCACCTGGCCGTATCCAACCAGCTGACTCACCGTTCCTCTCTCTTCCGTCCATTCTTTGGGGCCATTTGATTGGTAAGTTATAGAATGAGGCTGTTTTGCTACACCATATAGTAGAAATGCTGATTATTATTTTTAAAGAAAATAGAGCATGTTTTGCTACACCATATAGTAGAAAGGGAGGATAAGACCGGAAATGCAATTCGGCTTCCGGGAGCATGTGCTCCTGCCTGTCAAAAATGATTTTTGAAATGTCAAAAAAATTCCAACAAAACTTTTATGTGTTCTCTGTCACATCCAAATGATACCTGAAAGTTTTTAGGCAAAAAGGTTACGTATTTTGACCTGTGCAAAGAAAAACAAATTGAACATCAATTGTTACCCCAAAATGTCACACACAAATTAGTTTTTTCACCGAGGAAACACTGCTTCTCCGTTTCGTACGAAAATCGTCAAACATGCTTGTGACACTAACAAAAAGGTCTACAAAAAATATATTCAGAATTTAAATTTTGTTTACTATTTTTTACTGTTCATCTCGGTGCAAATGCACCTGAGAGCCAAAACGCCTCCCTGGATAAGACACTCTTCTATGTTAATATTTCTTACAGTAACATGAAACCAATCAGTTGATCAAAGTTTAACTATGAGTTAAATGGGGGATAAGACACTCTTCCCATTCAATCCTTGGGTAATCTTCAAAATCCGGTGTTCCTTTGATCTATGATAAGTGTTGAATGTCTACTTTGTTATCTGCAGTTTAATGAACAAAACAATGGTGAGTGTTATGCTTAACGCAATTGGCCATGAGAAGATTCTTGGAAATTGAAGGCCAGAGTAATTATTTAGAGAACACAACAAAACATGTTATGCAATGAATTATTTCTTAGTTTTATCTACAACCATCATTATTTTCACCATCCTACAGTTATGTGGCGGTTGAAATTAATCGAGAATATGGGTGAATAAGAAAATCATCCCTAAATATGTGTAGGGCGGAGGGAGGTCTCCCTTAGTAGGCAGTACCACTTTTTCTTAGAAGGATCCTATGTATCCTAACGTTCAAGTCTAACTATCAACTGTATATTAATACAGTTACATTGCACAAAAATAATATCATTCAATTCATATAAAACAACATAGTTTAGTGATATCAGTTATGTACCACATAACCCATATGTTATTGCTACAATAATTAATTAAACTCGGAATATTTGAATACATGCATGGAGGTCTCACATTTTACATGGGATAAAATAGTTGTTTATCAGGTCACTCCTGGTGCTTGTTCTTTAGCACGTTTTCATAGGTAAATTTTGACAAGCATAATAACTAAAGAGGAAGCGAACCAACATGTGGTTGGATGGTTAGAGTGACTATGGTATCCACAGCCCACTAGAATTCAAATCCTGGTGCTCGCATTTATTCTTGGAATTATTTCAGGATTTCCGGCGATGCGCATTCAATGGGAGGAGACGTCCCCGTCGATGGCGAGGTGCCTACGGTGACTTCGTAAATTTCAAGATGATATGCCGGCTCAGTCTCTCGGAGATGCTCATAGGGGTAGGGTGTGCATGTGTGCATTCATAGGGGTGAGTGTATGCGCGTGTATATAAGCGCCTGCGTCTGTACTGTGTTCAAAAAAAATAACTAAAGAGGAAAGAGGGAATTATATGTTACTCTAGTGCAGATACAAGTCTTGGCTCATTTCACTATGAAGTGTACTAATACTCGGATCTTGCGTGGCTTCTCTTCGTATCATTCTCTCACCCCCTTCTATTAAACATGATTCCTAACTTAAGTAAGTGCAACATCACTTAGATACATTACCTACACCAGATCATGGTCTCTAATAATTTCTTCCACCACACCTACGATAACCCGCAAAAATATAATGGACTCGGCATCTCAATGGTTGTTCATGATCATGAGTGCACATTGCTCTTAATGAATCATGGAAGGATGTACCGTATTTATCAATTTTGGCTGGCCAAACTAAATGTTGCGACAACCATGCCCAGTATTCTCATTTACAAGGCATATTCGTCAGGTCTCAAGTCAAAATTGTTAAAATATCAAGTGTGCCACAAATACCAGTCTATAAAATACTCAATAACTACATTATGAAAATGTATTCATCATACATATTGATTTGGTAGTGTGGTTGCTGATATTTTTAAAAATATTGTGCTGAAGCTGATATTTTCATATAGGTCAAACTTAATTTATTTTTCCCATCGACACGCCATCTCACTGCGGCCCCGGGCCTAACACGGTCCAAAATGAGGTCGACGGCCCTTTTTCCAAAACGGACATTCGAAATGGTGAAGGCCCAGAATTGCCAAAGAAATCACAAGAAAGTCCCTCCATTGGAGAAAATATTGTAGAAAAGTACGCAAACTCCAAGGACACGAAGAAGAGGAATTTTATAACCGTTTTAATGGCCGCATGGCAGGTCTATGATTTTTTTTTCCGTATATGGATTTTTTGCAAGTACTAGATATGTGGCATATTTTATAGCAATCCCAGATATTAGGAAAATTTATTATCTACAACATGACAACTATCTAGTTCTTTTCAAAGTTCATCGTAGCTTTTTTATTTTTCTACATTCCATATATCGTGACAAATTTACTGTCTACAACGTGGAAAATGTATTATCCACAACATGCCAAGTATCCCTAGTTCTTTTTAAATATCATTCCAACTTTTTATTTTTTGTAATACATACAGCATGGTAAATTGACTATCTACTACATGTCAAATTTACTATCTACAACTGGCAACTCTCCCCTTAGATCTTTTTGATCGTGTCAACTGTTCCTTTTTGTTTTGTGTATATGAAATCTTTTTGTAAACATTAGGTGTTTTTTCAATGGAAATACCCAGGCTAGACACTTCACAAATTTTGACACGCATTTGCACATGGTACCCATATCTAGAGGTGTGGCAATTTTGTTTTATTTTTCAGAATAAAAAAAGGGCTAGTGAGAGAAACTCTTCCAAAAACATGAATGCAAATTATTTCTGTACAGGAAAATTTATGCATTTTTATTAAGATTGTTCGAGATAGCAATTTAGGGGGTCAGTGGAAATGTTTGCATTTTGGCCTTGCAAATTTATGTGTTATTCTTTTTTGTTATTTATTGTTTTGTGATGATAATTATGCATTTTTATTCCTGCCAAATTCATGCATTTTTTTATTTTTCAATTATCACAAGAAAATACGGTAGCGAGTTTTTGTAAAAGGAAGCTTATTGGGCCTAGCCCATTTCATGGTTTTCCTTCTCACACGTGAGGGCGTCTGAAATTTGGGCCCAGCTGCATTGTATAGAAAAAACCCTGGGAGCGAGCGATTCAGTTTGTCCATTCGCACCGGGGTCCTCCTAAGAATTTGAAATATTTTATAAACTAGAGAAATGAAGTTTGAGAGAAAAATAACTATGAGGCTTTCAAAATCTAAGGTCCCTCTTCGGTTTTAATTATAGAACTGCCAATTTTTACAAGGAAACCACAAAAGGAAAAGAGTAAAAAGGCAAAAACACATCAAGCATCATCATTGGCACTGGGAACACCTCCCCCAACCAGTCACTAAACTGCAATGACTTTCTAGACAGAACTCTTAAGATCACAGTGATTATCACATACTCCTTCCGTCCAAAAATAAGTATCGCAAATTTATAACTAAATTAGTATGAATTTTGTACTAAGTCAGCGACACTTTTTCAGGGACAGAGGAAGTACTATCTATAGTTATGGTTTTAAGATAGCACTACATATATTACTTTTTGCAATAGTGTAGTTTTTCGAAACCCGGTGCATTGTATTCGTGATCAACAGTACAAAATTGTAATTGAAATCAGAAGAAGCTGAATCTTTGTGGCTTCAATTATGACCAAATGCAAAGTATAATTAACACAAATATTTTACTATATATGTACCACTCAAGAGATTTATTTGTTTGAAGCATTAGTCATTGAAATACACAACAAAACCTGGGTCTAGGCGCATCCAAACTAGAATAAAAATACTCCCTCTGATCCATATTGTTTGTCTTTAATTTGTCTAGATACTAATGTATGACCGTTCGTATGTAGACAAATCGAAGACAAGTAATTGGATCGAAGGGAGTAGTGAAAATGGTCAAAAAATGGAAAATGTTCGGTACAAGCATTGTCTAGTGCATTACTCACTGTAAGTTTCGCGACAAAATGACTTCCATTGTAGTTTGAACAAATAAAATCAAAACCGACACTATATTAAACTTGCGATTCACACAGTTTATACTTGCAATTTTGTACTTATACCAACAATACCACGGAAGCCATTTTGTCCCGAAATTTTACACATGAGTAATACACTGGACAATGCTTGTTCCGAACAAGTTCCACAAAAAACAAATTGATTTCATCTGAAAATCCACACCATATGAGTCATTCTTTATAAAATAACCAGATAGAAATTATCAGCAGAGATAAGTTTGTTTTAATTGAAACTATTGAAGTGCTGATTGCCTGTCATTATAAATTACTAGGAAAAATAGTGTGTAGTAAGTATATAATATCTTACTAACAGCATATTTTTCAAAGACAGCGCTATTTGTATCGCGCCCTATTTTTTTTCCTTGTTATAAATCAAGCATCTTCCGGTGTGAGCAAACCAACTCACACTCGTTTCATTCTTGCTCGTCGACAGAGCGCCGGCAAACCATGGGGGGTGACGACAGCAGCCGTGGCAGCATCGCCTTCTTCGGGACATACCGCCCACCGGTGCCACTAGACATCTACTCCTGCCCGGCCGACCCGCCGCCGTCTTCGCGGGAGGACGAGCTGCACCTCACCAACGGCGTCTCCTACAACCAGAACGGCCGGTCCATCCCAGCGGCCGCGCTCAAGGAGCTCCTCACGTTCCTGGGCAAGAAGAACCCCGCGCTCGCCGCCGAGTGCGGCGCCACGCCGGACGACGCCGAGAAGGGCCGCGTCACCGGCCTCGTCTTCGTCTCCGAGAGGGACAAGGGGCTCGAGACGCTGCACGTGGCCCTTGTGCGCCCCAACGGCGAAGGTGCGGTGAAGGTGCTGAGCCTGGGCGACGTCTACGGCGCCGACACCTTCGGCGGTTCGCGGCTGGAGGACAGCGGCTGCATCGCCGGCGGCTTCAAGGTGGGCGCTCGCACCGTCGGCCACTCGCTCGTGTACGTCTCCACCAAGGAGCCGGTGAAAAAGCGCCGCACGCCGTGGACCGTGGTGTACAGGACCAACCTCGCCGACGGCAAGACCGAGCGCCTCACCACGCGAGATCAGTAGGATGTGAGCCCGGCCGTGTCGCCTTCCGGCAAGATGGTGGCGGTGGCCAACTTCCGAGGGGGCAGGTGGACCGGCGAGATCGAGCGCCCGAACACAGACATCGTCGTCATGAACGTGGACAAGACGGCGCAGGGCAGCCTGCGCCGCAACACCCTCATCCGGGATGGCGGCTGGCCGACGTGGGGCAGCGCCAACGTCATCTTCTTCCACCGAGGGACCGGGGAGTCCCCGACGAACTGGGCCGTGTACCGGTACGACATCTCCACGAAGGCGACCGTCCGGGTGACGCCGGAGGGCATTGACGCCATGACTCCCGCGGCCATCAGCGAGAACAGGGTGGTCGTGGCCACCATCCGCCAGAAGTCTAGGCAGGCCGCCATGACCACGCCGCGAGAGGAGGCGCAGTACCGCCACATCGAGATCTTCGACATGGCGTCGCCGGACCGGCCCGTGCAGATCACCCAGAAAATCAGGCCCAAGGGCGACCACTACAACCCTTTCGTGGCCGACGGCGGAAGCCGCATCGGCTACCATCGGGTCAGAACTGATGATCTCCTCATTGGGGTATGTCTTCCCTTCACTTTTGCTAATTCTCACTTGCCTCGTAAATCTCAACCAACAAAAATTTCACTGCCTCAACCATGCATTCAGTGAAACATTTTGTGCATGCAAGTTTTGGTTTTCATGTTAATTCTAAAGTGATTTTATATGTGGATGGTTGGATGTTGATACAAACGCTTACAAATATAGCTTTTTTTTTAAGAAAAGGAGGATGGCCCCTGCCGCCTCTGCATCTGGGAGATGCATGCGGCCATTTTATTGATTATTTCCGAGGACTTTACAAAGTAGTACTCCCTCCGTTCGGAAATACCTGTCCTAATAATGAATGTATCTAGACTTATTTTAGTTATAGATATATCCATTTTATTCATTTCTATGACAAATATTTCCGGACGGAGGGAGTACAACAATATGCCTCAATCCGCCATCTTGGCAACATCTGCCGCTACTCCTATCCATATGATGAAGGGGTGCAAGCTGGGCCAAATATCCATACCTCTCACCTAAGGTTAACATCTGAAGCTGGAGGCCCCGATCGAGCCACATACCGGGTCCGGGACACAATCCGGTCTGATGCACTCACATGTGTCGTCGCCATCATCTTTCACTAGTTCATCTTCAGAGCAGATTGAGGTACCAGCCTTGGCAGGTGCCTCCGCCATCGACGCCACCATGACGCCAAACGACAACCTCCACCTACGCGAGTCCATCTCCAAGCAGCAGACGCAGATCAATGCTAGGATAGGGCCGCACCACCGCCGTCGCCCACCACCCACAAGCGCCACCCAGCCCCAAGGTTCCCAAAGCAGCGCCTTAAGAAGGGAACGACGTCGTGAGTGCCGCCGTCGCTGAACAAAGTTAGGGCTTTCACTCGGCAGACCTAGGGGAAGGGGAAGTGAGGAGATCAGTCCATACCGACGCCACCATGACGCCAAACGACGACCTTCACCTACGCGAGTCCATCTCCAAGCAGCGGACGCAGATCAATGCTAGGATAGGGCCGCACCACCGCCGTCGCCCACCACCCAGCCCCAATGTTCCCAAAGCAGCTCCTTCAAGAAGGGAACGACGTCATGAGCGCCGCCGCCGCCGAACAAAGTTAGGGCTTTCACTCGGGAGACCTAGGGGAAGGGGAAGTGAGGAGATCAGTCCATACCGACGCCTCCAAGGAGGGGGACGGCGCCCTCAGGCATCCCCGTCGACGCGGCCGGCCATGGCTGGCCAGGGATTTCGCCCGAACTAGATCCCCGCCACCAGCAGCGCCTCTTGTACGGAATCGGCGACCCAAGGAAGCGCGGCCCGACCAGGAGCCCGCACACCGAACAGGGGAGGAGGGGAGGTGCCAGATCGCGCGCACCGGCCACTGCAGAAGCCGCCGTCGGCCGCCAACGACCACCGGATCCCGCCGCCCATGCGGTCGGGACACCAGATCCACCGCCCGCACGGCTGCTAGCCTGTCGTGCCTCGCCGATAGAGTCGCCGCTCCAGATCCAGGGTTCCCCACGCAGAGGTAGGGCAGCCGAGGCCCCGCCGCCACCATCCTTGGCGCCCCGGGCTTGCCCGGCGGCTGCCTCAGGTGGCGGCGAGGAAGGAAGGGGGAGGGAGTGAGGCCGGGGGGGGGGCGGCTAGGGTTGGGAATAGAGTGCAAACTGTACTTGAGATGGATAATTAAATGATACCCTGCGCGTTGCTACGAAAATTGGTTGCAATATATATTGATGAGTTTACTTGTCTGAAATTTGGATATGAAAATAGAAAATAGAAATACATATAATTTATTGTATTTTTCATGCAATTTGAGAAAATATAAGTAGTGTGATTACTCGCGAAAAATATGTAGTGGGATTGATAACGTGACATGTGTGATGAGTTGGGATATGTGCATATTGAAAAAATAAATAAATAGCATTTCACATATATGATGAAGGAAATATAATTAGTGGGATGTGAGGTGGCATATGTTATGCTGAAAGAAATAGAAGTAGTGAGGATCAACTGTTTAGGCATGTCAGATTAGACACATTTCTTTTACCTTTTGCCTTATTTGATTCATTATAATATATACTTCTTCTGTCTAGAATTATTTTTCATCAAAATGAAAAAAAATGAATATATGTAGAACTAAAATATGTCCAGATACATCAATTTCTAGGACGAGTATTTTCGTACGGAGGGAATATGCATGTAAGCACAAGATAAATTATGACAAGTCTTGGATAATAATATTTATATTATATTACACCGAGCGGTCAGCTTGCGCGGTAAGCTACCAACAAACAATTGCAATCAATGATAAATATTTATATTATATTTAAACAATGACTCGTCAAGATTACTTACCGGTGGACATGTCATGAGATGGATTGTAGAATAATCGTTCTTCCCCTACGAAGAGCTTCGACAAGATGCACTCCCCGCACACAGACGTGGCGCTGTTCAGGGTGTCGGGCGTGTTCCCAACCATATCCAAGGACGGCGCCAAGCTTGCCTTTGTCGACAACGAGTTCAAGGCCGTGTGGCTTGCCGACACCCAAGGCTTGCGCGTCGTCTACGAGGTATCCATCTATCCAGCACCACCACTGTCCCTCGAGAAATAGATAGAAAGGATTAACAACCAAAAACCTTGCAGAAGCGGGGCTCCAAAGCCGTCTTCTCCACGGCGTGGAACCAAAACCCCGACAAGGACACGCTAATACGCTATACGTCTGCGTGGGGCCGTCCTTCTCCGCCGCCAAGCCGTTGGAGATCTACGCCATCATCAACGCGTCCGGGCCCTCCGCCGGCCGGAAGGTGCAGCGCCTCACCGCCGGGAACTTCAACAATGCCTTCCCGTCGAGCAACTCGCAGGGGGACAAGTTCGTGTTCCGGTCGACACGGGACGGGGGCAAGGACAAGTTCCACAAGAACCTCTACATCATGGAGGACGCGGAGGAGGGGGAGTTCGGCCAGGGCACGGTGACGCGGCTCACCAACGGGCCGTGGACCGACACCCACTGCAGCTGGTCGCCCAAGGGGGACTGGATCGTCTTCTCCTCCACGCGTGAGATGCCGGCCAGCGCGCCGGAGATGGCCTTCCTCGACGCGGGCTACTTCGCCGTGTATTTGGTCAAGGTCAGCGACCCCGCGGTGGTGGTGCGGGTGGTGCGAAATGTGAGAATGGGCCTTAGGCCCATAAGACAATTTCAGAAAAAATCTCTAAGGGCCCATGTAGGTGGCATGACAAGTGGAGTGGGAAATTTAGTCCCACCTTGCTAGTGGAGAAGGAGTTGCACCTTTTTATAAGGGTCTTTCTTCCACATGCTATTGGAGCATGAGAAGAGAAGAGGCCCTCGCGCACTCCTCCTCCGCCGCCTGCCTCGTCACGACGCGCCGTGGGAATGAGCCGAGCTCACACCTATGCGCTTATTTTTGCCGGTCGGAAACGGAGAATACGTAACGCCACGATCTGAGACGTTGGATCGTGGGCTACCGACTCCGCCACGGAAACAAATCGCATCTGCCTCCACGCGCTCCGCCCACGTTGTTCCTTTTGCTGCTGCTGCCACCGGTGACTCCGTCCCGTTCATCGCGTACACGGTTGATGGGAGAGCAGGCCTCCGAAACCACGCCTCTCCAGGTCCTGTACGGGGAGAGGGGCAATTAGGTTTTTGGGGAGCGACTACGCGACTGCTCGCTTCCGTTCGTCCACCTCGTCTACGTCCGCGTCTACACCATGTCGTCCACAACCGCCGTTGATCGCGCTGCTGCCGAGAAGGCCGAAGCTGACAGGAAGGCGGCCGAGGACGCTGTCGCCGCCAACTCTGCTGCTACGGCCAACTGGCCTATTGGAGGGTATAACACGTTTAACCCGCTCCTGTTTATGTTAATTGTAGCACTGCTAGCGTTATGCGTAGATACATCTACTGTTAGCATAGTACGTGCTTGCATGATTGAGTATCAATATGTTTGCGCTTATACCAATGCCATGATAGTTATTATTTCGTGGATTAGTCTGATCGAAAAATTGCTTATATTCTCAACAATCCAAAAACCTAATTTGTATAGGAATTTTTCGAGTAGTGGTTTTGCTGCTGCACTGAAACCGGACAAGTTTACCGGTACATACTTTAAGCGTTGGCAGACCAAAACCACCTTATGGCTCACGGTTATGAACGTATTCTGGGTAGCCGGTGTCACTCCCGCAGGAACGATCACTCCTGAAAAGGAGAAGGCGTTCAGGGAGGCCACTGTCTACTTTATTGGAGCAGTCCTTAGCGTGATCGGAGATAAGCTGGTTGATGCATATTTGCATGTGGGGGTCGCCAAGGACTTGTGGGAGGCGCTCGAATCTAAATTCGGGGCCACCGATGCTGGGAGCGAGATGTATGTTATGGAGCAGTTCCATGATTACAAAATGGTTGACAACCGTTCTGTGTTGGAACAACCTCATGAGATAATATGCATTGCTAAGGAACTAGAGGTTCTTAAGTGCAATTTACCGGGCAAGTTTGTCGCGGGATGTATAATTGCTAAGCTCCCTAATTCCTGGAGGAACTTTGCTACCACTCTGAAACATCAGAGGCGTGAATTCTCAGTAGAGGATATCATCGGCCATCTGAGTGTTGAGCAGAACTCGAGAGCAAAGGACTCGCATGGAAAACCGGTTGAAGGTTCTTCGGTTGCCAATATGGTACAACGGAAGAACTTCAATTCCCACAAGCCCAAGGGAAAGAATTCTGTCCAACAGAATAATGACTTCAAGAAGAAGGGAAAGAAGACCTTCAAGAGAAATAAGAAGGATGATGGCTGCTTCAATTGTGGTTCAGAGGAACATTGGGCCAACAAGTGCCCAAACAGATACAAGAAGCCAGTGCAGGACAATAAGTCTGCCAATATGATTGTGAGCAACAATGAAAGTGGTGCATCTGGGTACGGTAATTTGTTTACTGTGTTTTCAGTTTGTCAGTCCACCGAATGGTGGGTAGACACAGGTGCAAATATTCATGTGTGTGCTGACATCTCATTGTTCTCTTCTTATCAGGCCACAGACCGAGGGTCCGTATTGATGGGGAATGGCGCGAGTGCTTCTGTTCTTGGTGTTGGCACGGTCGATCTGAAGTTTACTTCGGGAAGGATCGTGCAGTTGAAGAACATGCAGCATGTCCCCGCCATCAAGAAGAATCTCGTTAGTGGCTCCCTTCTGTGTAGAGAAGGGTTTAAGTTGGTTTTCGAGTCTAATAAAGTAGTTGTTATGAAATATGGACTTTTCGTTGGAAAAGGTTATGAATGCGGAGGTCTGTTCCGCCTTTCCCTTGCAGATTTTTGTAATAAAGTCGTGAACAATATTCATTCGAATGTTAATGAATCTGAAGTTTGGCATTCACGTCTTTGTCACATTAGTTTCGGTGTTATGACACGACTAGCAAAACTGAACTTAATCCCGAGTTTCACTTTAGCCAAAGGTTCTAAGTGCCATTCGTGTGTGCAAGCAAAGCAACCTCGCAAGCCCCACAAGGCTGCTGAGGAGAGACACCTGGCGCCCCTAGAACTCATACATACAGATCTCTGTGAGATGAATGGTGTGTTGACTAAAGGTGGAAAGAAGTACTTCATGACATTGATAGATGATTCTACTAGATATTGCTATGTGTATCTGTTAAATACTAAAGATGAGGCTCTACACTACTTTAAAATCTATAAGGCAGAAGTTGAGAACCAACTTGAAAAGAAAATTAAACGAGTCCGGTCTGATCGTGGTGGAGAGTACTTCTCAAATGAGTTTGATTCTTTCTGTGCGGAACATGGCATTATTCATGAGAGGACGCCTCCCTATTCGCCCCAGTCAAACGGGGTTGCCGAGCGGAAAAATCGTACTCTAACTGATTTGGTTAACGCCATGTTAGATACATCGGGTTTATCCAAGGCATGGTGGGGGGAGGCTATCTTAACTTCGTGTCATGTCCTGAATAAAGTTCCGACAAAAGATAATGAGGTTACTCCCTATGAGCAATGGTCGAAGAGAAGGACGACGCTCTCCTACTTACGTACTTGGGGCTGTTTGGCGAAAGTCAACGTGCCGATACCCAAAAAGCGTAAGCTTGGACCAAAGACCGTGGACTGCGTTAACTTGGGCTACGCTAAGAATAGCGTTGGCTATAGATTTCTAGTAGTGAAATCTGAGGTACCTGACGTGAGGGTCGGTACAATTATGGAGTCTAAGGATGCTACATTCTTTGAGGATATATTCCCCATGAAAGATATGCAAAGCACTTCTAGACAGGAATCAGAGGAGACTCCTGAGCCAGCCATTCCTATGGAGTATTATGAACAAACACATGATGAAAATCATGAGGAGGGTGACGAGGAAACCCTTGGTAGGGGCAAGAGACAAAGGACTGTAAAGACCTTTGGTGATGACTTCCTTATATACCTCGTGGATGATAACCCCACTTCTATTTCAGAAGCCTATGCATCTCCTGATGCTGACTACTGGAAAGAAGCAGTCCGTAGTGAGATGGATTCCATCATGGCTAACGGAACATGGGAGATAACTGAACGTCCCTATGGGTGCAAACCATTGGGATGTAAGTGGGTGTTCAAAAGAAAGCCTAGGCCCGATGGTACAATTGAAAAGTATAAGGCTAGGCTTGTGGCCAAGGGGTATGCCCAGAAAGAAGAAGAAGATTTCTTCGATACTTACTCACCTGTGGCCAGACTGACCACCATTCGAGTACTACTCTCGTTGGCGGCCTCGCATGGTCTTCTCGTCCATCAAATGGACGTCAAGACGGCTTTCCTTAATGGAGAGCTAGAGGAGGAAATTTATATGCAACAGCCAGATGGCTTTGTGATAGATGGTCAGGAAGGAAAGGTGTGTAAGTTGCTGAAATCTTTATATGGCCTGAGAAAAGCACCTAAGCAATGGCATGAGAAGTTTAATACAACTCTGACATCTGTTGGCTTTGTTGTTAATGAAGCTGACAAATGTGTATACTATCGCCATGGTGCGGGCGAAGGAGTTATATTGTGCTTGTATGTTGATGACATACTGATATTCGGAACTAATCTCAAAGTGATTGAGGAGGTTAAGTCTTTTCTGTCTCGGAACTTTGAGATGAAGGACCTTGGAGTGGCTGATGTTATCTTGAACATCAAGCTATTGAGAGATGATAAGGGCGGGATTACACTTCTGCAATCCCATTATGTTGAGAAGATTTTGAGTCGTTTTGGATATTCGGACTACAAAGTTTCTCAAACACCATATGATCCTAGTGTGCTGGTTCGAAAATTCAAAGGCACAGCTAAAGATCAATTGAGATACTCTCAAATCATTGGTTCACTGATGTATCTAGCTAGCGCAACGAGGCCTGATATCACGTTTGCTGTGAGCAAACTGAGCCGGTTTGTTGCCAATCCGGGTGATGTTCATTGGCGTGCTGTTGAGAGAGTTATGCGCTATTTGAAAGGTACCATGAATCACGGACTTCACTATAACGGATACCCGTCGGTACTTGAAGGGTATAGTGATGCAAATTGGATCTCTGATGCTGATGAGATGAAGGCTACTGCTGGGTATATGTTTACCCTTGGAGGTGGCGCTGTTTCCTGGAAGTCTTGCAAGCAAACGATCTTAACGAGATCGAAAATGGAAGCAGAATTAACAGCATTAGACACCTCTGGTGTCGAAGCAGAATTTCTTCGGGATCTTTTGATGGACTTGCCAGTGGTTGAAAAGCTGGTTCCGGCTATCCTTATGAACTGCGATAACCAGACAGTCATTGTCAAAGTGAAGAGTTCAAAGGACAACATGAAGTCCAACAAACATATAAGAATGAGATTGAAATTTGTCACACGTTTAAGAAACTCCGGAGTGATAGCGTTGGATTACATCCAAACGGCTAAGAATCTGGCAGACCCCTTTACTAAAGGGCTATCACGTGCTGTGATAGATAATGCATCGTGGGAGATGGGTATGAGACCCACATGAGTTGCCATGGTAGTAACCCAACCTATGTGATCGGAGATCCCGTGAAGTAGGACCTGGGAAAACAAGCCAGTGGTGAACTGAGGAGAGTAACTTTACTAACCCACTCCGTTGAAGATGCAATACTCTCGGTTACTGTATGGTAGGATGACTACCGTCTTAATGTGTTCTTAAGCTTATGTGTAAGCAAGATGCTGTCCTACAGAGCGATCTTTGGAGGAACACGCCTATATGAGCCCGACTGCCGGTCACGGTCTATGAGATTGGGGTGATCTCTAGTAAGCTCACGAATAGGCCAGGAGTGTGACTAATATGCTCCATCCGAGGGGTCAGCCTTCGGCAGTCTAGTACTAATAGGACTTGTGGTGAAACTTCTTGACGCCAAACTGACAATTCAAGGCATAGTCCATTGTTCAGTTGTGAAGGGGTGTAACTACTTGTTCTAGGTGAAGCTCAACCTTAACAGGTCTTCACTGAAATACTGGTATATCAAAACAGTAATTGGAACAAAGGACGAAATGGGCCCTTGAGATCTGGTGGGGGATTGTTGAAATGTGAGAATGGACCTTAGGCCCATAAGACAATTTCAGAAAAAATCTCTAAGGGCCCATGTAGGTGGCATGACAAGTGGAGTGGGAAGTTTAGTCCCACCTTGCTAGTGGAGAAGGAGTTGCACCTCTTTATAAGGGTCTTTCTTCCACATGCTATTGGAGCATGAGAAGAGAAGAGGCCCTCGCGCACTCCTCCTCCGCCGCTCGCCTCGTCACGACGCGCCGCGGGTTGCGGGAATGAGCCGAGCCGAGCTCACACCTACGCGCTTATTTTTGCCGGTTGGTCCAGCCCACGCCTCTCTAGGTCCTGTACGGGGAGAGGGGCAATTAGGTTTTTGGGGAGCGACTACGCGACTGCTCGCTTCCGTTCGTCTACGTCCGCGTCTACACCATGTCGTCCACAACCGCCGTCGATCGCGCTGCTGCCGAGAAGGCCGAAGCTGACAGGAAGGCGGCCGAGGACGCTGTCGCCGCCAACTCTGCTGCTACGGCCAACTGGCCTATTGGAGGGTATAACACGTGTAACCCGCTCCTGTTTATGTTAATTGTAGCACTGCTAGCGTTATGCGTAGATACATCTACTATTAGCATAGTACGTGCTTGCATGATTGAGTATCAGTATGTTTGCGCTTATGCCAATGCCATGATAGTTATTATTTCGTGGATTAATCTGATCGAAAAATTGCCTATATTCTCAACAGCAGAGCTCGGCTACCTTCGCAGGGCACATGAACCACCCCATTTTCAGCCCGGACATGAGGAGCATCGTCTTTGCCTCCGACCTCGCCGCCGTCTCCAATGAGCCCATCTCCATGCCCGTCTTCCTCCACTCTGTCAGGCCCTACGGCGATATCCTTTCCATTGACCTTCGCGACACCGAGGACATCACCAAGAATAAGGACATCAAGGAGTTCCACCGCATCACGCACAGCCGCTACGAGTACTCCACTCCGACATGGACCAAGTTCGCCACCGACGACCCCAACGAGCAGTGGAACATGCTCGCCGCCAAGGGCAGCACCACCTTCACGCCGGCGTGCCCCTACATGTACCCTAACGGCGGAGAGGGGTGGAACATGGCCGGCCACCTCACCATCCCAAAGAGATGCTGCTAGCTTTCCTCAAATTTTTCCATTTCATAATTCCGCTTAATTGCGCAGTTGAATAAAGTGTGTTTTATGTTTCCTGTTCTTCATATGCAGTCCTAAAGGAAAAGTTGATAGCTTCTTCTCTTGATTTTTTTTCGTCATCCCTCCTACCTTCGTACGTCATCATTATGTTTCGTCTCCCATTTTCGTCTGGGTTTTTTGCGTCTTCACTCTCACCACACCTTCATGTTGGTTTTTATTCATTGGTTTATTTTTCTCTTCATTTTTTTCTTGCAAACCTGTACTTTTCTTAACGTATACAAGATCATGGATCCAACTTGCCTAACATACCCAAATTAATTGACTCTTTCCATCAGTATAATTTACTTTAGGAAACAAAAAAAATTAAAAATAAATAAATAATGAATTTAGGGAAACAAAATAACAGATATTGGTTAAATCAATTTCGCCCTCACCTGCCGTGCCCTCCTCCCAGCCTCTCCACGCGCCCCCGCAATGTCAACCCGTGCGCCATCACCTCTTCCAGGACTCAGATCCGGGGCTCGCCGCAATGCCCGAGGCATCGACAGTGAGCCGTAGGGAGGAGGAGATGGTGGTATACAAAGAAGTACATGGGGTGGAGGAGACGGGCGCAACATCAACTACATGCCGAATGTGGAGGCATGGAGGACTACCGTCGGTGTGAGCACCATCCCATCAACACCGGTGACTCATCCAAGCAGGTCACCTACATCGTCATCGCAAATTCCTCCTTCCCATGGCTAGGGTTTCTCATCAAGCCACCACCAAGATGCACATCTACATGCGGATGGCTCGTGTTCAACCATGGCTAGCGACCGCGGAGGCGACATGCGCCTGATCTATGACAACATTAAGGAACAAGTAGCGGTGATGCCCAACCCCATGCTCGTCACACTCCACAAAGAGAGCCTACTCGCGTATGCGGTCATTCGGGTGGAGCCTATAGTGAGGCGGGCGGGCTGTGTTCAAGAGTGGCCTCGGCATGCTGCTGCGGAGATGTTCAATGGTGGCCACCTGTTGCCTACTGTTGGGGAAACAAAAAAATTCCTACACACACGCAAGATCTATCCATGGTGATGAGCACCTACGAGAAGGAGAGTGGATCTACATACCCTTGTAGGTCGCTAAGCGAGAAGCGTTAAGAAACACGGTTGGTGTAGTTGAACGTCTTCACGATCCAAATCGCCGATCGTCCCGCGATCTCATCACGATCCGTCCCGCGATCCAATCACGATCTGTCCCACAAACCCATCACGATCCGTCCCACGATCTCATCATGATCCTTCTCGCGATCTTGATCACGGTCCTTCTGATCTAGCGCCGAACGGACGGCACCTCCGCGTTCAGCACATGTATAGCTCGATGACGATCTCCGTCTTCTTAATCCAGCAATAGGGAGCGGAGAGGTACAAGAGTTCTCCGGCGGTGCGACGGCGCTGCAACGATGGTGGTGGAGCTATTCCGGCAGGGCTTCGCCTAAGCACTGCAGAAAACCGATCTAGAGGAGAAACTATGCACTAGAGGAGAGGGTAGCACGTGGCAGAAAATCTAGTGCAAAAACCCTAAAACCTCTAGTATATATAAGAGGAAGAGAGGAGGAGGCTTGGCCCTCAAGGGGCCAGCCCTTTCTTCGGCCGAATCAAGGAGGAGAGGAGGATTCCTCCTCTAATCCTAGTAGGACTAGGACTCCTTCCTTTTTTTTTGCCTTTTTCCACCTTTTCTCTTTGGGCTTTTTTCTCCCATCCGCATGAGCCTTGTGTGGGACTTCCACCAGCCCACTAAGGGCTGGTATTCACTCTCCCACAGCCCATGTATCCTCTTGATTCGAAATACCCCTCCCGATGGTCTCCCGGTACACTACCGATGAGCCCGAAACTTTTCCGGCGACCAAAATAGGACTTCCTATATATCAATATTTACCTCCGGACCATTCCGGAGCTCCTCGTGACATCCGGGATCTCATCCGGGACTCCGAACAACCTTCGGTAACCACCATACATAACTCTATACTACCGAAACATCACCGAACCTTAAGTGTGCAGACCCTGCGGGTTCGAGAACTATGTAGACATGAATGAGACACCTCTATGGTCAATAACCAATAGTGGGACCTGGATGCCCATATTGGTTCCTACATATTCTACGAAGATCTTTATCGGTCGAACCTCTATGTCAAGGATTCAGTTAATCTCGTATGATGGTCCTTTTGTTCTTCGGTATGTTACTTGCCCGAGATTCGGTCGTCGGTATCTCCATACCTAGTTCAACCTCGTTACCGGCAAGTCTCTTTACTTGTTCCGTAATACAAGATCCCGTGACTAACACCTAGTCACATGCTTGCAAGGCTTGTTGTGATGTTGTATTACCGAGTGGGCCCTGAGATACCTCTCCGTCACACGGAGTAACAAATCCCAGTCTTGATCCATGCCAACCCAACAGACACCCTCGGAGATACCTGTAGAGTACCTTTAGAGTCACCCAGTTACGTTGCGACGTTTGATACACACAAGGCACTCCTCCGATGTCAGTGAGTTGCATGATCTCACGGTCATAGGAACAGATACTTGACATGCAGAAAATAGTAGCAATAAACTGACACGATCATATGCTACGTTTGTAGTTTGGGTCTTGTCCATCCCATCATTCTCCTAATGACGTGATCCCGTTATCAAATGACATCTCATGTCAATGGCTAGGAAACCTTAGCCATCTTTGATCAACGAGCTAGTCTATTAGAGGCATACTAGGGAGATGGTGTTGTCTATGTATCCACACATGTATCTGAGTTTCTGATCAATAAAATTATAGCATGGATAATAAACGATTATCATGAATAAGGAAATATGATAATAACTAATTTGTTATTGCCTCTAGGGCATATTTCCAACACCTACATCATGTTGTTGGGCGCCGTCGACGGACGACATGGACAGAGTCCTCTGACGCTGAGGAGGTCGAGGTGTGCAGCGGTGGCAAGTACTCCGCGACAATGCCCCTATCGCATTGGCGTGCCCCTGTACCAGGGCAGCAGAACTACTACTCCACACTGGCTACTTGAATCTGAGCTCATCGAGGGACACGGCGCCGCCGAGGTAGCCGGAGCAGGTTTGAGGGTCGTTTCCATTTGTGTTATGTAACCTTTATTGTTTTATTGATATAAACCCTTCAGAGATTATCCTTCCCTTTTCGAAGATCATGAGGATTTGCAGTGGACAAGATGACATGTTTGAACAATGGGGCAGACCCTTTGATCTGTGGGTTCTGTTGTTAAATTGTTACAAGGAGAAGGAGGTTCCTTTTAACCTGCAGGAGCTCCGCCAATGGCAGCGTGCTTTCCTTGACAATAGCGTAGTACTGCAGGTATGCAAGATGCAGCGAGCGAAATCGACGCAAGAGTGCATCCTGCAAGCTGCACCAAATCTGAAATTGTTGACTGTTTTTTCTTGCCCCGTCATCTTATAATGTTGGGATCCTAATGTATAACTGATCCAAACAAAAAAGGTGCTCGTAGAAATTGCTCTGATCCGTGCAGGTTATTTGATTAAAAGGTAGTAATCATTGTGATGATGGAGTTGGGCGCTTGTGGTGGCACATCTTCTTCCTGGTCATAAAAAATTACCGTTCACCCAAAGGTTCTGGATGTCTTAAGCCCAGGAAGGTTTTGCTTTAGTAAGTTGGATGATATCTTATATTCTTTGTAAATTTGTTCAGTTATTTTTCCGTCTTTCTGTTTCGTGCTTCTCATAGCTATTTGTCTAAAAACTATAGATACAGAAGTGCATCAAAGTCAGCTGCACGGTCAATCGTAATTGCATATTACAAAGTAGTAGAACTCAGGCTTACAAACAATGGTGAAAGCAAAGCATTCTATATCCAGGAAAGGAAATAGTATTCAGAGATTCCAAAAAAGAAAAGAAAATCTGGGAGTGCTTATTAGATGGTGGTGCTATAAGGGTCGGTAATCTGAAGAAAAATTTATGGGTAAATAACTACTCCCTCTCTTATTATATCTGTTGTAACTTGTAATAATATCTTATATTATGGGATGGAGCGAGTACCTCAAAGAAGACATATATTTTTTTATGTAGGAATATCTGTAGGATGATTATGCTTTGATGTATATAGTCCGCAGTAGCACTTCAATTAGGTAAAAATATAAGTTCTTAGCCTATTCAATAGTACTTTTGTTGAACAATGCTGAATTGATATTAGGCTAAAACCTCGAGAATACCTGAGGGGCCAAGGCAAGTGTTGTTTGTAATGACTCATGTTATGATATTGCAAAATAGATTAGACAGAAAAGTACACAACATTGCCATGGAATATTTCGATTTTTTGGATCTGCATGCATATGATGGCATCCAAAAAATCCTTTCTACCATGTGCTTGTATTTTTGTTAGAATTGTTTCACACAAATAGACAAATTATTTTCTATGAGTATGCTTCTCCTTCTATCAACTTATGGTATATTGATGGGGCATGCTTTATTTCCAAGATTTAGATGTCTTAAGTTAATAAAAGGACTTTATATTGAATGTGTTTGTGCGACTGAAGATGAGGCATGCTTTATTTGCAGAAGTATATTGAGTGTGTTTGTGCGACTGGAGATGGAAGATAGGCTGTGATCTCTCGCTCGTGGGGTTACCACGGTGTTCCGGCCATGATGAAGAGGAGTTGTGGCGACAATAAAGTTTTCCAACTTCGAAGGTGTTGCCCCCATTCCGGTGTGTGGAGTTGGAAATATCTGGTGCTAGAGTTGAAAGTCTTGCTCAGCTTAGGTCGGTGCCGATGGCAATGACGCAGGTGGGTGTCATTCCTCTTCATGGAAGCATCACCAAGGTGTGTCATCATATCTTCCCTTGCATTGGTGTTTGGTTGTTGTGTCCAGGCTAAAGCCTAGGTTCGGGTCAGAATCGGCGATGGAGGTGTTCCCAATGTTGTTCCTATCTGTTGGGAGCATTGTGTACAGAGACATGGCATGGAGATCATGTGTTGCGATCCTTTGGTGTTCATTGCTACCCCAGGTTGATCGTCAAGGGCTCTATGTACGTCTTCGCTCATGCGTCCAAGATGGTGCCTCCTCAAGTCCGACCAAGTCCCGCCACCTACTCGTCGACCTCTCTTTTAGGCTTACATAGGTGGTTGGTGCGCTGATTAGGGAAGTCATCATGGTGTCTTGTCTTCAGAGGCATCCAATGTTAGTTGGCACACGGTTTTGTCTCTTAGTTTAGGGTATACATATTGTGTCATGGTTGTAATGTGTGTGGTTTCATGTCTTCTGAGCTACACTTGTTGACTGGGGTTGTAGGAGTAGGAAGAATCATTTGAGGGATTGTAAATGGCTGAGATAGCAAATATGCGCATCGATTATGTTTTCAATGAAATAATTTTACATTGTACAGATCTCCTACTTCGGGAAAGTTGGGGTGTCAGCGGGAAGGCAAAGGAGTATAAGCATGTGAGAGCAATAGGGAACCAGTGACTGGATACTCTGTCATTAAGTCATGTCAAAGTAGCCAGCTAGAGGGACGACGATGCATGCAATTATTTACATAAAAAGATACAAATATGTTGCACGAGTCATCAATTTAAGTGAGAAGACTTGTTTCATGTGATTTGTAAGTGACGAAAGTGGAAAAAAATAGTTTTTATAATAGCTAATTCGAGAATAGAAGTGCTACACCTTGATCATCATGTGCATATGATATGAGTCTAGCTATTTTCCTTTGTATGCAATGCTTAAAAAATTAAAATGAGAGCAATTGGGGATTTTGATGTAGTATAACATTGCAAAATTGTATGGGGAAATTGTTTAATTTGTCAGAAATTTTATGAGCTAGTGAATGACAAATGTTGGAAAACGTTCAAAGTTAGGTCTGATGGAATGCCTATGGTAGTTTGGTGGACTTGGAGAAAACATATGTGAATTTTGAGTTGGGTGGCAATGCAAAGATGAAGCCAAGTGTATTCTATTCATATGTTAGTCCGTGGGTTAGGGATGACGGGACTCGACAATTTGATAGACTTGGAGCAAACACAAGCCGAATTTTGAGTCAAGTGGCAACATAATGAAGTACTCACTTTGGTCCCTTTTATTCCATGTATAAGATTTTTGTCAAGTCAAATTTGTAATGTCTGGCCAAATTTATATTAAAAAAAATTCAACAAGTATGATACCAAATATATATATATATGAAACTACATTGCATCACTAGTATAAAACAGGGCTTTGGTCTAGGCCTAAAAGCCCATTAATCTCGGTTCACTCACGAACCGGGACCCATGGGGAAATCGGTCCCGGTTCATGAGGCCAGGGCGTCGGCCGGGCCTCGTGGGCCATTGGTCCCGGTTCGTCTGAACCCTTTGGTCCCGGTTCCATACACGAACTGGGACCAATGGGCCTCGCTCCTGGCCCACAACCATTGGTCCCGGTTTGTGGCTGGAACCGGGACCAAATGTAGTTCTTTAGTCCCGATTCCAGCCACAAACCGGGACCAATGATTGGCCTATATATAGCCCCCGCCCGCGACCAGACCAGTGCACTGCTCTGTTTTTTTGGCCGGCCATGGGAGAGCTAATTATGGTGCTCTAGCTCACCTCCTATGCACATGAGGTGTTCGATGAAATGCCCAAGCCACACTTAAGCTTTCTCCTCTCAAAGATCCTTGTCCAAGCTCCATTTTTCTCAAGATTTGTCTACGTTTGGCGGTCCATCTTGTCCGTCCCCGTCCTCACCATCATCGATCGACCGCGCCCATCTCGGCGCTGGCACCATCGTGGCTAGCCTCTTCTTCTTATCTTCTTTCTAAAATAAAAAAGTTCTTACTTGTATTATTTAGATAGATACTTGTGTAATTTTCTTACTTTTATTATTGTTTGTTATTATATAGTGCGATGGTTTTGGTATCCGCCTCCGTCGGCCCTCGTCGTGTCTATGATTCGGATGTGGTACATATTATCTTTTATAACTATTTGTTTTATTTATTGTTTATGACAATTATGCCGACCAACGTGACATGGATTTTTTAATCTAGGAGTATGTGAACCAGAAATTCCAACCCACATAGAAATTCTTGTCGAAGTTAAATTTTCTTGAAAAAGAAAACAATGACTTGAAAGAAAAATTACAAAGAGTTGAAGAGGAGAAGATGAAGTTGGAGTTGCATGTTGCCGATGTCGTCGGCGATCACAAGATCAAGATGGATGCAATGCGCTTGAAGATTAGAAAGATTAGAAAATATGACATTCATACTAATGCTTGGTATCATTATGTTGTTGGATCAATTGGTACATTAGTAGCGGTTATGATCGCATTTGTTGTTGCATTTAAATTTTTTACATAGTTTCAATGTATGTTTTAATTACACGCTCTAAAGAGCTATATGTTGTTCAATAATGAGAACTATGTATGAATTGTATGTATTTATTTTGGGACCTACCTTATTCGAAAGACCTAGAGGTCCGCTCTGCAATCGACGTGATGCACATGACGAAAGAGATTGTCTGTTTTGTACACGAAAAACATCCATTTTTTGCCATAACCCTCTCAACTTTTTATAACATGATATGTGGGTGAAATGATGATACCATGCCGATTTTTAACCTTTTCAGAGTTCATTTGTAGTGCTTTTCAATTTCCGGGTCATTTAGCTCAAAAAAAATCAATAAATGCATGAAAAATACCAGATGAAGTCACAAAGGGTTGAAAATTGATGATGTGGCTTTGAATCGTTCATTTTGAACACACAAAAAGTCTGGAGTTTAAATAACTTAAAAAATGAAATCCGTTTGTAACAGATGAGTTTTCGTCCGAAACCCTCACACTACGAAAGAGATTGTCCATTTTATACACGAAGTGCATCCAGTTTTTTTCGTAACCCTCTCAATTTTTTATAACATGCTATATGGGTGAAATGATGATACCATGCCAACTTTCAACCTTTTCAGAATTTATTTGTAGTGCTTTTCCATTTCCGGGTCATTTAGCTCAAAAAAATCAATAAATGCATGAAAAATACCAAATGAAGTCACAAAGGGTTGAAAATTGATGATGCGGCTTTGAATGGTTCATTTTGAACACAAAAAAAGTTTGGAGTTCAAATAAGTTCAAAAAATGAAATCTCTTTGTAACACATGAGTTTTCGTCCGAAACCCTGATACTTCGAAAGAGATTGTCCATTTTGTACATGAAGTGCATCCAGTTTTTGCCGTAACCCTCTCAACTTTTTATAACATGCTATGCGGGTGAAATGATGATACAAAGCCAACTTTGAACCTTTTCAGAGTTCATTTGTAGTGCTTTTCAATTTCCGAGTCATTTAGCTCAAAAAATCAGTAAATGCATGAAAAATACTAGATGAAGTCACAAAGGGTTGAAAATTGATAACGTGGCTTTGAATGGTTCATTATGAACACACAAAAAGTCTGGAGTTCAAATAAGTTCAAAAAAATGAAATCCCTTTGTGACAAATGAGTTTTCGTCCGAAACCGTGATACTTCGAAAGAGATTGTCCATTTTGTACACGAAGTGCATCCAGTTTTTACCGTAACCCTCTCAACTTTTTATAACATTTTATGTGGGTGAAATGATGATATCAGGCCAACTTTCAACCTTTTGAGAGTTCATTTGTAGTGTTTTTCAATTTCAGGATCATTTAGCTCAATAACAATTAGTAAATGCATGAAAAATACCAAATGAAGTCAGAAAGGGTTGAAACTTGATTATGTGGCTTTGAATGGTTCATGTTGAACACACAAAAATTCTGGAGTTCAAATAAGTTCAAAAAAATGAAATCCCTTTGTAACACATGAGTTTTCGTCCAAAACCCTTACACTTCGAAAGAGATTGTTCATTTTGTACACGAAGTGCATCCAGTTTTTGCCGTAACCCTCTCAACTTTTTATAACAGACTATGTGGGTGAAATGATGATACCATACCAACTTTCAACCTTTTGAGAGTTCATTTGTAGTGCTTTTCAATTTCAAGATCATTTAGCTCAAAAAAATCAGTAAATGCATGAAAAATATCAAATGAAGTCAGAAAGGGTTGAAAATTGACGATGTGGCTTTGAATGGTGCATTTTGAACACACAAAAATTCTGGAGTTCAAATAAGTTCAAAAAATGAAATCCCTTTGTAACAGATGAGTTTTCGTCTGAAACCCTGATACTTCGAAAGAGATTGTCTATTTTGTACATGAAGTGCATCCAGTTTTCTCCGTAACACTCTCAACTTTTTAGCACATGCTATGTGGGTGAAATGATGATACCATGCCTACTTTCAACCTTTTGAGAGTTCATTTGTAGTGCTTTTCAATTCCAAGGTCATTTAGCTCAAAGAATGAACTAATAGCAAAAAGAATGAACTAGAAAACTTTATGAAACTCTAGTTTATGCAAGTAAAATTATCAATGTATTTTTTGTTTGAAACATTAATAGCAAAAAGAATTTTCATAAAGAAATTTTTTGTTAGAAACTTTAATAGCAAACTAAAATAACCAAATCTGTTTCTGATTAAAACAGAGATCTAAACTAATCTAAAACTTACCAAATTGAATATAATGAGAAACCACAGTAATATTAAATAGTGGGAAAAGGAATCACTCAAAAAGCTATTTTTTCGGGTAAAGTTATTCACAAACTAGTGATTCACACAAATTTCAAAAATTCAAATTTAAACTATTCAGATTTGAAAACTAATGTCACTAACAGAAAGTTTATAATTTTTGTGACCTAAAAGCAAAAAAGAATCACTAAAAACAGTAAGTACAAACAAAATAAAATAAAGAAAGAAAAAAACAAAACAGCAACACTGGATTTTTTTTTTAAAAGCCACCTATAGGGCCACCACGGCCTGAATACGACTAGAAACCCAACCAGCTTGTTGGGCCAGGATTCAGGCCTAGAAGGCCCAATAGGCCCACAGGCAGTGACAGATTAGGCCCGGAAGCCTGCAGTTGAGGGGAGCTCTAGAGGGTGTGCGTAGCAGCGCTTATAAACCACTCTCGAGCTCTCTCGGCTAGCGAGGTAGGACTAAATTTTTTGCCCCGGGCAGCACCACCCATTGGTCCCGGTTTGTGGCACCAACCGGGACCAATGCACCCCTTTGGTCCCGGTTGGTGCTACAAACCAGGACCAAAGGTCCCTGTTTCCCGCCCTTTGGGTTGTTGAAAACAAGGCTTTGGTCCCGGTTGGTGGCTCCAACCGGGACGAAAGGGTGGATTTAGTCCCTGTTGGAGCCACCAACCGGGACGAAAGGTGGGGCTATATAAGCGGGACTTGGAAAAATTTCCAAATCCATCCGCAGTTTCATCTCTATCCCCCGACGACGCCGAAAACTACCACGATGCTGTTAGGCTGCCGGATTTTGTAGTCGCCTCCCCAACGCCGTCGCCTCCCCAAGCCCGGTTACTCCTCGTCACTGTACCCATCGCCGCCCCCCGACACTGTCGCCTCCCCGAGCCCGCTCCGGCCTCCTCCTCTCCTCCTAGGTGAGCCGCCGGCCACACCGGCGCCGCTCCCCTCCTCCTCATAGCTATCCTCCCTCCCCCCGCGGTGACCATCGTTGCCCACGTCCGTCGCCGCCCCCGACGCCGTCCATCACCGGCCACCGTTAAATACCTTAGTGCTTGTAATTAGTGCCATTTTTGTGCCATGCTTGCCCATGTTTGCTGATGTAGCTCTTGTTCGTGCCATGTTTGTGAAGGAGATATGCTCTAGAGGCAATAATAAATGTTATTGATTATCTCCCTATTCATAATTAGGTTTATGTTCCATGCTATAACTGCTATGGTCTAGTCTACAATAACCACGAGGCTTGAAGGAAGACTCATATGCACGTGTGGAATAATAAAAGGTAAATTGTATTCCTAGTCTGGCCTCTAAGACTGGCTCAAGTATTGTATGATGATCCTGTTTTCCTGATCATGGGCATGGCTATGCCGGCAATTTTGAGGGCACAATGTTAGAAGAACATTTGTGTTGAATCAACCCGAATTGATCTTATGCTATGAGACACATTCGTCATAAGTTAATGGTTAATAACACAGAGAAGTTAATGTTTGCATAATTCCTTAGACCATGAGAGTATCGAGTTTCTTCATGCTTGCTTCATGAACTTTGGGGTTTGTTAAACGTCATCCGTAAATGGGTGGCTATTACGGCGGCTTACGGGTTCATGGAAAAGTATGTCAAGTAACTTGATAGCTCAAGATTGGGATTTTCTCCTCCGACGATGGAGAGATATCTCTGGCCCCTCTCGGTGTTACGTATCCATCATCGTCTGGCCAGACACTTTGTGATTTGATCACGGGGATGCCGGAACACGGGAACGAGAAAAGAGAACAAGACCGGTAACGAGGTAACTGGCATAGTGGACAAGTTGTTGATCCATGGGGATGCCAACATGTCTCACCTCGGGTATTTGTATCATATCGCGAAGCAACAGGAATAGCAAACGACAACTGGAGGTTCACTCGAATATTCATTCGTGTGGGTATACGGGTCAATATGGGTGTGCACGGCTCCGATGTTGATCATTGATCGGAAGGGGTTCCGGGTCATGTTTATAATTCACCGAACCTATAGGGTCACACGCTTAAGAGTCATCTATCTGCTGAATACTAGACAAGGAGTCCGAGAGAAAGTCACTGAAATAGTTTTGAAGACGGCGGAAAAGTTCCGAAGAGAACACCGAAAAAGTTTCGGTAAAACCGAAAAATTGTTTTGGATAAAACCATTGATCCAAAAAGGTTACGGCAAGCACCGGGAATGTTTTGGAGGTTGCCAGATCGGTCTGGTAATTTCTGGAATTTTTCGGAGAAAAAACCGGAAAAGGTTTTCGGAGCTGTCGGAATTGTTTACCAGGTAAACGAAGATGGTTTTAAATTAAACCACCATACCGTAAATGTTCTAGAGCATGTCCAGATAATTTTAGAGGCTGTCGGAAATGTTCTGGGACCTTCCAGAGTTTTTCCGAAGTAATAGTCGTAGAAAACATCTTGTCCCAGCGTGAGGGGACAAGATCCCACGTTTCGTGGGGCTGTTTTGGGGCGCCTCCCTTTTGGGGGGCAGCCCCTTGTGGCTGGACAAAAGGTGTTGGGGGGGACATGGTGAGGGCAGCCTCCACAAATGGTGGAGAGTGTTGGGAGGAAGGTGGGGCCCCATGGGGGAACACCATGCACAAGGGAACATGTTTTCTCCATGTTTGGTGGGAACATGCTTCCTTGTTTTGTGGGTGCTTGTCATGTGGCTGAAATTTCAGCCACCACCACCCCCTCCTTCCCCTATAAAAGGAGGTGGAGAGGAGCTCTCCATAACCACTCCAACTCTCATACACATGTCATGCATTATCTGGCTTCTTCTCTCCCTCCCACGAAAAGAGTTTCGTAGAGCCGAAAGGTTGTCTGGGTTCCGGTGGGAACTAGTTCTGGACGGCGAAGCGCTGCCGGATAGATGACACCGTATGTGTGCAACTCTATAGAGAGATCGTAGTTTTGGTCTTAGTTCGAGAGTGCCTCCCGAAGGGCTGTCCGTGTGACCGTCCGAGTTTTGGAGGTCCTCCCGAAGGGCTGTCCGAGTGACAGTCCAAGTTTCGGAGGTCCTCCCGAAGTGCTGTCCGCGACACCATCCGGGGGACTGTCTGACCGCCTCCCGAAGGTCTGTCCGCGGGTCAGATGAGGGTATACATCCTCGCGGTTGGGAGGTTTGCAAAATCCTAGCTGCGGCGATCTGCACCGCCGATCGTCATTGACTCTAATTCCGCTGCGCTACGAGTCGGTAACGAAAATGATCAAACCTTGTATGCAGTCTCCATAGTGGTCCTAGGCTGGTGCGTAGGTCAGATTTTTTTTGTTTTCTTCTGTGTTACCCTACAGTGGCATCAAGAGCCGTGCTATGCTAGATGCAGGTTGCGATCTAGAATACATAGAGATGTATGTGTGTTGCACAATATAATTACGTAGTAGATGAGATCTATTGTTGAAAATTATTTGTGCGGGTAGCATATGAAATCTGTTACCCGATGTTCCTTTTGATTCCCCTGAATTTGCATAGTCCTGATCTTGACGGAATGGTCGAATCTCACAAAGTTCTGGCAATCCACGATCCTTTCATGTTGCTCCTGAGTATGCTGATTGACAGATCAATGAAGTGCTAATAGTTCTTTGGGTTCCACCATAGTTGAGAAAGATGGATGTTTCGCAGACGAAAGGGTAATGCAGATGTGATCTGCACGGGGGTCACGCGTATGACGAAGTTTAGTATGAGGCTCGAGATTTTATTATCTCGTGTTTTATACACCCTGGAAAGTTAATCTAGCAACTCGAATTATCATACTTGATGATGGACGTTGGTAGATTCGGTTTGTTTCAAAACATTAGAAGCCACGTAAAACAAGTTTTTGCATGAACCGATTAGAGGCGTCTAACTTGGTTTTGCAGGATGGTTTGCATGTGCATATGATGTGGTATAGCAATGCTCATATTAATTTGATTATGTATGAGATGACTATATGATGTAATATTAACATGACCTGCGTGTCATGATTCAGCATGATGGCTGGAGCCATATGATTGTCACTTTAATGACCTGTGTGTCAACCCTAAGTAATGCACTTATTTTATTAGCTATAGAGATAGCAATATTATCTGGTGCATCGACAAGGTGGTGGAAATCTTCGCGAAGGTGAACACCGACGCGAATGCCGAAGACGAAGGAATGAAAGACTTCTCCGTCAGAAAGGGCTATACCATATCATGCTATTATTAATTGCCTGAGATGTTTATCCCTCTTGATGCACCCTTCTTGATTGCGCATTAGTCGCTTTTAATTAGGGTGATCTCTCACAAAATATCAAGTAGTTAGTGTTCTCCCAAGTGTAGCACCGTCACGACACCTATATCTTCGGGGTATCACATGGTTACATGGGTACGAACGATTAGAGAAGTGTGAGGCGGGTGAGTTGAGACATCGCAGCGAGATCACTTGGTTGTCTTGACGTTCAGGCATGAAAGTCATGAGCTCAGAACACACGCATCTAAAGATGAACAAGAGTCACATAGAGATGTGATTGGCAAGTTGGCCTACCAATTGAAATTCTCGTCACTTGAGATGGTTACATCCTTGACGTTGAATTGAAAGTTGGGTCTTGCATCACTCAAAATCAATTATGAGAGATATTGATTTGAGTGGGAGGGCACTATAGAATTAACTTTTTTAATTCTCAGTGCAATTAATTTTGAACAATGTCTAAGTGTGATTTGCATAATAGTTGTTGAATAATGGCTCGCATTTCCACCTTCCCTATTAAAATTGAATAGCTGTTAAATATCTGGTTAAAACTTTACGGTTGGTAACGTAATGTGAGGATTGTCCTCAAGAGTGCCGAGAAGGACTTTGTCCTATCGCATGTTTTTGGTATTCTCCCACTAATGCTATGGATCATGTGACTCTCGTCCTTCGATCCAAAAGCTAGAAATCCTTTTCAGTCAAAGTGCAATATGTTTGCTTCCATGAGACCTGAACTTCAAAAGTTTGGATAGTTATGTGATATTCATGGAATCTGGAAATCATTTTGAAAGACAGATAAAGGCTAAAAGATATGAGATATCCAAAGCAATGTTTGTTTGCAAACTACTAGTAAAGAAGTTTACTATGCATTAGACTGATAAGAGAGGGATCTAGGAGAACGCCTGTCATATGATGAAAGGTGAATAAAACAACACCTTAAAGAGAAAGGAAGTGTCTGAAGGGTGTTAGTGAGACTTTCACGCCTAGAAAGTCCATGGCTAACGCCACTCTTAAGTTGGATGCTTCTTCTGAGAGTAGGAGAAACACTGAAAAGTTAAACTGTTAGAAGTATAATGGCAAAAGGAAAGAAGACTGGAATATCCAGCTCATGTATGAATGTCATACAAAGTTTTTGATGTATAGAAGGCTGGTCAAAGATATAGTTCTTGGGAATTATGGTTAAACATGGTAATCACTAATTCTTGGGTATTGTGAGTTAATCACAAAGATACCCGCTCGATTGCATTCTGTTGCAACTCGATGTAAGAACTACTATGGACTGAAAGACTAGCCAGGGATGAGGTTTAGATACACGCAGGGAACATAGTAAATGTTAATATGCCTTCGATCGGTGTATTCCCTATGTATTAAGTTTCATAATTCATTTTAGAGTTTCACACTCTAGCCCTTTGCATAAGGTATCTTGCAAGAAGGTTGTTGATAAGAGAACTTTTCATGTTCAGTGTTATGAATAACATAAGAGCCATACTTTCATTATGAATGAGACGTATGTTATGAATATTGATAATACTACATTACCTCTGGGTTTACATTTATAATTCATTTTAGAGTTTCATACACTCTAGCCCATTGCACAATGTTTGTTGCAAAAGAGTTGTTCATAAAAACAACAATTGTTGTTCAGTATTATAAATAACATGAAGGGCCATGCTTCCATCCTAGATGGGATGTATGTTATGAATATTGATGGAAATATGATACATCCATAACACTGACGCTAAATGTCGCAAGACTAAAAGAATACCACATATGTGTGGCACTGCATTTGGTCACATTGGAGAAACCCGCATGGAAAATTCCATTATGATGGATTTTGAAGTCGTTTGATTTTGAATCATCTGACACTTGCAACTTTCCTCCAAAAGGTGAACTATCTAAAATACCATTCACGAGCCATAAGGAACGAGCAAACAACTTATTGGTGATCATACATTTGATGTATGTAGTCCGATAAATGTTGTTGCAAACAGTGGATTTGTCTACCTTAAAAAATGACTCAAGTAGATATATGGATATTTACTTGATGAGACGTAAGTCTGGCTCTTTTGAAATCATTCGAATGGTTTTCAAAAATGAAGTAGAAGTTATTGTACCAAGAAAATTATGTTTCTGCAATTTGATTTTGGAAAGGAATATTTGAGTTACAAGTTTAGCGAATGTCTGATGAGTTGTGAGAAAAGTTTCATAACTTGCACCTCCCGGAACACCACAGCAAGTGGAAAGTCCGTGAAGATGTAATCGAACCATTTATGACATGGTAATATCAAAGATGACATAAATAGATTTGCCATTATCCCTTTTATTGAGTGATGCTTTAGAGACTGCGGCTTTTACACTGAAAAGAGATCCATCGGGTCTATTAAAATCACGCCATGTTATGGTACGCCCAACCATGTTATATCTTTTCTTAACATTTGGAATATGGGGCTTGTGTAAAAGGTTACAAACCTATTCCAAATCAGACAAGTGCTACTTTGTATGGTTATCCCAAGTCATTGGGTATCCCCCACCACTATACCGAGGCAAAGGGTTTTGCCACAAAATGGTATGCTTTTAAAGAGAATAGTTCTTACAAAAGGTGAGTGGGAGGACAGTGCAACTCGACGAGATAACCAGTATCTTTGTCATCAGTTCAAAGGAAAGAAACCCTAGAAATGATTCTGTTGTTTCCTACTGCGACTGATACGGAAGTCTCTACAATAAAATGTATGGACTTCGGTCGAACGTGCAGCTGAACCACGTAGGCAAAGCTCGTGCAAACCTATCAGGTGCGCAAACGAGATATTGTTGTTAGACAACAGTATACCTACAATACACAAGGAAGCGTTGATGGGACCTGACTCCGGGATTGGCTAAATGCCAATACAATCCGGGATAGTTTCCATATAAGTGATTCAAGATTAAAAACTTGATACACCTTTCAAAGGACTTAGAGTCTAACGAATATTTATGGAACTAAAAACTGATATGGATAAAAATGTTTTGTCCATAAAAGCTCGACTTGTTGAAATAACAAGTTCAAGGAGTTGACTACGATGAGGTTGTTTCACCGTAGCGATGCTTAAGGTCGGTTCAGGTTGAACTAGCAATTAATACATATATCAATCATGAGATATGAAACATGGATGAAAAAAGGATTTCCATCTGATGAAAATGAAACCTAGGACATGTATGTGATACAGTCCAAAGTAATTTGTCGATCCATAGGATGCTAGTAAGTATGCAAACTTCAGAGTTCCAGCAATGGACAGAAGAGAGCAAAATGGAGTTGGAATCTTTGTGGTTTGATGAAATTGTCAAAAGGGTTTTTGACTTCATCAATGGGTAACGAAGATGCTTGTGATTCAAGAAAGTAAGTGGGAGCATAATAATATTTCTAAAAATGTTGTGTACTTGACACATTGTTAATTGGAAATAAATTTCTTGACACGAATTAGGACTTCATTTGAAAATAGTTTTGCGATGAAGTGCTTAGGCTAAATAGCCTCCATATTAGGCATGATGATCTATGGAGATAGATTTACCTAATGGGGGTAAGCAATGAATACATATTGACATGGTGCTAAAACCTTTTAGCATTTAAAAACGCCAAGGAGTGATTCTTGCCGAAGTCACATGGAAAGTGTTTTTGCAAGACTCGGTGTCCCAAAACACTGACGAGTAAAATACATGATGGAGATTCCACACACTCTAGTGTTTGGATTAATCATGTATTCCATGGTATGTAAAAACAACCATATATGTCCGATACTCCCAAGTTGTTGCGAGTATAGATACCAAAGTGATCAAAGCACTGATCATGGGAAAACAGTGAAAGATGTCATTAAGTACTAGAGTAGTGTTGATGACATGTTTTCTCGCAAGCAGAGATTATGAAGTGCTCGTTGTAAGTAATTACATCGATACAGTCTCAATCAATGCTCCATGCGATTTTCGATTTAAGTTAAGGGTTTTTTGTGTAATACACAATATGGTGGCACGGTAGTTGGAAATTGTTCCAAACAAGATACTGTGGCGAATTATATAACAAAGGCTAAGTATGTTGACACTTTGGAAGCGACAAAGAAGTTGTTGAATCATATAGTTCATTCATGAACTTAGTATGGTTCCAAGATGGCTTTGGTCTATGAGACACTATTGCAGATAGTTGCTCCATAGCTCAGTCTGAGGAATCAGGTTTCGACCAATGATTCACACATATGCAAAGCCAAGTTCACACAAAATACGAATTTTGTGATAGCGTGAAAACGCGAGGATATGCAAAGTTACACACGAAGCTGAAGTTGTCAGATCCGTTGGACATCAGGCTATACCACAAGCGAAGCATATTTTACACCAGTATGCCATAGGTGTAAAGTGCATTAGCATTGACTACATTATTGACTCTAGTGCAAGTGGGAGTCTGTAGGAGATATGCCCTAGAGGCAATAATAAATGTTCTTGATTATCTCCCTGTTCATAATTAGGTTTATGTTCCATGCTATAACTGCTATGGTTCTCGAGTCTACACTAACCACGAGGCTTGAAGGAAGACTCATATGCACGTGTGGAATAATAAACGGGGTATATTGTATTCCTAGTCTGGCCTCTAAGACTGGCTCAAGTATTGTATGATGATCCTGTTTTCCTGATCATGGGCATGGCTATGCCGTCAATTTTGAGGGCACAATGGTAGAAGAACATTTGTGTTGAATCGACCCGAATTGATGTTATGCTATGAGATACATTCGTTATAAGTTAATGGTTAATAACACAGAGAAGTTAATGTTTGCATAATTCCTTAGACCATGAGAGTATCGAGCTTCTTCATGCTTGCTTCATGAACTTTGGGGTTTGTTAAACGTCATCCGTAAATGGGTGGCTATTACGGCGGCTTACGGGTTCATGGAAAAGTATGTCAAGTAACTTGATAGCTCAAGATTGGGATTTGCTCCTCCAACGATGGAGAGATATCTCTGGCCCCTCTCGGTGTTACAGTATCCATCATCGTCTGGCCAGACACTTTGTGATTTAATCACGGGGATGCCGGAACACGGAAACGAGAAAAGAGAACAATACCGGTAACGAGGTAACTGGCATAGTGGACAAGTTGTTGATCCATGGGGATGCCAACATGTCTCACCTCGGGTATTTGTAACATATCGCGAAGCAACAAGAATAGCAAATGACAACCGGAGGTTCACTCGAATATTCATTCGTGTGGGTATAGGGGTCAATATGGGTGTCCACGGCTCCTGATCATTGATCGGAAGGGGTTCCGGTTCATGTCTATAATTCACCGAACCTATAGGGTCACACGCTTAAGGGTCATCTATCTGCTGAATACTAGACAAGTAGTCTGAGAGAAAGTCACTGAAATAGTTTCGGAGACAGCGGAAAAGTTCCGGAGAGAACACCGAAAAAGTTTCGGTAAAACCGAAAAATTGTTTCGGATAAAACCATTGATCCAAAAAGGTTACGGCAAGCACCGGGAATGTTTTGGAGGTTACCAAATCAGTCTGGTAATTTCTGGAATTTTTCGGAGAAAAAACCCGGAAAAGGTTTTCGGAGCTGCCGGAATTGTTTACCAGGTAAACGAAGATGGTTTTAAATTAAACCACCATACCGTAAATGTTCCAGAGCATGTCCAGATAATTTTAGAGGGTGCCGGAAATGTTCTGGGACCTTCCAGAATTTTTCCGAAGTAACAGTCGTGGAAAACATCTTGTCCGAGCGTGAGGGGACAAGATCCCACGTTTCGTGGGGCTGTTTTGGGGCGCCTCCCTTTTGGGGGGCAGCCCCTTGTGGCTGGACAAAAGGTGTTGGGGGGGCCCCCATGGTGAGGGCAGCCTCCAAAAATGGTGGAGAGTGTTGGGAGGAAGGTGGGGCCCCATGGGGGAACACCATGGACAAGGGAACATGTTTTCTCCATGTTTGGTGGGAACATGCTTCCTTGTTTTGTGGGTGCTTGTCATGTGGCTGAAATTTCAGCCACCACCACCCCCTCCTTCCCCTATAAAAGGAGGTGGAGAGGAGCTCTCCATAACATTCCAACTCTCATACACATGCCATGCATTATCTGGCTTCTTCTCTCCCTCCCACGAAAAGAGTTTCGTAGAGCCGAAAGGCTGTCTGGGTTCCGGTGGGAACTAGTTCTGGATGGCGAAGCCCTGCCGGATAGATGACACCGTATGTGTGCAACTCTGTAGAGAGATCATAGTTTCGGTCTTAGTTCGAGAGTGCCTCCCGAAGGGCTGTCCGTGTGACCGTCCGAGTTTTGGAGGTCCTCCCGAAGGGCTGTCCGATTGACAGTCCAAGTTTCGGAGGTCCTCCCAAAGGGCTGTCCATGACACCATCCGGGGGACTGTCCGGCCGCCTCCTGGAGGTCTGTCCGCGGGGAAGATGAGGGTATACATCCTCGCGGTTGGGAGGTTGTAAAATCCTAGCTGCGGGGATCTGCACCGCCGATCGTCATCGACTCTACTTCCGTTGCGCTACGAGTCAGTAACGAAAATGATCAAACCTTGTATGCAGTCTCCATAGTGGTCCTGGGCTGGTGCGTAGGTCGAATTTTTTTGTTTTCTGCTGTGTTACCCTATAGTTTGTCCATCAGCATTGGTTACAACACAGGAGTTTCCATACCTAACTAGATCTTGCTAGCGTGATTGTAATTAGTTAGGAATACATGTGTTTGCAATGTCTATCAATCGGCTAGCTAGCAATTTTGCGTTGTTGCATCAAGCACTAGCCAAACAGGTCACAATACAATACCTCAAAATACTTTGGTATGTCAAAATTGTGGTATGTTGTACCCACAAACTAAAATACTATAGTTTTCAATACTTTGGTTTAATTTTGCAATACCATGCTATCAAACACAACCTACAAGATTTCAACCTATAGGTAAAAAATACCACTGTTTTGACATACATAAATTTTCATTATATTTTTTACGATCGCCTGTGATATCATATGCATTATATTTTTTATGTCACCGAATTTTCATATGTTGATGGTGATCTATCGTGTTAATTGCATTTTCTTACGTTTGACAACTACTTGGGCTTATTATAGGGACCATGAGGCGTAAGATCTGCAAGGTCTGCCAAAATTCATGTATGGACAGTCTTGGAACTACAGTGCAATTTGGGGTATTTTTGAGAAAGGGATTTCAAAAATCAGTGGTAACGGTCTTTAACCTGAATTTGTATTGAATTTGTTTAGCTATTTTACTGACTTTATTGTTGATTATTAACTGCTACATACTGTGTTCCATGCAACATAAGGGAGAACTTCAACAATTCATATGGTAACGAGTTGTACTTTGAGGATGATGAGGAGCGCAAATTCGAATTGGATCTGCGCCAAGGAAAGAATAAAACCATCATATATGGTGATGGATGGGAGCAGTACATTGCAGTGAATAATTTTAAAGGACGAGAACTCATAGCTTTTTCCTTAATAGGAGAGGTGAATAGGTTAAGGACATTATATGTCCAAAGCAATGATGATGACAAAGATGACATCATCGGCCAAGATGACCAAGATGACATCGACAGCCAAGATGAAGATGAGGACAACCAAGATGAAGAGGAGGACATCGAAGATGAAGATGATGGTCCTATCCTTTCTGCAGTTGTTTCTCAAAGGATGAAGAAGCTTACTCCGGATGATAAAGCTAGTGTGAAAGAAATGTTACCATCCTCTTCGGCGTTCTTGCGGAAGACCTTTGTGCACCGTCTAACAAAAATAAACATGGTCAAAAAAGTTACGATGAGATGTTTTATATTCTTTCATCTCTTTTCTGTCATAACCAAGTATATATGGAGGAGATGTCCAACATGCTGTGCTCTCTATTTTCTATTAATGATGGGGTCTTCAGAAGTTACCTTTGAAGATGCTTTCCGGAGTGGACATCCCTGTCGTCGGCACTGCTGGAGTAATCCATGGACCAAGAGGGCCTGTCACGAATGTCCAATACAAGACAGAGGATGACGGGCGCATATCATTCCACATGGCCGGCTGGCAGGAGTTCATCAAGGGAAAGAGAGAACTAAGGGTGGACACCCTTGTGGTAATCATTATAAGGAAGAGCAACCGCAAGGACTATGAGATGATGGTTGTTGTTGACTATGTTTAGAACTAAGTCATGAATATATCAATTGGAGAACTGTTAGTTAATTAATTAGTATGTTAAGATGAATGTGATACATTGATGTTTATTTCTTAAGTTGAACAAATTTCAAGTGATACTGGTGGTTCTTTCTATATATTGATCATGACGATGTTGTGTAATGGTTCTTTCATTGCTATATGTAGTAGCTAGCGTCGAGTTGAATGAAAAGCATAAAATAAAAATGGTAAACACAAAAATAATAGGGGGAAACACAATATGAAAACCCCTAAACCCCTTCTTAAAAAACCTAGAGCCTCGCAGTTGCTAACGCGTGGCTACCTTTTAGTCCCAGTCAGTGTTACCAATCGGGACTAAAGGTCCTCCTGCCAGGCGCCCCACGACGGCCACGTGGAGCCCCTTTAGTCCCGGTTCGTTAGCCAACCGGGACCAAAGGTTTTGGGCTTTAGTCCCGCCCTTTAGTCCCGGTTCGAGAACCGGGACTAATGGGCCTCTGGAATCGGGACAAATGGACCGTTTTCTACTAGTGCATAATGAATCTAATGATATTGATTTGGTATTGTGAATGTCAATACTTTGTCCTATAAGTTTGGACAATTAGAGATATTTTGACTTCAGACAAAACTTATATGAAGACTAAACAGGACGGGAGGGAATAATAACACAATGATCAAAGAGCTGAAATGAAGAGGATCCTAATAGATCCATTTGTTGGCCAATGGCAACACACGGACGTTCTCCTAGTGTTAAAAAGAGGATTGTTGTTTGGACGCTGATAATGGCCACACGTTCAATATGGCGACTCCCAGACCGAACGAGTCGTTCGGTGAAAATGATCGACCCACCCGAACGATTCCGTTCGATAGGTTAGATTGATGGCCCGAGTACCCCCGTCAGGCAGGCCCTTCCTCGGCCTCCTGGCCCAACACAATTTCCTTGCACACAAATTTTTAAAATAAATAAATAAATAATGGTCTAAAAGTACTATGTTTAAAAAACAAAAAATAACAAATTACATAGAAAAAACATACCATATGTGACATGCAAAAAAATATAGCAAAATGCTTGGAGTTTGTCAGGGACGAGCGTGTAAAAGTTTGCAGAGAAATAAAAAATCAAACGATCAATTGTAACTTAGAAAATATTGAAGAGTCACATGGTATATTCATTTACATGATACATAAAAATTAATTTCATGTCGAAACAAACTTATGGAAAAAAACCATGACAATTTACATGGCATGATGTTTTTTAAGTTTTACGTAATTACAAATATATCCCAGAAAATTTACAAAAAACAACATGACACATATTATTTTATATCAATGTCAAAACACTGTTACAAAATGCTATGGCATTTTTGACTGAACAGAAAATATACATGGCAAAACCTACATTGGTTTATCCTATGAAAACAAGCACAAAGTTGCCATGATCTGACAACAAAATTCCATGGCAAAAAATGGAACAAATGTGACACAGTAAAGTAACTAAATGTGCCATGACAAAAAACATTTGAAAAAATTGGCACTGGGAATTTCTTAGACTAACTTGAGTGTTTGCCATGAGAAAAAAGTTACAGATTTGCCATGTATTTTTTTTTTGAACAATTTACCAAAAAAGTTAACATATTTGCCATGAGCTAACTTGAGTGTTGGTCATGGAAAACATTAACAGATTTGCCATGACATGACAAATTTGCCATGGGAAAAATAACACAAATAAATGATGAAAATATTGCCATCGGAAATGCATATTCAAATTCTGAGTTATCTTTTTGAAAAATGCTAACCTTTTTGTGCAATTACATTCCCTTGAATGTCAAACAATAAAAAAAGATTATAATTCTCATGGCAAGTGCATAAAAAATTGGATTGCCATGGCAAAAGCGTGATCAAATTTGCCATGGTAATTTATCAAAACTTTCCATCTTTGTGTAATTAAATTGCCGTGTATGTGAAACAACACGAAAAGAAGATCGAAATTGCCATGACAAAAGCATACTCTAATTTTCCGTGAATTGTTTTTATAAAATTTGCCATGCTAATATAAAACAATTCCATGAATTTGAAATAATACAAAGATGATCCACACTTGCAATGGCAAAAGCATGCTCAAATTTGTTGTGGTATTTTAACAGAAATTGCAATATTTCATGTGATTCATTTGCCATGTATGTGAAATAGTACAAACAAAATGATAAAAGTTTCCATGAAAAAAATGCATATTCAAATTTTCCATGGAATTTTTAACAAATTTTCCATGGTGCTTTACTATAATTGTCTTGCTTTTTCTGACGAAAAATTTATACGACTGTACAAATGTAGTAAAAGTCCCATGACACAAAACGTACATTTGCCATGCTCCATAAACTTAAGTTTTCATTATCATTTTATTATTTTTGCCAAATTTGCAAAACAGAAAAAAAAATTCATGGCCCATGAAATTAAGTTGCAATGCTCCATTAGCTTAGTTAAATGATGTTATTCCCTACAAATTTTCCAAGGGATGAATTCCAAAAAATATCTGCCATGGCAACTACTAAATAATTTTGACATGACAAATAGTCCAGAATTTTGCCATGGCAGAAGCTCATTGCAATTCTGTCACATGGCAATTACTCGTAGCACATTATGCCAGGGCAACTACTACATAATGTTATCCATGGGAAATTTCTGGATTAATTGCCATGGCAACAACTCATAGCGATTTTTTCCAAGACAACTACTCATAGCAAAATCTGCCAGGTCAACTTCCGTTCCAACATTCAGTTTGCCATGTTACTTGAAGTATGTTTGACATGTTGTGTAAATTTTTAGAATTTTCCATATTTTACAAAAAAAAATGTCATGCTTTTAGATAAAGAGGAAACCTACAGTTTCCATGTGACCAAACAAAATGTAGAAAAGGTTCTCATGATTAGCCATGAGAAACTAACAAATATTTAGTTCCAATCGCAAATGGTGAAAGTTAACACGGCAAAATGTTGAGACAAGGCAAATTTTGAGACCTGCGAAAACTAAGATTTGCCCAATGTCCATAAGAAAATTCCATGTTGGCATTTACTCTTACCTATGCCATTGAACGAGAAACTAAAAAAAATCAGAATTTTTGCTGCTAAAAGTATGGCCAAAATGATGTATAACAAGACAACAATTTCTTGTCGTACCCCCATCTAAAACAATGTATAAAAAGATAGTGATTGCCGGACACCGGAAATATATCTCGCTCATGTAGAACGAACAGCCAATGAGCCAATGAGCCAGCCCAGAAATACATTTTCGATTTTCTTTTTGTCGTTCTGATGTTTTTCCACGTTTCTTCATCTGGTTTCTTCATCTTTCTTCACTTTAATGCCTTTTGTTTTCTTTACTGGTTTTCTTTGGATATTTTTTCTTCTTCTTTTCCTTTTTGTTTTCTCTAAAGACATGTTTACTTATTTCAAACACATTGTACATTTTCAATATACATGTGGAGCATTTTTATACACTTTGAACATTTCAAAATACATGATGTATATTTTTTAAATACATGTTTCAATGATTAATATTTTATGAAATCTGGGTAAAGTATTTTTTTCAAATCGGTGAACTTTAAAAAAAATCTAATTTGTGTAAAAATTGAAGTTCAACATTTTTTCTTCGGAAAAAAACATCAAATTCAAAAAAAAATGGATGATTTTTTTGAAATGAAGCATATTCAAAAATATCAGCGAATACAAAAATATTTTAATTTCCAAACGTGTTCATCAAATTCAAACAAATGTTCATTTAATTTAAATTGTTTTGATGAAATACAAAACAATGTTCATCAAAATTTAAAAAATGGTCATCCAAAATACTAAATTAAAATGGTCATCGAAATTTAAATCTAAAATCTAAATTTGTTTCATGAAAATGCAAAAAATGTTCATTGTTTAGAATTGAGAAAATATTGCAAAGTTCCTGAACATTTGTTAAATTAGTGCTCATTTTTATGCATTAGTGAACATGTTCTGCAATCTTTTTATTTGTCTTTAACTTTTTTAAAGAAGAAAAATAATGTTCTTTGATTTTAATGAAATTCATTAAATACCTAAGATGTTCATACAAAATTCTAATTTTGTTCAACCAAATACAAAACATGCTCATCAAATAAAAACATTTGTTTTTATTTATGATGATTTTATGAATTCGTTAACATTTTTGAAAATTTTCAACACTTTTTTCAATTGAGAACATTTTTTAAAATTCCGATTTTTTTTATAGAAGCCAAAAGGAAAACAGAAAAGAAAAAATAAAAAGAAATGGAATAAAAACAGGGGAGCCCCGCCCCAAACCTGATGTTGCAACACGATACAACTATTAGAGCAGGAAAATACATTTGATGTTTTATATATGCCCCTGATCATTGCTCTGATCCCTCTAAACTTGCACTTATAAAATCTTTGGCTTCGGGCTGATATGCATAACTCATTTAGGCAATGTCATAAACATATTGTTCTTCAGATATTCTCACATACTACCGCCGTCACATATTAGTTGTTGCTCAAATAGATGATCTAGCACTGAATTACGTCTTAGATACATCCATTTTAGTTGCTCAAAAAAAAAAGATACATCCATTTTAACAACTAATATGGGACAAAGGGAGTACTTAATAAGATATTTGTGGTATCCGCATTTTATAAAATATGTTTAGTACTTCCTTTGTTTTTATAAAATATGTTCTGGTTCTACGAAAAAACAAGCTAGGCACATCGAGCACGAAACTAAACTTCCATGGAACTCAACCATAAGGACAACAGCAGACAGCAGTGAAGCTGGTAAGCACCAAACTCTTCCCAGGGTAGTTCAACAACAGCATACATTACAACAAATCCAAAGCAAATGGTACCGGTACGGATCATACATGCTACGACATCCCGAATGACGGTGCACGACAAGTTCAATCCTTCTCAAATCTCAAAGGTACTGGAAATCTACGACGAACCGGACCACTCGCAGACAAAGCAGCACTACAAGCTCCATCGATCGGCTATGGTACTGGCCACTAAACTAGGCGCATGGTGGCTACTGCTTGCCCTTGCCAGTGTTGATGACTCTGACAGCATTGTTCACTCCTGCAGTTTTCTCATTCGGGATCGCTCCGCCCTCTGGAAGATCAAACTTGCGGCGGCTAAACGACCTCTGCTTCCCTGGTGGCTGCGGGTCAACGATCTCCAGCATGCTCTCGAGTTCCTCCAGCATAGATTTCTTCGCGGTCCTAACCATGAAGTCAGGTCCCTATGTGCAGAGAGAACATGATTAATGGCCAAGGAACAAGGTTACTGAAAGGATAGGAAGCAACCCATAAAGGACAATTGTGTCAAGCAACATGCTAATTTCAAAGTCAGAAAGACAATGTAAGCTGATGAATAGGCATGTAGAGTACATGAGAGAAACAAACTGAGCATCATTTCAGTTCACAATCTCCTACAGGAGCAAATGCAGGATGACAGAAAAGTTATTCAATATTACCGACATCAGCACGATTTTAATTTCTAAGACTACATTCTCCTTCTCTATACTCAGTAAAAAGAACGGCCTTATAAATGTTTGGGGTGTTATTGGTTCACGTTCAGCTAGTACCATAAGCAGAAACACAAGCTTAAATTCCCATGATTAACCATGCACTTGATACCATTATTAGGAAAATCGTCGATAGAAAAAATAACAGTTACACAAGTTCAGATCTAGGCACTTATTGATCAAATAAAAATCTCAATGATAAACCTCTCTTAAGTCCTACTGGGAGACATGCAACAGTGCCGAATGTAAGAATTATCACACTTGGACCTAATGAATCATCGAGAATACCACTGAGTAGTGAGATCAAACATTACCCAGGTCAGATCAATTTATCTATATACCTGAGGAGAGGTCTGCAGCTTTCTAGTGTGCTTTAGTTTTTCTTTCAATGGCAAACTATAGCTAACGAATAACTTGAGATGCATGCTAAAACACTACTAGAAAATCATGCTTGCAGAACCCAAGTGAACAATGCCATAACTGAATTTCAAACCAAGAAGACAGCCACGACAATCATCAATCGTAAACAGGTGACGACGAAGCTCACCTCAAGCGCATCGACGGTGAGCAGCAGGACAATGATCTTCTCGGAGAACCTCTGGCGCTCCTCATGGTCATGCGAGAGGCGGCGCCTGTAGGAGAGGTTGTAGAACAGGGACCTGAGCTCCTTGAGCTTGGCCTTGGCCACGGCGAGATCACGCAGGCAGCGAAGCACCTGGGAGCGGTGGGCGAGGTGTGCCCTGTAGTTCATCTGAATGAGCAGCGCGGCGTCCTGCGGTGACAGCTCCTTGGCCTTCCCCTTCCCATTCCCCATAGCAAACGCCTGCATCATCAGAACAGAAGGGAAACAAATGTCAGGCGGTCAGTCCATATATGACAGTAGTAAGTACTCCTACATTGCAAGGGAGCAGAAGCCTGAAGCTGATAAGTTGTACTCCATATATCATTCAGAGCAGAGCCCAATCTACAGACTACAGCCAGTGCTGGAACAGATCTGGACCGTGGACACTAGCATCCAACTGAAATTCCAATCTTTCCCCCAAATATTAAACAGAGAAGAGATATACCATTGATCTCTTAGAAATCTGCAGGGAATCAATCGCACGTTTCGCCCAGATCGGGCCACAGAACCCCAGAAAAAATCTCATCTTTTCTTTTCCCCCATGGTAATCGTAACCAATGGTGGTGAGTAGAGTACCTTGCGGATGGCGTCGCAGCCGGCGGTGTTGTCCTCGGGGATCTCCTCGATCTGGACGCACTTCCTCGCCGGCTTCTTCTCCTCCTTGGCGGCGGGCTTGATCTTCTTGGGCTCCTTCTTCTTCTCCTCCGGCCTGCGCTGCTCCTCCAGGTAGTCGGCATCCTCGTCCTCGTCGTCGGAGCCGGCGAAGTCCTCCTCCCAGGTGTAGGCGTGCGACCAGGGCTCGAGCGAGCCCTTGCCCTTGATCTCGGTGCCCCACTTGGTCTTGGTCTTGCCGCCGGAGCCCTTGGACTTGGCCTCCCACTTCCACTTGCGGTCGAATCCGTCGTCGTTGGGGGAGGCGAGTTCCGCCTCCCACTTGAGCGCCCGGCCCCCGCCCCGCGGCTTCTCCTCCGCCGTCCACTTGACCTTGCGCCCCCCCGGGGAGGCGGCGGCGTAGGTGTACTTGCGGCGGGCCGGCTGCGGGGCCGCGGCGCGGGCGGAGAGGGCCGCGAGCTCCAGGGCGGTGACGCGGTCGGTGAGGTCGTGCAGGAGGAAGGCGTGCGGGGTGGGGGTGGGGGCGGGGAAGGGGGGTGGGGCGAGGAAGAAGGGGTCGGCGGGGAGGTAGAGGTCGAGGAGGTCGTCGTGGGGGAAGGCGAAGGGGGATGAGAGTGGAGGTGGGAGGAAGGGGCAGGAGGAGGAGAGGGAGGAGGTGGGCGGTGGCGGGGGGAAGGGGAAGAAGGGGTCGTCGAGCAGGCGCATGAGGTGGCGGTGGGAGGAGCCCATGGCGGCTGGCGGTGGACGGCGACGGCGACGGCGGCGGCGGTGGGAGCGGGAGGCAGTGTCGCTGTCGGGATGGAAGACTGGTCACTGTCAGCTGGACAGGGCAGGGGGGGGAGGAGAGGAGAGGGATCTGATCTGTGGGTGTGGGTGTGGGGAAGGAGAAAGCGATGGATCGCACACTGATTAGCTCGCTGACATGATGATGCCGGCAAGAAAACTTTGCTCCGTCAATCTGGACCTTTTTTCCGGCTGGTTTGAAGACGGCACACGGGAACGGGATGGTCGTCCTTCATCACATGGGACGCACGACGCACGACGCATCTGGGTTTGGACGCTTGCGTCGCTGCTGCTGCTGCTGCTGCTGCTCTCCTCGTGCCTCGTGCCTCGTGCGTGCACGCCAGCTACTGGTGCTCTCACGCCAACACAGCGCCCGACCCATCTTGTCCGCTCAAGTCCGTTTAAGGCAAAATGAACACACGTTTTGAGGTGAAACGGACAGCGAGCACACGCGCGCGGACGGGCGGGACGTACGTGTTTGTCCTTTCCTGACCCGTTCGTTGGTGGCACAAAGTAGCACGACCTTCTCGTCTCCACGTCCCATTTCATTTCATTTCCCCCAAAACCCTCCCACGCCTCGCCCTCCCCTCCGCCCGCCACCCTCCTGCCATGGTCGATCCCCCGCCGACCAAGGCGGAGATGAAGAAGGCGCCCAAGGGTACGAAGAAGCCGTGGTCGAAACTCACGTCGGAGGAGATCGTAAAGCTGGATGCGAAATTAGCCAAGAGGAAGAACCGGCGGGCGGAGGCGAAGATGAAGGACGTCGTGGCCGCGTATGCCGTCGAGTGCGCTGCGTTGGAGGCCGCGGGGCAGAAGGCCGGTGCTGAAGAGAAGGTGGCCATAGTCAGCAAAGCGCACACCCTCCTCATGATGGGGTTGTGCCGTCCGACGAGCTTCGCGGTTGCGCCTGACGGGTCGGTGAACACAGGCTTGTCAGTCGTCCGGCCTCCACAGTGCCCCTCCCCGATGTCGTCGACCACGCCATTGTCGCCCGGTTTCCCTCCGCCAAGGTGCCAAGCCCAGACCCGTTTGTCGGGGTCGGCGAGCACAGGCTTGTCGGTCGTCCGGCCTTCGCAGTGCCCCTCCTCGATGTCGTCGACCACGCCATTGTCGCCCGGTTTCCCTCCGCCAAGGTGCCAAGCCCAGACCCGTTTGTCGGGGTCGGCGAGCACAGGCTTGTCGGTCGTCCGGCCTTCGCAGTGCCCCTTCCCGACGTCGTCGACCACGCCATTGTCACCCGGTTTCCCTCCGCCAGGGTGCCAAGCCTAGACCATTTGTCGGGGTCGACGAGCACATGCTCGTCGGTCGTCTGGCCTCCGTAGTGTCCCTCCCCGACGTCATCGATCACGCCATTGCCGCCCGGTTTCCCTCTGCCAAGGTGCCAAGCCCGGACCCGTTTGTCGGGGTCGGCAAGCACAGGCTCGTCGGTCGTCCGGCCTCCGCAGTGCCCCTCCCCGACGTCGTCGACCACGCCATTGTCTCCCGGTTTCCCTCCGCTAAGGTGCTCTACAGGTATCTCCGATGGTGTCTGTTGAGTTGGCATGGATCGAGACTGGGATTTGTTACTCCGTGTGACGGAGAGGTATCTCGGGGCCCACTCGGTAATGCAACATCACAACAAGCCTTGCAAGCAATGTGACTAATATGTTAGCCACAGGATCTTGCATTACGCGACGAGTAAAGATACTTGCCGGTAACGAGGTTGAACTAGGTATGGAGATACCGACGATCGAATCTCGGGCAAGTAACATACCGAAGAACAAAGGGAACGTTATACGGGATTAACTGAATCCTTGACATAGAGGTTCGACCGATAAAGATCTTCGTAGAATATGTAGGAACCTGTAACATCCCAAACTTTGGAATGTTATAATAACTATTAGAATGATTGTTTGTTTGTTTGAGTGATTGAAAGTGAGTGAAATTTGAAACTTTTTGAAACTTTTGAAAATTTGATGAGAGGGAATGAAATGACTTTCCCAAAACTTTCACTCTGCATTTTGATCACCAGGAATTCAAATTCATTTCATCACAAAACCCCAGAGTGAAGATGACATGACTTCTTCCATTTAAAGAAATGAAAAGGGATTTGAAAATGGTTTGAATTCCCATTTTAAAATATTTCAAATTCAGAAACTTTATGCAACTCGGTGACTTTCATGAGAGGAGATAATATGACTTCTTCAATTTATATGAAATATGAGTTGGGAGTTTAAAAGAATTTGAAAGTGCCTCTAAATTAATTTTAGGAATCCATTTCATATTGGATCCTATTCAAATTTCAAAGTATTCAAACCCCTTGTCAAATATTTTGAGAGGAGTAATATGACACTCCAAAACCAGGGGTTATTTGTGAAGTTTTTTGAACCATAAAACCCATGAAGCTATTTGAAAAATATTTGCAAAAATAAAGCCAATTAGGCAATTTCTGAAAATAATATTTTTTCAAAATGTTCAAATAACAGAATAAAAATGTCCATTAAATGGCATTTATTCTGCTGTTAATTTTGGTTTATATTAACCCTATATTTGGAAATATATTTTTGCAATAAAAGCATTTGACTCTCGCTGTATTTTAAAAATGGAAAATCCTTAAAAGGCTTTAAAAGCTGCCAGCCCAGTCCCCCTCTAATCCCGCCCGAAATCCCTCCCGGTCGGCCAACCGACGCGTCCCTCTCTCCCTCTCTCCCACTGACGCCTGGCCCCACCGTCCGACCCCGAATCCCGCCGGTCACCCCTCTCCTCCATCACCTCCCCTAATCCCTCGCCGGCGCCATCACTGGACCTCCTCCCCTCCTTCCTTTTCGACCGCCCCGACCCCTCCTATAAATAGCCCGAGCCTCCCTCCCTCCATTCCACACCTTTGCCCCAACCACCGCGCTCTCTCCTCGCCGGAATAGCTCACCGGAGCAACCGGTAGCCGTCGCGCCTTTGCTCACATGCCCCTCGCCACAGCCATCCCCGAGTCCCTCCGAGGTCTCTGACTACCTCACCGCACCCAGACACACCTCCTAGACTCCTCTCCCGTGCCCCTACCTCGCCAGACGGTCGCTACATCGAGCTCGCCGGAGTTTCCCCTATCACCGAAGCTTCCTCAGCTCGTGGTCGTCGCCTCGGTCGTCCCCGCGCCCCTCCAACACCACCACCCGTCGCCGGGACCTCGCCGCCGTCAGTTGGAGCCTTCCGACGACTCCCTCGACCACCGGAGCTACTTCCCCGAGCACCTTGACGTTTCGGCCTCGCCGGAAGAACCCTCGCCGGCGACCCCATCCTCACTGTGAGCTCCTCCCCCTCCCTGGACCGTCCGATCGTAGATCTACGAGTAGGATTAGATCTCTTTAATTCGCGAACTGGTATGTGCTAAGGTCCGGTCGTCCGCCCGTAACACACCGCGCGCGCACCCCTTTGACCAATCAGAAGATGCCACGTCACCCCCCTGTCCGTTAGTTATAGGATTTTTATTTTCTGTTTTGTTATAAAAACAGAATAGTCCTGATTTTGTTTTTAGTATATCTTTTATATTTTTAAGTGTTTTTAATTGATTCGTTTTGCATTAGGTCAAAAAATTTATATAGTTTCTGTAGATACCAAATTTGACCATGTTTGAACATTTAAATTTGAATTTAAACAGATTTGATTTAAATTTTGTTTTCTGAATATCTTGACTTTTAAAATGTATTTTTGATTGATTCTTTTTGCATTAGGTCACAATTTTTATATAGTTTCTGTAGATACCAAATTTGACCATGTTTGAACATTTAAATTTGAATTTAAACAGATTTGATTTAAATTTTGTTTTCTGAATATCTTGAGTTTTAAAATGTATTTTTGATTGATTCTTTTTGCTAATGGTTACTAGTGATCTTAGTTATCTTTAGGTAAAGTTTGGGAATTTTTAGAATAAATTGATTAGGGTTTTAACTAGAAACAGAATCTGATTAGTTCCTATTAGTTTAATTAGTTTGAATTACTTTATTTTATTTAGAAAATCTGAATATGATTTATATTATATTTTAGATTTCATTTAGCTTTAGTAGTTTACTTGTTGTTAACAAAGATAATTTGTTTAGTTTATAAATTATTATTGTAGGAACCTACACTCCTTTTTTCAAATAGGTATAGTTTATTAAAAACAAACTAGTTAGTAATAGTTAATTTTAACAAAGTTTTAAGTAATTAGATTCTGTTTTCAAATAAAATTTGTATTAATTCCTTTCTGTTAAGAAATATTTTGTTAATAAAAATAATTTAGTTTTGCTCTATTATAGAAAACTATATTCTCTATCATTAGGTAATGTTTTATAAAACAACTTAGTTTTAGTAGAGATTATTTTCACAAAGTTTTAGATGATCTAATTCTGTTTTGTAACAAAGATATTTTATTAATTATTTTCTGTTAACTTAGTTGTTTCATAATTTGTTTTCTCTTAGTTTATGGTTGTGCTTGTAGTTAAGTTCATTAGACAAACACTCTTGTTGTTTAGGATAATGTTTTCATAGTTTTACTTGTTCTTCAAAAGTAATTCTTTTTGCTAGTAAAATATTTACTAAAATACTTTTGTTGTATTTTACTTTGTTATTGTTTTGTTACTATTGAAAATAGTTGTTTGTAAGGGAAAACTATTTTAGTTGTGTTCTTGAAAACTTTCTTGATTTTAACTTTTGTCTTAAGTATTTCCTTCATCAACCTTGTTGGTTTTGTTTCTTGTGTTATCTTGTGATTGTTAGAATTGATTGCTAGTATGATTGCTTATGAATGCAATGTTTGTTATATAGATTTTCATCGGAGAGTGACGAATAGTCTATCAAGTTATTTCTGAGAGCGATCTTTATCTTCATCAACAGTACAGGCAAGTTCACTTTGACCATCTATTTCATACCCATGTTTTTATTGCATGTAGTGACATCATTCAACAAATCCCTCCCGTAGTGTTATTGAAATTCTTGTAGTTGAGTAGAATGCATGAGGTAGGAACCCACCACTGGTTACTAAAGCCCTGGGAACGTTAGTTACTTTTATGCTATGCTAAAGTAGACGGGGTTTTGTATGAGTGTTCGTGAGTGGTGTGAAGAAGGACTCTACGTCAAGACGACAACTTCATGAAGACATCTTCAAGTCCTGCATCTTCAAGACCTCAAGACTTCAAGACTCGAGAAGACAAGTTTTCAATACACACTACTGGGTGAAGGATGGTTGATTGGGCACCCTGGAGAAACCAGTGAGTGGCCGGGATGCATGGAGAAGCGCCATGACATCTTGTGGAAAGCTTCACCCAGACTCAAAGAGAAGGATGAATACTTCATGCCCGGAAGCTTACCTGTGTAGCCACAAGTCAATATGGGCTCTGGCTTGGTTGATCTTTGTTGTGACTCTGCTGGGCAGTGCTACGAGATGTAGTCGACGTTAGGATTGGATGGGCACTATCGGACAGTCAGGGAAGCACTCTGAAAGACCATGTTTCTTTCATCCTGTTCTCAAACACCAGGCAGTGCGAGGACTTACCAGGAGGGAAAGAATCTTGTGGGTAAAGTACACAACACTCTGCAGAGTTAAACCTAATCGATTAGCCGTGTCCCCGGTTACGGACAATTTGAGCTTCTAGACTTGGATCTATCTCTGAACTCTCAACACTGGACTGATAACTAATTGTGGGCAACTTAATGATACTTATGGGCATTGAGACATTGGTTGGCGGAACCATGTCATGATAGGTAACTCCATAGTGAAATTCCTGATATTCCTTTGTTGTAGGAAAACAAAATCAGCTTTTATGCAAAAACTTAGCCACAGAGCCATAAAGCCTTATTGCATATAGTATAGTTTATTCTTCTGTTCTACTATGGTGATCTTGCCAGTACATTCCATGTACTGACCTACACGGCTGCAACGTCTTATGTTGCAGATACTCTTCTACGATGGGTAAGAGTACGATTCAGGGTTACGGTCCGCACTCAACCTGCCGTTGGTGTTATTGGGACTCCACTCCCGTTGACTGTATCTGTTGCTATTTTAAGGTATATATCAGTTTTACGTTAATTACATGTGATTGCATTTTGATATATACATTGATGTACTGTGTGTGCCAGCATACTGATCCAGGGATGGCACAGAAAACACAGAGGCTTGACTCGTTTTGAGTCGGGTCGCTATAGAACCAATGTGGACGTCCAGGTCCCGCCATTGGTTATTGACCATAGAGGTGTCTCGGTCATGTCTACATAGTTCTCGAACCCGTAGGGTCTGCACACTTAAGGTTCGGTGATGTTTCGGTAGTGTAGAGTTATGTATGGTGGTGACTGAAGGTTGTTCGGAGTCCCGGATGAGATCCCGGACGTCACGAGGAGCTCCAGAATGGTCCGGAGGTAAAGATTCATATATAGGAAGTTCTAGTTTGGTTTCCGGAAAAGTTTCGGGCTCCTCGGTAGTGTACCGGGAGTGCCGGTAGTGTACCGGGAGACCTCCGGGAGGGGTATTTCGACCCCAGAGGGTCCATGGGCTGTGGAGAGTAATAACCAGCCCTTAGTGGGCTGGATAAACAGCCACAAGAAGGCCCATGGCGCAAGAGATAAAAGGGCTAAAGGAAAAAGTGAAAAAAGGGCCAATAGGGAGCAATCCTACTCCAACTAGGATTGGAGGAGGAGTAGGATTCCTCCCCCTTGGCGCACCAGCCCTTCCCCTCCTCTCCTCCTTTATATACTAGTGGATTGGGGCTGTTTTAGACAGAATTTCCGGCTACGAGCTATCCAATCCACCGGTGCATAGTTTCTCCTCTAGATCGTAGTTCCGCAGTGCTTAGGCGAAGCCCTGTCCGAATTGCTCCACCACCATCACCGGAGCGCCGTGACGCTGCCGGTGAACTCTCTCTCCTCTTCACCTCCTCTTGCTGGATCAAGACGGTGGAGATCATCATCAAGATGCACGTGTGCTGAACGCGGAGGTGCCGTCCGTTCGGTACTAGATCGGAAGAATCGTGATCAAGGCCACGGGACGTTCGTGATCGGATCGCGGGATGGATCGTGACGAGATCGCGGGACGGTTCGTGATTAGTTCACGAGACGGTTCGTGATTGGATCGCGGGGCGCTTGGCGATTTGGATCGTGAAGAAGTTCGACTACACCAACCGCGTTTCTTAACGCTTCCCGCTTATCGATCTACAAGGGTATGTAGATCCACTCTCCCTCTCGTAGATGCTCATCACCATGGATAGGTTTGCGTGTGCGTAGGGCATTTTTTGTTTCCCATGCGACGTTCCCCAACACCATGGTGATGAGCATCTATGAGAGGGAGAGTGGATCTACATACCCTTGTAGATCGCTAAGCGGGAAGCGTTAAGAAACATGGTTGATGTAGTCAAACGTCTTCGCGATCCAAGTCACCGAGTGTCCCGCGATCCCATCATGATCCATCTCGCAATCCAATCATGATCGTTCCCGTTATCTCATCATGATCCGTCCCGCGATCAAATCATGAATCGTCTCGCGATCTTGATCATGGTCCTTCCGATCTAGCGCCGAACGGACGTCACCTCCTAGATTTAGTTAATACGCGGAGGTGACGTCCGTTCGGCGCTAGATCGGAAGGACCATGATCAAGATCGCGAGACGATTCGTGATTTGATCGCAGGACGGATCGTGATGAGATCACGGGCACGATCATGATTGGATCGTGGGACAGATCGTGATTGGATCACGGGACGCTCGGCGATTTGGATCGCGAAGACGTTCGACTACACCAACCACGTTTCTTAATGCTTCCAGCTTAGCGATCTACAAGGGTACGTAGATCCACTCTCCCTCTCGTAGATGCTCATCACCATGCATAGGTCTTGCATGAACGTAGGAAATTTTTTGTTTCCCATGCAACGTTCCCAACAGTGGCATCATGAGCTAGGTCTATGTGTAGATGAGATCTCGAGTAGAACACAAAGAGTTTGTGGGCGTTGATGCTTAGATTGCTTCCTCCCTTGGTTGTGTTTTGGTTCAGCGGTATTGTGAGATGAAGCGGCCCGGACCAACATTACTCGTACGCTTACGAGAGACTGGGTCCCTCAACCGCAAATTGTTGCATAGATGGCTTGCGGGTGCCAGTTTCTCTCACTTTAGTTGGATCGGATTCGACAAAGGCGGTCCTTGAGAAGGTTGAAAAGCAACTAGTGTATCACCGTTGTGGTTTTTGCGTAGATGAGAATTGTTCTTGCTAGATACCCATAGCAGCCACGTAAAACATGCAACAACAATTAGAGGACGTCTAACTTGTTTTTGCAGGGTATGTTGTGATGTGATATGGCCAATTACATGATGTGATATATGTGATGTATGAGATGATCATGTGATGTATAGATTATCACGACTTGCATGTCGATGAGTACGGCAACCGGCAGGAGCCATAGGGTTGTCTTTAATTATTGTATGACCTGTGTGTCAATCATTAAGCGCTATGTAATGCTTTACTTTATCGCTAAACGGTAGCAATAGTAGTAGAAGCATGTTGGGCGTGACAACCCTGATGGCGACACGTTGATGGAGATCAAGATGATGAAGATCATGGTGTCATGCCGGTGACGATGGAGATCATGCCGGTGCTTTCTAGATGAAGATCAAAAGCACAAGTTCATGGCCATATCATGTCACTTATGACTTGTATGTGATGTTAATCCTTTTATGCACCTTGTTTTGCTTAGGACGAAAGTAGCATTATAAGGTGATCCCTCACTTAAATTTCAAGATGAATTATGTTCTCCCCGAGTGTGCACCGTTGCGAAAGTTCGTCGTGTCGAGACACCACGTGATGATCGGGTGTGATAGACTCTACGTTCACATACAACAGGTGCAAGACAGTGTTGCACGTGCAGAACACTCGGGTTAAAGTTGACGAGCCTAGCATGTACAGACATGGCCTCAGAACACAAGAGACCGAAAGGTCGAACATGAGTCATATAGTAGATATGATCAACATGATGATGTTCACCATTGAAGCCACCTTAACTCACATGATGATCGGACTTGAGTTGGTGAATTTGGATCATGTGACACTCAGATGACCTGAGGGATGTCAATTTGAGTGGGAGCTTTAGTAATTTGATTAACTAAACTCATTATCTTGAACAATAGTCTAAGTAAACCTTTGCATATTTATGTTGGAGATCAATGGCTCAGTAGCACCCCTGAATTTTAATGCGTTCCTAGAGAAAGCTAAGTTGAAAGATGATGGAAGTAACTATGTTGACTGGGCCCGTAATCTGAGGATTATCCTCACGGCTTCCCAGAAATCATATGTCCTTGATGCACCGCTTTGTGACCAACCAGAAGACATGTCATCCAAAGACGTTAAGAATGCTTGGGAGGCACGTTCTGGAGATTACTCAATAGTTCAGTGTGCAATATTGTATGGCTTAGAACCGGGACTTCAAAGACGTTTTGAACGTCATGGATCATATGAGATGTTCTAGGAGTTGAAGTTTATCTTTCAGAAGAATGCCTGGATCGAGAGGTATGAGACCTATGATAAGTTCTATGCTTGCAAGATGGAGGAGAACGGGTCTATTAGTGAACATATACTTAGAATATCTGGGTATTCAACTCGTCTAGCGGAGTTGGGAACTGCCCTTCCGCCAGAGGCGATCACTGACAGAGTTCTTCAATCACTGCCACCTAGTTACAAGAGCTTTGTGATGAACTATAACATGCACGGGATGAACAAGTCAGTCACCGAGCTGTTTGCGATGCTAAAAGTCGCTATGTCTGAAATCCAGAAAGAACATCAAGTGTTGATGGTCAATAGAACCACTAGTTTCAAGAAGAATGGCAAGGGCAAGGGCAAGAAGGGTAAAACCAAGAAGGATGGCAAAGAAGTTGCTACTCCTATAAAGAAGCCCAAGCATGGACCTAAGCCAGAAACTGAGTGCTTTGATTGCAAGGGAACTGGTCACTGGAAGCGGAACTGCCCCAACTACCTGGCTGATAAGAAGGCGACCAACGACAAACAAGGTATATATGATATACATGTTATTTATGTGTACCTTACTAGCTCTCGTTGTAGTGCCTGAGTATTTGATACCGGTTCGGTTGCTCACATTTGCAACTCAAAATAGGAACTACGGAATAGACGAAGGCTGGCAAAGGATGAAGTGGCGATGCGCGTGGGAAATGGTTCCAAGGTTGATGTGATCGCCGTCGGCACGCTCTCTCTTCGATTACCATCGGGATTAGTGATGAACCTGAATAATTGTTATTTAGTGTCTGCGTTAAGCATGAACATTATATCTGGATCTTGTTATTGCCAGACGGTTACTCATTTAAATCAGAGAATAAAGGTTGTTCTATTTATATGAGTAATATCTTTTATGGTCATTCACCCAATGTGAGGGGTTTATTCATATTGAATCTTGATAGTGATGACACACATGTTCATAACATTGATGCCAAAAGATGTAGAGTTGATAATGATAGTACCACTTTCTTGTGGCACTGCCGTTTAGGTCATATTGGTGTAAAAAACATGAGGAAGCTTCATGCTGATGGACTTTTGGAGTCACTTGATTTTGAATCACTTGACACATGTGAACCATGCCTCATGGGCAAGATGACTAAAATGCCGTTCTCTGGAACAATGGAACGGGTGAGTGACTTATTGGAAATCATACATACTGATGTGTGCGGTCCAGTGAATGTTACAGCGCGTGGTGGATATCGTTATTTTCTCACCTTCACTGAAGACTTAAGTAGATATGGGTATATTTACTTAATGAAACACAAGTCTGAAACGCTTGAAAAGTTCAAGCAATTTCAGAGTGAAGTTGAGAATCATCGTAACAAGAAGATTAAATTCCTGCGATCTGATCGAGGAGGTGAATATCTGAGTTATGAGTTTGGCAGTCACTTAAGACAGTGTGGAATTGTTTCACAGTTGACACCGCCTGGAACACCACAGCGTAATGGTGTGTCCGAACGTCGTAATCGAACCTTATTAGATATGGTGCGTTCTATGATGTCTCTTGCTGATTTTCCACTATCGTTTTGGGGTTATGCATTACAGACAACTGCATTCACTTTAAATAGGGTACAATCAAAATCCGTTGAGACGACGCCATATGAGCTATGGTTTGGCAAGAGGCCAAAATTGTCGTTTCTTAAAGTTTGGGGGTGTGATGCTTATGTCAAAAATCTTCAGCCTGAAAAGCTAGAACCCAAAGCGGAGAAATGCGTCTTCATAGGATACCCGAAAGAGACAGTCGGGTATACCTTCTATCTCAGATCCGAAGGCAAAGTGTTTGTCGCTAAGAACGGAACATTTCTTGAGAAAGAGTTTCTCTCGAAAGAATTGAGTGGGAGGAAAATAGAGCTTGATGAGGTTATTGAACCTTTACTTCAACCAAAAAGTACCGCAGTGCAGAAAGATGTTTCTGTGGAACCTACGACGGTAGAAGAGGAAGTTAATGATGATGATCATGAAGCTTCGGATCAAGATACTATTGAACCTCGTAGGTCGACAAGGGCGCGTACTACTCCTGAGTGGTACGACAACCTTGTCTTGGAGGTCAAGTTGTTGGACAACAATGAACCTACGAGCTATGGAGGAGCAGTGATGGGCCTGGATTCTGAAAAATGGTTAGAGGCCATGAAATACGAGATGAGATCCATGTATGAAAACAAAGTATGGATTTTGGAAGTATTACCTGAAGGGCGAAAGGCCATTTAGAACAAATGGATCTTTAAGAAGAAGACATACGCGAACGGTAATGTCACTGTCTATAAAGCTCGACTTGTGGCAAAGGGTTTTTCACTAGTTCAAGGAGTTGACTACGATGAGACATTCTCACCCGTAGTGATGCTTAAGTCTGTCAGAATCATGTTGGCAATAGCTGCTTATTTCGATTATGAAATTTGCCAGATGGATGTCAAAACGGCGTTCCTCAACGGTTTCCTTGAGGAAGAGTTGTATATGATGCAACAAGAAGGTTTTGTCGATCCAGAGAATGCTGACAAAGTTTGCAAACTCCAGCGATCCATTTATGGGCTGTGCAAGCATCTCGGAGTTGGAATAAGCGCTTTGATGAGGTGATCAAAGCATTTGAGTTTATACAAGTTTATGGAGAAGCTTGTATTTACAAGAAAGTGAGTGGGAGCTCTATAGTGTTTCTAATATTATATGTGGATGACATATTGCTGATTGGAAACTATATAGAAATGCTGGAAAGCGTGAAGGAATATTTGAACAAGAGTTTTTCAATGAAGGACCTAGGAGAAGATGCTTTCATATTAGGCATTAAGATCTATAGAGATAGATCAAGGCGCTTAATAGCACTTTCACAGAGCACATACCTTGATAAAGTTTTGAAGAAGTTAAAAATGGATCAGTCCAAGAAGCGGTTCTTGCCTGTGTTACAAGGTGTGAAGTTGAGTAAGACTCAGTGCCAAGTGACTGCAGAAGATAGAGAAAAGATGAGTGTCATCCCCTATGCTTCAGCCATAGGCTCTATCATGTATGCAATTGTGTGCACAAGACTAGATGTCAGCCTTGCCATAAGTATGGCCGGAAGGTTTCAAAGTGATCCTGGAATGGAACACTGGGCAACGGTCAAGAATATCCTTAAGTACCTGAAAAGTACTAAGGAAATGTTTCTCTTTTATGGAGGTGATGAAGAGCTCGTCATAAAGGGTTACCTCGATGCAAGCTTTGACACTGATCCGGATGACTCTAAGTCACAAACCGGATATGTATTTATTCTCAACGAGGGAGCGGTAAGCTGGTGCAGTTCCAAGCAAAGCGTCGTAGCCGATTCTACGTACAAAGCGGAGTACATTGCAGCCCCGGAGGCAGCAAAGGAAGGTGTCTGGATGAAGCAGTTCATGACAGATCTTGGAGTAGTGCCTAGTGCACTAAATCCAATGAACCTGTTCTGTGACAACACTGGTGCCATTGCTCTGGCCAAGGAACCAAGGTTTCACAAGAGGACCAGACACATAAAGCGACGCTTAAACTCCATCCGCGATTACATCGAGGAGAAGGACATTAATATTTGCAAAATGCACACGGATCTGAATGTTGCAGACCCATTGACTAAACCTCTTCCAAGGGCTAAACATGATCAACACCAGAGCTGCATGGGTGTTCAATTCATTACAATGTAAATCATATAGTGATGTGAACTAGATTATTGACTCTAGTGCAAATGGGACACTGTTGGAAATATGCCCTAGAGGCAATAAATAAAGTGTTTATTATTATATTTCCTTGTTCACGATAATCATTTATTATCCATGCTATAATTGTATTGATTGGAAACACATTACATGTGTGGCTAAATAGACAACACTATGTCCCTAGTATGCCTCTAGTGAACTAGCTCGTTGATCAAAGATGGTCAAGGTTTCCTAGCCATTGACATGTGATGTCATTTGATAATGGGATCACATCATTAGTAGAATGATGTTATGGACAAGACCCAAACTACAAACGTAGCATATGATCGTGTCAGTTTATTGCTACTGTTTTCTGCATGTCAAGTATATGTTCCTATGACCATGAGATCATGCAACTCACGGACATCGGAGGAGTGCCTTGTGTGTATTAAACGTCGCAACATAACTGGGTGACTATAAAGGTGCTCTACAGGTATGTCCGAGGGTGTCTGTTGAGTTGGCATGGATCAAGACTGGGATTTGTTACTCCGTGTGACGGAGAGGTATCTCAGGGCCCACTCGGTAATACAACATCACAATAAGCCTTGCAAGCAATGTGACTAAGTGTTAGTCATGGAATTTTGTATTACAAAACGAGTAAAGAGACTTGCCGGTAACGAGGTTGAACTAGGTATGGAGATACCGACGATCGAATCTCGGCAAGTAACATACCAAAGAACAAAGGGAACATCATACGGGATTAACTGAATCCTTGACATAGAGGTTCGACCGATAAAGATCTTCGTAGAATAGGTAGGAACCAATATGGGCATCCCGGTCCTGCTATTGGTTATTGACCGTAGAGGTGTCTCGGTCATGTCTACATAGTTCTCGAACCCGCAGGGTCTGCACACTTAAGGTTTGGTGACGTTTCGATAGTACAGAGTTATGTATGGTGGTGACCGAAGGTTGTTCGGAGTCCTAGATGAGATCCCGGATGTCACGAGGAGCTCCGGAATGGTCCGGAGGTAAAGATTCATATATAGGAAGTCCTGTTTTGGTCGTCGGAAAAGTTTCGTGCTAATCGGTAGTGTACCGGGAGTGCCGTTAGTGTACCGGGAGACCATCGGGAGGGGTATTTCGACCCAAGTGGCTTCATGGGATGTGGGATAATAAATACCAGCCTTTTGTGTGCTGGTGGAAGTCCCACACAAGGCCCATGCGGCTAGGGAAGAAAAGCCCAAGGGAAAAGGTGGAGAAACAGCAAAAAAGGAGGAATCCTAGTCCTACTAGGATTGGAGGAGGAGTCCTCCTCTCCTCCCCACTTCGGCCGAACCAAGGAGGCTTGGCCCTTGCTCCAAGTCCTCTCCTCCCTCCCTCTTATATATATTGGAGGTTTTAGGGTTTTTCCACAGAATTTTCAGCCACGTGCTACCCGTTCCTCCAATGCATAGTTTCTCCTCTAGATCGGATTTCTGAAGTGCTTAGGCGAAGCCCTGCCGGAATAGCTCCACCACCATCGCCGGAGTGCCGTCACGCTGCCGGAGAACTCTTCTTCCTCTCTTCTCCCTCTTGCTGGATCAAGACGGCAGAGATCGTCATCAATTCGTATGTGTGCTGAACGCGGAGGTGCCGTCCGTTCGGCGCTAGATCGGAAGGACAGTGATCGAGTTCACGGGATGGATTGTGATCAAGTTTGCGGGACGGATCGTGATTGGATCGTGGGACAGATCCTTATTGGATCACGGGACGCTCGGCGATTTGGATCGCGAAGACGTTTGACTACACCAACTGCGTTTCTTAACGCTTCCCGCTTAGCGATCTACAAGGGTACGTAGATCCACTCTCCCTCTCGTAGATGCTCATCACCATGGATAGGTCTTGCGTGAACGTAGGAAATTTTTTGTTTCTCATGCAACGTTCCCCAACAATATATACTTGACATGCAGAAAACAGTAGCAATAAAGTGGCACGATCATATGCTATGTTTATAGTTTGGGTCTTGTCCATCACATCATTCTCCTAATGATGTGATCCCGTTATCAAATGACATCTCATGTCCATGGCTAGGAAACCTTAATCATCTTTGATCAACGAGCTAGTCTATTAGAGGCATACTAGGGACATGGTGTTGTCTATGTATCCACACATGTATCTGAGTTTCCAATCAATACAATTCTAGCATGGATAATAAACGATTATCATGAACAAGGAAATATGATAATAACTAATTTATTATTGCTTCTAGGGAATAGTTCCAACAGTCTCCCACTTGCACTAGAGTCAATAATCTAGTTCACAACACCATGTGATTGACATTGTTATGTATCTAACACCCAATGAGTTCTGGGGCTCGATCATGCTTTGCATGTGAGAGAGGTCCTTTAGTTAACGGGTCTGGAATATTCAGATTCGTGTGTACTTTGCAAATCTCTATGTCATACTGTAAATACCGCTACCACACTACACTTGGAACTATTCCAAATGGCTACTCCACTATACGTATCTGGATTGCTACTAAGAGTCACCCGGATTGGTGTTAAAACTTGCATTGACGTAACTCTTTACGACGAACTCTTTATCACCTCCATAATCGAGAAACATCTCCTTAGTCCTCTAGTTACTAAGGATAATTTTGACCGTTGTCTAGTGATCCACTCCTGGATCACTCTTGTACCCCTTGAGGGACTCATGGCAAGGCACACACAGGTGCGGTACACAGCATGGCATACTATACAGAGCCTATGGATAAGGCACAGGGGACGACCTTCATCCTTTCTCTTTCTTCTGCTGTGGTCGAGCTTTGAGTCTCACTCAACTCCACACCTCACAAATCAGGCAAGAACTCCTTCTTTGAATGATCCATTTTGAATTCTTTCAAAATCTTTTCTAGGTATGTACTCATTGAAAGTCTCAACAAGCATCTTGATCTATCTCTAAAGATCTTGATGCCCAACAATTAGGTAGCTTCATCGAGGTCTTCCTTTGAAAAACCTTTTTCAAACAACAATTTATGCTTTCTAGAAATTCTACATAATTTCCGATAAATAATATGTCAACCACATATACTTATCAGAAATTGTATAGTGCGCCCACTCACTTTATTGTAAATACAAGTTTCTCATAAACTTCGTATAGACTAAAAAACTTTGATCACCTCATCAAAGCGTATATTCCAACTCCGAGATGCTCGCTCCAACCCATAGAAGGATCACTGGAGCCTGCACACCTTGTAGCATCCTTAGGACTGACAAAACCTTTTGGTTGTATCTCATACAACCTTTCCTCAAGGAAGGAAACTATGTTTTGACATCCATCTGCCAGATTTCATAATTGAAAAACGCAGCAACTGCCAACATAATTCCAACAGACTTTAGCATCGCTACGAGTGAGAAAGTCTCGTCGTAGTCAACTCCTTGAACTTGGTGAAAACTTCTTTCCGACAAGTCGAGCTTTATAAATGGTGACATTTTCCATCAACGTCTGTCTTCATCTTGCAGGTCCATTTGTACTCAACGACCTGCCATCCAATGGGAAAGTCTACCAAAGTCTATACTTGGTTTTCATACATGGATCCTTTCTCGGATTTCATGGCCTCTAACCATTTGTCGGAATCCGGACCCACCGTCGCTTCTTCATGGCTCGTAGGTTCATCGTTGTCCAACAACATAACCTCTAAGACAGGGTTGTCGTACCACTCAGGAGCAGTACGCGTTCTTGTCGACCTATGAGGTTCGATAGTAACTTGAGCCAAAGTTTCATGATAATCATCATTAAGTTCTTCTTCAACTAATGTAGGCTCCACAGAAACATCTTTCTGCGCCGCGCTACTTTCTGGTTGAAGCAAAGGTTCAACAACCTCATGAAGTTCTATCTTCCTCCCACTCAATTCTTTTGAGAGATACTCTTTCTCGAGAAAGGACCCGTTTTAGCAACAAACACTTTGTGCTCAGATTTGAGATAGAAGGTATACCCAACTGTTCTTAGGGTATTCCATGAAGATGCATTTATCCGCTTTGGATTCAAGCTTATTAGGTGAAAACCTTTTTTTACATAAGCGTCACAGCCCCTAACATCAAGAAATGATAGCTTAGGTTTCTATCAAACCATAATTCATACAATGTCATCTCAACGGATTTAGATGGTGCCCTATTTAAAATGAATGTAGTTGTCTCTAATGCATAACCCCAAAACGATAGTGGCAAAACGATAAGAGACATCATAGTATGCACCATATCCAATAAAGCACGATTATGACGTTCGAACACACCATCACACTATGGTATTCCAGGTGGCGTGAGTTGTGAAACAACTTTCGCATTGTCTAAAGTTGTATGCCAAACTCATAACTCAGATATTCACCTCCACGATCGTATCGCGGACATTTTTATCTTCTTGTCACGATGATCTTGAACTTCACTCTTGATTTGATTGAACTTTTCAAATGATTAAGACTTGTGTTTCATTAAGTAAATATACACTATTATCTACTCAAATCATCAGTGAAGGTAAGAAAATAACGATATCCACCGCACGCTACAAGACTCATTGGATTGCATACATCAACATGTATCATTTCCAATAAATCACTTGCCCGCTCCATCAAACCGGAGAACGGGGTCCTTAGTCATCTTTCCCAAGAGGCATGGTTCGCATGTCTCAACCGATTCGAAATCGAATGAGTCCAAAGATCCATTAGCATGGAGTTTCTTCATGCAATTTATACCAATATGACATTTACCGACAGTGCCAGAAGTATGTGGTACTATCATTATTAACTTTGTATCTTTTGGCATCGATGTTATGAACATGTGCATTACTACGATCAAATATACTTCCGTCGACGTTGCCAGCCTTCTTATCTACCGAGTATCTAGGGTTTTTCCGCTTCAGCGACTGCTCTCCTCATAATAGAAGCACTTAGTCTCGGGTTTGGGTTGCTTCACTGGAGCAGCAACTGACTTGCCATCCATGAAGTTTCCCTCCTTGCCCTTGCCCTTCTCAAAACTAGTGGTTTTACTAACCATTAACACTTGATGCTCCTTCTTGATTTCTACCTTCGTGGTGTCAAACATCGCGAAGAGCTCAGGGATCATCATTTCCATCCCTGGCATAATTATAGTTCATCACAAAGTTCTAGTAGCTTAGTGATAGTGACTCAAAGAACTATATCAATCACTATCTTATCTGGAAGATCAACTCCCACTCGATTCAAGCGATTGTAGCACGCAGACAATCTGAGCACATGCTCAACGATTGAGCTATTCTCCTTCATCTTGCAGGCAAAGAATCTTGTTGGAGATTTCACATCTCACAACACAGGCACGCGCCTGAGATCCCAATTTCATCTCTTAAAACATCTCATATGTTCCGTTATGTTCAAAACGTTTTGGAGCCTCAATTCTAAGCCGTAATGCATGACGCACTAAACTATCAAGTAGTCATCGGAACGTGCCTGTCAGATGTTCACAACATCTACAGACGATGCTAGAGGGGGTGGCGCACCGAGCGGTGCATTCAGGACATAAACCTTCTGTGCAGCAGTGAGGACAATCCTTAGATCACAGACCCGGTCCGCAATATTGCTACCATCATCTTTCTACTCCATTTCTCTAGGAACATATAAAAATTCAAGGGAGCTACAGTGTGAGATACAACATAATTTGCAAAGACAGTACTGACTATGTTCATGTTAATGAGTTCAATTAATCGTATTACTTAAGAACTCCCACTCAAATTGACATCCCTCCGGTCATTTGAGTATACATGATCCAAATTCACCAACTCAAGTCCGATCATCATGTGAGTTGAGGTGGTTTCTGTTGGGAGACGTAGTAGTAAATCAAAATTTTTCCTACGCGTTCACCAAGATCCATCTATGGAGAAACCAGCAACGAGTAAGGGGAGAGTGGATCTTCATACCTTTGAAGATCGCTAAGCGGAAGCGTTACAAGAACGCGGTTGATGGAGTCGTACTCGCAGCGATTCAGATCGCGGTAGATCCGATCAAGTGCCGAACGGACGGCACCTCCGCGTTCAACACACGTGCAGCCCGGTGACGTCTCCAACACCTTGATCCAGCAAGGAGGAAGGAGAGGTTGGGGAAGGTCTCCAACAGCAGCACGACGGCGTGGTGGTGGTGGAGTAGCAAGGTATTCCGACAGGGCTTCGCCTAAGCGCTGCGGAGGAGGAAGAAGAGAGGTAGGGCTTCGCCGTGAGAGAGAGAGATCAAATCCTATCTCAAAACATCCAAAACCTCAAGTATATATAGGAGGAGGGACGTGGAGGGCTGGCTTGGCCTCTACTCCAAAGAGGAGATGGCCGGCCGAATTAAAGGGAGAGTCCACCTCCCACAAGGGAGGTGGATCTCCTCCTTTTAAATCCTTTTTGCCTTATCTCCTTATCTCCAGCCACATGGGCCTTTAGCAAAAGTATTTCCCAGCCCAATAAGGGCTGACACACTTTATCTAACAGCCCATGAAGTCCTCTGGTCGTCACACCCCTCCCGGGGGTCCTCCGGCACCCTCCCGGCACTCCCGGTACAATACCGATGAGCCCGAAAACTTTCTGGTGACCGAAACTGGACTTCCTATATATCAATCTTTACCTCCGGACCATTCCGGAGCTCCTCGTGACGTCCGGGATCTCATCCGGGACTCCGAACAACCTTCGGTAATCACGTATACCTTTTCCCTATAACCCTAGCGTCATCGAACCTTAAGTGTGTAGACCCTACGGGTTCGGGAGACACGTAGACATGACCGAGACACCTCTCCGGTCAATAACCAACAGCGGGATCTGGATACCCATGTTGGCTCCCACGTACTCCACGATGATCTCATCGGATGAACCACGATGTCGGGGATTCAATCAATCCCGTATTCAATTCCCTTTGTCTATCGGTATGATACTTGCCCGAGATTCGATCGTCGGTATCCCCATACCTTGTTCAATCTCGTTACTGGCAAGTCTCTTTACTCGTTCCGTAATACATCATCCCGTGGCTAACTCCTTAGTCACATTGAGCTCATTATGATGATGTCTTACCGAGTGGGCCCAGAGATACCTCTCCGTCACACGGAGTGACAAATCCCAGTCTCGATTCATGCCAACCCAACAGATACTTTTGGAGATACCCGTAGTGCACCTTTATAGCCACCCAGTTATGTTGTGACGTTTGGCACACCCAAAGCATTCCTACGGTATCCGGGAGTTACACAATCTCATGGTCTAAGGAAATGACACTTGACATTGAAAAGCTTTAGCAAACGAACTACACGATCTTGTGCTATGCTTAGGATTGGGTCTTGTCCATCACATCATTCTCCTAATGATGTGATCCCGTTATCAACGACATCCAATGTCCATGGCCATGAAACCGTGACCATCTATTGATCAACGAGCTAGTCAACTAGAGGCTCACTAGGGACATGTTGTGGTCTATGTATTCACACATGTATTATGGTTTCCGGTTAACACAATTATAGCATGAACAATAGACAATTATCATGAACCATGAAATACAATAATAACCAATTTATTATTGCCTCTAGGGCATATTTCCAACAGTCTCCCACTTGCACTAGAGTCAATAATCTAGTTCACATCACCATGTGATTAACACTTACATCACCATGTGATCATATCATCATGTGATTAACACCCAATAAGTTCTGGGGTTTGTTCATGTTCTGCTCGTGAAAGAGGTTTTTTAGTCAGCGGGTCTGCGACATTCAGATCCGTGTGTACCTTGCAAACTTTCCATGTCATATTTGTAGATACTACTCCCATGCTCCACTTGGAGCTATTCCAAATGGCTGCTCCACTATACGTAGCTGGATTTCTACTAAGAGTCATCCGGATTGGTTTTAAAGCTTGCATCATCGTAACACTTTACGATGAACTCTTTATCACCTCCATAATCGAGAAATATTTCCTTAGTTCTCAAGTTACTAAGGCTAATTTTGACCGCTGTCCAGTGATCCACTCTTGGATTACTCTTGTACCCCTTGACAGACTCATGGCAAGGCACACACAGGTGCGGTACACAACATGGCATACTATATAGAGCCTATGGCTAAAGCATAGGAGATGACACTCATCTTTTCTTTATCTTCTGCCGTGGTCGGGTATTGAGTCTTACTCAATTTCACACCTTACAATACAGTCAAGAACTCCTTCTTTGACCCATCTATTTTGAACTCCTTCAAAAACTTGTCAAGGTATGTCTTCGTCGAAAAAACTTATCAAGCGAATAGATCTATCCCTATAGATCTTGATGCTCAATAAAATAGTAGCTTTATCTGGGTCTTCCTTTGAAAAAACTCTTTTCAAACAACCCTTCATGCTCTTCTAGAAATTCTACATCATTTCTGATCAATAATATGTCAACTACATATTCTTATAAGAAATTCTATAGTGCTCCCACTCACTTTCTTGCAAATACAAGTTTCTCATAAACTTTGTATAAACTTAAACACTTTGATCACCTCATCAAAGCATATATTCCAACTCCGAGATGCTTGCTCCAGTCCATAGAAGGATCGCTGGAGTTTGCATATTATTAGCATCCTTAGGATTGACAAAACCTTCTGGTTGTATCACATACAACTCTTCCTCACAGAAACCATTACGGAAACCTTGTTTTGTCATCCATCTGCCAGATTTCATAATCGAAAAATGCAGCAACTGCTAACAAAATTTTAATAGACTTTTAGCATCGCTACAGATGAGACAATCTCATTGCAGTCAACTCCTTGAACTTGGCGGAAACTTCTTTGCGACAAGTCGAGCTTTATAAACGGTGACATTTCACCATTAGCGTCTATGTTTATCTCAAAGGTCCATTTGTACTCAATGACCCGCCATTCAACAGGCAAGTCTACCAAAGTCCATACTTGGTTTTCATACATGGATCCTTTCTCGGATTTCATGGCTCCTAGCCATTTGTTGGAATCCGGGCCCACCATCGCTTCTCCATAGTTCGTAGGTTCATCGCTGTCCAACAACATGATTTCCAAGACAGGGTTGTCATACTACTCAGGAGCAGTACGCGTCCTTGTCGACCTACGAGGTTCGATAGTGACTTGATCCGAAGCTTCATGATCATCATCATTAACTTCCTTTTCAACTGAGTAGGCTCTACAGAAACATCTTTCTGTGTTGCGCTATTCTCTGGATGAAACAAAGGTTCAACAACCTTATCAAGTTCTATCTTCCTCCCACTCAATTCTTTCGAGAGAAACTCTTTCTCAAGAAAGGACCCGTTCTTAGCTACAAATACCTTTTGCGCTTGGATCTGAGATAGAAGGTATACCCAATGTCTCATTAGGGTATTCTATGAAGATGCATTTGTCTGCTTTGGGTTCGAGCTCGCTAGGTGAAAAAACCCATTTTCACATAAGCGTCGCAGCCCCAAACATTAAGAAATGACAGCTTAGGCTTCTATCAAACCATAATTCTCACGGTGTCATCTCAACAGACTTAGATGGTGCCCTGTTAAAGTGAATGGATTTGTCTTTAATGCATAACCCCATAACGATAGTGGTAAAACGATAAGAGACATCATAGTACTCACTATATCCAATAGAGCATGACTACGACGTTCGAACACACCATCACACTATGGTGTTCCAGGAGGCGTGAGCTGTGAAACAATTTCCACATTGTCTAAAATTGCATACCAAACTCGTAACTTAGATATTCACCTCCATGATCATATCATAGACATTTATCTTCTTGTCACGATGATCTTTAACTTCACTCTGAAACTCCTTGAACCTTTCAAACATTTCAGATTCGTGTTTCATTAAGTAAATATCCCCATATTTACTCAAATCATCAGTGAAGGTAAAGAAAAACAACGATATCCACTGTGTGTTTCAACACTCATTGGACCACATACATCAACATGTATTAATTCCAATAAGCCACTTGCCCGCTCCATCATATTGGATGACGGGGTCTCAGTCATCTTGCCCAAGAGGCATGGCTCGCATGTCTCAACCGATTCGAAATCGAGTGAGTCAAAAAACATCCATCATCATGGAGTTTCTTCATGCGATTTATACCAATATGACATTACGTGGCAGTGCCACAAGCATGTGGTACTATCATTATTAACTTTGTATCTTTTGGTACCAATGTTATGAATATGTGTACTACTACGATCATGATTCGATAAACCATTCCGAGTGGGTGCATGACCATTGAAGGCATTATCCATGTAAATAGAATAACCATTATTCTCTAACTTATATGAATAACCGTATTGCACTAATCATGATCTAATCACGTTCATGCTCAACGCAAACACCAAATAACATTTATTTAGGTTTATCACAAATCCCGAAGGTAGAGAGAACGTGCGATGGTGATCACATCAATCTTGGAAATACTTCCAACACACATCGTCACCTTTCACCTAGCTAGTCTCCGTTTATTCCGTAGCTTTTATTTCGAGTTGCTAACACTTAGCAACCGAACCGGTATCCAATACCCAGGTGCTACTAGAAGTACCAGCAAGGTACACATCACTAACACGTATATCAAATATACTTCCATTGACATTACCAGCCTTCTTATCTACCAAGCATCTAGGGTTTTTCCGCTTCAGCGAACATTCTCCTCATAATAGAAGCACTTAGTCTCGGGTTCGGGCTCAACCTTGGGTTTCTTCACTAGAGCAACAACTGGCTTGCCATTCCTGAAGTTTTCCCTTCTTGCCCTTGCCCCTTTTGAAACTAGTGGTTTCACTTAACCATCAACACTTGATGCTCCTTCTTGATTTCTACCTTCGTGGTGTCAAACATCACGAACAACTCAGGGATCATCTTATCCATCCCTGGCATGTTATAGTTCATCACGAAGCTCTAGTAGCTTGGTGGCAGTGACTTGGAGAACTGCATTAATCACTATCTCATCTGGAAGATTAACTCCCACTTGATTCAAGTGATTGTAGCACCCAGACAATCTGAGCACACGCTCACCGATTGAGCTATTCTCCTTTATCTTGCAGACAAAGAATCTTGTTGGAGGTCTCATACCTCTCAACATAGGCACGAGCCTGAGATCACAATCTCAGCTCCTAGAACATCTCATATGTTCCGTGACGTTCAAAACGTTTTGGAGCCTCAATTCTAAGCCGCAATGCATGACGCATTGAACTATCACGTAGTCACCAAAAAGTGCTTGTCATATGTTCACAACATCTACAGACAACGCTTGAGGGAGTGGTGCAGTTAGCGGTGCATCAAAAACATAAGCTTTCTGTGCAGTAATGAGGACAATCCTCAGATCACGGACCCAGTCCGCATTATTGCTACCATCAACTTTCAACTTACTTTTCTCTAGGATTGTATCAATAAAACTGGGGAGCTACAGCGTGAGCTATCTACGACATAATTTGCAAGGACATTTTTTAGAATAAGTTCATGATAATTAAGTTCATTTAATCAAATTATTAATGAACTCCCACTTAGATAGACATCTCTCTAGTCTTCCAAGTGATACATGATCCATGTCAACTAGCCCGTGTCCGATCATCACGTGAGACGGACTAGTCATCCATGGTGAACATCTCTATGTTGATCGTATCTTCTATACGACTCATGTTCGACCTTTCGGTCTTCCGTGTTCCGAGGCCATGTCTGTACATGCTAGGCTCGTCAAGTCAACCTAAGTGTTTCGCATGTGTAAATCTGGCTTACACCCGTTGTATTCGAACGTTAGAACCTATCACACCCGATCATCACGTGGTGCTTCGGAACGACGATCCTTAGCAACGGTGCACAGTTAGGGTGAACACCTTTCTTGAAATTTTATTGAGAGATCATCTTATTTACTACCGTCGTTCTATGCAAATAAGATGTAAACATGATAAACATCACATGCAATCAATATAGTGACATGATATGGCCAATATCATCTTGCTCCTTTGATCTCCATCTTCGGGGCACCATGATCATCACTGTCACCGGCACGACACCATGATCTCCATCATCATGATCTCCATCATTGTGTCTTCATGAAGTTGTCTCGCCAACTATTACTTCTACTACTACAGCTAACGTTTAGCAATGAAGTAAAGTAATTACATGGCGTTTATGATTGACACACAGGTCATACAATAATATAAGACAACTCCTATGGCTCCTGCCGGTTGTCATAGTCATCGACATGCAAGTCGTGAACCCTATTACAAGAACATGATCAATCTCATACATCACAATGCATCACATCACATCCTTTTGGCCATATCACATCACACGGCATATGCTGCAAAAACAAGTTAGACGTCCTCTAATTTGTAGTTGCAAGTTTTTACGTGGTTGCTATAGGTTTCTAGCAAGAACGTTTCTTACCTACGTCAAAACCACAACGTGATATGCCAATTGCTATTTACCCTTCATAAGGACCCTTTTCATCGAATCCAATCCGACTAAGGTGGGAGAGACAGACACCCGCTAGCCACCTTATTCAACTAGTGCATGTCAGGCGGTGGAACCGGTCTCACGTAAGCGTACGTGTAAGGTTGGTCCGGGCCGCTTCATCCCACAATACCGTCGAATCAAGATAAGACTAGTAACGGCAAGCATATTAACAAAATCGACGCCCACAACTGCTTTGTGTTCTACTCGTGCATAGATTCTACGCATAGACCTAGCTCATGATGCCACTGTTGGGAGACGTAGTAGTAAATCAAAAATTTTCCTACGCGTTCACCAAGATCCATCTATGGAGAAACCAGCAACGAGTAAGGGGAGAGTGGACCTTCATACCTTTGAAGATCGCTAAGCGGAAGCGTTACAAGAACGCGGTTGATGGAGTCGTACTCGCAGCGATTCAGATCGCGGTAGATCCGATCAAGTGCCGAACGGACGGCACCTCCGCGTTCAACACAGGTGCAGCCCGGTGACGTCTCCAACACCTTGATCCAGCAAGGAGGAAGGAGAGGTTGGGGAAGGTCTCCAACAGCAGCACGACGGCGTGGTGGTGGTGGAGTAGCAAGGTATTCCGACAGGGCTTCGCCTAAGCGCTGCGGAGGAGGAAGAAGAGAGGTAGGGCTTCGCCGTGAGAGAGAGAGATCAAATCCTATCTCAAAACATCCAAAACCTCAAGTATATATAGGAGGAGGGACGTGGAGGGCTGGCTTGGCCTCTACTCCAAAGAGGAGATGGCCGGCCGAATTAAAGGGAGAGTCCACCTCCCACAAGGGAGGTGGATCTCCTCCTTTTAAATCCTTTTTGCCTTATCTCCTTATCTCCACCCACATGGGCCTTTAGCAAAAGTATTTCCCAGCCCAATAAGGGCTGACACACTTTATCTAACAGCCCATGAAGTCCTCTGGTCGTCACACCCCTCCCGGGGGTCCTCCGGCACCCTCCCGGCACTCCCGGTACAATACCGATGAGCCCGAAAACTTTCTGGTGACCGAAACTGGACTTCCTATATATCAATCTTTACCTCCAGACCATTCCGGAGCTCCTCGTGACGTTCGGGATCTCATCCGGGACTCCGAACAACCTTCGGTAATCACGTATACCTTTTCCTTATAACCCTAGCGTCATCGAACCTTAAGTGTGTAGACCCTACGGGTTCGGGAGACACGTAGACATGACCGAGACACCTCTCCGGTCAATAACCAACAGCGGGATCTGGATACCCATGTTGGCTCCCACGTACTCCACGATGATCTCATCGGATGAACCACGATGTCGGGGATTCAATCAATCCCGTATTCAATTCCCTTTGTCTATCGGTATGATACTTGCCCGAGATTCGATCGTCGGTATCCCCATACCTTGTTCAATCTCGTTACTGGCAAGTCTCTTTACTCGTTCCGTAATACATCATCCCGTGGCTAACTCCTTAGTCACATTGAGCTCATTATGATGATGTCTTACCGAGTGGGCCCAGAGATACCTCTCCGTCACACGGAGTGACAAATCCCAGTCTCGATTCATGCCAACCCAACAGATACTTTTGGAGATACCCGTAGTGCACCTTTATAGCCACCCAGTTACGTTGTGACGTTTGGCACACCCAAAGCATTCCTACGGTATCCGGGAGTTACACAATCTCATGGTCTAAGGAAATGACACTTTACATTGAAAAGCTTTAGCAAACGAACTACACGATCTTGTGCTATGCTTAGGATTGGGTCTTGTCCATCACATCATTCTCCTAATGATGTGATCCCGTTATCAACGACATCCAATGTCCATGACCATGAAACCGTGACCATCTATTGATCAACGAGCTAGTCAACTAGAGGCTCACTAGGGACATGTTGTGGTCTATGTATTCACACATGTATTATGGTTTCCGGTTAACACAATTATAGCATGAACAATAGACAATTATCATGAACCATGAAATACAATAATAACCAATTTATTATTGCCTCTAGGGCATATTTCCAACAGTTTCAATGGTGAACATCATCATGTTGATCATATCTACTATATGACTCATGTTGACCTTTCGGTCTCTTGTGTTCCAAGGCCATGTCTGTACATGCTAGGCTCATCAAGTTTAGTGTTCCGCATGTGCAACATTGGCTTGCACCCGTTGTATGTGAACGTAGACTATATCACACCCGATCATCACGTGGTGTCTTGACATGACGAACTTTCACAACGGTGAACACTCGGGGAGAACACAATTTATCTTGAAATTAAGTGAGGGATCACCTTATAATGCGATTGTCGTCCTAAGAAAAACAAGGTGCATAAAAGGATTAACATCACATGCAAATAATAAGTGACATGATATGGACAAACTTGTGCTTTTGTGTAGGAGATATGCCCTAGAGGCAATAATAAATGTTATTGATTATCTCACTGTTCATAATTAGGTTTATGTTCCATGCTATAACTGCTATGGTTCTCGAGTCTACAATAACCACAAGGCTTGAAGGAAGACTCATATGCACGTGTGGAATAATAAATGGTAAATTGTATTCCTAGTCTGGCCTCTATGAATGGCTCAAGTATTGTATGATGATCCTGTTTTCCTGATCATGGGCATGGCTATGCCGGCAATTTTGAGGGCACAATGTTAGAAGAACATTTGTGTTGAATCGACCCAAATTGATGTTATGCTATGAGATACATTCGTCATAAGTTAATGGTTAATAACACAGAGAAGTTAATGTTTGCATAATTCCTTAGACCATGAGAGTATCGAGTTTCTTCATGCTTGCTTCATGAACTTTGGGGTTTGTTAAACGTCATCCGTAAATGGGTGGCTATTACGGCGGCTTACGGGTTCATGGAAAAGTATGTCAAGTAACTTGATAACTCAAGATTGGGATTTGCTCCTCCGACATGGAGAGATATCTCTGGGCCCTCTCGGTGTTAAGGTATCCATCATCGTCTGGCCAGACACTTTGTGATTTGATCACGGGGATGCCGGAACACGGGAACAAGAAAAGAGAACAATACCAGCAACGAGGTAACTGGCATAGTGGACAAGTTGTTGATCCACGAGGATGCCTACATGTCTCACCTCGGGTAATTGTAACATATCGCGAAGCAACAGGAATAGCTCACGGCAACTGGAGGTTCACTCGAATATTCATTCGTGTGGGTATAGGGGTTAATATGGGTGTCCACAGCTCCGATGTTGATCATTGATCGGAAGGGGTTCTGGGTCATGTCTATGCTTCACCGAACCTATAGGGTCACACGCTTAAGGGTCATCTATTTATTGAATACTAGATAGGGAGTCTGAGAGAAAATCACCAAAAAGATTCGGACACCGGAAAAGTTTCAGACAGCGGAAAAGTTCCGCAAACAGAACACCGGAACGTTTTCGGTGAAACTAAAAAGTAGTTTCAGGGGATACCATTAAGTCAAATTGGTTTCGGCACATGCCTGATAATTCTTGGAGGGTGCCAGAATCATTCTGGAAATTTCTGGGAATTTTCCGGAAGAAAAATCAGAAATGTTCCGGAGCTGTCAGAACCGCTTCAGATGCTTTTCGCAGATGAAAATCACTATTCCGGAATTGTTCCGGATTGCATTAAAAATTATTTTAGTGGGGTACTAGAATTGTGATAATCCCACATAAATATTTTCAGTTTGATCGGACGCTGAAAAATGTCGTCGTGAATAGTGAAAGTGCTTTTTGGATATTTATGGAAAAGCACCTTTTTGGATATTTCCAAAAAGGCTTCTAGAAGGGATTGGGGAGCAAGGTACCTCCTCATGGGGGCTCCCCCAAGGGTTGACTGGCCAAGGGTGGAGCTCCTCCGTGGAGCTCCACATGGCACCCCTTTTCCTTCTTATGATTTTTGATGTGTGACATAAAGTGGGGGTAGTTTGGTATTTTCAAGTCTCACCCTACCCCGTGGTTTTCCTATAAATAGAGGATATGTGGGCTGCCATCTCTTCAACCTTTAACTCTCATACACATGCCATGCATTATCTGGCTTCTTCTCTCCCTCCCATGAAAAGAATTTCGTAGATCCGAAAGGTTGTCTGGGTTTCGGTGGGAACTAGTTCTGGACGGCGAAGCCCTGCCGGATAGATGACACCGTATGTGTGCAACTCTGTAGAGAGACCGTAGTTTTGGTCTTAGTTCGAGAGTGCCTCCCGAAGGGCTGTCCGTGTGACCGTCCGAGTTTTGGAGGTCCTCCCGAAGGGCTGTCCGAGTGACAGTCCAAGTTTCGGAGGTCCTCCCGAAGGACCGTCCGACCACCTCCCAGAGGGCTGTTCGCGGGGCAGATGAGGGTATACATCCTCGCAGTTGGGAGGTTGTAAAATCCTAGCTATAGGGATCTGTACTGCCGTTCGTCATCGACTCTACTTCCGCTGCGCTACGAGTCGGTAACGAAAATGATCAAACCTTGTATGTAGTCTCCATAGTGGTCCTGGGCTGGTGCGTAGGTCGGAAATTTTTTGTTTTCTGCTACGTTTCCTGATAGTGGCATCAAGAGCCGTGCTATGCATAGATGCAGGTTGCGATCTAGAATACATAGAGATGTATGGGTGTTGCACAATATAATTAGGTAGTAGATGAGATCTAGTGCTAAAAATTATTTGTGCGGGTAGCAGATGAAATTTGTTACCCGATGTTCCTTTTGCTTCCCCTGAATTTGCATAGTCCTGATCTTGATGAAATGGTAGAATCTCACAAAGTTCTGGCAATCCCGATCCTTTCATGCTGCTCCTGAGTATGCTGATTGACAGATCAACGAAGTGCTAACAGTTCTTTGGGTTCCACCATAGTTGAGAAAGATGGATGTTTCGCAGACGAAAGGGCAATGCAGATGTGATCTACAGGGGGTCACGCGTATGACGAAGTTTAGTATGGGGCTCGAGATTTTATTATCTCGTGTTTTATACACCCTGTAAAGTTAATCTAGCAACTTGAATTATCATACTTGATGATGGACGTTGGTAGATTCGGTTTGTTTCAAAACATTAGAAGCCACGTAAAACAAGTTTTTGCATGAACCGATTAGAGGCGTCTAACTTGGTTTTGCAGGATGGTTTGCATGTGCATATGATGTGGTATAGCAATGCTCATATTAATTTGATTATGTATGAGATGACTATATGATGTAATATTAACATGACCTGCGTGTCATGATTCGGCATGATGGCTGGAGCCATATGATTGTCACTTTAATGACCTGTGTGTCAACCTTAAGTAATGCACTTATTTTATTAGCTATAGGGATAGCAATATTATCTGGTGCATCGACAAGGTGGTGGCAATCTTCGCAAAGGTGAACACCGACGCGAATGCCGAAGATGAAGAAATACAAAACTTCTCCGTTAGAAAGGGCTATACCATATCATGCTATTATGAATTGCCTGTGATGTTTATCCCTTATGATGCACCCTTCCTTATTGCGCGGTACTTGCCTTTTATTAGGGTGATCTCTCACAAAAATATCAAGTAGTTAGTGTTCTCCCAAGTGTAGCACCGTCACGGCACCTATCTTTTCGGGGTGCGCCGTGTCATACGGGTACGAACGATTAGAGAAGTGTGAGGCGGGTGAGTTGAGACCTCGTAGCGAGATCACTTGGTTGTCTTGATGTTCAGGCATGACCGTCATGAGCTCGGAACACACGCATCGAAAGATGAACAAGAGTCACATAGAGATGTGATTGGCAAGTTGGCCTACCGGTTGAGATTTTTCGTCATCAGTGGTGTTACACCAATGGCGAACAATTTAAATGCGGGTCTTGTATCACTCACAATCAATTATGAGAGATATTGATTTGAGTGGGAGCGCACTATAGAATTAATTCTTTTAATTCTCAGTGTAATTAATTGTGAACTTTGTCTAAGTGTAGATTGCATAATAATTGTAGGATAATGGCTCGCGTTTCCACCTTCCCTATTAAAATTGAATAGCTATTAAATATCTGGTTAAAACTTTACGGTTGGTAACGTAATGTGAGGATTGTCCTCAAGAGTGCCGAGAAGGACTTTGTCCTATCACATTTTTTCAGTATTCTCCCGCTAATGCTATGGATCATATGACTCTCGTCCTTCGATCCAAAAGCTAGAATTCCTTTTCAGTCAGAGTGCAATATGTTTGCTTCCATGAGACCGGAACTTCGAAACTTTGGATAGTTATATGATATACATGGAATCTAAAAATCTTTTTTAGAAACAGACAAAAGCTAAAAGATATGAGATATCCAAAGCAATGTTTGTTTGCAAACTATTAGTAAAGGAGTTTACTATGCATTAGACTGATAAGAGAGGGATCCAGGAGAACGCCTGTCATATGATGAAAGGTGAATAAAACAACAACTTAAAGAGAAAGGAAGTGTCCGAAGGGTGTTAGTGAGACTTTCACGCCTAGGAAGTCCGGGGCTAACGCCACTCTTAAGTTGGGTGCTTCTTTTGAGAGTAGGAGAAATACTGAAAAGTTAAACTATTAGAAGTATAATGGCAAAAAGAAAGAAGACTGGAATATCCAGCTCATGTATGAATGTCATACAGGTTTTTGATGTATAGAAGGCTGGTCAAAGACATAGTTCTTGGGAAGTATAATTAAACATGTTAATCACTAATTCTTGGGTATTGTGAGTTGGTCACAAAGAGACCCGCTCGATTGCATTCTGTTGCAACTCGATGTAAGAACTACTATGGCCTGAAAGACTAGCCAGAGATGAGGTTTAGATACACGCAGGGAACATAGTAAATGTTACTATGCCTTCCATTGGTGTATTCCCTATGTATTAAGTTTCATAATTCATTTTAGAGTTTCACACTCTAGCCCTTTGCATAAGGTATCTTGCAAGAAGGTTGCTCATAAGAGAACTTTTCATGTTCGGTGTTATAAATAACACAAGGGCCATACTTTCATTATGAATAAGACGTATGTTATGAATATTGATAATAATACATTACCTCTGGGTTTACTTTTATAATTCATTTTAGAGTTTCATACAGTCTAGCCCATTGCACAATGTTTGTTGCAAAAGAGTTGTTCATAAAAACAACAATTGTTGTTCAGTATTACGAATAACATGAAGGGCCATGCTTCCATCCTAGATGGGATGTATGTTATGAATATTGATGGAAATATGATACATCCATAACACTGACGCTAAATGTCGCAAGACTAAAAGAATACCACATATGTGTGGCACTGCATTTGGTCACATTGGAGAAACCCGCATGGAAAATTCCATTATGATGGATTTTGAAGTCGTTTGATTTTGAATCATCTGATACTTGAAACTTTCCTCCAAAAGGTGAACTAACTAAAATACCATTCACAGGCCATAAGGAACGAGCAAAGAACTTATTGGTAATCATACATTTGATGTATGTAGTCCGATAAATATTGTTGCAAACAGTGGATTTGTCTACCTTCAAAAATGACTCAAGTAGATATATGGATATTTACTTGATGAGACATAAGTCTGGATCTTTTGAAATCATTCGAAAGGTTTTCAGAAATGAAGTGGAAGTTATTGTACCAAGAAAATTATGTTTCTGCAATTTCATTGCGGAAAGGAATATTTGAGTTACAAGTTTAGCGAATGTCTGATGAGTAGTGAAAAGAGTTTCATAACTTGCACCTCCCGGAACACCACTGCAAGTGGAAAGTCCGTGAAGATGTAATCGAACCATTTATGACATGGTAAGATCAAAGATGACATAAATAGATTTGCCATTATCCCTTTTATAGAGTGATGCTTTAGAGACTGCGACTTTTACACTGAAAAGAGATCCATCAGGTCTGTTGAAATGACGCCATGGTATGGTACGCCCAACCATGTTATATCTTTTCTTAACATTTGGAATATGGGGCTTGTGTAAAAGGTTACAAACCTATTCCAAATCAGACAAGTGCTACTTTGTATGGTTATCCCAAGTCATTGGGTATTCCCCCACCACTATACCGAGGCAAAGGGTTTTGCCACAAAACGGTATGCTTTTAATGAGAATAGTTCTTACAAAAGGTGAGTGGGAGAACAGTGCAACTCGACGAGATAACCAGTATCTTCTTCATCAGTTCAAAGGAAACAAACCCTGGAAGTGATTCCATTGTTTCCTACTACGACTGATACGGAAGTCTCTACAATAAAATGTATGGACTTCAGTCGAACGTGCAGCTGAACCACGTAGGCAAAGCTCGTGCAAACCTATCAGGTGCGCAAACGAGATATTGTTGTTAGACAACAGTATACCTAACACAAGGAAGCGTTGATGGGCCCTCACTCCGGGATTGGCTAAATGCCAATACAATCTGAGATAGTTTCCATATAAGTGATTCAAGATTAATACCTTGATACACCTTTCAGAGGACTTAGAGTCTAACAAATATTTATGGAACTAAAAATTGATACGGATAAAAATGTTTTATCCATAAAGCTCGACTTGTTGAAATAACAAGTTCAAGGAGTTGACTACGATGAGGTTGTTTCACTATAGCGATGCTTAAGGTCGGATCGGGTTGAAATAGCAATTAATACATATATCAATCATGAGATATGAAACAAGGATGACAAAAGGATTTCCATCTGATAGAAATGAAACCTAGGACTTGTATGTGATACAGTCCAAAGTAATTTGTCGATCCAGAGGATGCTAGTAAGTATGCAAACTTCAGAGTTCCAGCAATGGACATAAGAGAGCAAAATGGAGTTGGAATCTTCGTGGTTTGATGAAATGGTCAAAAAGGGTTTTTGACTTCATCAATGGGTAACGAAGATGCTTGTGATTCAAGAAAGTAAGTGGGAGCATAATAATATTTCTAAGAACGTTGTGTGCTTGACACATTATTTTTTTGGAAATGAATTTCTTGACACGAATTAGGACTTCATTTGAAAATAGTTTTTCGATGAAGTGCTTAGGCTAAATAGCCTCAACATTAGGCATGATGATCTATTCAGATAGATTTACCTAATGGGGCTAAGCTATGAATACATATTGACAAGATGCTAAAACTTTTTAGCATTTAAAACGCCAAGGAGTGATTCTTGCCGAAGTCACATGGAATGAGTTTTTGCAAGACTCGGTGTCCCAAAATACTGATGAGTAAAATACATGATGGAGATTCCACACACTCTTGTGTTTGGATTAATCATGTATTCCATGGTATGTAAAACAACCAGATATGTCCGATACTCCAAAAGTTGTTGCGAGTATGGATACCAAAGTATCAAAGTACTGATCATAGGACAACATTAAAAGATGTCATTGAGTGCTAGAGTAGTTCTGATGACATGGTTTCTCGCAAGCAGAGATTATGAAGTGCTCGTTGTAAGTAATTACATCGATACAGTCTTCATCAATGCTCCATGCGATTTTCGATTTAAGTTAAGGGTTTTGTGTAATACACAACATGGTGGCACGGTAGTTGGAAATTGTTCCAAACAAGATACTGTGGCGAATTCTATAACAAAGGCTAAGTATGTTGATGCTTTCGAAGCGACAAAGAAGTTGTTGAATCATACAGTTCATTCATGAACTTAGTATGGTTCCAAGAACGCTTTGGTCTATGAGACACTATTGCAGATAGTTGCTCCATAGCTCAGTCTGAGGAATCAGGTTTCGACCAATGATTCACACATATGCAAAGCAAGTTCACACAAAATACGAATTTTATGATAGCGTGAAAACGCGAGGATATGCATAGTTACACACGGAGCTGAAGTTGTCAGATCCGTTGGACATCAGGCTATACCACAAGCGAAGCATATTTTACACCAGTATGCCATAGGTGTAAAGTGCATTATCATTGACTAGATTATTGACTCTAGCGCAAGTGGGAGTCTGTAGGAGATATGCCCTAGAGGCAATAATAAATGTTATTGATTATCTCACTCTTCATAATTTGGTTTATGTTCCATGCTATAACTGTTATGGTTCTCGAGTCTACAATAACCACGAGGCTTGAAGGAAGACTCATATGCACGTGTGGAATAATAAACGGTAAATTGTATTCCTAGTATGGCCTCTAAGACTGGATCAAGTATTGTATGATGATCCTGTTTTCCTGATCATGGGCATGGCTATGCCGGCAATTTTGAGGGCACAATGTTAGAAGAACATTTGTGTTGAATCGACCCGAATTGATGTTATGCTATGAGATACATTCGTCATAAGTTAATTGTTAATAACATAGAGAAGTTAATGTTTGCATAATTCCTTAGACCATGAGAGTATCGAGTTTCTTCATGCTTGCTTCATGAACTTTGAGGTTTGTTAAACGTCATGCGTAAATGGGTGGCTATTACGGCGGCTTACGGGTTCATGGAAAAGTATGTCAAGTAACTTGATAGCTCAAGATTGGGATTTGCTCCTCCGACGATGGAGAGATATCTCTGGGCCCTCTCGGTGTTACGGTATCCATCATCGTCTGGCCAGACACTTTGTGATTTGATCACGGGGATGCCGGAACACGGGAACGAGAAAAGAGAACAATACCGACAACGAGGTAACTGGCATAGTGGACAAGTTGTTGATCCACGAGGATGCCTACATGTATCACCTCGGGTAATTGTAACATATCGCCAAGCAACAGGAATAGCTCACGGCAACTGAAGGTTCACTCGAATATTCATTCGTGTGGGTATAGGGGTCAATATGGGTGTCCACGGCTCCGATGTTGATCATTGATCGGAAGGGGTTCCGGGTCATGTCTATGCTTCACCGAACCTATAGGGTCACACGCTTAAGGGTCATCTATCTGTTGAATACTAGACAGGGAGTCTGAGAGAAAATCACCGAAAAGTTTCGGACACCGGAAAAGTTTTGGACAGCGGAAAAGTTCCGCAGACAGAACACCGGAACGTTTTCGGTAAAACTAAAAAGTAGTTTCAGGGGATACCATTAAGTCAAATTGGTTTCGGCACATGCATGATAATTCTTGGAGGGTGCCAGAATCATTTTGGAAACTTCTAGGAATTTTCCGGAAGAAAAACCAAAAATGTTCCGGAGCTGCCGGAACCGCTTCAGATGCTTTTCGCAGATGAAAATCACTATTTCGGAATTGTTCCGGATTGCATTAAAAATTATTTTAGTGGCGTGCTAGAATTGTTCTAAGCCCACATAAATATTTTCAGTTCGATCGGACGCTGAAAAATGTCGTCGTGAATAGTGAAAGTGCTTTTTGGATATTTATGGAAAAGCACCTTTTTGGATATATCCAAAAAGGCTTCTAGAAGGGATTGGGGAGCAAGGTAGCTCCTGATGGTGCCCCCCAAGGGTTGGCCGGCCAAGGGTGGAGCTCCTCCATGGAGCTCCACATGGCACCCCTTTTCCTTCTTATGATTTTTTATGTGTGACATAAAGTGGGGGTAGTTTGGTATTTTCAAGCCCCACCCTACCCCTTGGTTTTCCTATAAATAGAGGAGATGTGGGCTTCCATCTCTTCATCCTTTAACTCTCATACACATGCCATGCATTATCTGGCTTCTTCTCTCCCTCCCACGAAAATAGTTTCGTAGAGCCGAAAGGCTGTCTGGGTTCCGGTGGGAACTAGTTCTGGACGGCGAAGCCCTGCCGGATAGATGACACCGTATGTGTGCAACTCTGTAGAGAGATCATAGTGTCGGTCTTAGTTCGAGAGTGCCTCCCGAAGGGCTGTCCGTGTGACCGTCCGAGTTTTGGAGGTCCTCCCGAAGGGCTGTCCGAGTGACAGTCCAAGTTTCGGAGGTCCTCCCGAAGGACTGTCCGGCCGCCTCCCGGAGGGCTGTCCGCGGGGCAGATGAGGGTATACATCCTCGCGGTTGGGAGGTTGTAAAATCCTAGCTGCGGGGATCTGCACCGCCGTTCGTCATCGACTCTACTTCCGCCGCGCTACGAGTCGGTAACGAAAATGATCAAACCTTGTATGCAGTCTCCATAGTGGTGCTGAGCTGGTGCGTAGGTTGGAAACTTTTTGTTTTCTGCTACGTTCCCTGACATTTTGATCTTCATCTTGAAAGCACCGGCATGATCTCCATCGTCACCGGCATGACACCATGATCTCCATCATCTTGATCTCTATCAACGTGTCGCCATCGGGGTTGTCGTACCCACCATGCATCTACTACTATTGCTACCGCTTAGCGGTAAAGTAAAGCATTACATAGGGCTTAATGATTGACACACAGGTCATACAATAATAAAAGACAACCCTATGGCTCCTGCCGGTTGCCGTACTCATTGAGATGCAAGTCGTGATAATCTATACAACACATGATCATCTCATACATCACATATATCTCATCATGTAGTTGGTCATATCACATCACAACATACCCCTACAAAAACAAGTTAGACGTCCTCTAATTGTTGTTGCAAGTTTTACGTGGCTGCTACGGGTATCTAGCAAGAACAATTCTCACCTACGCAAAACTACAACGGTGATACATAAGTTGCTTTTCAACCTTCTCAAGGACCGCCGTTGTCGAATCCGATCCAACTAAAGTAGGAGAAACAGATACCCGCTAGCCATCTTTGTGCAACGAAGTTACACGTCCGTCAATGGAACCGGTCTCTCGTAAGCGTATGAGTAAGGTTGGTCTGGGCCGCTTCATCCCACAATACCACTGAACGAAAACATGGCCAAGGGAGGAAGCAATCTAAGCATCAACGCCCACAAACTCTTTGTATTCTACTCGAGATCTCATCTACACATAGACCTAGCTCATGATGCCACTGTTGGGGAACGTTGCATGAGAAACAAAAAATTTCCTACGCACACGCAAGATCTATCCATGGTGATGAGCATCTATGAGAGGGAGAGTGGATCTACATACCCTTGTAGATCGCTAAGCGGGAAGCGTTAAGAAACGCGGATGATGTAGTCAAACGTCTTCGCGATCCAAATCGTCGAGCGTCCCGCGAACCCATCACGATCCACCTCGCGATCCCATCACGATCCATCTCGCGATCTGATCATGATCCATCCCACGATCTCATCACGATCCGCCCCGCTATCAAATCACGAATCATCTCGCGATCTTGATCACGGTCCTTTCGATCTAGCGTCGAACGGACGACACCTCCGCGTTCAACACACGTACAGCTCGATGATGATATCCGCCTTCTTGATCCAAAAAGAGGGAGCGGAGAGATATATGATTTGTCTGACAGCGCGATAGCGTGGTGGCGTTGGTGGTGGAACAATTTCAGCAGGGTTTCGCCTAAGCACCACTGAAAAGATCTAGAGGAGAAACTACGATCTAGAGGAGAGGATAGCACGTGGCTATTAGGGTTAGCTTTTCCCTCTAAATCCTCTAGTATATATATGAGGGAGGGAGGAGAGGAGGCAACCTCAAACCCTCAAGTTTTGGTCGAAATTGGAGGTGGAGGAGTCCTACTCCAATCCTATTAGGAGTAGGATTCCTCCTTTACACTTGGAAACTCTTTCCACCTCTCCACCTTTTGGGTTCCCCCCCCTAGCCGCATGGGCCTTAGTGGGGGCTTAGTCCATCCCACCAGGGGATGGTTTGACTCCTCCCACAGCCCATGAGGTCCTTTGGATCGAGACACCCCCCGATGGTCTCCCGGTACACTAACGGCACTCCCGGTACACTACCGATTAGCCCGAAACTTTTCTGGTGACCAAAACAGGACTTCCTATATATGAATCTTTACCTCCAGACCATTCCGGAGCTCCTCGTGACGTCCGGGATCTCATCCGGGACTCCGAACAACCTTCGGTCACCACCATACATAACTCTACACTACCGAAACGTCACCAAACCTTAAGTGTGCACACCCTGCGGGTTCGAGAACTATGTAGACATGACCGAGACACCTCTACGGTCAATAACCAATAGCGGGACCTGGATTCCCATATTGGTTCCTACATATTCTACGAAGATCTTTATCGGTCGAACCTCTATGTCAAGGATTCAGTTAATCTCGTATGATGTTCCCTTTGTTCTTCGGTATGTTACTTGCCCGAGATTCGATCGTCGGTATCTCCATACCTAGTTCAACCTCGTTACCGGCAAGTCTCTTTACTCGTTCCGTAATACAAAATCCCGTGACTAACACTTAGTCATATTGCCTGCAAGGCTTATTGTGATGTTGTATTACCGAGTGGGCCCTGAGATACCTCTCCGTCACACGGAGTAACAAATCCCATTCTTGATCCATGCCAACCCAACAGACACCCTCGAAGATACCTGTAGAGCACCTTTATAGTCATCCAGTTACGTCGCAACGTTTGATACACACAAGGCACTCCTCCAGTGTCAGTGAGTTGCATGATCTCATGGTCATAGGAACAAATACTTGACATGCAGAAAACAGTAGCAATAAACTAACACGATCATATGCTATGTTTATAGTTTGAGTTTTGTCCATCATATCATTCTCCTAATGACGTGATCCCGTTAGCAAATGACATCTCATGTCCATGGCTAAGAAACCTTAACCATCTTTGATCAACGAGCTAGTCTATTAGAGACATACTAGGGACATGGTGTTGTCTATGTATCCACACATGTAACTGAGTTTCCGAAAAATACAATTATAGCATGGATAATAAACGATTATCATGAATAAGGAAATATGATTATTGGCTCCAAGGCATATTTCTAACAATGGCCGCGGCCAGGCAGAGGTAGCTCGACATTGAGGCCACCAAAGCAAAGGAGGTGGCGCTGGCGATCATGATAGTGGACTTGAGCAAGATGAGTGAGAAGACAAGGAGCTGGTTCGAGGCCCGACAGACTGAGATGTTCGATGCCGATGGTTTGAACTAGGGCGTCTCATCGGCCGTGGTTGTTCTTTTTTTGGAGACCGGCATGGTGAGACGGCCGCTGGCTGTGTGCGGGGGCGAAAAACCTATTCCTTCTGGAGGCTGGCTATGTTGCCGGCCGCCGGCTGTGTTGCCGGCGAAAAACATATTCTTTTTTGGAGGCCGGCTGTGTTGCCGGCGAGGATGTGTAGGTTGGCTGTGTTGCCGGCGCGATCTAGGGTTGCTTGCATGAACTATGGGCCGTGGCTATTCGAATGCTTGTGTTTGAAAATCAGGCGGACAGGATGCGGCCAAGGATGCGTTCGCGCGTTGGGCGCACGGCCACCGCATCCCAGAAATGGCCCGGACACGACCCCATCGCCCACCCCAAACGGACAGAATTCGGACAAAACGGACGTCCCGATGGGGTCGGCCGGTCGCCCAAACGGACGCGCGGTTTGTCCACCTTTTGTCCATTTGGGTCGGCTTGTCCACCCCCTTTTCTAAATGGGTCGGCCGGTCGCCCAACGCACTGACCCATTTTTCATCCACAATTTTCAGTTTTCAAATAAAAAAGTGCCCGCGGCCATCGATCATGCCAACGGCCATGCCATCCGAGGTATAGTTCGCGCGGACGACATGCCAGCGGACGGTAAATGTATAGAATAAGAAAAATAAAGACACGGTTCTAATAAATAGTTGCAAAACCACAGAAATATGTCATAGTTATTAAAAACCAAATGAACATTAAATTATTTCAAATTGCATTTCAAAGAATAAAAGTCCGATACTTCTATTAGTTGTCAACATGAGCTCACGTGTGCTCCACCAAATCATCTTGCAGCTGCGTGTAAGTCTGCCAATCACGCATCTTATGATGAAACTCCATAAACTATGCAAACGTTGCTGGTCGACATGCTGAGACTCAACATTGATACTCTGAAACTGAAATCCCTGATTGCAGAGGCGCTCTGGACGTTTATCCTCTACGATCATGTTGTGCATACTGCGACGACCTGCATGCCAAATAGGAGCAACTATCACGCACACACAAATTCCTAATACAACTTGTGTACGAGGGGGCCATTAAGGGCCGGTCCATTTGCTGTCGTTCACCGCATTCGCTTGATTCAGTCCAGTATTTTAATTTTTCTTTTCCTTTTCCTATGGTTTTTCTTCTATTTCTTATTTTGTTACGTTTTTTGGGGTCTTTGGTTATGTTTTTGGATTTTTTTGTTTTATCAAAGATTCTCTTTAGTATTTATAGACGTTTAACATTTTCGAATGTAATGTTAAATTAATTTATTATACATATATTTTTCATATATATCTGCAATTGTTTTATAAAAATTTATGATTTTCAATCACATAATTTATTAAAAAGCTTTATGTAAAGTGTTATTGTAGTATGTATTTCAAATATTATAAAAAAATAATAATAAGAAGAAAATAAAAATCTTAAGAAACCACTGAAAAATCGTATCTGACGTCATCATGACATCAGTCTAGTGCAGAAGCCTGTCACATAGCCGGCCCAGGTCCGCTCTCGTAGCATGCCTCTCTTAAGGGTGGCAACGGGCGGCTAATAGCTGTGCCCGGCCTGCTGAGTTACCCAAGTATTTACTTTTTGTTAGGTGCTGCTGTGGCCCACCAAAAGCTAAGGCCCAAGGCTATAATATGCAGCAAGAGGCTGGTCCATGTGTTCAAGGTGCGGAGTGTGTCACTAGCGAACGGCAAGCAAGATAAATTTGCCTAAAAAAGGTAGGGAAGATAAATAGAATCAGCTTATTAACGGAGTATCAAATATCAAATAGGCTGAAACATTTTCCCTTTCTCATCCTAAACTTTGTATATAAAATCCTATTTTATCCCTCTCTCCTCTTGATTTCGAATTCTGGCAAGTGGGTGCACAACACGTTTGTTGATATAAAAAGTACTTACATTTCACTTATAAAGTATATTTTCAATACAGTTAATAATTTTTCATGTAGTACAAAATATGCGTGCATAATAAAAATGTTCATGTATTTTAGCAGAAATCCATATGTATTGAAAAAAAGTGTTCAAGTTTTTTTGAAATGTTTGTACTAATTTTTCAAAGATCTCACATTAAATTAAATTATTTATGTGTCATTTTAAAAGTCCGCATTGCACTCTGCCGCTTGTAGGAGGACATGCCTGCCCGACGGAAGGATCTCTACAGCGCGACTCCGTACGTCGGCTTATTGGGCGCTCGGGTCCTCTAGGGCTGAATCATTGCGGTCCCGGTAGCTGGAAAATCTCTCCTTACCCATAACCGGTCGAGCGGACTATGAGTTCCATCGGAAACAGATGGTCCGTCGTGGGAAGGAGAGGATAAGGGTCACTGAGGCCTGTATCGCGGCGGAAATGACAGCAGCGTAGGCAGTTGATGCGACAACGCGGGCGGCCGTAGAGGAGGAAGCCATCCATGCCCGCATTGTGAAGAAACTACAGCAGAGGAACACACACACCCTTGCCCGAGAGCATAATCGGATGGTCCGTGAAATGGCTGGACTGCCACAGAAGGAGGAGGAGGACAACGTTGGGGATGACCGCTCCGGCAACAAGCAGATCCGGCTCAATCCCTACTGTGTATTCAACCGGTACTTCCGTGAGAAGGACGACAAGGCGCCGGAAGGGCAAAGGCGTGGCCATGGATGATCTCTACCATAGTCAAATGTGCTAAATTTTGGTAGTCCGGTGGCATGAGAGTAGTGATGGAGTAGCCGGACGATGTATGTAATGCATCGACACGGTTGCATGGGTTTGTATGAATTTGAGATATAAGAATTAAGGTGTCCAGTTGTGGGAAGATACGGAGGCGAATTTAGGTTCCCATTTATTCTTGCGGACCAAGCTTTCCTGGTACTCATGCAATTATTGAGGACTAGGTTAGTCTTGGTGTGTAACCGAGACTAAAATCCTAGTACTCATACTTAAAAAGGCCGTATGCATCCCTAGTTGGTGCAGAGGCCGGGAAGTGAAATTCTCCCCCAAATTAAGGCGACAGGAGGGACTTCGTGACTCGCCGCCTTTGGATCTCTCATCCTTCGTCATCTCACCCCGACGTCCCATCCTCCCCCTGCCGCACCTTCCTCCCCTCACCATCGCCTGAGGTGTCCTCCGAAAAAGTCCAGATGGCTCCGAGGAAGGCGGCAACGAGGAATTCTACGGCTGCTCGACGCTAGTATGATGGGTGCAATCCATGGATGACGGGCATCCCTCTATCGCGGCTTGGAGGAGTGGCTATGACGGTGGATCTTGAGCGGGCACCTAGGGACGACGTATGTGTGGCCATGGCGCCATTCCCACAGCGATGTGACTTCCTATTTCTTTGGTCTGGTCGGTGGGTGTTGCCTCGCGATGGCTTCCCGACGACGGATCAAGTGGAGGAGGAGATGGTGGCCTAGCTGCTGAAGTGGGTGAGGACTCCACCATTGTTGGCGGCGCCCGTGGGTGACGTTTTCCTTGTTGGAGGCGATGGTGGGGGCGTTCCTCACACCATTGTTTCTGGGGAAACCTCAGATCTGGAGGAGGCTACCATTTATGGCGGCCCCCATGGGCGTCGTAGCCCTTGTTGGAGGCGTTGAGGGGCCTCTTGGATCGGATGATGGCGACGTCTTCGTCGTCACCCCCGTGGGGGCGTCATCTTTGGAGACATTCATCGGTTGGACAACGTGTGGATGGCTTGGTGGTTGGGCGTCAGTAGGTGGTGGAGCGGTGCTTCATCCTACACATCAATGGCGACGGATCTCGGTGGCGTGGCGTAGTGGATACTCGGTGTCCGATGGGTGACGATGGAATCGTCTAGGAGGACGACGCTCTCTGGCGTCGTGGTGGCATCGATGGCAGAGAGGCCTGGCAAGGTCGATGCGTCAGTATCTGATCTGAGGATGGATCAATGGATGAAGGAGGTAACGGCCCTTGAAGTGTGCACATGTGGTGCCCACTGAAAGTGCGCCGAACCGGTGTGTAACCCAGTCCAGGTGTTGTGGCTTGGATGGGGCATCCAACATTGGATGTTAGGTGTTGATGTGATGTCTGTTTGGTATTAGGCTCGGACAATCGGCACCCATTCATCACGAGGATAGGAGTAGCGACCCGTGTTGCCAAATGATGGCTTCAGTCTTACTGGTGTATTATTTTGTAAGGGTTTTGTGAATAATTAGTAAAATGGATGCATGCATCGACCAGATGCAGAGGCCGGGGTACATCCTCTTTTTCGAAAAAAAAGTTGTGGAAAGATAAATTTAAAACTTGACTGGTCGGTGCCGCGGACGGGGCCGTATTTGTAAAGTCCTATTGTATTGTAGTATTGTGGATGCTTGAGTGTTCTCAACGGCACGGGGGGGGGGGGGGGGGGGTCAATTTTGACAAATTTGACCTAAAGTCGAAAGGAATTCACAGAGTGAACTGATCGCGGAAAAAATTCACCGGCTTAACCCTTTCATGTGGTGCCCGACAGAAAGGCGCCACACTGCACTATATGGCGCCTTGGCTTTAGGCGCCACACCCCGGCCACGTTGGCGCCACATGGCACGGTCCGACCCCACTATGCCGCAGTGTGGCGCCTAAGGGAAAGGCGCTGCACATGTAATGTGTGGAGCCTTGCCGTCAGGCGCCACACTGTCGCTTATCCAGCCGTGGGACGACCCTCTCCCCCACCTCCCTCCCCATTCACCCTTTCACATTGCACAAATAGAGAACTTGGCTCCCACGAGTTCCCCTCCGCTCCCTTCTCAAATCCCTTCTCAAATCAAGAAGATCTCAAGGTTTGGTCCGTGGATTTCGACCCCAATCCCTCCCTGAAGGTAACCTCCCCCAATCCCCTCCCTTTCATCCACGGAAAATGCTCACATTTGTTCATTTTTTTGTAAGTGTGGGCAAACCCTAGTTCTTCATGAATTTTGGGATGTGTATGATTTTTTAGGGTTAGGCTTGTTTGTATGCTAGGTTTAGGCTTAGGGTCTGTTGTTAGGATTAGGGTTAGGCTTGTTTGTATGTTAGGATTAAGGTTCTTTGTATATTTAAGGATTAGGGTTATGTTATGTTGGTGTTAGGTTATGATGGGGTTAGGGTTGTCCATTTGATTATGCAAATGTTGTAATCTTTGGATGAGTTCTTATAGAAGTTATTGTATGGTTTGTTGTTTAAATTTTTTAGGGATGGGAAGAACATGTGTTTATGTTCATCACGTGGACAAGGATGCCTTTTTGAAGGGCAATATTGACCCGGACCGAGATGAGCTTGACATGGTGTTTGACTGTAGTCCTAGCTATGCAAAGTTGTTGGAATGAGTCCGAAAAGATTTGAATTGGATGGATACAAGTGATGTTGTTGAGTTTGATGATAGGCATAATGTGGGATTTGGAATGCACATTCGCTGGAAGACCATGCGTGTGAACTCCGAGCAACGTTGGCTTGCATACAAGGAGACGGTGGCCGAATCACTAGACAAGGCTCTAGAGTTATTTGCCATAAAAAAGGTTGATGCTAACTTGCACTTGGATTTGAACCGGGTTGCCTCTCCGATTGTTGATAGTAGTCCTCCACGAATGAGCCAAGATGAGATGATTGAACCTCTTTTGACCCAACAAGTGAGGCCAAAATTCACCCCGATCTCGAAGATCCAAGATGAAGCATTGCAAGAGGAGAATAATGAGCATGAGGATGATGAGAATGATGATGTTGTTTTCCATGACAAGAACCTTGGTGATTTGGACAAATATTATTTGCAAGAGACCATGGACCATTCCATTCTGTACTCTCGTGGCTATGCCTCTGAGTCGGACGATGACGGTCCCGATGAAGAAGTTGATGAGGAAGGGTTCACGGCCAAGGAGGCCGAAGCTTTCAAGAAGGTATTAGGGCGGGATCACCGAACATCATTGTTCGAGGATCTTAGTCTTGCAGATGAAGCCGTTGTCGACGGCGGTGAAAGCATAGTTCTTGGAGTTTGGCCATGTTCTCACCGGGACAAACATGGGAAGAACTATATTGTGCCCGGGTCAAAGTTTGAAACATTGCTGGAATTGAAGATGTGGTTGGATGACTATTCAGTTACGCATTATCGTCCACACAAAGTTATTCATTCGGACATGCAGGTGTTGGAAATATGCCCTAGAGGCAATGATAAATTATTTATTATCATATTTCCTTGTTCATGATAATCGTTTATTATCCATGCTATAACTATATTGATCGGAGACTTAGATGCATGTGTGGATACATAGACAAAACCATGTCCCTAGTATGCCTCTAATAGACTAACTCGTTGATCAAAGATGGTTAAGGTTTCCTAGCCATGGACATGAGATGTCATTTGATAATGGGATCACATCATTGGGAGAATGGTGTGATGGACAAGACCCAAACTACAAACGTAGCATATGATTGTGTCAGTTTAATGCTATTGTTTTCTGCATGTCAAGTATCTGTTCCTATGATCATGAGATCATGCAGCTCACTGACACCGGAGGAGTGCCTTGTGTGTATCAAACGTCGCAACGTAACTAGGTGACTATAAAGGTACTCTATAGGTATCCCCGAGGGTGTCAGTTGGGTTGGCATGGATCAAGACTGGGATTTGTTACTCCATGTGACGGAGAGGTATCTCAGGGCCCACTCGGTAATACAACATCACAATAAGCCTTGCAAGCAATGTGACTAAGTGTTAGTCACGGGATCTTGTAGTATGGAACGAGTAAAGAGACTTGCCGGTAACGAGGTTAAACTAGGTATGGAGATACCAACGATCGAATCTCGGGCAAGTAACATACCGAAGAAAAAAGGGAACATCATACAAGATTAACTGAATCCTTGACACAGAGGTTCGACCGATAAAGATCTTCGTAGAATATGTAGGAACCAATATGGGCATCCAGGTCCCGCTATTGGTTATTGACTGTAGAGGTGTCTCGATCATGTCCACATAGTTCTCGAACCCACAGGGTCTGCACACTTAAGGTTTGGTGACGTTTCGGTAGTATAGAGTTATGTATGGTGGTGACCGAAGGTTGTTCGGAGTCTCGTATGAGATCCCGGACATCACGAGGAACTCTGGGATGGTTCGGAGGTAAAGATTCATATATAGGAAGTCCTGTTCTGGGCACCGGAAAAGTTTCGGGCTCATCGGTAGTATACCGGGAGTGTCGATAGTGTATCGGGAGACCACCGGGAGGGGTATTTCGACCCAATAGGCTTCATGGGTTGTGGGAGAGTGAATACCAACCCTTAGTGGGCTGGTGGAAGTCCCACACAAGGCCCATGCAGCTAGGGAAGAAAAGCCCAAAGGGAAAAGGTGGAAAAAGGCAAAAAAGGAGGAATCCTAGTCCTACTAGGATTGGAGGAGGAGTCCTCCTCTCCTCCCCACTTCGGCCGACCCAAAGGAGGCTTGGCCCTTGCGCCAAGGACACTCCTCTCTCCCTCCTATATATACTGGTGGTTTTAGGGTTTTTGCACTAGTTTTTTCAGCCATGTGCTACCCGTTCCTCCAGTGCATAGTTTCTCCTCTAGATCGGATTTCTGCAGTGCTTAGGCGAAGCCCTACCGGAATAGCTCCACCACCATCGCCGGAGCACCGTCACGCTGCCGGAGAACTCTTCTACCTCTCCACTCCCTCTTGGTGGATCAAGAAGGCGGAGATCATCATCAAGCTGTACGTGTGCTGAACGCGGAGGTGCCGTCCGTTCGGCGCTAGATCGGAAGGACCGTTAACAAGATCGCGGGACGGATCATGATGAGTTCGAGGGACGGATCATGATTGGATCGCGGGACGGATCGTGATGAGATGGCGGGATGCTCGGCGATTTGGATCGCGAAGACGTTCGACTACACCAACCGGGTTTCTTAACGCTTCCCGCTTAGCGATCTACAAGGGTATGTAGATTTACTCTCCCTCTTGTAGATGCTCATCACCATGGATAGATCTTGTGTGTGCGTAGGAAAATTTTGTTTCCCATGCAACGTTCCCCAACAGTGGCATCATGAGCTAGGTCTATATGTAGATGAGATCTCGAATAGAACACAAAGAGTTTGTGGGCGTTGATGCTTAGATTGCTTCCTCCCTTGGTCGTGTTTTGGTTCAGCGGTATTTTGAGATGAAGCGGCCCGGACCAACATTACTCGTACGCTTACGAGAAACCGGTTCCCTCAACCGCGACTTGTTTCATAGATGGCTTGCGGGTGCCAGTTTCTCTCACTTTAGTTGGATCGGATTCGACAAAGGCGGTCTTTGAGAAGCTTGAAAAAAGCAACTAGTGTATCACCGTTGTGGCTTTTGCGTAGATGAGAATTGTTCTTGCAGATACCTGTAGCAGCCACGTAAAACATGCAACAACAATTAGAGGACGTCTAACTTGTTTTTGCAGGGTATGTTGTGATGTGATATGACCAATTACATGATGTGATATATGTGATGTATGAGATGATCATGTGATGTATAGATTATCACGACTTGCACGTCAATGAGTACGGCAACCGGCAGGAGCCATAGGGTTGTCTTTAATTATTGTACGACCTGTGTGTCAATCATTAAGCGCTATGTAATGCTTTACTTTATCGCTAAACGGTAGCAACAGTAGTAGAAGCATGTTGGGCGTGACAACCCTGATGGCGACACGTTGATGGAGATCAAGATGATGAATATCATGTGTCGTGCCGGTGACGATGGAGATCATGCCAGTGCTTTCTAGATGGAGATCAAAAGCATAAGTTCATGGCCATATCATGTCACTTATGATTTGCATGTGATGTTAATCCTTTGATGCACCTTGTTTTGCTTAGGACGATGGTAGCATTATAAGGTGATCCCTCGCTTAATTTCAAGATAAATTGTGTTCTCCCCGAGTGTGCACCGTTGTGAAAGTTCGTCGTGTCAAGACACCATGTGATGATCAGGTGTGATAGACTCTACGTTCACATACAACGGGTGCAAGCTAGTGTTGCACATGCAGAACACTCGGGTTAAACTTGACGAGCCTAGCATGTACAGACATGGCCTCGGAACACAAGAGAACGAAAGGTCAAACATGATTCATATAGTAGATATGATCAAAATGATGATGTTCACCATTGAAACCACCTCAACTCACATGATGATCGGACTTGAGTTGGTGAATTTGGTTCATGTATCACTCGAATGACCGGAGGGATGTCAATTTGGGTGGGAGTTCTTCAGTAATATGATTAATTGAACTCATTATCATGAACATAGTCAATAGTGTCTTTGCAAATTTTGTTGTAGATTACTTACTCGCGCTGTAGCTCCCTTGAATTTTTATATGTTCCTAGAGAAATAGAGTTTAAAGATGATGGTAGCAATATTGCGGACTGGGTCCGTGATCTGAGGATTGTCCTCATTGCTGCACAAAAGGCTTATGTCCTTAATGCACCGCTCGGTGCGCCAACCCCTCTAGCGTCGTCTGTAGATGTTGTGAACATCTGACATGCACGTTCTGATGACTACATGATAGTTTAGTGCGTCATGCATTATGGCTTAGAATTGAGGCTCCGAAACGTTTTGGACGTCACGGAACATATGAGATGTTCTAAGAGCTGAAATTAGGATCTCAAGCTCGTCCCCGTGTTGCGAGATATGAGATCTCCAACAAGAGTCTTTGCCTGCAAGATGAAAGAGAATAGCTCAATGGTTGAGCATGTGCTCCGATTGTCTGGGTGCTACAATCGCTTGAATCGAGTGGGAGTTGATCTTCCAGATAAGATAGTGATTGATATAGTTCTCCAAGTCATTGTCACTAAGCTACTAGAACTTGGTGATGAACTATAAAATGCCAAGGATAGAAATAATGATCCCTGAGCTGTTCGCAATGTTTGACACCACGAAGGTAGAAATCAAGAAGGAGCGTCAATTGTGGATGGTTAGTCAAACCACTAGTTTCGAGAAGGGAAAGAGCAAGGCGGGAGACTTCATGGATAGCAAGTCAATTGCTGCTCCAGTGAAGCAATCAAAAGTTGAACCCAAACCCGAGACTAAGTGCTTCGATTATGAGGAGAGCGGTCGCTGAAGTGGAACAACCCTAGATACTTGGTAGATAAGAAGGTTGGCAACGTCGACAGAAGTATATTTGATATTCGTGTTAATGATGAGTACCTTGCGAATACTCCTAGTAGCACCTGGGTATTGGATACCGGTTCAGTTGCTAAATGTTAGTAACTCGAAATAAAAGCTATGGAATAAACGGAGAACTAGCTAAGGGTGAGGTGACGATGTGTGTTGGAAATGTTTCCGAGGTTGATGTGATCAACATCGCACGCTCTCTCTACCTTCAGGATTAGTGACGAACCAAAACAAATGTTATTTGGTGTTTTGCGTTGAGCATGAACGTGATTAGATCGTTTTTATTGCAACCCGGTTATTCACTGAAGTTAGAGAATAATGGTTATTCTGTTTACATGAATGATACCTTCAATGGTCATGCTGTTGGGAGACGTAGTAGTAAATCAAAAAATTTCCTACGTGTCACCAAGATCTATGTAGGAGAAACCAGCAACGAGTGGGGAGATATTGCATCTTCATACCTTTTAAGATCGCTAAGCGGAAGCGTTACAAGAACACGGTTGGTGGAGTCGTACTCGCAGCGATTCAGATCGCGATGGACTCCGATCTTAGCGCCGAACAACAGCGCCTCCGCGTTCAATACACGTACAACCCAGTGGCGTGTACCGCACCTTTATACATCAAGGAGGAGGGAGAGGTTGAGGGAGAACTCCGGCAGCACGACGACATGGTGACAGTGGAGCTACGTGGACTCCGGCAGGGCTTTGCCAAGCGCTACGGAGAACGAGGAAGAGGAAGGGTAGGGCTGCGCCGTGAGAGAGAGAAGTCGTGTCTCAAATCAGCCCAAACCCTTGCATATATATAGGAGGAGGGAGAGGGAGGGCTGCCTTGGCCCCTCCTCCAAGGAGGAGCGGTTCGGCCGAACTAGGGGCAGAGTCCACCTCCCACAAGGAAGGTGAATCTCCTCTTTTAAAACCCTTTTGCCCTTTATCTCTTGATCCCAGCCGCATGGGCCTTTCTAGAAGGTCTTGGCTAGCCCAATAAGGGATGGAAAACCTCCTCTAAGGGCCCACAAAGTCCTATGGTCGTCACACCCCTCCCGGGGGTCCTCCGGCACCCTTCGGCACTCCCGGTACACTACCGATGAGCCCGAAAACTTTCCGGTGACAAAAACTGGACTTCCTATATATCAATCTTTATCTCCGGACCATTCCGGAGCTCCTCGTGACGTCCGGGATCTCATCCGGGACTCCGAACAACCTTCGGTAATCATGTATACCATTTCCCTATAACCCTAGCGTCATCGAACCTTAAGTGTGTAGACCCTACGGGTTCGGGAGACATGTATATATGACCGAGACACCTCTCCGGTCAATAACCAACAGCGGGATCTGGATACTCATGTTGGCTCCCACATGCTTCACGATGATTTCATAGGATGAACCACGATGTCGGGGATTCAATCAATCCCGTATACAATTCCCGTTGTCTGTCGGTATGATACTTGTCCGAGATTCGATCGTCGGTATCTCTATACCTTGTTCAATCTCGTTACTGGTAAGTCTCTTTACTCATTCTGTAATACATCATACCCTTAGTCATATTGAGCTCATTATGAAGATGTCTTACCGAGTGGGCCCAGAGATACCTCTCCGTCACATGGAGTGACAAATCCCAGTCTCGATTCGTGCCAACCCAATAGACACTTTCGGAGATACTCGTAGTGCACCTTTATAGCCACCCAGTTATGTTGTGACGTTTGTCACACCCAAAGCATTCCTATGGTATCTAGGAGTTGCACAATCTCATGGTCTAAGGAAACGATACTTGACATTGAAAAGCTTTAGCAAACGAACTACACGATCTTGTGCTATGCTTAGGATTGGGTCTTGTCCATCACATCATTCTCCTAATGATGTGATCCCATTATCAACGACATCCAATGTCCATGGCCATGAAACCGTGACCATCTATTGATCAACGAGCTAGCCAACTAGAGGCTTACTAGGGACATGTTGTGGTATATGTATTCACACATGTATTACGGTTTCCGGTTAACACAATTATAGCATGAACAATAGACAATTATCATGAACCAGGAAATACAATAATAACCATTTTATTATTGCCTCTAGGGCACATTTCCAACACATGCACCCAGTGAGAATGGTTTGTTGAATCTTGATCGTAGTAATACACATGTTCATCACATTGATGCCAAAAGATACAAATTTAATAATGATAGTACCACATACTTGTGGCATTGCCGCTAAATGTCATATTGGTATAAAGCGCATGAAGAAACTCCATGCTTATGGATCTTTGGACTCATTCGATTTTGAATCGGTTGAGACATGCGAACCGTGCCTCTTGGGCAAGATGACTAAGGACCCATTTTTCCAGATGGATGGAGCAGGCAAGTGATTTATTGGAAATGATACATGTTGATGTATGCAATCCAGTGAGTCTTGTAGCATGCGATGGATATCATTAATTTCTTACCTTCACTGATGATTTGACTAGATATATTGTATATTTACTTAATGAAACACAAGTCTGAATCGTTTGAATGGTTCAAGCAAATTCAAAGTGAAGTTTAAGATCATCGTGACAAGAAGATAAAAATGTCTGCGATATGATCGTGGAGGTGAATATCTGAGTTACGAGTTTGGCATACAACTTTAGACAATGTGAAAGTTGTTTCACAACTCACGCCACCTAGAACACCATAGTGTGATGGTGTGTCCGAATATCATTGTCGTGCTCTATTGGATATGGTGCGTGCTATGATGTCTCTTATCATTTTGCTATTATAATTTTGGGGTTATGCATTAGAGACAACTACATTCACTTTAAATAGGGCACCATCTAAATCCATTGAGATGACACCGTGTGAATTAGGGTTTGATAGAAACCCAAGCTGTCATTTCTTAATGTTTGGGTCTGTAACGCTTGTGTGGAAAAATGTTTTCACCTAATGAGCTCGAACCCAAAGCGGACAAATGCATCTTCATAGAATACCCTAAGAACAGTTGGGTAAACCTTCTATCTCAGATCCGAGCATAAAGTGTTTGTTGCTAAAACGAATCCTTTCTCGAGAAAGAGTTTCTCTCAAAAGAATTGAGTGGAAGGAAGAGAGAACTTGATGAGGTTGTTGAACCTTTGTTCAACCAGAGAGTAGCGTAGCGCAGGAAGATGTTCCTGTGAAGCCTACGTTAGTTGAAGAGGAAGTTAATGATGATGATCATGAAGCTTCGGATCAAGTTACTATCAAACCTCGTAGGTCGACAAGGATGTGTACTGCTCCTGAGCGGTACGACAACCCTGTTTTGGAGGTCATGTTGTTGGGCAACGATGAACCAATGAGCTTTGGAGAAGCGATGATCGGCCCGGATTCCGACAAATGGTTAGAGGCCATGAAATTCGAGAAAGGATCCATGTATGAAAACCAAGTATTGACTTTGGTAGACTTGCTCGTTGGACGGTAGGTCATTGAGTACAAATGGATGTTTAAAATGAAGACAGACGCTCATGGTAAATGTCACCATTTGTAAAGCTCGACTTGTTGCAAAGAAGTTTACGACAAGTTCAAGGAGTTGACTGCGATGAGACTTTCTCACTCGTAGCGATGCTAAAGTCTGTTGGAATTATGTTAGCAGTTGCTACATTTTTCAATTATGAAATATGGCAGATGGATGTCAAAACATCGTTTCCTTAACAGTTTACTTGAGGAAAGGTTGTATGTGATACAACCAGAAGGTTTTGTCAGTCCTAAGGATGCTAAAAGGTGTGCAAGCTTCAGTGATTCTTCTGTGAACTGAAGCAAGCATCTCGGAGTTGGAATATACACTTTGATGAGGTGATCAAAGTTTTTGAGTCTATACAAAGTTTACGAGAAACTTGTATTTGCAATAAAGTGAGTGGGAGCACTATAGAATTTCTGATAAGTATATGTGGATGACATATTGTTGATCAGAAATGATGTAGAATTTCTGGAAAGCATAAATGGTTGTTTGAAAAGAGTTTTTCAAAGGAAGACCTGGATAAAGCTACCTAATTGTTGAGCATCAAGATCTATAGAGATAGATCAAGATGCTTGATGAGACTTTCAATGAGTACATACCTTGACAAGATTTTGAAAGAGTTCAAAATGGATCAGTTAGAGAAAGAGTTCTCGCCTGATTTGTGAGGTGTGAAGTTGAGTGAGACTCAAAGCTCAACAATGACAGAAGAAAGAGAAAGGACGAATGTCGTCCCCTATGCCTTAGCCATAGGCTCTGTATAGTATGCCATGCTGTGTATCGCCATGAGTCCGTCAAGGGGTACAAGAGTGATCCAGGAGTGGATCACTGGACAACGGTCAATATTATCCTTAGTGACTAAAAGACTAGGGAAACGTTTCTCGATTATAGAGGTGATAAAGGAATCGTCGTAAAGAGTTACATCGATGCAAGCTTTAACACTAATCTGGATGACTCTTAGTAGCAATCCGGATACGTATAGTGGACCAGCCATTTGGAATAGTACCAAGTGGAGTGTGGTAGCAGTGTTTACAGTTTGACATAGAGATTTGCAAAGTACATACGGATCGGAATGTCGCAGACCCGTTAACTATAAGACCTCTCTCACATTCAAAGCTTGATCGAGCCCCAGAACTCATTGAGTGTTAGATTCATAACAATGCGAATCACATGGTGATGTGAACTAGATTATTGACTCTAGTGCAAGCGGGAGACTGTTGGAAATATGCCCTAGAGGCAATGATAAATTATTTATTATCATATTTCCTTGTTCATGATAATCGTTTATTATCCATACTATAATTGTATTGATCGAAGACTTAGATGCACGTGTGGATACATAGACAAAACCATGTCCCTAGTATGACTCTAATAGACTAGCTCGTTGAGCAAAGATGGTTAAGGTTTCCTAGCCATGGACATGAGATGTCATTTGATAACGGGATCACATCATTGGGAGAATGGTGTGATGGACAAGACCCAAACTATAAACGTAGCATATGATCGTGTCAGTTTAATGCTACTGTTTTCTGCATGTCAACTATCTGTTCCTATGACCATGAGATCATGCAACTCACTGACATCGGAGGAGTGCCTTGTGTGTATCAAACGTGGCAACGTAACTGGGTGACTATAAAGGTACTCTACAGGTATCTCCGAGGGTGTCAGTTGGGTTGGCATGGATCAAGACTGGGATTTGTTACTCCGTGTGACAGAGAGGTATCTCAGGGCCCACTCGGCAATACAACATCACAACAAGCCATGCAAGCAATGTGACTAAGTGTTAGTCACGGGATCTTGTATTACGGAATGAGTAAAGAGACTTTCCGGTAACAAGGTTGAACTAGGTATGGAGATACCGATGATCGAATCTCGGGCAAGTAACATACCGAAGAACAAAGGGAACATCATACGGAATTGAATCCTTGACATAGAGGTTTGACCGATAAAGATCTTCGTAGAATATGTAGGAAATAATATGGGCATCTAGGTCCCGCTATTGGTTATTGACCGTAGAGGTGTCTTGGTCATGTCTACATAGTTCTCGAACCCGCAAGGTCTGCACACTTAAGGTTTGGTGATGTTTCGGTAGTATAGAGTTATGTATGCTGGTGACCGAAGGTTGTTCGGAGTCCCGGATGAGATCCCGGACATCACGAGCAGCTCCGTAATGGTCCGTAGGTAAAGATTCATATATAGAAAGTCCTGTTCTTGTCGCCGGAAAAGTTTCGGGCTCATCGGTAGTATACCGGGAGTGCCGGTAGTGTATCGGGAGACCGCCGGGAGGGGTATTTCGACCCAATAGGCTTCATGGGTTGTGGGAGAGTGAATACCAACCCTTAGTGGGCTGGTGGAAGTCCCACACAAGGCCCATGCAGCTAGGGAAGAAAAGCCCAAAGGGAAAATGTGGAAAAAGGCAAAAAAGGAGGAATCCTAGTCCTACTAGGATTGGAGGAGGAGTCCTCCTCTCCTCCCCACTTCGGCCGACCCAAAGGAGGCTTGGCCCTTGTGACAAGGCCTCTCCTCCCTCCCTCCTATATATACTGGTGGTTTTAGGGTTTTTGCACTGGTTTTTTCAGCCACGTGCTACCCGTTCCTCCAGTGCATAATTTCTCCTCTAGATTGGATTTCTGCAGGGCTTAGGCGAATCCCTGCTGGAATAGCTCCACCACCATCGCCAGAGCGCCGTCACGCTGCCGGAGAACTCTTCTATCTCTCCGCTCCCTCTTGCTGGATCAAGAAGGCGGAGATCGTCATCATGTTGTACGTGTGCTGAACGCGGAGGTGTCGTCCGTTCGGCGCTAGATCAGAAGGACCGTGATCAAGATCGCGGAACGGATCGTGATGAGATCGCGGGACGGATCGTGGTGAGTTCATGGGACGGATCGTGATTGGATCGCGAGACGGATCGTGATAAGATCGCGGGACGCTTGGCGATTTGGATCGCGAAGACGTTCGACTACACCAACCGCGTTTCTTAATGCTTCCCGCTTAGCGATCTACAAGGGTATGTAGATTCACTCTCCCTCTCGTAGATGCTCATCACCATGGATAGATCTTGCATGTGCGTAGGAAAGCTTTTGTTTCCCATGCAACATTCCCCAACAGCAGGTGCGTTACACGGTTGCGTGTGAGGATCCAGAATGTCCATGGATTGTGCGTGCAAGACCATGGAAAGGAAGCCCCGGATGGCACATTGTGAGTTGTCTACCTCACCTGTGTTAGGGAAAGAGGGTTGATGGCAATCTTGTGTCCCAAAACCATAGACAACTCACCTCCGAGTTCATTGCTTATAGGCTTTCCAACTCCATCTCATCACTTCCAACAGTGAATATAAAAAGCGTGCAAGACCTTGTAAAAGCCCTCTTTCACTACGAGGTGAAATACGGGAAGGCATGGAAGGCGAAGCAAGCCGCATTCAAGATGTTGTATGGTGATTGGGAGCAAGCATACAAACGACTCCCTAGGTTATTGAGAGCTATGGCCGCCACTAACCCGGGCATGGTTCATGTGGTCGAGCCATATGGGCAAAAAACAATGATTCACAACGAAAGGAGGGTCCGAGTCTTTGGCCGTGCATTTTGGGCATTTGAGCAATGCGTGAGGGCTTTTGAACACTACCGGCCGCTCATCTCCATCGATGGCACCTTCTTGACCGGAGAATTCAAGGGCACTCTCTTGGTTGCAATAGGAAGTGATGCCAATAATCGGTTGTTGCCTTTGCCTTTTTCTTTGGTTGAGGCAGAGATGAATGATAACTGGGAGTGGTCATGCTAGACGTGGGGCTGGTAGAGCTCGTGGTGGCGGTATATCTGGTGTTGGTGAGACTAGGATTGGTATGCGTGGATACCTACGAGGACCATTTCCGTATGTCACTACATTTCACTTATCTTTTCATGTTGTTTTTATGCTCCTTTCTGTGTTTACCATGTATCATTGCTCCTTATGATCATATTGTTTATTGTCTTTACTAACTAGTATCTTGGTTTTTGTTCATAGGTATGGCGGCGTATCAACCCAACAAGGCAACAACAAAGTGGGTGGAGGAGAAGGATGCGGCCGGTGAGGAGGAGGGGTTGTGGGAGAGGGCTGCAAAGAAGTTAAGAGAGGAGGATGCAGCCAAAGCAGAGAGGAAGAAGCAAGAGGCAGCTGAAGCAAAGATTAAGGAGCGCATGCAAATGCTAACTGACTATAGCAACTACCAAGCTAGGTTGAAGAGGGAGGAAAATATGAGGAATGAGAAGCGTCAAAAGGATTTTGAAGCTGGCTGCAGGAAGTTGTGGGCAGAGGAGGCTGCAAAGAAAGAGTGGGCGTGCCAACACCTCTGGTGGGACCACATCATCATCCTCTGAATGGGCCCTCAAGGTAATGTCATCATCGTCCATACGAGCTCCCGAGGTAGTAGAATCGTCCAGATTGGCATCCGGGGTCACGGATATGGATGGCTGCGCATAATCGGGGTCACGACAACCTAAAATGTTGGACAATCGCCACAACCTTCGGCCCTGCCGCTGTCATATTGACAGATGAATGAGAAATATACTTAGCAAAGAGTAAGGAAGTAGGAGATGTTGAAATATGAAAAAGCACCTTGATGAAAAGTCGGAGTGCAGATTCTCCCTTTTCCCCTCTATGGGTTGTGTCTAGAATAGCCTCGGTTTCGTCAGCCTGTTTCTTGACCTCCTTGCGCTATTGATGAAATGAAAACGGCATCTACATAAGTAACAAAGGAGTAAAGATGTGTACTACTGTCCATAGATAACAAAGGAGTGCACACTTACCACAAAGTTGAGAACTGGAGCAAAAGGGGTTTGGTACCCTTCCCGGATAAGCTTGTTGTAATCATACTGGGGAACTTGATAAAATGAAGTGGGATCTTCCAAGATGTCCTCCTCAAAAGGTGGCGGACAAATCTCCACACGAGTATTCTCCTGAAACCATCGATTGTAGTTGTTAAACGCTAGTGGACAATACTCGCAAAGCTGGGCTCATGGCATTTTCTTAGCTTCCTCCACACAATGCAAAAACATTTTGACGTAATTCTTATGGTGCTTATCCCAATCGTTGACCTTTCGCTGCCTCCTGCTATCCAACCTACATGTTAAAGACCTCATTGTTAGCATCATTTAAAGTTGGTCGAATGTATTATTTATGCTTTGTTACCTATGAAGTTGTGTGTCCGTTTCCACCCACTCTGGTGGGTGACCCTGAAACAACCCAAATTGACGTAACACACGATGCGGGAGATGGAACTCTACCGCCCAATTGCATATCAGTGGGCACCACATAAGCCAAAGATGTTTTTCCTGCAAGCACATTGGATTGAGCTCAAAATCGAATGCATTACCAAAGCTCTCCCCGACACCATATGGCTGCCATTCCAACTGCAACAATGTTCATGTTTTCCTTTCATGTAGAGGAGTCAAGTTATTGATGTATTGTCAATGTTTACCTACTCGGGCGGTAAGCGAATCCATCTCGTTGGTGTACTGCCTGTACATAATGTTCACATCGCTTGTCATCTCCGAAACCACGTCCCACTTGTAAGCCCAAGTAGGAAGCCATATGGGGTTGTCTTGGTCATTCCAGTCCTTGAACGTTACCTCTCTAAGGCGCCCAACTGGAAGGCGTTCCCAACTCCATTCAGATAGTAGGAGCATCAACCACCAATGCAGCCATCTTTTGAGGACCTACAACAAGCATCGTCCAACTGAACGCCAAGCCAAACATGTATCAGTTAAGTACAATAATGAAATCTAAACAAAAACTAAGTAAAAAACCTTTAGTTACCTGCCGGTACAAGTAGGCCAATGCCGCCGACCCCCAACTGAACTTGTGGTCGAGGACCGTCAACGCCTTCAGCCACATCCATTGAGCATTCTTGCCGCCAGCGTCAGCGAACATAGTCCTAGAGATAACATACCACATGTACACGCGAGCATAAGTCTCAATCACATCTTCAGTGGCGCCTTGAGGACAATTCACAAAGTTGGCTATGATCCATTTGAAAGGAGCGCCGGCAGGGACTCGGTCTTTCTTCTCTCCGTCAGCTGGTTCCGGCTCCGCAGGAGACATACGAATAAGGGCCTCCACTTGTTGGTGCCATCCCTCTGAATCAGTGCTCATACAAAGAGGCTTCCCCTCGATTGGAAGTGCGGTGATCATGGAAACATCTTGAAGAGTCATGGTCATCTCTCCGGTACGGAGGTGGAAATTGTGGGTCTCCGGCCTCCACCGATCCGTAAGTACGGTGATTGCCGCCGCGTTCAGGTCCGGCGTCGACCGGCTCACAAGTTGAATGAAAGGAAGGAGTCCTGTCTTCTCGATGTACGGTGTGTATCGCTCATCGTACGACACGGCAGTCGACGCCCCGTGGGACCGAATCTTGAGGGGCGCAAGATTCTGCAAGCATACAAGTGATATGATTATGGTTTCATCTTTTCAAATAAACAAAATATATAAACTACCAACTAGTATGCTATCATTACCATTTTCTTCACCGACATCAAACAGGACCGGTGTTCAACGTCATAGTAATCATCCAAAAGCCACACCATCCTACATATTTCAAGATAATTACATGAGTTATACAATACAATTCATCAACAAATACATCTGAAAAATGATACCACAAAATGGACAAATCATACATATGTTCATACAAAATGGTACCACAAATGAACAAATCATACATATGTTCCACATATGTTCATACATATATTCATCTAATATATATTCATGTAAACAATGATACATATGTTTCACAAAATGGTAGCACAAATGAACAAATCATATAGGAAGACTCATTTGAATAATCACCTACTCAGATACGAATCCTCATTTCGAGTCCAAACAAATCTTGCCTATCATCCTAACTTACACAATCTGAAAAAATTGATACATTTTTTGGATAGAAAGATGGGAAACGGAGAAGATTACCTTCAAAAACGTTTTGAGGAAGAAATCCACAGATCTGGCCAATTTCGAAGAGGGGATTTCGAGGAGGAGAGAAGCCTGTCACCGCCGCCGCCGCCCTGAATGGAAGGAGGAGTGGGGGAGGGAGGGGGAGGGGGAGGCCCGCGACTGCATAAGTGGCAGTGTGGCGCCTAAGGGAAAAACGCCACACATGTAATGTGTGACGCCATCCCTTAGGCGTCACACATCGGCGTAGTGGGGTCGGGCCCGTGCCACAGTGCGCCAGCGTGGCCGGGGTGTGGCGCCTGAGGCGAAGGCGCCATACAGTGCAGTGTGGCGCCTTTCTGTCGGGCGCCACACATAAAAGTTAGCCCGACGAATTTTTTCGACGAACAGTTCACCTCGTGAATTCCTTTCAACCTTAGGTTAAATTTGTCAAAATTGCCGGGACGGCAACAACATGCTCTCGTGGCCGAGAACACGTGCATGATGTAGACCTAGCTAGCCACCCAACCCAAGTGAAGTCGAGGCCTATGCATGCATGTGCAAATCGATAAGGAAGAATAGCCTACTTGCATGGTTTTCCAGCCTACTCATTGATCGATTGCTAATTGATCCAGATTCAGATCCATCCACGAACCACCGAGCTAGAGCTCGCGCTATGGATGGGCCGGCCGGCGAGAAGCCGCACGCGGTGTGCCTGCCGTTCCCGACGCAGGGGCACATCACGCCCATGACCAAGCTGGCCAAGCTCCTCCACTTCAAGGGCTTCCACATCACCTTCGTCGCCACCGAGTACAACCACCGCCGCCTCGTCCGCACCCGCGGCCCCAGCGCCGCCGCGGGCCTCCCCCGCGGCTTCCGCTTCGCCACCATCCCCGACGGCCTGCCCTCGTCGCCACACGCCGACGCCGACGCCACGCAGGACCCGGCGGCCCTCGCCTACTCCACCATGACCACCTGCCTCCCCCACCTCAGGAACCTGCTTGCTCGCCTCAACAGCACGGCCGGGGCGCCGCCGGTCACGTGCGTCGTGGCGGACAACCTCATGAGTTTCGGCGTGGACGCCGCAAGGGAGCTCGGCGTCCCCTCCGTGCTCTTCTGGACGGCCAGCGCCTGCGGCTACATGGGGTACCGCAACTTCCGCCCTCTCATCGACCACGGCATCATCCCCCTCAAAGGTATCCTAATCCTTCCTAGCCATTCCTGCAAAATTTTGACTGTCCCAGCAATCCTCACCCATCTTTTTTTGCAGATGAAGAGCAGCTGACGAACGGGTTCATGGACATGCCGGTGGACTGGGCGCCCGGGATGAGCAAGCACATGCGGCTCAAAGACTTCCCGACGGTCCTCCGCACCACGGACCGCGACGACCCCGTGCTCGCCTTCAAGCTGCACCATGTGGAGCGCGCCGACGCCGCGGACGCCTTCATCATCAACACCATGGACGAGCTCGAGCTGGCGGCGCTCGACGCCATGCGCGCCGTCATACCGGCCATCTACACCATCGGCCCGCTCAACTCCCTCACCGACCAAATCGTCCCCCTCACGGACCCCCTGCGCACGGTGAGCTCCGGCCTCTGGAAAGAGGACCACACCTGCCTGCAGTGGCTCGACGGCCGGAGGCCCCGTTCCGTGGTGTACATGAACTTCGGGAGCGTGACCGTCATGAGCAGGCACGAGCTGGTGGAGTTCGCGTGGGGGCTGGCGAACAGCGGCCACGAGTTCCTCTGGATCGTCAGGCCGGACATTGTGAAGACCGAGGGCACCGCCGCCGCCGCCGTGCTGCCCCCCGAGTTCCTGGAGGCCACCAAGGACAGGGGCCTCCTGGCGAGCTGGTGCGACCAAGAGGCGGTGCTGCGGCACGAGGCGGTCTGCCTGTTTCTCACGCACAGCGGGTGGAACTCGACGGTGGAGGGCCTCTGCGGCGGCGTGCCGATGATGTGCTGGCCATTCTTCGCCGAGCAGCAGACCAACTGCCGGTACAAGTGCGTCGAGTGGGGGGTGGGCATGGAGATCGGTGACAATGTGCGGCGGGAGGTGGTCAAGGAGAGGATCATGGAGGCCGTGGGTGGGGAGAAGGGCAGGGAGATGAAGAAGAGAGCCGCGGAGTGGAGGGAGGTGGCTATCCGGTCCGTGGCGACATCGCTGACTAATCTTGACTCGATGATCAATGATGTGTTGCTAGTATCTGGTAAGAACCATTAGCAGTTTTTCTTTCGAACTTGATTCATCACTGATCAAACACGATCAGTATCTGGTATAAAAACAGTCAGGGCATCTCTAACCGATCTCCTGTAATCGGGTTAGTGGAGTATATTTAGTTTTTTGTTTTATTAACTGGCACCTAGTCGATCTCCAATCCTGCGTAACGAAGTATAATTTATTAATTTTACTTCTCTCGTTAAAATATTTCCCTATTTATACGCACTCTCTCCTTCCTCGAGTAAAATGACGCGGCTCTCCTCTGTTGCCTCTCCCTTCCCTCCCGTGCCGCATCTTGGCCCCGCCGCCCTTCCTACCCCCTCCCCTTCGTGCCGGCACCGACCTGCCGCCGGGAAAGCCTTGTACGCCTCCGCCGCTGTCCTCCACCACCTCCTCGTCCCGCCGCCGACCAAAAATTACACTGCACAATAAGACATGCATGAACCCATGGACTTCTCAAGAATGGCTACTCTCCTTCCCCGAACCGAGCAAAAGATGCAATTTCTTGAAGGATAAATAATAATAGTCAATATAAATTTAAATTATCCCAAACACTTAGTCGCAAAACATTAAGCACCTTCCATGATGAAAGGATGATCGTGCTTTCTTGGATAGGAGAGATGCTACACTCACGGGAAGATTTTTCTTGAGTTTTACAGGGTGATTAGCTGGCATAAAGTAATTGGAAGAGTAGGGGAAGGAGGCCCCACACCTCCTGGAAATCAGGGGGGGGGGGGGGCAAAGATTAGTTAAGGAACGAATCCCGTAAACTGCCCGTATTACTCCATGTGTGTAGTATTATGCCTTGGATAGACAGTTAACGCTTCAACGCTTGCTATTCTTGTATACTCCCTTCGTTTCGGTGTATAGGTCATTTTAGGTTGTGCACCGCGACCAAGACGAAGATGACTTATACACCGAGACGGAGGGAGTATTTGTGCTTCATTATCATTAATGCTGAAACATTAGTGAGATGTGTTCATCATTATGTCAGATAAGACGAATTACCGCCATCAAAGTAGTAAATAACTTTAAAATAGTATCTAAAGTCAAATGTATATGTTATCTTAAAAATTTCTGAAGGGATGATAGTTACTCCACACAGATCCCGAGTTTGGTTATGTTATTTAGCCACATGAATATTATGGGCAGTCAACTATCGGTTTCTTTTACCCTTTGAGCAACAAACTATGAGACATACACGTCACATTCCAACAAACTATGCTACATCATTGTTGACCTGTGATACCAACCATAAGACCGAGACATTTGGTTCTATGATAACGACAACAAAGTAGAAAAGAAGAATACTGAAACAACTTGCCAATTATTGTAACATTTGGTTCTGTCATAGTAACAACCAAATGAAGAGAATGTTGAAACAACTTACCAATTAACAAGGGTTTGAGTTCTCTCCTCTCATCGAGCGAACTGAACATAATGGGAGGTTTTATTGTTTGGCTACTCCACACGTATATCCTGGAGTTGGAAGTTGGGACCATGAGAGTGAATTTTTATGTTGACAGAGATACTTGAACAAGAGCCTTTTATGTCGAAAGAGATGCTTGAACTAACACAATGTTCTGTTTTTGAACAAGTTGAATTGATTATCAACGTGCATAGTTTTTTTAAGAAAGGAGGCGCTTGCCTAGATTTAAATTAAGTGTCGGTGTCAAAACCAGCGGATCTCGGGTAGGGGTTCCCGAGTTGTGAGACTAGAATCAATGGTAATAGGAGACAAGGGAGACAAAGTTTACCCAGGTTTGGGCCCTCCTATGGAGGTAATACCTTACGTCCTGCTTGATTGTATTGATGATGTATAGGTTACAGAGTCGATCTACCTCGAGATCAATAGCTAAAACCCTAGATGAGTTGTTCTCTATCTATAACCTAAAACCATCCGGCTTATATAGTCACCGAGGGTACCTAGGGTTTACACATGGTCGATCACACGCCAAAGAGATAAACATGCCTATTCGCTACATCAAACGTGGAGGACAAGCCACGATTCCCGAAGCTTCCTTCCTGGAGATAAGGCCTTCAATCGATCCAATACTCGGCAAACGGCTCATACAGTCCGGCCCATAAGAAATAGGTCGGCCTCCTGAGGACCCCTTAATCCAGGACTCCCTCAGCAGCCCCCGAACTTGCCTCCAACGCCAAGGGTCTCATTTTCAGCTGGTTTGTATAGTCAGAGTCTTCGTCTTGCGAGGTGAGTTCTTCCCGCCGAGTTTAGTTTGGCCTCCGATGACATGTAGTTTTCCGATTAGAAGCGCGTTCGAACACCGTGCATAGGTCAGCCCAGAAGGCCAAGCGTCAAGGAGTAAAACAATGTTCCTTGATGACCTTTCTGACGAAAGGTCACGGCCCACCACGACCGCTAAACCAGCTGCAACACTATTCACGGTTCGAGGCCGTTATCAGCACGACCCATCAATGCACAGACCTTGCCCCGTTTTATACGGGATATGTTTAATCATGCACGTGCAATGACACACACGTCTCGGAAAGCGGAGGGATTCATGGCGCAACAAAGGGAGGCCAAATAGCGATAAGCCTCATAAAAGGGAAAGAAAACCCCAAGGCTTAACCACGCTCCCCATTCGCACCCTCTGCTTCCCCATCCTCCCGAGCTTCCATAGCGCAGATCTAGGTCTTCCACCACACCTTCTCCGAGCTAATCCACGGCGGGTTCCGGCTCCAATGGCAAGTGGGAGGCCTCCACGGTCACCGACCAAGACATCCGGGACCTTAAGACTACCGGCTACCTCCCTGCCAAAATCTTCAACCGCGTGCCGGAGAAGGGACAGGTGATCCCCACCTCCAAGCCAGGCGAAAGGATGGTCTTTATTCCCCACTTCATCCGGGGACTGAGCTTCCCGCTCCACCCTTTCGTTAGGGGGCTCATGTTCTTCTATGACCTTGACTTCCACGACCTCCCGACGAACTCCTTCATGCACATATCGGCCTTCATCATCGTCTGCAAGGCCTTCTTGCGAGTCGAGCTACACTTTGGACTTTGGCTCAAGATTTTTAACATCAAGCCAAAGTGTGTCGCAGGCGAACACGCCGACTGCGGCAGGGCTGTCATTAGAAAACTCTCATGTGTTGGATTGCCATCCGGCACCTTCATCGACACTGTCAAACTCTAGCAGAAAGAGTGGTTTTACATCACCGAGCCAAGGGAGGAAGGCCGAGCTGCACCAGCCGAATTCAGATCTGGTCCCCTCACCAGATTGACCTCGTGGCTTCGAAAGGGCCTCAACTGGGGGTCGGACAAGGATGTGGACAACCTGCAGAAGCGCATCGCCTCCAAGGTCAGGAACGATATCACACTGACCAACGTGGTTCGGGTAGCATCCTCCCCTACCAATGCCGGGATACTCCTATTGGAAATATGCCCTAAAGGCAATAATAAATTAGTTATTATCATATTTCCTTGTTCATGATAATCGTTTATTATCCATGCTATAATTGTATTGATCGGAGACTTAAATGCATGTGTGGATACATAGACAAAACCATGTCCCTAGTATGCCTCTAATGGACTAGCTCGTTGATCAAAGGATGGTTAAGGTTTCGTAGCCATGGACATGAGATGTCATTTGATAACGGGATCACATCATTAGGAGAATGATGTGATGGATAAGACCCAAACTACAAACATAGCATATGATCTTGTCAGTTTATTGCTACTGTTTTCTGCATGTCAAGTATATGTTCCTATGACCATGAGATCATGCAACTCACGGATATCGGAGGAGTGCCTTGTGTGTATCAAACGTCGCAACATAACTGGGTGACTATAAAGGTGCTCTACAGGTATCTCCGATGGTGTCTGTTGAGTTGGCATGGATCGAGACTGGGATTTGTTACTCCGTGTAACGGAGAGGTATCTCGGGGCCCACTCGGTAATGCAACATCACAATAAGCCTTGCAAGCAATGTGACTAATTGGTAGTTGCGGGATCTTGTATTACGGAACGAGTAAAGAGACTTGCCGGTAACGAGGTTGAACTAGGTATGGAGATACCGACGACCGAATCTCGGGCAAGTAACATACCGAAGAACAAAGGGAACGATATACGGGATTAACTGAATCCTTGACATAGAGGTTCGACCGATAAAGATCTTCGTAGAATATGTAGGAACCAATGTGGACGTCTAGGTCCTGCCATTGGTTATTGACCGTAGAGGTGTCTCGGTCATGTCTACATAGTTCTCGAACCCGCAGGGTCTGCACACTTAAGGTTTGGTGACGTTTCGGTAGTGTAGAGTTATGTATGGTGGTGACCAAAGGTTGTTCGGAGTCCCGGATGAGATCCCGGACGTCACTAGGAGCTCCGGAATGGTCTGGAGGTAAAGATTCATATATAGGAAGTCCCAGTTTGGTTTCCGAAAAAGTTTCGGGCTCATCGGTAGTGTACCGGGAGTATCGGTATTGTACCGGGAGTGCCGGTAGTGTACCGGAGGACCTCCGGGAGGGGTATTTCAACCCCAAGAGGTCCATGGGCTGTGGGAGAATAATAACCAGCCCTTAGTGGGCTGGGAAAACAGCCACAAAGGCCCATGGCGCAGGAGAGAAAGTCCTAAAGCAAAAAGTGGAAAATCAGCCAATAGGAGGCAATCCTACTCCAACTAGGATTGGAGGTGAAGTAGGATTGCTCCCACCTCCTATTTCGGCCGACCCAAAGGCCTTGGCTGCCTCTCCTCTCCTCTCCTCCTATATATACTAGTGGATTGGGTGGTTTTTGGACACAATTTCCGGCCACGTGCGACCCGTTTCACCGGTGCACAGTTTCTCCTCTAGATCGATTTTCCGCAGCGCTTAGGCGAAGCCCTGCCGGAATCACTCCACCACCATCACCGGAGCGCCGTCACGCTGCCAGTGAACTCTCTCTCCTCTCCACCTCCTCTCGCTGGATCGAGACGGTGGAGATCGTCATCAAGCTGCACATGTGCTGAACGCGGAGGTGCCGTCCGTTCGGCGCTAGATCGGAAGGACCGTGATCGAGATCGCGAGACAGTTCGTGATGAGATCGCGGAACGGATCGTGATGAGTTCGCGGGACAGATCGTGATCAAGATCGTGATCAAGATCGTGATCAAGATCGTGAGACGGATCGTGATGAGATCGCGGGACGGATCGTGATGAGTTCACGGGACGGATCGTGATTGGATCGCGGGACGGATCGTGATGAGATCGCGGGACGCTCGGTGATTTGGATCGCGAAGATGTTCGACTACACCAACCGCGTTTCTTAACGCTTCCCGCTTAGCGATCTACAAGGGTATGTAGATCCACTCTCCCTCTCGTAGATGCTCATCACCATGGATAGGTTTGCGTGTGCGTAGGAAAATTTTTGTTTCCCATGCGACGTTCCCCAACAGTGGCATCATGAGCTAGGTTGATGGTTCGATGAGATCTCGAGTAGAACACAAAAGGTTTGTGGGCGTTGATGCTTAGATTGCTTCCTCCCTTGGTCGTATTTTGGTTCAGCGGGATTGTGAGATGAAGCGGCCCGGACCAACATTACTCGTACGCTTACGAGAGACCGGTTCCCTCGACGCAACTTGTTGCCTAGATGGCTTGCGGGTGACTGTTTCTCTCACTTTAGTTGGATCGGATTCGACAAAGGCGGTCCTTGAGAAGGTTGAAAAGCAAACTAGTGTATCACCGTTGTGGTTTATGCGTAGGTGAGAATCATTCTTGCTAGATACCCATAGCAGCCATGTAAAATATGCAACAACAATTAGAGCACGTCTAACTTGTTTTTGCAGGGTATGTTGTGATGTGATATGGCCAATTACATGATGAGATATATGTGATGTATGAGATGATCATGTGATGTATAGATTATCACGACTTGCATGTCGATGAGTACGGCAACCGGCAGGAGCCGTAGGGTTGTCTTTAATTATTGTATGACCTGCGTGTCAATCATTAAGCGCTATGTAATGCTTTACTTTATCGCTACGGTAGCAATAGTAGTAGAAGCATGCAGGGCGTGACAACCCCAATGGCAACACATTGATGGAGATGAAGACGATGGAGATCATGGTGTTGTGCCGGTGACGATGGAGATCATGCCGGTGTTTCGAAGATGGAGATCTTAAACACAAGTTCATGGCCATATCATGTCACTTATGAATTGCATGAGATGTTAATCCTTTTATGCACCTTGTTTTGCTTAGTACGGAGGTAGCATTATAAGGTGATCCCTCACTTGAATTTCAAGATGAATTGTGTTCTCCCCAAGTGTGCACCGTTGCGAAAGTTCGTCGTGTTGAGACACCACGTGATGATCGGGTGTGATAGACTCTACGTTCACATACAACGGGTGCAAGCCAGATTTGCACGCGCAGAACACTCGGGTTAAACTTGACGAGCCTAGCATGTACAGACATGGCCTCGGAACACGAGAGACCGAAAGGTCGAACATGAGTCATATAGTAGATATGATCAACATAATGATGTTCACCATTGCAGCCACCTCAACTCATGTGATGATCGGACTTGAGTTGGTGAATTTGGATCATGTATCACTCGAATGATCGGAGGGATGTCAATTTGAGTGGGAGTTCTTAAGTAATATGATTAATTGAACTCATTATCATGAACATAGTCAAAGTGTCTTTGCAAATTATGTTGTAGATTACTAGCTCGCGCTGTAGCTCCCTTGTATTTTTATATGTTCCTAGAGAAATAGAATTGAAAGATGTTGGTAGCAAAATTGCGGACTGGGTCCGTGATCTGAGGATTGTCCTCATTGCTGCACAGAAGGCTTATGTCCTTAATGCACCGCTCGGTGTGCCACCCCCTCTAGCGTCGTCTATAGATGTTGTGAACATCTAACATGCACGTTTCGATGACTACTTGATAGTTTAGTGCGTCATGCATTACGGCTTAGAATTGAGGCTCCAAAATGCTTTGAACGTCACGGAACATATGAGATGTTCTAGGAGAAGAGATTGTGATCTCAGGCTCGTGCCTTTGTTGCGAGATATGAGATCTCCAACAAGATTCTTTGCTTGTAAGATGAAGGAGAATAGCTCAATCGTTGAGCATGTACTCAGATTGTCTGGGTACTACAATCGCTTGAATCAAGTGGGAGTTGATCTTCCAGATAAGATAGTGATTGATATAGTTCTCCAAGTCACTGTCACTAAAGCTACTAGAACTTAGTGATGAACTATAATACACCAGGGATAGAAGTATTGATCCCTGCGCTGTTCGCGATGTTTGACACCACGAAGGTAGAAATCAAGAAGGAGCGTCAAGTGTTGATGGTTAATCAAACCACTAGTTTCGAAAAGGGCAAGAGCAAGGAGGGAAACTTCATGGATAGCAAGTCAGTTGCTGCTCCAGTGAAGCAACCCAAAGTTGAACTCAAACCCGAGACTAAGTGCTTCTATTATGAGGTGAGAGGTCGCTGAAGCGGAACAACCCTAGATACTTGGTAGATAAGAAGGCTGGCAACATCGACAGAAGTATATTTGATATACGAGTTATTGATGTGTACCTTGCTAGTACTCCTAGTAGCACCTGGGTATTGGATACCGGTTCGGTTGCTAAATGTTAGTAACTCGAAATAAAAGCTACGGAATAAACGGAGAACTAGCTAAGGGTGAGGTGACGATGTGTGTTGGAAATGTTTCCAAGGTTGATGTGATCAACATCGCACGCTCTCTCTACCTTCAGGATTAGTGACGAACCTAAATAAATGTTATTTGGTGTTTTGCGTTGAGCATGAACATGATTAGATCATGTTTGTTGCAATACGGTTATTCATTTAAGTCAGAGAATAATAGTTATTCTGGTTACATGAATAATACCTTCAATGGTCATGCACCCAGTGAGAATGGTTTGTTGAAATCTTGATCGTAGTAGTACACATGTTCATAACGTTGATGTCAAAAGATACAAAGTTAATAATGATAGTACCACATACTTGTGGCACTGCCGCTAAATGTCATATTGGTATAAAGCGCATGTAGAAACTCCATGCTGATGGATATTTGGACTCATCGATTTCGAATCGGTTGAGACATGCGAACCATGCCTCTTGGGCAAGATGACTAAAGGACCCCGTTGGATGGAGCGGGCAAGTGATTCATTGGAAATGATACATGTTGATGTATGCAATCTAGTGAGTCTTCTAGCGTGCAGTGGATATCGTTATTTTCTTACCTTCACTGATGATTTGAGTAGATATAGTGTATATTTACTTAATGAAACACAAGTCTGAATCGTTTGAAAGGTTCAAGCAAATTCAGAGTGAAGTTTAAAGATCATCGTGACAAGAAGATAAAAATGACCGCAATATGATCGTGGAGGTGAATATCTGAGTTACGAGTTTGGCATACAACTTAAGACAACGTGAAATTTGTTTCACAACTAACGCCACCTAGAACACCATGGTGTGATGGTGTGTCCGAACATCATAGTCATGCTCTATTGATATAGTGCATACTGTGATGTCTCTTATCGTTTTACTACTATAATTTTTGGGGTTATGCATTAGAGACAACTACATTCACTTTAAATAGGGCATCATCTAAATCCGTTGAGATGACACCGTGTGAATTATGGTTTGATAGAAACCTAAGCTGTCATTTCTTAATGTTTGGGGCTGCGATGCTTGTGTGGAAAATGTTTTCACATAATAAGCTAGAACCCAAAGCGGACAATTGTATCTTCATAGAATACCCTAAGAACAGATGGGTATGCCTTCTATCTCAGATCCGAGTGCAAAGTGTTTGTTGCTAGAACTGGGTCCTTTCTCGAGAAAAAGTTTCTCTCGAAAGAATTGAGTGGGAGGAAGATAGAACTTGATGAGGTTGTTAAACCTTTGTTCAACCAGAGAGTAGCGCAACGCAGAAAGATGTTTCTGTGAAGCCTACGTTAGTTGAAGAGGAAGTTAATGATGATGATCATGAAGCTTCAGGATCAAGTTACTATCGAACTTCGTAGGTCGACAAGGATGTGTACTGCTCCTGAGCGGTACGACAACTCTGTCTTGGAGGTCATGTTGTTGGACAACGATGAACCTACGAGCTATGGAGAAGAGATGATGGGCCCGGATTCCGACAAATGGTTGGAGGCCATGAAATCCGAGATAGGATCCATGTATTAAAACCAAGTGTAGACTTTGGTAGACTTGCTCGTTCGACGGCAGGTCGTTGAGTACAAATGGATCTTTAAAATGAAGACAGACACTGATGGTGAATGTCACTATTTGTAAAGCTCGACTTGTTGCAAAGATGTTTGTGACAAGTTCAAGGAGTTGACTACGATGAGACTTTCTCACTCGTAGCGATGCTAAAAGTCTGTTGGAATTATGTTAGCAGTTGCTGTGTTTTCAATTATGAAATCTGGCAGATGGATGTCAAAACATCGTTTCCTTAATGGTTTACTTGAGGAAAGGTTGTATGTGATACAACCAGAAGGTTTTGTCAGGCCTAAGGATGCTAAAAGGTGTGCAAGCTTTGGTGATCCTTCCATGGACTGAAGCAAGCATCTCGGAGTTGGAATATACGCTTTGATGAGGTGATCAAAGTTTTGATGTTTATACAAAGTTTATGAGAAACTTGTATTTGCAATAAAGTGAGTGGGAGCACTATAGAATTTCTGATAAGTATATGTGGATGACATATTGTTGTTCAGAAATAATGTAGAGTTTCTGGAAAGCATAAAACGGTTATTTGGAAAGTGATTTTCAAAGGAAGACCTGGATAAAGCTACCTAATTGTTGAGCATCAAAATCTATAGAGATAGATCAAGATGCTTGATGAGACTTTCAATGAGTGCATACCTTCACAAGATTTTGAAAGAGTTCAAAATGGACCAGCCAGAGAAATAGTTCGCGTCTGATTTGTAAGGTGTGAAGTTGAGTGAGACTCAAAGCTCGACAATGGCAGAAGAAAGAGAAAGGACGAACGTCGTCCCCTATGCCTTAGCCATAGGCTCTATATTATGCCATGCTATGTACCGCACCTATATGTGCCTTGCCATGAGTCTGTCAAGGGGTACAAGAGTGGTCCAGGAGTGGATCACTGGACAGCGGTCGGAATTATCCTTAGTAACCAGAGGACTAAGGAAATGTTTCTTGATTATGGAGGTGATAAAGAGTTCGTCGTAAAGAGTTACGTCGATGCAAGCTTTAACACCTATCCGGATGACTAGTAGTAGCAATCTGGATACGTATAGTGGAGAAGCCATTTGGAAATAGTACCAAGTGGAGTGTGGTAGCAGTGTTTACGGTTTGACATAGAGATATGCAAAGTACACACGGATCTGAATATCGCAGACCCGTTGACTATAAGACCTCTCTCACATGCAAAGCATGATCGAGCCCCAGAACTCATTGGGTGTTAGATTCATAACAATGCGAATCACATGGTGATGTGAACTAGATTATTGACTCTAGTGCAAGTGGGAGACTGTTGGAAATATGCCCTAGAGGCAATAATAAATTAGTTATTATCATATTTCCTTGTTCATGATAATCGTTTATTATCCATGCTATAATTGTATTGATCGGAGACTTAAATGCATGTGTGGATACATAGACAAAACCATGTCCCTAGTATGCCTCTAATGGACTAGCTCGTTGATCAAAGGATGGTTAAGGTTTCCTAGCCATGGACATGAGATGTCATTTGATAACGGGATCACATAATTAGGAGAATGATGTGATGGATAAGACCCAAACTACAAACATAGCATATGATCGTGTCAGTTTATTACTACTGTTTTCTGCATGTCAAGTATATGTTCCTATGACCATGAGATCATGCAACTCACGGATATCGGAGGAGTGCCTTGTGTGTATCAAACGTCGCAACGTAACTGGGTGACTATAAAGGTGCTCTACAGGTATCTCCGATGGTGTCTGTTGAGTTGGCATGGATCGAGACTGGGATTTGTTACTCCGTGTAATGGAGAGGTATCTCGGGGCCCACTCGGTAATGCAACATCACAATAAGCCTTGCAAGCAATGTGACTAATTGTTAGTTGCGGGATCTTGTATTACGGAACGAGTAAAGAGACTTGCCGGTAACGAGGTTGAACTAGGTATGGAGATACCGACGATCGAATCTCGGGCAAGTAACATACCGAAGAACAAAGGGAACGATATACAGGATTAACTGAATCCTTGACATAGAGGTTCGACCGATAAAGATCTTCGTAGAATATGTAGGAACCAATGTGGACGTCCAGATCCCGCCATTGGTTATTGACCGTAGAGGTGTCTCGGTCATGTCTACATAGTTCTCGAACCCGCAGGGTCTGCACACTTAAGGTTCGGTGACGTTTCGGTAGTGTAGAGTTATGTATGGTGGTGACCGAAGGTTGTTTGGAGTCCCGGATGAGATCCCGGACGTCACGAGGAGCTCCGGAATGGTCCGGAGGTAAAGATTCGTATATAGGAAGTCCCAGTTTGGTTTCCGGAAAAGTTTCGGGCTCATCGGTAGTGTACCGGGAGTATCGGTATTGTACCGGGAGTGCCGGTAGTGTACCGGAGGACCTCCGGGAGGGGTATTTCGACCCCAAGAGGTCCATGGGCTGTGGGATAATAATAACCAGCCCTTAGTGGGCTGGGAAAACAGCCACAAAGGCCCATGGCGCAGGAGAGAAAGTCCTAAAGCAAAAAGTGGAAAATCAGCCAATAGGAGGCAATCCTACTCCAACTAGGATTGGAGGTGAAGTAGGATTGCTCCCACCTCCTATTTCGGCCGACCCAAAGGCCTTGGCTGCCTCTCCTCTCCTCTCCTCCTATATATACTAGTGGATTGGGTGGTTTTTGGACAGAATTTCCGGCCACGTGCTACCCGTTTCACCGGTGCACAGTTTCTCCTCTAGATCGGTTTTCCGCAGCGCTTAGGCGAAGCCCTGCCGGAATCACTCCACCACCATCACCGGAGCGCCGTCACGCTGCCGGTGAACTCTCTCTCCTCTCCACCTCCTCTCGCTGGATCGAGACGGTGGAGATCGTCATCAAGCTGCACGTGTGCTGAACGCGGAGGTGCCGTCCGTTCGGTGCTAGATCGGAAGGACCGTGATCGAGATCGCGAGACAGTTCGTGATGAGATCGCGGAACAGATCGTGATGAGTTCGTGGGACAGATCGTGATCAAGATCGTGAGACAGATCGTGATCAAGATCGTGAGACGGATCGTGATGAGATCACGGGACGGATCGTGATGAGTTCACGGGACGGATCGTGATTGGATCGCGGGACGGATCGTGATGAGATCGCGGGACGCTCGGCGATTTGGATCGCGAAGATGTTCGACTACACCAACCGCGTTTCTTAATGCTTCCCGCTTAGCGATCTACAAGGGTATGTAGATCCACTCTCCCTCTCGTAGATGCTAATCACCATGGATAGGTTTGCGTGTGCGTAGGAAAATTTTTGTTTCCCATGCGACATTCCCCAACAACTCCCCTATGGGCTCTTTGGCTCGACGATGAGCCCACGATTCGCCACCTCTTCTGCACTGCTCGGGAGAAGCTATGGAAGGTGCTTTTCAAGGCGTAGAAGGAGTGGCCAGCCGAGGAGGAAGATCAGGGTCTACACACCGATAAGCCTCCTACCGAGGTATAACATAATTTTGTTTGTTCGGCTCTATCTTTCCTCAAGAGGATCTAAAACCCCCTTCCGATCACTTTTGCAGAAATGATTGATCAAAGCCACGGTCATCGACTACTCGGTGCCTCAGCCCAAAGATGTCAGGTCTAGGCTGTTGGCAGAGATGCTCGTCAAGGCGCCTTACGAGGCGTCCACAAAGAAAGAGAAGAAGAAGAAACGAGGACGGGAAGGCCTTCACATCAGGGACTAGTCAATGGTTGTGTCTGAGGAAACCCATCCTCCTCGAATCAAGAGGAGCATGAGGATGAGGATGAGGGAGATGGCGATTCCCCCTCGCAAGAAAGAGGGCGGCATCATTAGATTCCACAGAGGATGTACCTCCTCCTACCCACAAGAAAGCACGTCAGATGCAGGTAATCCCGTCCGACGACAGTTCAGACTCGGATACCAAGTCCGATGACTTCGAGAGGGTTCCACGAAGGAACCTAAGGGTCAAGCCCCCATCTCGGAGGTAAGGATCTGAATACTCCCTCGGCTATCATCGATAGGTTTTGGGGGTTACTAACATGCGAGCATTTACCGATTATGCCGCCCACCGTGCATCCTCCCCACCGACTTGATTTCGGACGGGGAGACCCCGCCCGCTGATCTAGTGGAGAGTGGGAAGGCGTCGTACCCCACTCCTTCGGATGCCGCGAAGGACACCGCGGAGGTGTCATCCTAGCATGCTCCTATGGAGCCGGGCACCAGTGGTGGGGGAGACAATATCATGGTCGAGGCTAACGCCTCGGCCACCGAAGACAGGGGGCGGGACACCACCCAGATACCAAGGAGACCAGATGTGTAGATGTTCTGTCTCCTCCGAGGACCACTTCGGTGCGCACCACACCTCCGGGGGCTCCAGTTCAATCCCCGGTCATTGATCGGGTTGTCCGATCACCACCAGTCCCACTGACCAATGGGTGGCCGGCCATGGGGAAGGTTCTATCGAGCACCTCCATCTCTAAGGAGCACCGCACCCTTATGGGTGCGGTATTGTAGAGCATTCAGTCCGTTGACAACTGACTGAAGGAGGCCTTCAAGGGTCTCCTGACGGGCTTTCAGGTGAGCCACGCAAAACTTTATTTGTAAAATATTAGTTTCTTCGTGTTATCATTATATACATGGCAGCCCCCAAGCCCTAGGTGAGTTTTCAAAAAACTTACCTAGGGGTCAACCATGGGTCATTGTCCGAACTATATACCAAATTATATGTTCAGAATGTTCTAACCAGTCCTTAAGAAGACCGGCCGTGGAATCAGATTGATGTTAGTTCGGTAATTTTGAGCCCATGTAACCTGATAAGTATTTTCTTTTTGCAGGCTTCGTCATCGGTGGCGGTTGTGAATGCCGCCAAGCTAGACGAGCTAAATCAGAAGCTCAAAAGCTCCGAAGACGAGCTTGACGCTCTTAACAAGAGATTCGACGAGGCGCAAGGTAAGACTTATTCAGAATCCAAAAAATTGGTTATCCTATTATCGATACAGTATTCTTATTCTTGATGCTTTAGTCAGCCTTGGCGAAGGAAATGGAGAAGCTCAAGGCTGAGCTACAAAATGCGAAGTAGGAGGCTTCGGTTGAAAGGGCAGCGGCCGAACAAGCGGCCTCCGCGTTGTCAGCCTTAATAGCCACCAACGACAAGCATGAGGCTCACGTAGAGGAGATCCAACATGAGCTCAAGGATGCCGGTGATACATCTCCGTTGTATCTATAATCTTTCATTGTATCATGCCAATATTCTACAGCTTTGATATACTTTTGGCAAATTTTTATACTATTTTTGGGACTAACATATTGATCCAGTACCCAGTGCCAGTTCCTGTTTGTTGCATGTTTTTTGTTTTGCAGGAAATCCATATCAAATGAAGTCCACACGCGATAAAAACTTACGGAGATTTTTATTAGAATATATGTGATTTTTGGGAAAAGGAATCAACGCGAGACGATGCCCGAGGAGGCCACAAGCCTGCTAGGCGCGACCCACCCCCTGGCCACGCCTAGCAGGCTTGTGGACACCCCTTAAGTCAGTTGGAGCTCTCCTTTTTCTGCAAGGAAGATATTTTTACAATAAAAATCCCCTCAAAATTTCAGCCCAATCGGAGTTACGGATCTCCGGATATTTAAGAAACGGTGAAAGGCGAGAATCTGGGAGCTCAGAAACAGAAGGAAACAGAGAGAGATCCAATTTCGGAGGGGCTCTCGCCACTCCGCCGTCATGGAGGCCATGAACCAGAGCGGAAATCATTCTCCCTTCTAGGGGGAAGGTCAAGGAAGAAGAAGAAGGAGGGGGGCTCACTCCCCCTCTCTCCCGGTGGCGCCGGAACGCCGACGGGGCCATCATCGTGACAGCGATCTACTCCAAGAACTCCGTCCTCTTCACCAACACCTTCATCACCTTCCCCCATCTAACTACAGCGGTCCACTCTCCCGCAACCCGCTGTACTGTCTACTCGAACATGGTGCATTATGCTTCATATTATTATCCAATGATGTGTTGCCATCCTATGATGTCTGTGTAGATTTTTGTTGTCCTATTGATTGATTGATGATCATGATTGGTTTGAGTTGCATGTTTTATTATTGGTTCTGTCCTATGGTGCTCTCCATGTCGCACAAGCATGAGGGATCCTCGCTATAGGGTGTTGTAATGTGTTCTTGATTTGCCTATGGTGAGTTGCTTGAGTGACAGAAGCATAAACACGAGTAGGTGGGTTGTTGCATATGGGAGTAAAGAGGACTTGATACCTTATAATGCTATGGTTGGGTTTTACCTTAATGATGTTTAGTAGTTGCGAATTCTTGCTAGAGTTCCAATCATAAGTGCATATGATCCAAGTAGAGAAAGTATGTTAGCTTATGCCTCTCCCTCATATAAAATTGCAATAATGATGACCGGTCTAGTTATCGATTGCCTAGGGACAATTCCGCAACTACGACCACCACTTTTCCACACTCGTTAAACTAAATTAATTGTTTCTTTATCTTAGCAGCCCCTTGTTATTATTTACATGCTCTTTATTATCTTTCAAACCTATCCCGTTACACCTACAAAGTACTTCTAGTTTCATACTTGTTCTAGGTAAAGCGAACGTTAAGCGTGCGTAGAGTTGTATCGGTGGTCGATAGAACTTGAGGGAATATCTGTTCTACCTTTATCTCCTCGTTGGGTTCGACACTCTTACTCATTCAAAGAGGCTACAACTGATCCCCTATACTTGTGGGTTATCAAGACCTTTTTCAGGCGCCGTTGCCAGGGAGCAATAGCGTGCGGTGAATATTCTCGTGTGTGCTTGTTTGCTTTATCACTAAGTAGATTTTATTTGCTATTATTAACTTGTTTTCTATCTTTAGATATGGGTAGGAAATGCAAAATACCAAAAACATTAGATGTACTTGCTGCTCCAAAAGTTGAGGAACCACGAGTGTTCCGTACCACCGAAGAATATTACTTGGGTCATCTTCGATCCACTTGTGCTCGTGCTGAGAATACAACTAGATTATTTGAGGGAAAATCATTAAATGAGCATGCTCATTATGTGCAGCATCGCATATCTCAAAAAGGGAAACTCTTGTGGCATCAAATTAATACTTTGTGTTGCTATGCTTGGAATCTATGTGAAATTTATGATTTTACTTGTTGTTATAAAGAAGCTAAAAACACCTTCTCCCTACCAATGTGTGTTTAATGATAATGAAATATTATCCTCTTATGCCAAGGAGGCCTATTGCTATAATGATGTTGAACAAATTGAATAATTTGTTGCTTTTAAGGGTGCCTATGAAATTGCTTCTTTCATTGAAAAGTATGATGCTACTCTTTACAATTCTGAAAATTTTGCCATACTTCAATATTGCTATGAAAACTATGCTTCTAATGCTTATGTTAAAGATTTTATTGAAAGAATGACCTCTACCTTGGAAGAGACTAATATTTTGCAGGAATCTATGGAAGAGGAAGTTGCTGAAATTGTAAGCTCATTAGATGAAAAAGATGAGGAGGAAAACGAAGAACAAAAGGAGGAAGAGCGGATTAGCTACCTGTGCCCACCTTCTAATGAGAGTAACTCTTCAACTCATACATTGTTTAATTTCCCTTCGTGCTTACCGAATGATGAATGCTATGTTGATTGCTATGATCTCTTGGATTCTTTTGAAATATCCCTTTTTGATGAACTTGACGCTTGCTATGCTTGTGGCCATGATGCCAATAGGAATTATGCTTATGAATATGAACTTGCTATAGTTACTTATGTTAAACGTGAAATTGTTGCTATTTCACCCACACATGATAGTCCTATTATCTTTTTGAATTCTCCCAACTACACTATATAGGAGAAGTTTTCACTTATTAAGGATTATATTGATGGGTTGCGTTTTCCTATTGCACATGAGGATTTTAATGAATATAATATGCATGTTCTTGCTGATCCTAATTGCAATTATTATGATAGAGGAACTACATATTCACCTCTGTATGTTTCCGATACAACAAAATTGCAAGAAACTACGTATGCTATGCATTGGCCTTTGCTTGGTGTGAATGAATTGTTCTTGTATGACATGCCAATATATAGGAAGAGAGTTAGACTTTGTTGTTTCATGATATTTGTTACTCTATGGTCACTACTAAATTAAAAATCATTGTTGATTAAAATTGGCTTTGATATACCTTGGGATCCGGGTGGATCCATTACTTGAGCACTATATGCCTAGGTTAATGGCTTTAAAGAAAGTGCCGTCAGGGAGACAACCCCCAAGTTTTAGAGAGTCATTTTATTCTGTTGTGTGATTTTATTTAGTTTAAAAACAAAAAAAATAAAGTGGGGAGCTTAAAACCTTTTTAAAATGAAAGTGAAAGTGAGAAAGACGAGCAACGTTGAAGTGGGGGCTAACCTTGAACTTTGTTCATGCCCATGGAAACTTCGTGAATCTTGATTACAGAAACTTTTCAACAAAAATAATTATCCCCTTGTACTAATCCATTGTATTATAAAAATAATGTGCTAATAACTACCTTTAGGATGTTTAAATTGCTTGTTTGACATGTGCTGTGTAAAAAACAGAAACTTTTACTGCAGTGTTTGAATTTATGTATTTTACTGGAGCGCGCAAAAATTCTATTTTTTTACACAATACTGTTAAAAAAATTCTTGAACACATCATAATTTTTCAAAAGTTTTAGTGTTACAAAAGTATGGGTTATTAGCCGGCCATAAGTGCGAGGACCTTGAGCAGAAAGGCAAGGAGCAGGCCGCCGAACTATCCACCCTGAAAACCGAACTCCAAAAGGAGCGGGCGGATAGGAGGTTCTTCGTAGAGCAAGTTCGCCAGGCAAATGTTATAACGGATGGTAAGCCATACTTATTGCAGGGTGTCTTTGGTGATAGCAAGTTCGAGTTGCTTACCCAGGTGTGGCGTTCCTCAGGCACCTGCTCCGACCTCCAGAAGAGTGCAGAGGACACGAATCAGCTCTATGCTTCACGGGGAGAAGGGGATGAAGATCGTCTATTCTGGGCGCAATTTGAAGTCCACGAGCGCTCTCCTCTCCTTACTGGGCAGATGATGGAGCTGCATCGGATGGCAGAGCCGGCCATGAAGGATCTCTGTATCCGGCTATGGCCCAACGAGCCACTACCGGACAACTACTTCGGACTGGTGCAGAAGCTGGTCGACGCCGCGCCCCGGATCGCTGCACCGAAGCGCTCCTCCTGCATCGAAGGAGCTCGGATGGCCTTTGCAAAGGCCAAGGTGCACTGGCCGGGGCTTGATCCGATGAAGATATCCACTGCTCCTTGACGTCCACTACACAACCTTCTTCTTGTAGACTCGTGTTGGGCCTCCAAGCGTAGAGTTTTGTTGGACGGCGGCAATTTTCCCTCAAGTGGATGACCTAAGGTTTATCAATCCTTGGGAGGTGTAGGATGAATATGGCCTCTCTCAAACAATCCTGCAACCAAATAATAAAGAGTCTCTTGTGTCCCCAACACACCCAATACAATGGTAAATTGTATAGGTTCACTAGTTCGGCGAAGAGATGGTGATACAAGTGTAATACGGATGGTAGATATTGGTTTTTGTAATCTGAAAATATATAAAAAGCAAGGTAGAAAGAACAAAAGTGCGCAAAAGCGGTATTGCAATGCTTGAAAACAAGGCCTAGGGTCCATACTTTCACTAGTGCAATTTCTCTCAACAATATTGACATAGTTGAATCATATGTAAGTATCTCTCGTGCGACAAAGAGTTCACTCCAAAGTCACAAATAGCACAGAACTAATGAAAGAACTATTGTAGGGTATGAAACCACCTCAAAGTTATCTTTTCCGATCAATCTTATAAGCTATCCCTATAAGTGTCACAAACAACCTTAGAGTTCGTCCCAAAATAACACCTTAAGATACACATCAACCAAAACCCTAATGTCACCTAGATACTCCAATGTCACCACAAGTAACCATGGGCTTGATTATACGATATGCATTTCAGATTCATCATGTTCAATCCAACACAAAGAACTTCGAAGAGTGCCCCAAAGTTTCTACCGGAAAGTCAAGACAAAAATGTGTGACAACCCTTATGCATAGATTCCCAAGGTCACGGAACCCGCAAGTTGATCACCAAAACATACATCAAGTGGATAAATAGAACATCTCATTGTCGCCATGGATATCCCATCGCAAGACATACATCAAGTGTTCTCAAATCATTAAAGACTCAATCCGATAAGAAAACTTCAAAGGGAAAACTCAATTCATCACAACAAGATAGAGAGGGGAAAACTCCATATGATTCATCTATATCAATAAAGCTCATGGTACATCAAGATCGTGCCATCTCAAGAACACAAGAGGGAGAGATCAAACACATAGCTACTGGTACATACCATCAGCCCTGAGGGTGAACTACTCCCTCCTTATCATGGACAGCGTCGGGATGATGAAGATGGCCTCCGGTGATTGTTTCCCCCTCCGGCAGGGTGCCGGAACGGGCTCCCGATTGGTTTTTCATGGTTCTGGAGATTTGCGGCGGCGGAACTCCCGATATAGGTTCCTTTTCGGAGTTTTCTATATTTATAGGAATTTTTGGCGTCGATCTCACGTCAAGGGGGGCCACGAGGCGGTGACAAGCCTGCTAGGCGCGGCCAGGGGGTGGGCGCGCCTGGTAGGCCTGTGACCTCCTCGTGGCTCTTCTGGCCCAACTCCAATGCTTCGAGAGTCTCTTTTGGTCTAGAAAACATCATACTAAATTTTCATCCCATTTCGAGAACTTTTATTTCTGCACAAAAAACGACACCATGGTAGTTCTGCTGAAAACATCATCAGTCCGGGTTAGTTCTAATAAAATCATACGAAAATCATGCAGAATTATTGTAAACATGGCATGAATACTTCATAATTTATAGATACGCTGGACATGTATCAGCATCCCCAAGCTTAATTCCTGCTCGTCCTCGAGTAGGTAAATGATAAAAGAGATAATTTATGAAGTGTGAATGCTAGCATAGTGCATAAATTTGATCAATTATAGTTCCAAACACTTTTTCTAGCATCATTATATACCATAGACAGTAGCTCATCTCATAAAACTTCTCATGATAAAGTAACAAACTATCCACATGTTAAAGTATAGACTAACAAACTATGCTTCAAGTCACCAGACAATCGCAATTCATCTTATTTTCACGAAGGGTCTATGTAAGAGCTTCGATTTAGCAGATTCCACATATTCAACTATCATATAGTCTTCCATGATTGCTAGCACTCTAAGCATATTTTTAGAGCAAATGGCATCCGTCGAACACAAAGAAAGATAGGGGCTTAAAGTTTCGCCTCCCAACTTATTTATCATATAGATAATTGTCAACATTAATAATTCATGATCAAATATATTTGAATTGCCATATATGCTTGGATCTTTCCCCAACACATGACGCTTGCCAAGAGAAAAAGGAAAAATATAGGAAGTGGTGAAGATCTCCATGACTCTTGCATAAAGGTAAGTACTAGAAAGTAAAAGATAGGCCCTTCGTAGAGGGAAGCATTGATTTGCAGAGGTACCACAACTCGAGCTTTTAAAAAAAAGATGAATAATAATTTTGAGTGGTATGCTTTCATTGTCACCATAACAACCGAGAGATTTCGGTATCTTCCATGCTAGATACATTATATGAGGTTCCCAAACATAGTGGTAAAGTTTTTACTCCCCCTCCACCAATCAATCACACTCCATGGCAAGTTGAATCCACGGGTACCGTCCATACCAACAACATTCCTGGGGGAGTTTTGTTTAATTATTTGCATTTTTTTCCTTGATTTCAGGACTGGGAATCCCTATTACCAGCCACTTTCTCGTGAATGATAGTGAATCAACACATATCGTGAGAATAACCCACCTAGCATGGAAGATACTGACAACCCCTAGTCATTATATGAGCGATTTGGGCATACCAAACAGAATATTATTTGAAGGTTTAGAGTTTCGCACATGCAAATTTACTTGGAACGGCAGGTAAATACCACATATAGGTAGGTATGGTGGACTCCAATGGAACAACTTTGGTTTTAAGGGTGTTTGTGTTGGAAATATGCCCTAGTGGCAATAAATAAAGTGTTTATTATTATATTTCCTTGTTCATGATAATCGTTTATTATCCATGCTATAATTGTATTGATTGGAAACACATTACATGTGTGGGTAAATAGACAACACTTTGTCCGTAGTATGCCTCTAGTGAACTAGCTCGTTGGTCAAAGATGGTCAAGGTTTCCTAGCCATTCACATGTGATATCATTTGATAACGGGATCACATCATTAGGAGAATGATGTGATGGACGAGACTCAAAATACAAACATAGCATATGATCGTGTTTATTGCTACTGTTTTCTACATGTCAAGTATATGTTTCTATGACCATGAGATCATGCAACTCACGGACACCAGAAAAGTGCCTTGTGTGTGTATCAAATGTCGCAACGTAACTGCGTGACTATAAAGGTGCTCTATAGGTATCTCCGAGGGTGTTTGTTGGGTTGGCATGGATCAAGACTCGGATTTGTTACTCTGTGTGACAAAGAGGTATCTCAGGGCCCACTCGGTAATACAACATCACAATAAGCCTTTCAAGCAATGTGACTAAGTTTTAGTCACGGGACCTTGTATTACAGAACGAGTAAAGAGACTTGCCGGTAGCAAGGTTGAACTAGGTATGGAGATACGACGATCGAATCTCGAACAAGTAACATACTGAAGAACAAAGGGAACATCATACGGGATTAACTAAATCCATGACTTAGAGGTTCGACCAATAAAGATCTTTGTAGAATATATAGGAACCAATATGGACATCCAAGTCCCGCTATTGGTTATTGACCGTAGAGGTGTCTCGGTCATGTCTACATAGTTCTCGAACCCGCAGGGTCTGCACACTTAAGGTTTGGTGACGTTTCGGTAGTATAGAGTTATGTATGGTGGTGACCGAAGGTTGTTCGGAGTCCCGGATGAGATCTTGGACATCACGTGGAGCTCCAGAATGGTCTGGAGGTAAAGATTGATATATAGGAAGTCCTATTTTGGTCGCTGAAAAAGTTTCGGGCTCATTGGTAGTGTACCGGGAGTGCCAGTAGTGTACCGAGAGACCATCAGGAGGGGTATTTCGACCCAAGAGGATACATGGGCTGTGGGAAACTGAATACCAGCCTTTAGTGGTCTGGTGGAAGTCCCACACAAGGCCCATGTGTCTGGGAGAGAAAACCCAAAGAGATAAGGTGGAAAAAAGGCAAAATAGGGAGGAATCCTAGTCCTACTAGGATTGGAGGAGGATTCCTCCTCTCCTCCTTGATTCGGCCAAACCAAGGGCTGGTCCCTTGAGGTCCAAGCCTCCTCCTCTCTCCCTCCTATATATACTGGAGGTTTTAGTGGTTTTGCACTAGTTTTTTCAGCCACGTGCTACCTGTTCCTCCAGTGCATACTTTCTCCTCTAGATCGGATTTCTGCAGTGCTGAGGCGAAGCCCTGCTGGAATAGCTCCACCACCATCGCCGGAGCACCGTCACGCTGCCGGAGAACTCTTCTACCTCTCCGCTCCCTCTTGTTGGATCAAGAAGGCGGAGATCATCATCAAGCTGTATGTGTGCTGAACGCGGAGGTGCCGTCTGTTTGGTGCTTGATCGGGACGAATCGTGATTGGATCGCGTGACGCTCGACGATTTGGATCACGAAGATGTTTGACTACACCAACTGTGTTTCTTAACACTTCCCTCTTAGCGATCTACAAGGGTACATAGATCAACTCTCCCTCTCGTAGATGCTCATCACCATGGATAGGTCTTGCGTGAACGTAGGAATTTTTTTGTTTCCCATGCGATGTTCCCCAACAGTGGCATCACGAGCTAGGTCTATGTGTAGATGAGATCTCGAGTAGAACACAAAGAGTTTGTGGGAATTGATTCTTAGATTGCTTCCTCCCTTGGTCGTGTTTTGGTTCGGTGGTATTGTGGGATGAAGCGGCCCAGACCAACATTACTCTTACGCGTACGAGAGACCGGTTCCCTCAATCGCAACTTGTTGCATAGATGGCTTGCGGGTGCCAGTTTCTCACACTTTAGTTGGATTGGATTCGTCAAAGGCGGTCCTTGAGAAGGTTGAAAAGCAACTAATGTATCACCACTGTGGTTTATGCGTAGGTGAGAATTGTTCTTGCTAGATACCCGTAGCAGCCACGTAAAACATGCAACAACAATTAGAGGACGTCTAACTTGTTTTTGCAGGGTATGTTGTGATGGGATATGGCCAATTACATGATGTGATATATGTGACGTATGATATGATCATGTGTTGTATAGAATATCACGACTTGCATTTCGATGAGTACGACAACCGGCAGGAGCCATAGGGTTGCCTTTAATTATTGTATGACCTGCGTGTCAATCATTAAGCGCTATGTAATGCTTTACTTTATCGCTAAACGGTATCAATAGTAGTACAAGCATGATGGGCGCGACAACCCTGATGGCGACACATTGATGGAGATCAAGATGATGGAGATCATGGTGTCGTGCCGGTGATGATGGAGATCATGCCGATGCTTTCAAGATGGAGATCAAAAGCACAAGTTCATGGCCATATCATGTAACTTATGATTTGCATGTGATGTTAATACTTTTATGCACCTTGTTTTGCTTAGGACGACGGTAGCATTATAAGGTGATCCCTCACTTAAATTTCAAGATGAATCGTGTTCTCCCCGAGTGTGCACCATTGCGAAAGTTCGTCGTGTCGAGACACCACGTGATGATCGGGTGTGATAGACTCTATGTTCAAATACAACGGGTGCAAGCCAGTGTTGCACATGCAGAACACTCGTGTTAAACTTGACGAGCCTATCATGTGCAGACATGGCCTCGGAACACAAGAGACCGAAAGGTCAAAGATGAGTCATATAGTAGATATGATCAACATGATGATGTTCACCATTGACACCACCTCAACTCACGTGATGATCGGACTAGAGTTGGTGAATTTGGATCATGTGACACTCAGATGACCTAAGGGATGTCAATTTGAGTGGGAGCTTTAGTAATTTGATTAACTAAACTCATTATCTTGAACAATAGTCTAAGTAACCTTTGCATATTTATGTTGTAGATCAATGGCTCGCTTAGTAGTACCGCTGAATTTTAATGCGTTCCTAGAGAAAGCTAAGTTGAAATATGATGGAAGTAACTTTGTTGACTGGGCCCGTAATATTAGGATTATCCTCACGGCTTCCCAGAAATCATACGTCCTTGATGCACCGCTTGGTGACCAACCAGAAGACATGTCATCCGAAGACGTTAAGAACGCTTGGGAGGCACGTTCTGGAGATTACTCAATGGTTTAGTGTGCAATATTGTATGGCTTAGAACCTGGACTTCAAAGACGTTTTGAACGTCATGGAGCATACGAGATGTTCTAGGAGTTGAAGTTTATCTTTCAGAAGAATGCCCGAATCGAGAGGTATGAGACCTCTGATAAGTTCTATGCTTGCAAGATGGAGGAGAATGGGTCTATCAGTGAACATATACTCAGAATGTCTGGGTATTCGACTCGTCAAGCGGAGTTGGGAACTGTTGGGTAACGCAGCAAGAAACAAAAAAATCGACCTACACATCAGCCCAGGATCACTATGGAGACTGCATACAAGGTTTGATCATTTCTTTACCAACTCGTAGCGCAAAGGAAGTAGAGTCGATGACGATCGGCAGTGCAGATCCCCACAGCTAGGATTTTACAACCTCCCAACTGTGAGGATGTATACCATCATATGCCCGCGGACAGCCCTCCGGGAGGCGGTCGGACAGTCCCCCGGATGGTGTCGCGGACAGCCCTTCGGGAGGACCTCCGAAACTTGGACTGTCACTCTGACAGCCCTTCGGGAGGAACTCTTGAACTAAGACCAAAACTAAAATCTCTCTACAGAGTTGCACACATACGGTGTCATCTATCCGGCAGGGCTTCGCCGTCCAGAACTAGTTCCCACCAGAACCCACACAGCCTTTCGCTCTACGAAACTCTTTTTGTGGGAGGGAGAGAAGAAGCCAGATAATGCATGGCATGTGTATGAGAGAAAGGGGTCAGTAGAATGGCAGCCATATCTCTTCCTTTTATAGGCCAAGGCAAGGGGTGGGGTGATGGAGGAAAATACCAAAACACCCATGCAACATGTCCCACATGTAAGGTGAAAAGGTAACATAAGTGGGCCACCAAGGGGACACCACTTGGGCCGGCCACAACCTTGCCACCCCCCAAGGGGGCCCCCCAACAAGCCTCCAACATGTCTCCATGAAACATGCATCCTCCCTAGACAAAAAGCCACCAAACATGCAACCCCCGATTTGTGGGATCTTGTCCCCTCGCGCTGGGACAAGATGTTTTCCCGCGATCGTTTCTTCTGAAAAAATCCCGGACGGTCCCAAAACATTTCCGGTACCCTCTAAAATTATTCTGGGCTCATGCCGAAACATTTCCGGTAGGGTGGTTTTTATCAGCGAAAAGCAACAACATCAGTTCCGGCGGCTCCGGAACATTTCCGGGTTTTTTCTACAGAAAAATCCCAGAAGTTCCCAGACCAATTCTGAGACCATCTAAGTGTTGGGAGACGTAGTAGTAAATCAAAATTTTCCTACGTTCACCAAGATCTATCTATGGAGAAACCAGCAACGAGAGGGGAGAGATTGCATCTTCATACCTTTGAAGATCGCTAAGCGGAAGCGTTACAAGAACGCGGTTGATGGAGTCGTACTCGCAGCGATTCAGATCGCGGTAGATCCGATCAAGTGCCGAACGGACGGCACCTCCGCGTTCAACACACGTGCAGCCCGGTGACGTCTCCAACACCTTGATCCAGCAAGGAGGAAGGAGAGGTTGGGGAAGGGCTCCAACAGCAGCACGACGGCGTGGTGGTGGTGGAGTAGCAAGGTATTCCGACAGGGCTTCGCCTAAGCGCTGCGGAGGAGGAAGAAGAGAGGTAGGGCTTCGCCGTGAGAGAGAGAGATCAAATCCTGTCTCAAAACATCCAAAACCTCAAGTATATATAGGAGGAGGGACGTGGAGGGCTGGCTTGGCCTCTACTCCAAAGAGGAGATGGCCGGCCGAATTAAAGGGAGAGTCCACCTCCCACAAGGGAGGTGGATCTCCTCCTTTTAAATCCTTTTTGCCTTATCTCCTTATCTCCAGCCGCATGGGCCTTTAGCAAAAGTCTTGCCCAGCCCAATAAGGGCTGGCACACTTTATCTAACAGCCCATGTGGTCCTTTGGTCGTCACACCCCTCCCGGGGGTCCTCCGGCACCCTCCCGGCACTCCCGGTACACTACCGATGAGCCCGAAAACTTTCCGGTGACCAAAACTGGACTTCCTATATATCAATCTTTACCTCCGGACCATTACGGAGCTCCTCGTGACGTCCGGGATCTCATCCGGGACTCCGAACAACCTTCGGTAATCACGTATACCTTTTCCCTATAACCCTAGCGTCATCGAACCTTAAGTGTGTAGACCCTACGGGTTCGGGAGACACGTAGACATGACCGAGACACCTCTCCGGCCAATAACCAACAGCGGGATCTGGATACCCATGTTGGCTCCCACGTTCTCCACGATGATCTCATCGGATGAACCACGATGTCAGGGATTCAATCAATCCCGTATACAATTCCCTTTGTCTATCGGTATGGTACTTGCCCGAGATTCGATCGTCGGTATCGCCATACCTTGTTCAATCTCGTTACCGGCAAGTCTCTTTACTCGTTCCGTAACACATCATCCCGTGACTAACTCCTTAGTCACATTGAGCTCATTATGATGATGTCTTACCGAGTGGGCCCAGAGATACCTCTCCGTCACACGGAGTGACAAATCCCAGTCTTGATTCGTGTCAACCCAACAGACACTTTCGGAGATACCCGTAGCGTACCTTTATAGCCACCCAGTTACGTTGTGACGTTTGGCACACCCAAAGCATTCCTACGGTATCCGGGAGTTACACAATCTCATGGTCTAAGGAAATGATACTTGACATTGAAAAGCTTTAGCAAACGAACTACACGATCTTGTGCTATGCTTAGGATTGGGTCTTGTCCATCACATCATTCTCCTAATGATGTGATCCCGTTATCAACGACATCCAATGTCCATGGTCATGAAACCGTGACCATCTATTGATCAACGAGCTAGCCAACTAGAGGCTCACTAGGGACATGCGATGGTCTATGTATTCACACATGTATTACGGTTTCTGGTTAACACAATTGTAGCATGAATAATAGACAATTATCATGAACTAGGAAATACAATAATAACCATTTTATTATTGCCTCTAGGGCATATTTCCAACAGTCTCCCACTTGCACTAGAGTCAATAATCTAGTTACATTGTGATGAATCGAACACCCATAGCGTTCTGGTGTTGATCATGTTTTGCTCGTGAGAGAGGTTTAGTCAACGGATCTGCGACATTCAGATCCGTATGCACTTTACAAATATCTATGTCTCCCTCCTGAATGTAATCACGGATGGAGTTGAAGCGGCGCTTGATGTGTCTTGTCTTCTTGTGAAACCTGGGCTCCTTCGCAAGGGCAATAGCTCCTGTGTTGTCACAGAGTAGAGTCATCGGGCCCGACGCATTTGGAATCACTCCTAGGTCGGTGATGAACTCCTTCATCCAGACTCCCTCCTTTGCTGCTTCCGAAGCAGCTATGTACTCCGCTTCACACGTAGATGCCGCCACGACGCTTTGCTTGCTGCTACTCCAGCTGACTGCCCCTCCATTCAAAATATACACGTATCCGGTTTGCGACTTAGAGTCGTCCGGATCTGTGTCGAAGCTAGCGTCGACGTAACCCTTTACGACGAGCTCTTCGGCACCTCCATATATGAGAAACATGTCCTTTGTCCTTTTCAGGTACTTCAGGATATTCTTGACCGCTGTCCAGTGTTCCGCTCCGGGATCACTTTGGTACCTCCCTACCAAACTTATGGCAAGGTTCACATCAGGTCTGGTACACAGCATGGCATACATGATAGAGCCTATGGCTGAAGCATAGGGGATGACACTCATCTCTTCTCTATCCTTTGCCGTGGTCGGGCATTGAGTCGTACTCAATCTCACACCTTGCAACACAGGCAAGAACCCCTTCTTGGACTGATGCATATTGAACTTCTTCAATATCTTTTCAAGGTATGTGCTTTGTGAAAGACCAATGAGGCGTTTCGATCTATCTCTATAGATCTTAATACCTAATATGTAAGCAGCTTCTCCAAGGTCCTTCATTGAAAAACACTTATTCAAGTAGGCCTTGATACTTTCCAAGAGTTCTATATTATTTCCCATTATCAGCATGTCATCCACATACAGTATAAGAAATGCTATAGAGCTCCCACTCACTTTCTTGTAAATACAAGGTTCTCCATAAACCTGTACAAACCCAAACGCTTTAATCACCTCATTAAAGCGAATGTTCCAACTCCGAGATGCTTGCACCAGCCCATAGATGGAGCGCTGGAGCTTGCATACCTTGTTAGCATCTTTAGGATCGACAAAACCTTCCGGCTGCATCATATACAGTTCTTCCTTGAGGAAGCCATTAAGGAATGCCGTTTTGACGTCTATTTGCCAGATCTCATAATCATAAAATGCGGCAACTGCTAACATGATTCGGACTGACTTTAGCATCGCTACGGGTGAGAAAGTCTCATCGTAGTCAACTCCTTGAACTTGTCGATAACCCTTAGTGACAAGCCGAGCTTTATAGGCGGTGACATTACCGTCCGCGTCAGTCTTCTTCTTAAAGATCCATTTGTTTTCAATGGCTCGCTTATCATTAGGCAAGTCCACCAAAGTCCATACTTTGTTCTCATACATGGATCCTATCTCGGATTTCATGGCCTCAAGCCATTTGTTGGAATCCGGGCCCGCCATCGCTTCTTCATAGTTCGAAGGTTCACCGTTGTCCAACAACATGATCTCTAGGACAGGATTGCTGTACCACTCTGGTGCGGAACGTGTCCTGGTGGACCTTCGAATAGCAACTTGATCTGAAGTTTCATGATGATCATCATTAACTTCCTCTCTAGCCGGTGTAGGCTCCACAGAAACAACTTCCTGTGCTGCGCTACTCTCCGGTTCGAGTGGAGGTACAATTTCCTCATCAAGTTCTATTTTCCTCCCACTTACTTCTTTCGAGAGAAACTCTTTCTCGAGAAAGGATCCATTCTTGGCAACAAAGACTTTGCCTTCGGATCGTAGGTAGAAGGTATACCCAATAGTCTCCTTGGGATATCCTATGAAGACGCACTTTTCCGCTTTGGGTTCGAGCTTCTCAGGTTGAAGTTTCTTCACATAAGCATCGCATCCCCAAACTTTTAGAAACGACAGCTTAGGTTTCTTTCCAAACCACAATTCATACAGTGTCGTCTCAACGGATTTAGACGGTGCCCTATTTAAAGTGAATGCGGCAGTCTCTAATGCATATCCCCAAAATGATAGCGGTAAGTCGGTAAGAGACATCATAGATCGCACCATATCCAATAGAGTGCGATTACGACGTTCAGACACACCATTTCGCTGGGGTGTGCCGGGCGGCGTGAGTTGTGAAACAATTCCACATTTCCTAAGGTGCGTGCCAAACTCGTGACTTAAATATTCTCCGCCACGATCAGATCGTAGGCATTTTATTTTCCTGTCACGTTGATTCTCGACCTCACTCTGAAATTCCTTGAACCTTTCAAAAGTTTCAGACTTGTGTTTCATTAAGTAGACATAACCATATCTACTCAAGTCATCAGTGAGGGTGAGAACATAACGGTAGCCACCGCGAGCCTCGACGCTCATTGGACCGCATACATCGGTATGTATTATTTCCAACAAGTCAGTTGCTCGCTCCATTGTTCCGGAGAACGGAGTCTTGGTCATCTTGCCCATGAGGCATGGTTCGCATGTGTCAAATGATTCGAAATCAAGTGACTCCAAAATTCCATCAGCATGGAGCTTCTTCATGCGTTTGACACCAATATGGCCAAGACGGCAGTGCCACATGTAAGTGGGACTATCGTTATCAACTTTACACTTTTTGGTACTCACACTATGGACATGTGTAACATCACGTTCGAGATTCATCAAAAATAAACCATTGACCAGCGGGGCATGAGCATAAAACATTTCTCTCATATAAATAGAACAACCATTATTCTCGGATTTAAATGAGTAGCCATCTCGCATCAAGCGAGATCCAGATACAATGTTCATGCTCAAAGCTGGTACTAAATAACAATTATTAAGGTTTAAAACTAATCCCGAAGGTAGATGTAGAGGTAACGTGCCGACGGCGATCACATCGACCTTGGAACCATTCCCGACGCGCATCGTCACCTCATCCTTGGCCAGCCTCCGCTTATTCCGCAGCTCCTGCTTGGAGTTACAAATGTGAGCAACTGCACCGGTATCAAATACCCAGGAGCTACTACGAGCGCTGGTCAAGTACACATCAATAACAAGTATATCGCATATACCTTTAATGTTGCCGTCCTTCTTATCCGCTAAACACTTGGGGCAGTTCCGCTTCCAGTGACCGGTACCCTTGCAATAAAATCACTCAGTCTCAGGCTTGGGTCCATTTTCTTCTTCTTCCCGGCAACTTGCTTACCAGGCGCGGCAACAGCTTTGCCGTCCTTCTTGAAGTTCTTCTTACCCTTGCCTTTCTTGAAACTAGTGGTCTTATTCACCATCAACACTTGATGCTCCTTTTTGATCTCGACCTCCGCTGATTTCAGCATCGAGTACAACTCAGGAATGGACTTCTCCATACCTTGCATGTTGTAGTTCATCACAAAGCTCTTGAAGCTAGGTGGAAGCGACTGGAGGATTCAGTCAATGATCGAGTCATCCGGGATATTAACCCCCAGCTGAGTCAAGCGGCTGTGTAGCCCAGACATCTTGAGGATGTGCTCACTGACAGAACTATGCTCCTCCATCTTACAGCTGAAGAACTTGTCGGAGACATCATATCTCTCGACCCGGGCATGAGCTTGAAAAACCAGTTTCAGCTCCTGGAACATCTCATATGCTCCGTGTTGCTCAAAACGCTTTTGGAGCCCCGGTTCTAGACTGTAAAGCATGCCGCATTGAACAAGGGAGTAATCATCGCAGCGTGATTGCCAAGTGTTCATAACATCTTGTTCCGCTGGGAGAACGGGTGCGTCACCTAGCGGTGCATCTAGGACATACAATCTCTTGGAAGCTATGAGGATGATCCTCAAGCTACGGACCCAGTCCACATAGTTGCTTCCATCATCTTTCAGCTTGGTTTTCTCTAGGAACGCGTTGAAATTGAGGGTGACATTCGCGTTGGCCATTGGATCTACATCATAGATTGTAAAGACAATTTTAGACTAAGTTCATGATAACTAAGTTCACTTAATCAAATTAATGAACTCCCACTTAGACAGACATCTCTCTAGTCTTCCAAGTGATACATGATCCATGTCAACTAGCCCGTGTCCGATCATCACGTGAGACGGACTAGTCATCCATGGTGAACATCTTCATGTTGATCGTATCTTCTATACGACTCATGTTCGACCTTTCGGTCTTCCGTGTTCCGAGGCCATGTCTGTACATGCTAGGCTCGTCAAGTCAACCTAAGTGTTTCGCGTGTGTAAATCTAGCTTACACCCGTTGTATGCGAACGTTAGAACCTATCACACCCGATCATCACGTGGTGCTTCGGAACAACGATCCTTAGCAACGGTGCACAGTTAGGGTGAACACTTCTCTTGAAATTTTATTGAGAGATCATCTTATTTACTACCGTCGTTCTAAGCAAATAAGATGTAAACATGATAAACATCACATGCAATGATATGGCCAATATCATTTTGCTCCTATGATCTCCATCTTCGGGGCACCATGATCATCACTGTCACCGGCACGACACCATGATCTCCATCATCATGATCTCCATCATTGTGTCTTCATGAAGTTGTCTCGCCAACTATTACTTCTACTACTATGGCTAACGCTTAGCAATAAAGTAAAGTAATTACATGGCGTTTATGATTGACACGCAGGTCATACAATAAATAAGACAACTCCTATGGCTCCTGCCGGTTGTCATAATCATCGACATGCAAGTCGTGAATCCTATTACAAGAACATGATCAATTCATACATCACAATGCATCACATCACATCCTTTGGCCATATCACATCACAAGGCACATGCTGCAAAAACAAGTTAGACGTCCTCTAATTTGTAGTTGCAAGTTTTTACGTGGCTGCTATAGGTTACTAGCAAGAACGTTTCTTACCTACGTCAACACCACAACGTGATTTGCCAATTGCTATTTACCCTTCATAAGGACCCTTTTCATCGAATCCGATCCGACTAAGGTAGGAGAGACAGACACCCGCTAGCCACCTTATGCATCTAGTGCATGTCAGGCGGTGGAACCGGTCTCACGTAAGCGTACGTGTAAAGTTGGTCCGGGCCGCTTCATCCCACAATACCGCCAAATCAAGATAAGACTAGTAGCGGCAAGCAAATTAACAAACTCGACGCCCACAACTGCTTTGAGTTCTACTCGTGCATAGATTCTACGCATAGACCTAGCTCATGATGCCACTGTTGGGAGACGTAGTAGTAAATCAAAATTTTCCTACGTTCACCAAGATCTATCTATGGAGAAACCAGCAACGAGAGGGGAGAGATTGCATCTTCATACCTTTGAAGATCGCTAAGCGGAAGCGTTACAAGAACGCGGTTGATGGAGTCGTACTCGCAGCGATTCAGATCGCGGTAGATCCGATCAAGTGCCGAACGGACGGCACCTCCGCGTTCAACACACGTGCAGCCCGGTGACGTCTCCAACACCTTGATCCAGCAAGGAGGAAGGAGAGGTTGGGGAAGGGCTCCAACAGCAGCACGACGGCGTGGTGGTGGTGGAGTAGCAAGGTATTCCGACAGGGCTTCGCCTAAGCGCTGCGGAGGAGGAAGAAGAGAGGTAGGGCTTCGCCGTGAGAGAGAGAGATCAAATCCTGTCTCAAAACATCCAAAACCTCAAGTATATATAGGAGGAGGGACGTGGAGGGCTGGCTTGGCCTCTACTCCAAAGAGGAGATGGCCGGCCGAATTAAAGGGAGAGTCCACCTCCCACAAGGGAGGTGGATCTCCTCCTTTTAAATCCTTTTTGCCTTATCTCCTTATCTCCAGCCGCATGGGCCTTTAGCAAAAGTCTTGCCCAGCCCAATAAGGGCTGGCACACTTTATCTAACAGCCCATGTGGTCCTTTGGTCGTCACACCCCTCCCGGGGGTCCTCCGGCACCCTCCCGGCACTCCCGGTACACTACCGATGAGCCCGAAAACTTTCCGGTGACCAAAACTGGACTTCCTATATATCAATCTTTACCTCCGGACCATTCCGGAGCTCCTCGTGACGTCCGGGATCTCATCCGGGACTCCGAACAACCTTCGGTAATCACGTATACCTTTTCCCTATAACCCTAGCGTCATCGAACCTTAAGTGTGTAGACCCTACGGGTTCGGGAGACACGTAGACATGACCGAGACACCTCTCCGGCCAATAACCAACAGCGGGATCTGGATACCCATGTTGGCTCCCACGTTCTCCACGATGATCTCATCGGATGAACCACGATGTCAGGGATTCAATCAATCCCGTATACAATTCCCTTTGTCTATCGGTATGGTACTTGCCCGAGATTCGATCGTCGGTATCGCCATACCTTGTTCAATCTCGTTACCGGCAAGTCTCTTTACTCGTTCCGTAACACATCATCCCGTGACTAATTCCTTAGTCACATTGAGCTCATTATGATGATGTCTTACCGAGTGGGCCCAGAGATACCTCTCCGTCACACGGAGTGACAAATCCCAGTCTTGATTCGTGTCAACCCAACAGACACTTTCGGAGATACCCGTAGCGTACCTTTATAGCCACCCAGTTACGTTGTGACGTTTGGCACACCCAAAGCATTCCTACGGTATCCGGGAGTTACACAATCTCATGGTCTAAGGAAATGATACTTGACATTGAAAAGCTTTAGCAAACGAACTACACGATCTTGTGCTATGCTTAGGATTGGGTCTTGTCCATCACATCATTCTCCTAATGATGTGATCCCGTTATCAACGACATCCAATGTCCATGGTCATGAAACCGTGACCATCTATTGATCAACGAGCTAGCCAACTAGAGGCTCACTAGGGACATGCGATGGTCTATGTATTCACACATGTATTACGGTTTCTGGTTAACACAATTGTAGCATGAATAATAGACAATTATCATGAACTAGGAAATACAATAATAACCATTTTATTATTGCCTCTAGGGCATATTTCCAACACTAAGAATTTCCAGGCAAGTGCCAAAACCATTTTGACCTAATAATATATTCCGAAACAATTTTCCGGTTTTACCGAAACTCTTTAAGTGTTCTCTCTCCAAAACTCTTCCGTCGTCACCGAAACTATTTCAGTGACTTTCTCTCGGACTCCTTGTCTAGTATTCAGCAGATAGATGACCCTTAAGCGTGTGACCGTATAGGTTCGGTGAAGCATAGACATGACCCGGAACCCCTTCCGATCAATGATCAACATCAGAGCCGTGGACACCCATATCGATCCCTATACCCACACGAATAAATATTCGAGTTAACCTCCAGTTGTCGTGTGATATTCCTGTTGCTTTGCGATATGTTACAAATACCCGAGGTGAGACATGTTGTCATCCCCGTGGATCAACAACTTGTCCACTATGCTAGGTACCTCGTTACCGGTATTGTTCTCCTTTCTCGTTCCCGTGTTCCGGCATCCCCGTGATCAAATCACAAAGGGTCTGGCCAGACGATGATGGATGCCGTAACACCGAGAGGGCCCAGGGATATCTCTCCATCATCGGAGGAACAAATCCCAATCTTGAGCTATCAAGTTACTTGACATACTTTTCCATGAACCCGTAAGCCGTCGTAATAGCCACCCATTTACGGATGACGTTTAACAAACCCCAAAGTTCATGAAGCAAGCATGAAGAAACTCGATACTCCCATGGTCTAAGGAATTATGCAAATATTAACTTCTCTGTGTTATTAACCATTAATTTATGACGAATGTATCTCATAGCATAACATCAATTCGGGTCGATTCAACACAAATGTTCTTCTAACATTATGCCCTCAAAATTGCCAGCATAGCCATGCCCATGACCAGGAAAACAGGATCATCATGCAATACTTGAGCCAGTCTTAGAGGCCAGACTAGGAATACAATTTACTTTTTATTATTCCACACGTGCATATGAGTCTTCCTTCAAGCCTCGTGGTTATTGTAGACTTGAGAACCATAGCAGTTATAGCATGGAACATAAACCTAATTATGAACGGGGAGATAATCAATAACATTTATTATTGCCTCTAGGGCATATCTCCTACAGACTCCCACTTGCACTAGAGTCAATAATCTAGTCAATGCTAATGCACTTTACACCTATGGCATACTGGTGTAAAATATGCCTCGCTTGTGGTATAGCCTGATGTCCAACGGATATGACAACTTCAGCTCCATGTGTAACTTTGCATATCCTCGCGTTTTCACACTATCACAAAATTTGTATTTTGTGTGAACTTGGCTTTGCATATGTGTGAATCATTGGTCGAAACCTGATTGCCCGGACTAAGCTATGGAGCAACTATCTGCAATAGTGTCTCATAGACCAAATCCATCATGGAACCATACTAAGTTCATGAATGAACTATATGATTCAACAACTTCTTTGTCGCTTCGAAAGCGTCAACATACTTAGCCTTTGTTATAGAATTCGCCACAGTATCTTGTTTGGAACAATTTCCAACTACCATGCCACCATATTGTGTATTACACAAAACCCTTAACTTAAATCGAACATCGCATGGAGCATTGATTGAGACTGTATCGATGTAATTACTTACAACTAGCACTTCATAATCTCTGCTTGCGAGAAAACATGTTATCAGCACTACTCTAGTACTTAATGACATCTTTCACTATTGTCCCATGATCAATGCTTTGATCACTTTTGTATCTATACTCGCAACAACTTGGGAGTATCGGACATATCTTGTTGTTTTTACATACCATGGAATACATGATTAATCCAAACACTAGAGTGTGTGGAATCTCCATCATGTATTTTACTCGTCATTATTTTGGGACACTGAGTCTTGCAAAAACTATTTCCATGTGACTTCGGCAAGAGTCACTCCTTGGTGTTTTTAAATGCTAAAAGGTTTTAGCACCTTGTCAATATGTATTCATTGCTTAGCCCCATTAGGTAAATCTATATCCATAGATCATCATGCCTAATATTGAGGCTATTTAGCCTAAGCACTTCATCGCAAAACTATTTTCAAATGAAGTCCTAATTTGTGTCAAGAAATTTATTTCCAATTAACAATGTGTCCAGCACACAACATTTTAGAAATATTATTATCCTCCCACTTACTTTATTGAATCACAAGCATCTTCGTTACCCATTGATGAAGTCAAATACACTTTTGACCATTTCATCAAACCACGAAGATTCCAACTCCATTTTGCTCTCTTCTGTCCATTACTGGAACTCTGAAGTTTGCATACTTACTAGCATCCTCTGGATCGACAAATTACTTTGGATTGTATCACATAAAAGGCCTAGGTTTCATTTCCATCAGATGGAAATCCTTTTGTCATCCATGTTTCATATCTCATGATTGATATATGTATTAATTGCTAGTTCAACGCGAACTGACCTTAAGCATCGCTACGGTGAAACAACCTCATCGTAGTCAACTTCTTGAACTTGTTATTTAAACAAGTCGAGATTTATGGATAAAACATTTTTATCCGTATCAGTTTTTAGTTCCATAAATATTCGTTAGACTCTAAGTCCTCTGAAAGGTGTATCAAGGTTTTAATCTTGAATCACTTATATGGAAACTATCTCGGATTGTATTGGCAATTAGCCAATCCCGGAGTCAGGGCTGATCAATGCTTCCTTGTGTATTGTAGGTATACCGTTGTCTAACAACAATATCTCATTTGCACACCTGATAGGTTTGCACGAGCTTTGCCTACGTGGTTCAGCTGCACGTTTGACCGAAGTCCATACATTTTATTGTAGAGACTTCCGTATCAGTCGTAGTAGGAAGCAACGGAATCACTTCCAGGGTTTCTTTCCTTTGAACTGATGACGAAGATACTGGTTATCTCGTCGAGTTGCACTGTCCTCCTACTCACCTTTTGTAAGAACTATTCTCTTTAAAAGCATACCGTTTTGTGGCAAAACCCTTTGCCTCGGTATAGTGGTGGGGGAATACCCAATGACTTGGGATAACCATACAAAGTAGCACTTATCTGATTTGGAATAGGTTTGTAACCTTTTACACAAGCCCCATATTCCAAATGTTAAGAAAAGATATAACATGGTTGGGCGTACCATACCATCGCATCATTTCAACAGACCTGATGGATCTTTTTTCAGTGTAGAAGCCGCAGTCTCTAAAGCATCACTCTATAAAAGGGATAATGGCAAATCTATTTATGTCATCTTTGATCTTACCATGTCATAAATGGTTCGATTACATCTTCACGGACTTTCCACTTGCAGTGGTGTTCCGAGAGCTGCAAGTTATCAAACTCTTTTCACAACTCATCAGACATTGGCTAAACTTGTAACTCAAATATTCCTTTCCGCAATAAAATTGCAGAAACATAATTTTCTTGGTACAATAACTTCTACCTCATTTTTGAAAACCTTTCAAATGATTTCAAAAGATCCAGACTTACATATCATCAAGTAAATATCCATATATCTACTTGAGTCATTTTTGAAGGTAGACAAATCCACTGTTTGCAACAATATTTATCGGACTACATACATCAAATGTATGATCACCAATAAGTTCTTTGCTCGTTCCTTATGGCCTGTGAACGGTATTTTAGTTATTTCACCTTTTGGAGGAAAGTTGCAAGTATCAGATGATTCAAAATCAAACGACTTCAAAATCCATCATAATGGAATTTTCCATGCGGGTTTCTCCAATGTGACCAAATGCAGTGCCACACATATGTGGTATTCTTTTAGTCTTGCGACATTTAGCGTCAGTGTTATGGATGTATCATATTTCCATCAATATTCATAACATACATCCCATCTAGGATGGAAGCATGGCCCTTCATGTTATTCATAATGCTGAAGAACAATTGTTGTTTTTATGAACAACTCTTTTGCAACAAACATTGTGCAATGGGCTAGAGTGTATGAAACTCTAAAATGAATTGTAAAAGTAAACCCAGAGGTAATGTATTATTATCAATATTCAACATATGTCTCATTCATAATGAAAGTATGGCCCTTATGTTATTTATAACACCGAACATGAAAAGTTCTCTTATCAACAACCTTCTTGCAAGATACCTTATGCAAAGGGCTAGAGTGTGAAACTCTAAAATGAATTATGAAACTTAATACATAGGGAATACACCGATGGAATTCATAGCAACATTTACTATGTTCCCTGCGTGTATCTAAACCTCATCCCTGGCTAGTCTTTCAGGCCATAGTACTTCTTACATCGAGTTGCAACAGAATGCAATCGAGTGGGTATCTTTGTGACCAACTCACAATACCAAGAATTAGTGATTAACATGTTTAACCATAATTTCCAAGAACTACATCTTTGACCAGCCTTCTATACATCAAAAACTTGTATGACATTCATACATGAGTTGGATATTCCAGTCTTCTTTCTTTTTGCCATTATACTTCTAATAGTTTAACTTTTCAGTATTTCTCCTACTCTCAGAAGAAGCACCCAACTTAAGAGTGGCGTTAGCCCTGGACTTCCTAGGCGTGAAAGTCTTACTAACACCCTTCGGACACTTCCTTTCTCTTTAAGTTGTTGTATTATTCACCTTTCATCATATGACAGGCGTTCTTCTGGATCCCTCTCTTATCAGTTTAATGCATAGTAAACTCCTTTACTAATAGTTTGCAAACAAACATTGCTTTGGATATCTCATATATTTTAGCTTTTGTCTGTTTCTGAAAATGCTATTCAGATTCCATGTATATCACATAACTATCCAAACTTTCGAAGTTCCGATCTCATGGACGCAAACATATTGCACTTTGGCAGAAAAGGAATTCTAGCTTTTGGATCGAAGGACGAGAGTCATATGATCCATAGCATTAGCGGGAGAATATCGAAAGCATGCGATAGGACAAAGTCTTTCTCGTCACTCTTGAGGACAATCCTCACATTACGTTACCAACCGTAAAGTTTTAACCAGATATTTAACAGCTGTTCAATTTTAATAGGGAAGGTGGAAACGCGAGCCATTATCCTACAACTATTATGCAATCTACACTTAGACAAAGTTCACAATTAATTGCACTGAGAATTAAAAGAATTAATTCTATAGTGCGCTCTCACTCAAATCAATATCTCTCACAATTGATTGTGAGTCATACAAGACCCGCATTTAAATTGTTCGCCATTGGTGTAACACCACTAATGACGAAAATCTCAACCGGTAGGCCAACTTGCCAATCACATCTCTATGTGACTCTTGTTCATATTTCGATGCGTGTGTTCCAAGCTCATGACGGTCATGCCTGAATGTCAAGACAACCAAATGATCTCGCTGTGAGGTCTCAACTCACCCGCCTCACACTTCTCTAATCGTTCGTACCCGTGTGACACGGCGCACCCCGAAAAGATAGGTGCCGTGACGGTACTACACTTGGGAGAACACTAACTACTTGATATTTTGTGAGAGATCACCCTAATAAAAAGAGACTACCGCGCAATCAAGAAGGGTGCATCATAAGGGATAAACATCTCAGGCAATTCATAATAGCATGATATAATATAGCCCTTTCTGACGGAGAAGTCTTTCATTTCTTCGTCTTCGGCATTCGCGTCGGTGTTCACCTTCGCGAAGATTGCCATCACCTTGTCGATGCACTAGGTAATATTGATATCTCTATAGCTAATAAAATAAGTGCATTACATAAGGTTGACATGCATGTCATTAAAGTGCAATCATATGGCTCCAACCATCATGCCGAATCATGACACACAGGTCATGTTAATTACATCATATACTCATATCATACATAATCAAATTAATATGAGCATTGCTATACCACATCATATGCACAAGCAAACCATCCTGCAAAACCAAGTTAGACGCCTCTAATCGGTTCATGCAAAAACTTGTTTTACGTGGCTTGTAAGGTTTCGAAACAAACCGAAGCTACCAACACCCATCATCAAGCATGATAATCCAAGTCGCTAGATTAACATTGCGGGGTGTATGAAACACAAGATAATAAAATCTCGAACCCCATACTAAACTTTGTCATACGCATGACCCCCGTGCAGATCATATCTGCATTGCCCTTTCGTCTGCGAAACATCCATCTTTCTTTAACTATGGTGGAACCCAAAGAACTGTTAGCACTTTGTTGATCTGTCAATCAGCATACTCAAGAGCAGCATGAAAGGATCGCGGATTGCCAGAACTTTCTGAGATTCCACCATGCCGTCAAGATCAGGACTACGCAAATTTAGGGGAAGCAACATGAACATCCGGTAACAGATTTCATCTGCTACCCGCATAAATAATTTTCAGCAATAGATCTCATCTACTCCAAAATTATATTATGCAATACCCATACATCTCCATGTATTCTAGATCGTAACCTGCATCTACGCATAGCACGGCTCTTGATGCCACTATTGGGTAATGCAGCAGAAAACAAAAAACTACGACGTACGGACCAGCCCAGGACCACTATGGAGACTGCATACAAGGTTTGATCATTTCGTTACCAACTCGTAGCGCAGCGGAAGTAGAGTCGATGACGATCGGCGGTGCAGATCCCCGCAGCTAGGATTTTACAACCTCCCAACCGCAAGGATGTATACCCTCGTCTGCCCACGGACAGCCCTCCGGGAGGCGGTCAGATAGTCCCCCGGATGGTGTCGCGGACAGCCCTTTGGGAGGACCTCCGAAACTTGGACTGTCACTCAGACAACCCTTCGAGAGGAACTCTTGAACTAAGACCGAAACTACGATATCTCTATAGAGTTGCACACATATGGTGTCATCTATCCGGCAGGGCTTCGCCGTCCAGAACTAGTTCACACCGGAACCCAGACAGCCTTTCGGCTCTACGAAACTCTTTTCGTGGGAGGGAGAGAAGAAGCCAGATAATGCATGGCATGTGTATGAGAGCAAGGGGTCAGTAGAATGGCAGCCATATCTACTCCTTTTATAGGCCAAGGCAAGGGGTGGGGTGGTGGAGGAAAATACCAAAACACCCATGCAACATGTCCCATATGAAGGTGAAAAGGTCACACAAGTGGGCCACCAAGGGGACACCCCTTGGGCCGGCCACAACCTTGCCCCCCCATGGGGCCCCCACTCAACAAGCCTCCAACATGTCTCCATGAAACATGCATGCGCCCTAGACAAAAAGCCACCAAACATGCAATCCTCCATTCGTGGGATCTTGTCCCCTCGCGCTGGGACAAGATGTTTTCCCGCGATCGTTTCTTCTGAAAAAAATCCTGGACGGCCCCAGAACATTTCCGGTACCCTCTAAAATTATTCTGGGCTCATGCTGAAACATTTACGGTATGGTGGTTTTTATCAGCGAAAAGCAACAACAGCAGTTCCGGCGGCTCCGGAACATTTCCGAGTTTTTTCTCCAGAAAAATCCTAGAAGTTCCCAGACCAATTCTGAGACCCTCTAAGAATTTCCAGGCGAGTGTCGAAACCATTTTTACCTAATAATATATTCCGAAACAACTTTTCGGTTTTACTGAAACTCTTTCGGTGCTCTCTCTCCGAAACTCTTCCGTCGTCACCGAAACTATTTCAGTGACTTTCTCTCGGACTCCTTGTCTAGTATTCAGCAGATAGATGACCCTTAAGCGTGTGACCCTATAGGTTTGGTGAAGCATAGACATGACCCGGAACCCAATCCGATCAATGATCAACATCGGAGCCATGGACACCCATATTGATCCCTATACCCACACGAATAAATATTCGAGTGAACCTCCAGTTGCCATGTGCTATTCCTGTTGCTTCACGATATGTTACAAATACCCGAGGTGAGACATGTTGGCATACCCGTGGATCAACAACTTGTGCACTATGCCAGTTACCTCGTTACCGGTATTGTTCTCTTTTCTCGTTCTCGTGTTCCGGCATCTCCGTGATCAAATCACAAAGGGTCTGGCCAGACGATGATGGATGTCGGAACACCGAGAGGGCCCAGAGATATCTCTCCATCGTTAGAGGAGAAAATCCCAATCTTGACATACTTTTCCATGAACCCGTAAGCCGCTGTAATAGCCACCCATTTACGGATGACGTTTAACAAACCCCAAAGTTCATGAAGCAAGCATGAAGAAACTCGATACTCTCATGGTCTAAGGAATTATGCAAATATTAACTTCTCTGTGTTATTAACCATTAACTTATGACGAATGCATCTCATAGCATAACATCAATTCGGGTCGATTCAACACAAATGTTCTTCTAACTTTGTGCCCTCAAAATTGCCGGCATAGCCATGCCCATGATCAGGAAAACAGGATCATCATGCAATACTTGAGCCAGTCTTAGAGGCCAGACTAGGAATAAAATTTACCGTTTATTATTCCACACGTGCATATGAGTCTTCCTTCAAGCCTCGTGGTTATTGTAGACTCGAGAACCATAGCAGTTATATAATGGAACATAAACCTAATTATGAATAGGGAGATAATCAATAACATTTATTATTTCCTCTAGGTCATATCTCCTATAGGAATTTCCCTTCTGCCACCTAGTTCTTCAATCACTGCCACCTAGTTACAAGAGTTTTGTGATGAACTATAACATGCACGGGATGACCAAGTCAGTCACCGAGCTGTTTGCGATGCTAAAGTCGCTGAGTCTAAAATCCAGAAAGAACATCAAGTATTGATGGTCAATAAAACCACTAGTTTCAAGAAGAATGGCAAGGGAAAGGGCAAGAAGGGTAAAAGCAAGAAGGATGGCAAAACAGTTGCTACTCCTGTAAAGAAGCCCAAGCTGGACCCAAGCCAAAAACTGAGTGCTTTCATTGCAAGGGAACTGGTCACTGCAAGAGGAGCTGCCCCAAGTACCTGGCTGGCAAGAAGGCGGCCAACGACAAACAAGGTATATATGATATACATGTTATTGATGTGTACCTTACTAGCTCTCATTGTAGTGCCTGGGTATTTGATACCGGTTCGGTTGCTCACATTTGCAATTCAAAACAGGAACTACAGAATAGACGAAGGCTGGCAAAGGATGAAGTGATGATGCGGGTGGGAAATGGTTCCAAGGTTGATGTGATCGCCGTCAGCATGCTCTCTCTTCGATAACCATCGTGATTAGTGATGAACCTGAATAATTGTTATTTAGTGCCTGCGTTAAGCATGAAGATTATATCTGGATCTTGTTTATTGCGAGACGGTTACTCATTTAAATCATAGAATAAAGGTTGTTCTATTTATATGAGTAATATCTTTTATGGTCATGCACCCAATGTGAGGGGTTTATTCATATTGAATCTTGATAGTGATGATACACATGTTCATAACATTGATGCCAAAAGATGTAGAGTTGATAATGATTGTACCCCTTTCTTGTGGCACTGCCGTTTAGGTCATATTGGTGTAAAACGCATGAGGAAGCTCCATGCTGATGGACTTTTGGAGTCACTTGATTTTGAATCACTTGACACATGTGAACCATGCCTGATGGGCAAGATGACGAAAACGTCGTTCTCTGGAACAATGGAACGGGCAAGTGACTTGTTGGAAATCATACATACTGATGTGTGCGGTCCAATGAATGTTGCAACGCACGGTTGATATCGTTACTTTCTCACCTTCACTGATGACTTGAGTAGATATGGGTATATTTACTTAATGAAACACAAGTCTGAAACGTTTAAAAAGTTCAAGCAATTTCAGAGTGAAGTTGAGAATCATCGTAACAAGAAGATTAAATTCCTGCGATCTGATCGAGGAGGTGAATATCTGAGTTATGAGTTTTGCAGTCACTTAAGACAGTGTGGAATTCTTTCATAGTTGACTCCGCCCGGAACACCACTGCGTAATGGTGTGTCCGAACGTCGTAATCGAACCTTATTAGATATGGTGCGTTCTATGATGTCTCTTGCTGATTTGCCACTATCGTTTTGGGGTTATGCATTAGAGACAGCTGCATTCACTTTAAATAGGGGACCATCAAAATCTGTTGAGACGACGCCATATGAACTATGGTTTGGCAAGAGGCCAAAGTTGTCGTTTCTTAAAGTTTGGGGATGTGATGCTTATGTCAAAAAGCTTCAGCCTGAAAAGCTGGAACCCAAAGCGGAGAAATGCGTCTTCATAGGATACCCAAAAGAGACAGTCGGGTATACCTTCTATCTCAGATCCGAAGGCAAAGTGTTTGTCGCTAAGAACGGAACATTTCTTGAGAAAGAGTTTCTCTCCAAAGAATTGAGTGGGAGTAAAATAGAGCTTGATGAGGTTATTGAACCTTTACTTCAACCAGAAAGTAGCGCAGCGCAGAAAGATGTTTCTATGGAACCTACGACGTTTGAAGAGGAAGTTAATGATGATGATCATGAAGCTTCGGATCAAGCTGCTATTGAACCTTGTAGGTCGACAAGGGCGTGTACTACTCCTGAGTGGTATGGCAACCCTGTCTTGGAGGCCATGTTGTTGGACAACAATGAACCTACGAGCTATGAAGGAGCGGTGATGGGCCCGGATTCCGAGAAATGGTTAGAGGTCATGAAATCCGAGATGGGATCCATGTATGGAAATAAAGTATGGACTTTGGAAGTATTACCTAAAGGGCGAAAGGCCATTCAGAACAAATGGATCTTTAAGAAGAAAGCAGACACGGACAGTAATGTCACCGTCTATAAAGCTTGACTTGTGGCAAAGGGTTTTTCACAAGTTCAAGGAGTTGACTACGATGAGACCTTGTCACCCATAGCGATGCTTAAGTCTGTCAGAATCATGTTGGCAATAGCTGCTTATTTCGACTATGAAATTTGGCAGATGGATGTCAAAACAGCGTTCCTCAACGGTTTCCTTGAGGAAGAGTTGTATATGATGCAACCAGAAGGTTTTGTCGACCCAGAGAATGCTGACAAAGTTTGCAAAATCCAGCGATCCATTTATGGGCTGGTGCAAGCCTCTCTGAGTTGGAATAAGCGCTTTGATGAGGTGATCAAAGCGTTTGAGTTTATACAAGTGATCAACACCAGAACTGCATGGGTGTTCGATTCATTACAATGTAAATCACATAGTGATATGAACTAGATTATTGACTCTAGTGCAAGTGGGAGACTGTTGGAAATATGCCCTAGAGGCAATAAATAAAGTTATTATTATTATATTTCCTTGTTCATGATAATCGTTTATTATCCATGCTATAATTGTATTGATTGGAAACACATTACATGTGTGGGTAAATATACAACACTTTGTCCCTAGTATGCCTCTAGTGAACTAGCCATTGACATGTGATGTCATTTGATAATGGGATCACATCATTAGGAGAATGATGTGATGGACAAGACCCAAACTACAAACGTAGCATATGATCGTGTGAGTTTATTGCTACTGTTTTCTGCATGTCAAGTATATGTTTCTATGACCATGAGATCATGCAACTCACGGACATCGAAAAAGTTCCTTGTGTGTATCAAACATCGCAATGTAACTGGGTGACTATAAAGGTGCTCTACAGGTATCTCTGAGGGTGTCTGTTGGGTTGGCATGGATCAAGACTAGGATTTGTTACTCAGTGTGACAGAGAGGTATCTCAGGGCCCACTCGGTAATACAACACCACAATAAGCCTTGCAAGCAATGTGACTAAGTGTTAGTCACGGGATCTTGTATTACGGAACGAGTAAAGAGACTTTCTGGTAGCAACGTTGAACTAGGTATGGAGATACCGACGATCGAATCTCAGGCAAGTAACATACGGGATTAACTGAATCCTTGACACAGAGGTTCGACCGATAAAGATCTTCGTAGAATATGTAGGAACCAATATGGACATCCAGGTCCCGCTATTGGTTATTGACCGTAGAGGTGTCTCGGTCATGTCTACATAGTTCTCGAACCCGCAGGGTCTGTACACTTAAGGTTTGGTGACGTTTCGGTAGTATAGAGTTATGTATGGTGTTGACCGAAGGTTATTCAGAGTCCCAGATGAGATCCCAGACGTCACGAGGAGTGTCGGAATGGTCTGGAGGTAAAGATTGATATATAGGAAGTCCTATTTTGGTCGCCGAAAAAGTTTTGGGCTCATCGGTAGTGTATCGGGAGTGCCGGTAGTGTACCGGGAGACCATCGAGAGGGGTATTTCGACCCAAGAGGCTACATGGGCTGTGGGAGAGTGATTACCAGCCTTTAGTGTTCTGGTGGAAGTCACACACAAGGACCATGCGGCTGGGAGAGAAGACCCAAAGAGATAAGGTGGAAAAAAGGCAAAATAGGGAGGAATCCTAGTCCTACTAGGATTGGAGGAGGAGTCCTCCTCTCCTCCTTGATTCGGCCGAACCAAGGGCTGGTCACTTGAGGGCCAAGCCTCCTCCTCTCTCCCTCCTATATATACTGGAGGTTTTAGGGGTTTTGCACTAGTTTTTTCAGCCACGTGCTACCCGTTCCTCCAGTGCATAGTTTCTCCTCTAGATCGGATTTCTGGAGTGCTTAGGTGAAGCCCTCCCGGAATAGCTCCACCACCATCGCCGGAGCGTTGTCACGCTGCCGGAGAACTCTTCTACCTCTCCTCTCCCTCTTGTTGGATCAAGAAGGCGGAGATCGTCATCAAGCTGTACGTGTGCTGAACGCGGAGGTGTCGTTCGTTCGGTGCTTGATCGGGACGGATCGTGATTGGATCACGGGACGCTCGACGATTTGGATCGCAAAGACATTCGACTACACCAACTGTGTTTCTTAATGCTTCCCGCTTAGCGATCTACAAGGGTACGTAGATCCACTCTCCCTCTCGTAGATGCTCATCACCATGGATAGGTCTTGCGTGAACGTAGTAAAAAATTTGTTTCCCATGCGACATTTCCCAATAGTTTGGATGCACAAGTAGTATTTATACTTGATGTGGAAGTTGTGGCTAGTATGAGTTGGAAGCAAGCACCACATGTTGGAGGATCCATAACAATATAAGTTCTATGCAAATATACACAACCATAACTCATTACGTTGTCTTCCTTGTCCAACGTCAACTAATTTGCTCAAGTTTGAAAATAATTAATGGGTATTTTCACGAGCATAGAAGATGTCCAAGATAGTATATTTATATGTGAAATCTCTCTTCCTTCAATATTCTTTCATGAATGGTTCATGTGACCAATGCGGTGTTTGCTAACTTTCATTAAATTTTACCACCTATACTTCTTATACGTGAAGTTATTACTCCCCATGGGATAAGCATATAAAACATATATAATTTCAGATTTATGATATTCAATTCATTCAACCATTTACTCATAGGATATAAGTGAAGCACGAGAGTAAATGACAAAACTACTCCAAAACATATAAGTGAAGATCAATGAGTAGTCAAATAATTAAGTAACTATGTGAGGAAATTCTCTCTCTCTCTCTCAATAAAGATTTTAAGATCTGAGTATTTTATTTAAACAGCAAGCAAAAGAAAAATAGCATTCCAAGAATAACACATATCATGTGGACAAATAAAAATTTAGACTCAACGTAGGCTAACCGATAATTGTTGATGAAGAGAGGTGGGATGCGTAGCATCCCCAAGCTTAGATGCTTGAGACTTCTTGAAATATTTACTTGGGGTGCCTTGGGCATCCCCAAGCTTGATATTTTGTATCTCGTTCAATCGTCTCATATCATGGTTTCACCTATTCTCAAAAACTTCATCCACACAAAACTCGAAAAGAACTCGTTAGATAGGTTAGTACACATAATAATAAATCAACTCTTTATGTACTACCAAGACAAGTTGCAAAAAAAAATCAAAAATTACGTACTTTATACTATCATTTACACAATTTATATTTAGCAATATAGGCTATGGAAGCTATATGATAGGTAGATAACAAAACTATGACAGCAATCTGTCCAAACAGAACAGTCTGTAGAAATTTATTATAACAGTGCACCTCTGTAACTCAAAATATTCTGAAACTTTAGGACATACTAAGGAATGTATATGAAAACACTATTTAAAATTTTCAGAAACTTTCCACTTTCCAGTAAAATATGAAAATTCAAACACTACAGAAGAAGTTTCTATTTTTACACAGCACACATCAAACATGCAATTCAAGCATCCTAAAGGCAATTCTTGGAACTTTTTATTGAAAAACAAGATTATAAATAACAACTAACAGATAAAAACAAAATAAAATGATTCTCCAAGCAAAACTCATATTATGTAACGAATAAAAATATAGCTCCAAGTAAGATATACCGATAGTGTTGAAGACGAAAGAGGGGATGCCTTCTGGGGGAATCCCCAAGCTTAGACGCTTGAGTATTCCTTGAATATTACCTTGGTGTTGCCTTGTGAAACCCCAAGATTAGGTTCTTGTCACTCCTTATTCTCCTCATACCGGTGTCTCACCCAAACTTGAAAACTTCAATCACGCAAAACTTAACGGAACTTCGTGAGATGGGTTAGAATAGTAAATATAGATCATTCACTTAGGTACTGTCAAGACAAGATTCATAATTATTACCACATGATACCTACTGTATTCCATCGTTCCCACAATTTATATTACTCAATATAAGCTATAGGAACACTTGAAACAAGCAAATTATGCATGCAAAACAGAATCTGTCAAAAACAGAACAGTCTGTAAAGATCTGAATGATCACCATACTTCACTGACTCTAAACATTCTAAAAAATTAGTAAAACTCAATGTGATTTCCATATAAATGTTGTGTAAAAATTTCATAATTTTTGACGCTCTAGTAAAATCAAATAATTCATATACTGGACGCAAAATGTTTTGTTTTTGCACACAATCAAACAAGCAAGTATCCACACTATCCCAAAGGCTTTACTTGGCAATTTATTGAAATAAAAGACACAAAACATGATTACTACAGTAGATTAATCATGTGAACACATCAAAACAGAAATTAAAAGTGTTGGGTTGACTCCCAACAAGCGCTTTTCTTTAATGCCATTTAGCTAGGCATGATGATTCAATGATGCTCGTATAGGAATAATACTTGAAACATGCAAAAGAGCATCATGAATCTCATGAAAAGAACATTTAAGTATAACCCACTTCCTATGCATAGGGATTTTGTTAGCAAACAATTTATGGGAGCAAGAATCAACTAGCACAGGAAAGCAAAACAAGCATAACTTCGAAACTTTGAACACATAGAGAGGAAACTAGATATTATTGCAATTCCTACAAGCATATGTTCCTCCCTCATAATAATTTTCATTAGCATCATGAAGTAATTCCACAATATAACCAGCACATAAATCATCCTTTTCATGATCCACAAGCATAGAAAATTTGTCACTCTCCACATAAGCAATTTTCTTCTCATTCATAATAGTGGGAGCGAACTCAACATAATAACTATCATGAGATACTTGATTGACATAACCAAATTAAATATTACAATCATCATGACAAGTTTAATGGTTACTATCACTCTTTATAGCATACATGTCATCATCATAATCATAATATATAGGAGGCATGCCATAATCATAATAGTTTTGGTCATCAAAACATGGGGGACTAAAAATAGCATATTCATCAAACATAGCATCCCCAAGCTTGTGGCTTTGCATATCATTAGCATCATGAATATTCAGAGAATTAATACTAAAAATATTGAAATCATGCTCATCACCCAAAGATTTATTTCCAAATATTTTAAAAACTTCTTCTTCTAGCACTTGAGCACAATTTTCCTTTGCATCATTTTCACGAGACACATTAAAAAGAAGAAGCATATGAGGCAACCTCAATTCCATTTTTTTACTTTTCTTTTTTATATAACCAAACTAGTGAAAAACAAGAAACTAAAATATTCAATTGCAAGGCCTAAAGATATACCTTCAAGCACTGACCTCCCCGGCAACGGCGCCAGAAAAGAGCTTGATGTCTACTACACAACCTTCTTCTTGTAGACTCGTGTTGGGCCTCCAAGCGCAGAGTTTTGTAGGACAATGGCAATTTTACCTCAAGTGGATGACCTAAGGTTTATCAATCTGTGGTAGGTATAGGATGAAGATGGTCTCTCTCAAACAACCTTGCAACCAAATAACAAAGAGTCTCTTTTGTCCCCAACACACCCAATACAATGGTAAATTGTATAGGTGCACTAGTTCGGCAAAGAGATGGTGATACAAGTGTAATACGAATGGTAGATATAGGTTTTTGTAATCTGAAAATATAAAAACAGCAAGGTATCAAGTAACAAAAGTGAGCAAAAGTGGTATTGCAATGCTTGAAAGCAAGGCCTAGGGTCCATACTTTCACTAGTGCAATTTCTCTCGACAATATTGACATAGTTGAATCATATGTAAGTACCTCTCGTGTGACAAAGAGTTTACTACAATGTCACAAATAGCGGAGAACTAACGAAGAAATTATTGCAGGGTACAAAACCACCTCAAACTTATCTTTTCTGATCAATCTTATGAGCTATCCCTATAAGTGTCACAAACAGCCCTAGAGTTCGTACTAAAATAACACCTTAAGATACACATCAACCAAAACCCTAATGTCACCTAGATACTCCAATGTCACCACAAGTACCCATGGGCTTGATTATATACGATATGCATCACATAAATTCAGATTCATCATGTTCAATCCAACACAAAGAACTTCAAAGAGTACCCCCGAAGTTTCTACCGGAAAGTCAAGACAAAAAAGTGTGCCAACCCTTATGCATAGATTCCCAAGGTCACGGAACCCGCAAGTTGATCACCAAAACATACATCAAGTGGATCAATAGAACATCCCATTGTCACCACGGATATCCCATCGCAAGACATACATCAAGTGTTCTCAAATCCTTAAAAACTCAATCCGATAAGAAAACTTCAAGGGGAAAACTCAATTCATCACAACAAGATAGAGAGGGGAAAACTCCATATGATTCATCTATATCAATAAAGCTCGCGGTACATCAAGATCATGCCATCTCAAGAACACGAGAGAGAGAGAGTGAGAGAGAGAAAAAGATCAAATACATAGCTACTGGTACATATCCTCAGCCCCGAGGGTGAACTACTCCCTCCTTGTCATGGAGAGCGCCAGGATGATGAAGATAGCCTCCGGTGATGGTTTCCCCCTCCGGCGGGGTGCCAGAACGGGCTCCCAATTGGTTTTTCGTGGCTCTGGAGGTTTGCGGCAGCGGAACTCCCGATCTGGGTTTCTTTCGGAGGTTTCTATATTTATAGGAATTTTTGGCATCGATCTCACGTCAAGGGGGGCCACGAGGCGGTGACAAGCCTGTTAGGCTCGTCCAGGGGGGGGGTCGTGCCTGGCAGGCTTGTGACCTCGTCGTGGCTCTTCTGGCCCAACTCCAATGCTTCGGGGGTCTCTTTTGGTCCAGAAAAAATCATACTGAATTTTCATCCCATTCCAAGAACTTTTATTTCTGCACAAAAACCGACACCATGGTAGTTCTGCTGAAAAAACGTTAGTCCGGGTTAGTTCTAATAAAATCATACCAAAATCATATAGAATTATTGTAAACATGGCATGAATACTTCGTAAATTATAGATACGTTGTAGACGTATCACTCCTCCGCCTCCTGGAAAGGAACATCGGCGCCCCAAGCTCTACTTCTTCGGAGTAATGGAGGGTGCTCGGGCGATACAGTCGCAGTGTTCGAACATGTATGAGTAGATTGTAATGTGTCCAAAGACAGTTTAATGTTTTAAGGTTGTAATTTACCATGCTTTTAATGTTTTTGCGTTCCTTATAACTCCTGTGTGGCCGTTGAAACTGAAAGCTGCGAGTCGTCGGCTTCAGCCCCCATGTAGATACTACATGGGGTGTCTCTACCAATGCACTGTGTCCCTTGGCCGAGCTATCGGAACCCGAGGGCGGTGGAGTGCGGGGGACCAGGCAATCAGACTATAATGCTTTATTTCTTTCACTTAGCCATAGGGGCGCAAAAAGGACTATAGAGGGCTGATGACTAGCCCCTGGTTTTTTGTGTTGTTCGAATGAACCGCGGCTCAAGCCAATATCACATGGTTTGTATAAAAAACAAACCCCTCGTATGACACGGAATATCCTCTGACAAGGATTTGAGTATAACACTTTAAGCTCGGATTGACATACCGGTTCTTTCCTACCATGACAGTCAGTTTTCGGCTTTCTCCCCCGAGGTGCTTGACCAGACTAGCCGGAAACACAATCGCAGGGGTTCTCCCTTTGCCCTTTTAGCCGAACGAGTGGAACATAAAGGGGCAAGCACAGGAGCCGGGCAACCCAACTATAAACCCAAGATATAGTTCGGAACCAATGCATATAAAGCAAATTCAAAGACGTTGAATGCATAATCAATTGTGCGTAAGGCAATTTTTTTAAACTCGATTCCCCGGTCTATGAGTCGGTTGCATCGTCATATACCGAACAGTTTCGCGAGAAGAGGGAGAAAATAAAATATGTGCCAAAAAGGACAACGAACCAAAACGTATAGTGATGTTGTATTTTTCTCAACAACTCTTTATTGCTCGGATTGCTGAAGCAACTGTTCACAAGTATTTGAAAAAGAAATTTTACGGGATGGTTGTACCAGGGGTCTTCGATTGGTGACCTAACGTCCTCGATGTGCCCTGTCGCTTGTGTATGCTTTTGCCTCTTGGGGAGTGGTGCACCTCGATAGGTGGTATTGTTCGGTGAACAGATCTTGCAAACAAGGTCTTGAGAAGTCGCCGAAGTGTTAATAAGCTTTACGCCTTTAGCAGGACCTTGATGGTACCTGCAATGTGTCCGAAGATATTTTGATGGTAGTAGTTCGGTTCAGCCGAACACTTACCCTTTTTTCCACCGCTGTCCATGGAATTTTAAGTGCAAAGTTGTACTTTCTTGGCACGTACTTCGCTAGTCCTAGGGTTGTGCGATGGGGGGCGAGTCCCAATTTAAGGGGAGAGGAGGGCTCCGAGAGCTCGGGCTGAGACCGTGCTTGTTTCCCAACCTTGCGTGCCTTTACAGTCGGTGTCGGTGTTTGACGATCATCATTGTAATTGAATTCGGCCGCCAGGGCCAACGCATGTTCCTCAGTTCGGAGAGAGCGCTCTGTATTGCCATTGACAGTAATTACCCCCTTAGGGTAGGGCATCTTGACCTTGAGGTACCCGTAGTGCGGGACGGCGTTAAAGCGAGCGAACGCTATTTGGCCGAGCAGGGCGTGATAGCCACTGCGGAAGGGTACAATGTCGAATATCAAGTCTTCGCTTTGGAAGTTGTCGGGCGAGCCAAACACTACTTCCAGGCTTACAAAGCCCGTGCACCGGGCCTCGACGACTAGAATCACTCCTTTAAAGGTAGTGTTGCTAGGTTTGATCCTTGATGGATCTATACCCATCCTTTTCACTGTGTCTGAGTAAATCAGGTTAAGGCTACTTCCTCCATCCATTAGGACTTTTGAGAGGTGATACCCGTCTATAATGGGGTCGAGGACGAGGGCCGTCGAGCCCCCATGATGGATACTGGTCGGGTGATCACGTCGATCAAAAGTGATCGGGTATGCCGACCATGGGTTATACTTCAGGGTTATAGGCTGTACGACGTAGACCTATCGAAGGGCACACTTCCTCTCCTTCTTGGGCATATGGGTGGTGTATATCATATTTACTGTTTTTACCTATGGAGGGAATTTCTTCTATCCGTCACCCATCGGACCCCGAGGCTCATCCTCATCCTCGATGCGAGGGCTCTTGCCTTGATCCTCGGGCATGAGTTTGTTAACCTGTTTGAACACCCAATAGTTACGGTGCATGTGGTTGGCAGGATTCTCTTGAGTGCCATGGATTTGGCAAGGCCTTTCCATGATCTTCTCCAGCGGGGTGGGTCCGTCATGATTGCCTTTAGGAGGCTTCTTCTGCTGCCCAGGTCGAGAATTGCGGAAGCCGGCGTTAACGGCCGTGTCATCGGCATCACTATTGCTATGTTGGTGCTTGTTCTTGTTGCACTTTGGTTTCCCATTACCGTCCCGGACTTCGGAGGTTCCGGGATCTTCGGAGTTGTAGCTGCGTCTTGCTAGCAAGTTATCTTCATCCGTGCAAAAGCGGGTCATGAGTGATGTAAGGGCGTACATAGTCCGAGGTTTATCCTGGGCGAGCTGGCGGGCCAACCATTCATCCTGAATATTGTGCCGGAAGGAGGCTATTGCCTCGGCGTCCAGGCAGTCAACAATCTGGTTTTTCTTGGTCAAAAACCGATTCCAAAATTGCCGCATAGACTCGCCGGGCTTCTGAACGACGTTGCTTAGGTCGGAGGAATCTGGCGGCCAAACATAGGTGCCCTGGAAGTTAGATCGGAATGCATCCTCTAGGTCTTCCCAACATCCAATGGAGTTTTCAGGGAGGCTGTTTAACCAGTGCCGAGCTGGCCCCTTGAGTTTTAGGGGGAGATATTTGATGGCATGGAGATCGTCTCCTCGCGCCATGTGAATGTGGAGGAGGAAGTCCTCAATCCATACGGTTGGGTCAGTTGTCCCATCGTACTGCTCCATGTTCACGGGTTTAAACCCCTCTGGGAACTGGTGCTGCATCATCTCGTCCATGAAACACAGTGGGTGGGCAGCACCTCTTACCCGAGATATATCGCGCCGGTATTCGGCGTCTGTTCTAGTCCGGTTGCGTTCCCGACCTCTATTGTTGCGGTTGAGCCATGGTCTATGCCCGTTTTGTCTATTGGGTGAGTACCCTCTGGATCCGTAGATGGATCTCGTATGACCTGTTCTGTAGTCTAGGTCGTGTCGTAGGTCGAACCTATCATCGGGCTCTAGTGTCTCCTTTCCCCGTCTTTGGGGCATCGCCGGACTATAACCGGTGTCGTCAGCCATCCTGTCTTGTCCTCTAGGAGGTCGGTCTGGCTTATCGTATGGGGTATGTTTAGGAGACGACATATCAGTGAGATCATCGTCAAATTGCGACAGCAACCTTCTACGTGGATAACTCTTAGGTTGGTTCGACAGACTGGTACCGTATCCTTCCTCGGCTATGAGGACACTTGTCCATCGATCATTGAGGTTATCTTGTTCGGATTTAAGCTGTCGTTCGTTTGCTTTCAGGCTGCGGGCTGTTGCTATAAGTTGTTGCCTGAATAGTTCCTGATCTTGCAGATTATCAGGGATGTCGAAGTCAACGTCTTCCGGGGTGTCCTCCTCTTTGACAGGGGGAGGTAGTTGTCGTCCTCGGAATCATTGAGGTCATCGGGATCACGCTGGTCTTCAGGCCTCTCCTGACCCTCTTGAGGGTTTTCGGGGATAGCGGGGTCACCGAGGTCTCCTGGGGTATCTTCGTCCCTGGTGCCGATGATAGCTTTCCTCCCCGTTTCGCCTTTTAACCTTTTATGCGGCTTCCCGCGCCTTGACGGTGCATCGCCCAACTTGTCGCCGTTGTTATTGGGCATGCTCTCACCATTAGCGGAAGGAGTGTCCTGTTGGGGAACGTCGCATGGGAAACAAAAAATTCCCTACGCACACGCAAACCTATCCATGGTGATGAGCATCTATGAGAGGGAGAGTGGATCTACGTACCCTTGTAGATTGCTAAGCAGGAAGCGTTAAGAAACGCGGTTGGTGTAGTCGAACTTCTTCGCGATTCAAATCGCCGAGCGTCCCGCGATCCAATCACGAACTGTTCCGCGAACTAATCACGAACCGTCCCGCGAACTAATCACGAACCGTCCTGCGATCCAATCATGAACCGTCCCGCGATCTCGTCACGATCTGTCTCGCGATCCAATCACGAACGTCTCGTGGCCTTGATCACAATCCTTCCGATCTAGTACCGAACAGACGGCACCTCCGCGTTCAGCACACGTGCAGCTTGATGACGATCTCCACCGTCTTGATCCAGCAAGAGGAGATGGAGAGGAGAGAGAATTCACCGGTAGCGTGACGGCGCTCCGGTGATGGTGGTGGAGCAATTCCGGCAGGGCTTCGCCTAAGCACTGCGGAACTACGATCTAGAGGAGAAACTATGCACCGGTGGAACGGGTAGCACGTGGCCGGAAATTCTGTCCAAAAGCCACCCAATCCACTAGTATATATAGGAGGAGAGGAGAGGCATCCCTTGGCACAAGGCTAAGGGCCTCTTTGGTTCGGCCGGCTAGGAGAGGAGCAATCCTACTCCTACTCCAATCCTAGTTGGAGTAGGATTGCTTCCTATTGGCTGATTTTTCCCTTTTTTCTTTAGGATTTCCTCTCCCTGTGCCATGGGCCTTTATGGCTGTTTCCCCAGCCCACTAAGGGCTGGTTAATACTCTCCCACAGCCCATGGACCTCTTGGGGTCGAAATACCCCACCCGGAGGCCTCCCGGTACACTACCGGCACTCCCGGTACACTACCAATGAACCCGAAACTTTTTCGGCGACCAAACTGGGACTTCCTATATATGAATCTTTACCTCCGGACCATTCCGGAGCTCCTCGTGATGTCTGGGATCTCATCCGGGACTCCGAACAAACTTCGGTTACCACCATACATAACTCTACACTACCGAAACGTCACCGAACCTTAAGTGTGCAGACCCTGCGGGTTCGAGAACTATGTAGACATGATCGAGACACCTCTACGGTCAATAACCAATGGCGGGACCTGGACATCCACATTGGTTCCTACATATTCTACGAAGATCTTTATCGGTCGAACCTCTATGTCAAGGATTCAGTTAATCCCGTATAATGTTCTCTTTGTTCTTCGGTATGTTACTTACCCGAGATTCGATCATCGGTATCGCCATACCTAGTTCAACCTCGTTACCGGCAAGTCTCTTTACTTGTTCCGTAATACAAGATCCCGCAACTAACAATTAGTCACATTGCTTGCAAGGCTTATTCTGATGTTGCATTACCGAGTGGGCCCCGAGATACCTCTCCGTCACACGGAGTAACAAATCCCAGTCTCGATCCATGCCAACTCAACAGACACCATCAGAGATACCTGTAGAGTACCTTTATAGTCACCCAGTTACGTTGCGACGTTTGATACACACAAGGCACTCCTCCGATATCCGTGAGTTGCATGATCTCATGGTCATAGAAACATATACATTGACATGCAGAAAACAGTAGCAATAAACTGACACGATCATATGCTACGTTTGTAGTTTGGGTCTCGTCCATCACATCATTCTCCCAATGATGTGATCCCGTTATCAAATAACATCACATGTCAATGGCTAGGAAACCCTGACCATCTTTGACCAACGAGCTAGTTCACTAGAGGCATACTAGGGACACAGTGTTGTCTATTTACCCACACATGCAATGTGTCTCCAATCAATGCAATTATAGCATGGATAATAAACGATTATCATGAACAAGGAAATATAATAATAAACACTTTATATATTTCCTCTAGGGCATATTTCAAACAGTCTCCCACTTGCACTAGGGTCAATAATCTAGTTCACATCACTATGTGATTTACATGGTAATGAATCGAACACCCATACAGTTCTGGTGTTGATCATGTTTAGCCCTTGGAAGAGGTTTAGTCAACGGGTCTGCAACATTCATCCGTGTGCACTTTGCAAATATTTATGTCCTTCTCCTCGATGTAGAACCGGATGGAGTTGAAGCGTTGCTTTATGTGTCTGGTCCTCTTGTGAAAACTTGGTTCCTTGCCTAGAGCAATGGCGCCAGTGTTGTCACAGAACAGGTTCATTGGATTCAGTGCACTAGGCACTACTCCAAGATCTGTCATGAACTGCTTCATCCAGACACCTTCCTTCGTTGCCTCCGAGGCTGCGATGTACTCCGCTTCGCATGTAGAATCAACTACCACGCTTTGCTTGGAACTGCACCAGCTTACCGCTCCCCCGTTAAGAATAAATACGTATCCGGTTTGCGACTTAGAGTCGTCCGGATCAATGTCAAAGCTTGCATCGACGTAACCCTTTATGACGAGCTCTTCATCACCTCCATAAACGAGAAACATGTCCTTAGTCATGTTAAGGTACTTAAGGATATTCTTGACCGCTTGCCAGTGCTCCATTCTAGGATCACTTTGAAACCTTCCAGCCATACTTATGGCAAGGCTAACATCGGGTCTTGTGCACAGCATTGCATACATGATAGAGCCTATGGCTGAAGCATAGGGGATGACACTCATCTTTTCTTTATCTTCTGCAGTCACTAGGCATTGAGTCTTACTCAACTTCACACCTTGTAACACAGGCAAGAACCCCTTCTTGGCCTGTTCCATTTTGAACTTCTTCAAAACTTGATCAAGGTATGTGCTCTGTGAAAGTGCTATTAAGCGTCTCGATCTATCTCTATAGATCTTAATGCCTAATATGAAAGCAGCTTCTCCTAGGTCCTTCATTGAAAAACTCTTATTCAAATATTCCTTCACGCTTTCCAGCATTTCTATATCGTTTCCAATCAGCAATATGTCATCCACATATAACACTAGAAACGCTATAGAGATCCCACTCACTTTCTTGTAAATACAAGCTTCTCCATAAACTTGTATAAACCCAAACGCTTTGATCACCTCATCAAAGCGCTTATTCCAACTCCGAGATGCTTGCACCAGTCCATAAATGGATCGCTGGAGTTTGCAAACTTTGTCAGCATTCTCTGGATCGACAAAACCCTCGGGTTGCATCATACACAACTCTTCCTCAAGGAAACCGTTGAGGAACGCCGTTTGACATCCATCTGCCAAATTTCATAGTCGAAATAAGCAGCTATTGCCAACATGATTCTGACAGACTTAAGCATCGTTACGGGTGAGAAAGTCTCATCGTAGTCAACTCCTTGAACTTGTGAAAAACCCTTTGCCACAAGTCGAGCTTTATAGACGGTGACATTACCGTCCGCGTCCGTCTTCTTCTTATAGATCCATTTGTTCTGAATGGCCTTTCGCCCTTCAGGTAGTACTTCCAAAGTCCATACTTTGTTTTCACACATGGATCCCATCTCGGATTTCATGGCCTCTAACCATTTCTCGGAATCCGGGCCCATCACTGCTCCTCCATAGCTCGTAGGTTCATTGTTGTCTAACAACATGACCTCCAAGACAGGGCTGCCGTACCACTCGGGAGTAGTGCGCGCCCTTGTCGACCTACGAGGTTCAATAGCAGCTTGATCTGAAGCTACATGATCATCATCATCAACTTCCTCTTCTACCGTCGTAGGTTCCACAGAAACATCTTTCTGCGCTGCGCTACTTTCTGGTTGAAGTAAAGGTTCAACAACCTCATCAAGCTCTATTTTCCTCCCACTCAATTCTTTCGAGAGAAACTCTTTCTCAAGAAATGTTTCGTTCTTAGCGACAAACACTTTGCCCTCAGATCAGAGATAGAAGGTATACCCGACTGTCTGTTTCGGGTATCCTTTGAAGACGCATTTCTCCGCTTTGGGTTCCAGCTTTTCAGGCTGAAGCTTTTTGACATAAGCATCACATCCCCAAACTTTAAGAAACGACAACTTCGGCTTTTTGCCAAACCACAGTTCATATGGCGTCGTCTCAACGGATTTCGATGGTGCCCTATTTAAAGTGAATGCAGCTGTCTCTAATGCATAACCCCAAAACTATAGTGGCAAATCGGCAAGAGACATCATAGAACACACCATATCTAATAAGGTTCGATTATGACGTTCAGACACACCATTACGCTGTGGTGTTCCGGGCGGTGTCAACTGTGAAACAATTCCACATTGTCTTAAGTGACTGCCAAACTCATAACTCAGATATTCACCTCCTCGATCAGATCACAGAAATTTAATCTTCTTGTTACGATGATTCTCAACTTCACTCTGAAATTGCTTGAACTTCTCAAAAGTTTCGGACTTGTGTTTCATCAAGTAAATATACCCATATCTACTCAAGTCATCAGTGAAGGTGAGAAAGTAACGATATCAACCGCGCGTTGCAACATTCATTGGACCGCACACATCAGTATGTATGATTTCCAACAAGTCACTTGCCCGTTCCATTGTTCCAGAGAACGACGTTTTAGTCATCTTGCCCAACAGGCATGGTTCACATGTGTCAAGTGATTCAAAATCAAGTGACTCCAAAAGTCCATCAGCATGGAGCTTCCACATGCGTTTTACACCAATATGACCTAAACGGCAGTGCCACAAGAAAGGGGTACTATCATTATCAACTCTACATCTTTTGGCATCAATGTTATGAACATGTGTATCATCACTATCAAGATTCAATATGAATAAACCCCTCACATTGGGTGAATGACCATAAAAGATATTACTCATATAAATAGAACAACCTTTATTCTATGATTTAAATGAGTAACCGTCTCGCAATAAACAAGATCCAAATATAATCTTCATGCTTAACGCAGGCACTAAATAACAATTATTCAGGTTCATCACTAATCACGATGGTAATCGAAGAGAGAGCGTGCTGACGGCGATCACATCAACCTTGGAACCATTTCCCACCCGCATCATCACTTCATCCTTTGCCAGCCTTCGTCTATTCTGTAGTTCCTGTTTTGAATTGAAAATGTGAGCAACCGAACCGGTATCAAATACCCATGCACTACAACGAGAGCTAGTAAGGTACACATCAATAACATGTATATCATATATACCTTGTTTGTCGTTGGCCGCTTTCTTGTCTGCCAGGTACTTGGGGCAATTCCGCTTCCAGTGACCAGTTCCTTTGCAATGAAAGCACTCAGTTTCTGGCTTAGGTCCATGCTTAGGCTTCTTTTTAGGAGTAGCAACTGCTTTGCCATCCTTCTTAGTTTTACCCTTCTTGCCTTTGCCCTTGCCATTTTTCTTGAAACTAGTGGTTTTATTGACCATCAACACTTGATGTTCTTTCTGGATTTCACACTCAGAGACTTTTAGCATCGCAAATAGCTCGGCGACTGACTTGTTCATCCCGTGCATGTTATAGTTCATCACAAAGCTCTTGTAACTAGGTGGCATCGTTTGAAGAACTCTATCAGTGATCGCCTCCGGCGGAAGGGTAATTCCCAACTCTGCTAGACGGTTTGAGTACCCAGACATTCTGAGTATGTGCTCACTAATAGACCCGTTCTCCTCCATCTTGCAAGCATAGAATTTATCGGAGGTCTCATACCTCTCGATCCGGGCATTCTTCTAAAAGATAAACTTCAACTCCTGGAACATCTCATATGCTCCATGACGTTCAAAACGTCTCTGAAGTCCCGGTTCTAAGCCATACAATATTGCACACTGAACTATTGAGTAGTCTCCAGCACAAGCCTCCCAAACGTTCTTAACGTCTTTGGAGGTCATGTCTTCTGGTTGGTCACCAAGCGGTGCATCAAGGACATATTGTTTCTGGGAAGCCGTGAGGATAATCCTTAGATTACAGGCCCAATCAACAAAGTTACTTCCATCATCTTTCAACTTAGCTTTCTCTAGGAACGCATTAAAATTCAGGGGTGCTACTGCGCGAGCCATCGATCTACAACATAAATATGCAAAGGTTACTTAGACTATTGTTCAAGATAATGAGTTTAGTTAATAAAATTACTAAATCTCCCACTCAAATTGACATCCCTCAGGTCATCTGAGTGTCACATGATCCAAATTCTCCAACTCAAGTCCGATCATCACGTGAGTTAAGTTGGCTTCATTGGTGAACATCATTATGTTGATCATATCTACTATATGATTCATGCTCGACCTTTCGGTCTCTTGTGTTCCGAGGCCATGTCTGTACATGCTAGGCTCGTCAAGTTTAACCCGAGTGTTCTGCGCGTGCAAATCTGGCTTGCACCCATTGTATGTGAACGTAGAGTCTATCACGCCCGATCATCACGTGGTGTCTCAACACGACGAACTTTCGCAACGGTGCACACTCGGGGAGAACACAATTTTATCTTGAAATTTAAGTGAGGGATCACCTTATAATGCTACCGTCGTACTAAGCAAAACAAGGTGCATAAAAGGATTAACATCACATGCAATTCATAAGTGACATGATATGGCCATGAACTTGTGCTTTAGATCTCCATCTTGAAAGCACCGGCATGATCTTCATCATCACCGGCACGACACCATGATCTCCATCATATTGATCTCCATCAACGTGTCGCCATCGAGGTTGTCACGCCCTGCATGCTTCTACTACTATTGCTACCGTTTAGCGATAAAGTAAAGCATTACATAGCGCTTAATGATTGACACGCAGGTCATACAATAATCAAAGACAACCCTAGGCTCCTGCCGGTTGCCGTACTCATCGACATGCAAGTCGTGAAGTTCTATACATCACATGATCATCTCATACATCACATATATCACATCATGTAATTGGCCATATCACATCACAACATTGTTGGGAGACGTAGTAGTAAATCAAAAATTTCCTACGCGTTCACCAAGATCCATCTATGGAGAAACCAGCAACGAGCAAGGGAGAGATTGGATCTTCATACCTTTGAAGATCGCTAAGCGGAAGCGTTACAAGAACGCGGTTGATGGAGTCGTACTCGCAGCGATTCAGATCGCGGTAGATCCGATCAAGTGCCGAACGGACGGCACCTCCGCGTTCAACACACGTGCAGCCCGGTGACGTCTCCAACACCTTGATCCAGCAAGGAGGAAGGAGAGGTTGGGGAAGGGCTCCAACAGCAGCACGACGGCGTGGTGGTGGTGGAGTAGCAAGGTATTCCGACAGGGCTTCGCCTAAGCGCTGCGGAGGAGGAAGAAGAGAGGTAGGGCTTCGCCTTGAGAGAGAGAGATCAAATCCTGTCTCAAAACATCCAAAACCTCAAGTATATATAGGAGGAGGGACGTGGAGGGCTGGCTTGGCCTCTACTCCAAAGAGGAGATGGCCGGCCGAATTAAAGGGAGAGTCCACCTCCCACAAGGGAGGTGGATCTCCTCCTTTTAAATCCTTTTTGCCTTATCTCCTTATCTCCAGCCACATGGGCCTTTAGCAAAAGTCTTGCCCAGCCCAATAAGGGCTGGCACACTTTATCTAACAGCCCATGTGGTCCTTTGGTCGTCACACCCCTCCCGGGGGTCCTCCGGCACCCTCCCGGCACTCCCGGTACACTCCGATGAGCCCGAAAACTTTCCGGTGACCAAAACTGGACTTCCTATATATCAATCTTTACCTCCGGACCATTCCGGAGCTCCTCGTGACGTCCGGGATCTCATCCGGGACTCCGAACAACCTTCGGTAATCACGTATACCATTTCCCTATAACCCTAGCGTCATCGAACCTTAAGTGTGTAGACCCTACGGGTTCGGGAGACACGTAGACATGACCGAGACACCTCTCCGGCCAATAACCAACAGCGGGATCTGGATACCCATGTTGGCTCCCACGTACTCCACGATAATCTCATCGGATGAACCACGATGTCAGGAATTCAATCAATCCCGTATACAATTCCCTTTGTCTATCGGTATGATACTTGCCCGAGATTCGATCGTCGGTATCCCTATACCTTGTTCAATCTCGTTACTGGCAAGTCTCTTTACTCGTTCCGTAATACATCATCCCGTGGCTAACTCCTTAGTCACATTGAGCTCATTATGATGATGTCTTACCGAGTGGGCCCAGAGATACCTCTCCGTCACACGAAGTGACAAATCCCAGTCTCGATTCGTGCCAACCCAACAGATACTTTCGGAGATACCCGTAGTGCACCTTTATAGCCACCCAGTTACGTTGTGACGTTTGGCACACCCAAAGCATTCCTATGGTATCCGGGAGTTGCACAATCTCATGGTCTAAGGAAACGATACTTGACATTGAAAAGCTTTAGCAAACGAACTACACGATCTTGTCCTATGCTTAGGATTGGGTCTTGTCCATCACATCATTCTCCTAATGATGTGATCCCGTTATCAATGACATCCAATGTCCATGGTCATGAAACCGTGACCATCTATTGATCAACGAGCTAGTCAACTAGAGGCTCACTAGGGACATGTTGTGGTCTATGTATTCACACATGTATTATGGTTTCCGGTTAACACAATTATAGCATGAACAATAGACAATTATCATGAACAAGGAAATACAATAATAACCATTTTATTATTGCCTCTAGGGCATATTTCCAACAGTCTCCCACTTGCACTAGAGTCAATAATCTAGTTCACATCACCATGTGATTAACACTTACATCACCATATGATCATATCATCATGTGATTAACACCCAATAAGTTCTGGGGTTTGTTCATGTTCTGCTCGTGAAAGAGGTTTTTAGTCAACGGGTCTGCGACATTCAGATCCGTGTGTACCTTGCAAACTTTCCATGTCATATTTGTAGATACTGCTCCCACGCTCCACTTGGAGCTATTCCAAATGGCTGCTCCACTATACGTAGCTGGATTTCTACTAAGAGTCATCCGGATTGGTTTTAAAGCTTGCATCATCGTAACACTTTACGATGAACTCTTTATCACCTCCATAATCGAGAAATATTTCCTTAGTTCTCAAGTTACTAAGGCTAACTTTGACCGCTGTCTAGTGATCCACTCTTGGATTACTCTTGTACCCCTTGACAGACTCATGGCAAGGCACACACAGGTGCGGTACACAGCATGGCATACTATATAGAGCCTATGGCTAAAGCATAGGAGATGACACTCATCTCTTCTTTATCTTCTGCCGTGGTCGGGTATTGAGTCTTACTCAATTTCACACCTTACAATATAGTCAAGAACTCCTTCTTTGACCCATCTATTTTGAACTCCTTCAAAAACTTGTCAAGGTATGTCTTCGTCGAAAAAACTTATCAAGCGAATAGATCTATCCCTATAGATCTTGATGCTTAATAAAATAGTAGCTTTATCTGGGTCTTCCTTTGAAAAAAAAACTTTTCAAACAACCCTTCATGCTCTTCCAGAAATTCTACATCATTTCTGATCAATAATATGTCAACTACATATTCTTATAAGAAATTCCATAGTGCTCCCACTCACTTTCTTGAAAATACAAGTTTCTCATAAACTTTGTATAAACTTAAACACTTTGATCACCTCATCAAAGCATATATTCCAACTCCGAGATGCTTGCTCCAGTCCATAGAAGGATCGCTGGAGTTTGCATATTATTAGCATCCTTAGGATTGACAAAACCTTCTGGTTGTATCACATACAACTCTTCCTCACAGAAACCATTACGGAAACCTTGTTTTGTCATCCATCTGCCAGATTTCATAATCGAAAAATGCAGCAACTGCTAACAAAATTTAAATAGACTTTTAGCATCGCTACAGATGAGACAATCTCATTGCAGTCAACTCCTTGAACTTGGCGGAAACTTCTTTGCGACAAGTCGAGCTTTATAAACGGTGACATTTCACCATTAGCGTCTATGTTTATCTCAAAGGTCCATTTGTACTCAATGACCCGCCATTCAACAGGCAAGTCTACCAAAGTCCATACTTGGTTTTCATACATGGATCCTTTCTCGGATTTCATGGCTCCTAGCCATTTGTTGGAATCCGGGCCCACCATCGCTTCTCCATAGTTCGTAGGTTCATCGCTGTCCAACAACATGATTTCCAAGACAGGGTTGTCGTACTACTCAGGAGCAGTACGCGTCCTTGTCGACCTACGAGGTTCGATAGTGACTTGATCCGAAGCTTCATGATCATCATCATTAACTTCCTTTTCAACTGAGTAGGCTCTACAGAAACATCTTTCTGTGTTGCGCTATTCTCTGGATGAAACAAAGGTTCAACAACCTTATCAAGTTCTATCTTCCTCCCACTCAATTCTTTCGAGAGAAACTCTTTCTCAAGAAAGGACCCGTTCTTAGCTACAAATACCTTTTGCGCTTGGATCTGAGATAGAAGGTATACCCAATGTCTCATTAGGGTATTCTATGAAGATGCATTTGTCTGCTTTGGGTTCGAGCTTGCTAGGTGAAAAACCCATTTTCACATAAGCGTCGCAGCCCCAAACATTAAGAAATGACAGCTTAGGCTTCTATCAAACCATAATTCTCACGGTGTCATCTCAACAGACTTAGATGGTGCCCTGTTAAAGTGAATGGATTTGTCTTTAATGCATAACCCCATAACGATAGTGGTAAAACGATAAGAGACATCATAGTACTCACTATATCCAATAGAGCACGACTACGACGTTCGAACACACCATCACACTATGGTGTTCCAGGAGGCGTGAGCCGTGAAACAATTTCCACATTGTCTAAAATTGCATACCAAACTCGTAACTTAGATATTCACCTCCATGATCATATCATAGACATTTATCTTCTTGTCACGATGATCTTTAACTTCACTCTGAAACTCCTTGAACCTTTCAAACATTTCAGATTCGTGTTTCATTAAGTAAATATCCCCATATTTACTCAAATCATCAGTGAAGGTAAAGAAAAACAACGATATCCACTTTGTGTTTCAACACTCATTGGACCACATACATCAACATGTATTAATTCCAATAAGCCACTTGCCCGCTCCATCATATTGGATGACGGGGTCTCAGTCATCTTGCCCAAGAGGCATGGCTCGCATGTCTCAACCGATTCGAAATCGAGTGAGTCAAAAAACATCCATCATCATGGAGTTTCTTCATGCGATTTATACCAATATGACATTACGTGGCAGTGCCACAAGCATGTGGTACTATCATTATTAACTTTGTATCTTTTGGTACCAATGTTATGAATATGTGTACTACTACGATCATGATTCGATAAACCATTTCGAGTGGGTGCATGACCATTGAAGGCATTATCCATGTAAACAGAATAACCATTATTCTCTAACTTATATGAATAACCGTATCGCACTAATCATGATCTAATCACGTTTATGCTCAACGCAAACACCAAATAACATTTATTTAGGTTTATCACAAATCCTGAAGGTAGAGAGAGCGTGCGATGGTGATCACATCAATCTTGGAAATACTTCCAACACACATCGTCACCTTTCACCTAGCTAGTCTCCATTTACTCCGTAGCTTTTATTTCGAGTTGCTAACACTTAGCAACCGAACCGGTATCTAATACCCAGGTGCTACTAGGAGTACCAGCAAGGTACACATCACTAACACGTATATCAAATATACTTCCATTGACATTACCAGCCTTCTTATCTACCAATCATCTAGGGTTTTTCCGCTTCAGCGAACATTCTCCTCATAACAGAAGCACTTAGTCTCGGGTTCGGGCTCAACCTTGGGTTTCTTCACTAGAGCAACAACTGGCTTGCCATTCCTGAAGTTTTTCCCTTCTTGCCCTTGCCCCTTTTGAAACTAGTGGTTTTCACTTAACCATCAACACTTGATGCTCCTTATTGATTTCTACCTTCGTGGTGTCAAACATCACGAACAACTCAGGGATCATCTTATCCATCCCTGGCATGTTATAGTTCATCACGAAGCTCTAGTAGCTTGGTGGCAGTGACTTGGAGAACTGCATTAATCACTATCTCATCTGGAAGATTAACTCCCACTTGATTCAAGTGATTGTAGCACCCAGACAATCTGAGAACACGCTCACCGATTAAGCTATTCTCCTTTATCTTGCAGGCAAAGAATCTTGTTGGAGGTCTCATACCTCTCAACATAGGCACGAGCTTGAGATCACAATCTCAGCTCCTAGAACATCTCATATGTTCTATGACGTTCAAAACATTTTGAAGCCTCAATTCTAAGCCGTAATGCATGACGCACTGAACTATCACGTAGTCATCAAAAAGTGCCTGTCATATGTTCACAACATCTACAGACAACGCTTGAGGGAGTGATGCAGTTAGCGGTACATCAAAAACATAAGCTTTCTGTGCAGCAATGAGGACAATCCTCAGATCACGGACCCAGTCCGCATTATTGCTACCATCAACTTTCAACTTACTTTTCTCTAGGATTGTATCAATAAAACTGGGGAGCTACAGCGCGAGCTATCTACGACATAATTTGCAAGGACATTTTTAGACTAAGTTCATGATAATTAAGTTCATTTAATCAAATTATTAATGAACTCCCACTTAGATAGACATCTCTCTAGTCTTCCAAGTGATACATGATCCATGTCAACTAGCCCGTGTCCGATCATCACGTGAGACGGACTAGTCATCCATGGTGAACATCTCTATGTTGATCGTATCTTCTATACGACTCATGTTCGACCTTTCGGTCTTCCGTGTTCCGAGGCCATGTCTGTACATGCTAGGCTCGTCAAGTCAACCTAAGTGTTTCGCATGTGTAAATCTGGCTTACACCCGTTGTATGCGAACGTTAGAACCTATCACACCCGATCATCACGTGGTGCTTCGGAACGACGATCCTTAGCAACGGTGCACAGTTAGGGTGAACACCTTTCTTGAAATTTTATTGAGAGATCATCTTATTTACTACCGTCGTTCTATGCAAATAAGATGTAAACATGATAAACATCACATGCAATCAATATAGTGACATGATATGGCCAATATCATCTTGCTCCTTTGATCTCCATCTTCGGGGCACCATGATCATCACTGTCACCGGCACGACACCATGATCTCCATCATCATGATCTCCATCATTGTGTCTTCATGAAGTTGTCTCGCCAAATATTACTTCTACTACTACAGCTAACGTTTAGCAATAAAGTAAAGTAATTACATGGCGTTTATGATTGACACGCAGGTCATACAATGATATAAGACAACTCCTATGGCTCCTGCCGGTTGTCATAGTCATCGACATGCAAGTCGTGAACCCTATTACAAGAACATGATCAATCTCATACATCACAATGCATCACATCACATCCTTTTGGCCATATCACATCACACGGCATATGCTGCAAAAACAAGTTAGACGTCCTCTAATTTGTAGTTGCAAGTTTTTACGTGGTTGCTATAGGTTTCTAGCAAGAACGTTTCTTACCTACGTCAAAACCACAACGTGATATGACAATTGCTATTTACCCTTCATAAGGACCCTTTTCATCGAATCCAATCCGACTAAGGTGGGAGAGACAGACACCCGCTAGCCACCTTATGCAACTAGTGCATGTCAGGCGGTGGAACCGGTCTCACGTAAGCGTACGTGTAAGGTTGGTCCGGGCCGCTTCATCCCACAATACCGTCGAATCAAGATAAGACTAGTAACGGCAAGCATATTAACAAAATCGACGCCCACAACTGCTTTGTGTTCTACTCGTGCATGGATTCTACGCATAGACCTAGCTCATGATGCCACTGTTGGGAGACGTAGTAGTAAATCAAAAATTTCCTACGCGTTCACCAAGATCCATCTATGGAGAAACCAGCAACGAGCAAGGGAGAGATTGGATCTTCATACCTTTGAAGATCGCTAAGCGGAAGCGTTACAAGAACGCGGTTGATGGAGTCGTACTCGCAGCGATTCAGATCGCGGTAGATCCGATCAAGTGCCGAACGGACGGCACCTCCGCGTTCAACACACGTGCAGCCCGGTGACGTCTCCAACACCTTGATCCAGCAAGGAGGAAGGAGAGGTTGGGGAAGGGCTCCAACAGCAGCACGACGGCGTGGTGGTGGTGGAGTAGCAAGGTATTCCGACAGGGCTTCGCCTAAGCGCTGCGGAGGAGGAAGAAGAGAGGTAGGGCTTCGCCTTGAGAGAGAGAGATCAAATCCTGTCTCAAAACATCCAAAACCTCAAGTATATATAGGAGGAGGGACGTGGAGGGCTGGCTTGGCCTCTACTCCAAAGAGGAGATGGCCGGCCGAATTAAAGGGAGAGTCCACCTCCCACAAGGGAGGTGGATCTCCTCCTTTTAAATCCGTTTTGCCTTATCTCCTTATCTCCAGCCACATGGGCCTTTAGCAAAAGTCTTGCCCAGCCCAATAAGGGCTGGCACACTTTATCTAACAGCCCATGTGGTCCTTTGGTCGTCACACCCCTCCCGGGGGTCCTCCGGCACCCTCCCGGCACTCCCGGTACACTACCGATGAGCCCGAAAACTTTCCGGTGACCAAAACTGGACTTCCTATATATCAATCTTTACCTCCGGACCATTCCGTAGCTCCTCGTGACTTCCAGGATCTCATCCGGGACTCCGAACAACCTTCGGTAATCACGTATACCTTTTCCCTATAACCCTAGCGTCATCGAACCTTAAGTGTGTAGACCCTACGGGTTCGGGAGACACGTAGACATGACCGAGACACCTCTCCGGCCAATAACCAACAGCGGGATCTGGATACCCATGTTGGCTCCCACGTACTCCACGATGATCTCATCGGATGAACCACAATGTCAGGAATTCAATCAATCCCGTATACAATTCCCTTTGTCTATCGGTATGATACTTGCCCGAGATTCGATCGTCGGTATCCCTATACCTTGTTCAATCTCGTTACTGGCAAGTCTCTTTACTCGTTCCGTAATACATCATCCCGTGGCTAACTCCTTAGTCACATTGAGCTCATTATGATGATGTCTTACCGAGTGGGCCCAGAGATACCTCTCCGTCACACGAAGTGACAAATCCCAGTCTCGATTCGTGCCAACCCAACAGATACTTTCGGAGATACCCGTAGTGCACCTTTATAGCCACCCAGTTACGTTGTGACGTTTGGCACACCCAAAGCATTCCTATGGTATCCGGGAGTTGCACAATCTCATGGTCTAAGGAAACGATACTTGACATTGAAAAGCTTTAGCAAACGAACTACACGATCTTGTGCTATGCTTAGGATTGGGTCTTGTCCATCACATCATTCTCCTAATGATGTGATCCCGTTATCAATGACATCCAATGTCCATGGTCATGAAACCGTGACCATCTATTGATCAACGAGCTAGTCAACTAGAGGCTCACTAGGGACATGTTGTGGTCTATGTATTCACACATGTATTATGGTTTCCGGTTAACACAATTATAGCATGAACAATAGACAATTATCATGAACAAGGAAATACAATAATAACCATTTTATTATTGCCTCTAGGGCATATTTCCAACAAACATACCCTGCAAAAACAAGTTAGACGTCCTCTAATTGTTGTTGCATGTTTTACGTGGCTGCTACGGGTATCTAGCAAGAACGATTCTCACCTACGCATAAACCACAACGGTGATACATAGATTGCTTTTCAACCTTCTCAAGGACTGCCTTTGTCGGATCCGATTCAACTAAAGTGAGACAAATTGTCGCCCGCAAGCCAGCTAAGCAACAAGTTGCGTCGAGGGAACATGTCTCTCGTAAGCGTACGAGTAATGTTGGTATGAGCCGTTTTATCTCACAATCCCGCTGACCCAAAATCCGACCAAGGGAGGAAGCAATCTAAGCATCAACGCCCACAAACCTTTTGTGTTCTACTCGAGATCTCATCGAACCATCAACCTAGCTCTGATACCACTATTGGGGAACGTCGCATGGGAAACAAAAAATTTCCTACGCACACGCAAACCTATCCATGGTGATGAGCATCTACGAGAGGGAGAGTGGATCTACGTACCCTTGTAGATCACTAAGCGGGAAGCGTTAAGAAACGCGGTTGGTGTAGTCGAACTTCTTCGCGATTCAAATCGCCGAGCGTCCCACGATCCAATCACGAACCGTCCCACGAACTAATCACGAACCGTCCCGCGATCCAATCACGAACCATCCCGCGATCTCATCACGATCTGTCCCGCGATCCAATCACGAACGTCTCGTGGCCTTGATCACGATCCTTCCGATCTAGTATCGAACGGACGGCACCTCCGCGTTCAGCACACGTGCAGCTTGATGACGATCTCCACTGTCTTGATCCAGTAAGAGGAGGTGGAGAGGAGAGAGAATTCACCGGCAGCGTGACGGCGCTCCGGTGATGGTGGTGGAGCAATTCCGGCAGGGCTTCGCCTAAGCACTGCGGAACTACGATCTAGAGGAGAAACTATGCACCGGTGGAACGGGTAGCACGTGGCCGGAAATTCTGTCCAAAAGCCACCCAATCCACTAGTATATATAGGAGGAGAGGAGAGGCAGCCCTTGGCACAAGGCCAAGGGCCTCTTTGGTCCGGCCGGCTAGGAGAGGAGCAATCCTACTCCTACTCCAATCCTAGTTGGAGTAGGATTGCTTCCTATTGGCTGATTTTTCCCTTTTCTCTTTAGGACTTCCTCTCCCTGCGCCATGGGCCTTTGTGGCTGTTTCCCCAGTCCACTAAGGGCTGGTTAATACTCTCCCACAGCCCATGGACCTCTTGGGGTCGAAATACCCCTCCCGGAGGCCTCCCGGTACACTACCGGCACTCCCGGTACACTACCGATGAACCGGAAACTTTTTCGGCGACCTAACTGGGACTTCCTATATATGAATCTTTACCTTTGGACCATTCCGGAGCTCCTCGTGACGTCCAGGATCTCATCCGGGACTCCGAACAAACTTCGGTTACCAACATACATAACTCTACACTACCGAAACGTCACCGAACCTTAAGTGTGCAAACCCTGCGGGTTCGAGAACTATGTAGACATGACTGAGACACCTCTACGGTCAATAACCAATGGCGGGACTTGGACGTCCACATTGGTTCCTACATATTCTACGAAGATCTTTATCGGTCGAACCTCTATGTCAAGGATTCAGTTAATCCCGTATAACGTTCCCTTTGTTCTTCGGTATGTTACTTACCCGAGATTCGATCGTCGGTATCTCCATACCTAGTTCAACCTTGTTACCGGCAAGTCTCTTTACTCGTTCCGTAATACAAGATCCCGCAACTAACAATTAGTCACATTGCTTGCAAGGCTTATTGTGATGTTGCATTACCGAGTGGGCCCCGAGATACCTCTCCATCACACGGAGTAACAAATCCCAGTCTCGATCCATGCCAACTCAATAGACACCATCGGAGATACCTGTAGAGTACCTTTATAGTCATCCAGTTACGTTGCGACGTTTGATACACACAAGGAACTCCTCCGATATCCGTGAGTTGCATGATCTCATGGTCATAGAAACATATACATTGACATGCAGAAAACAGTAGCAATAAACTGACACGATCATATGCTACGTTTGTAGTTTGGGTCTTGTCCATCACATCATTCTCCCAATGATGTGATCCCGTTATCAAATGACATCACATGTCAATGGCTAGGAAACCCTGACCATCTTTGACCAACGAGCTAGTTCACTAGAGGCATACTAGGGACACAGTGTTGTCTATTTACCCACACATGCAATGTGTCTCCAATCAATGCAATTATAGCATGGATAATAAACGATTATCATGAACAAGGAAATATAATAATAAACACTTTATATATTGCCTCTAGGGCATATTTCCAACATGTCCACCATGTATATGTCGTATGTGGAGGTGGTGGCCAATCGCCCGATGTTAATGGGGGTGGGAGCGCAATCCTCATCATCCATGTATTCTGCCTCCTCGGAGGCATAGTCCAGCATGTCGGTTAAATATTCGACTGTGGCTACCAAATGGGTGGTGGGCGGGACAAAAAATTCGTCCTGACCCGCCTTGTGATCGATCTGAGCATGGATCGGGGTTGGATCGTCGGTAATCTTCATCGACGAGATCCGATCTAGGGCCTCGTTGAGTATCGAGAGCTCGATCGGGTCAACCTGCTCGGACCTTTCGGAGTTGACCTCCGTTACGCCCGTGCTAGGGGAGTGTTCGACAGGAACAAGTATCCGGAAGTCCTGCACTATGGCCGGATCCGGACTTAGAGTGAGGTCGTTGCCGGGGAAAATCCCGTGGATGTGACGAAAAGAAGGATCCAAGGTTAAGGTCTCGGAGTATTCGGGCATGGCAGGCGAAACCGCGAGCCCGGTTAGCGAAAGATCGCCCCGAGAGTCCATGGAGAACTCTAGGTTCCCAAAGTTGACCTCTTGATCGGGGGCGAAGCTCCCGACCCGGCCTAGATGGTCGGTCAGGTCAGCGTGCAGGACAAGACTGCCGAAACCGACGATCTGTCCAGGGAAAAGTGTCCATGTTGCGTACCTCTTCGTGGATTACGATGCGAGCCATCGATTCCTTCGGCGATCAGAGCGGAACTCTCAATGAAAGCACCTGTGTCGGTGTCAAAACCGGCGGATCTCGGGAAGGGGTCCCGAGTTGTGACACTAGAATCAATGGTAATAGGAGACAAGGGAGACGAAGTTTACCCAGGTTCTGGCCCTCCTATGGAGTTAATACCCTATGTCTTTCTTGATTGTATTGCTAATGTATAGGTTAAAAAGTTGACCTACCTCGAGATCAATATCTAAAACCCTAGATGAGTTGTTCTTTGTCTGCAACCTAAAACCCCCCGGCTTATATAGTCATCGAGGATACCTAGGGTTTACACATGGTCGATTACACGCCGAAGAGATAAACATGCCTATTCACTACATCAAATCGTGGAGGACAAACCATGATTCGCTAAGCTTCCTTCCTAGAGACAAGGCCTTCGATCAATCCAATACACGGCAAACGTCACATACAGTCTGGCCCATAAAAAATAGGCCGGCCTCCCAAGGACCCCTTAATCCAGTACTCCTTCATTAAGGCCCTGATAGTTAAACAGCAAGTTCAGAATCAAGCGGTCACAGATATAAAAGAGCTACTACTGCCAACTAAGATAAAAGAGACAAGATAAAGACTGGTACATGACCAGATGGTCTCAAACTCTCAACTGCGACAGAATGCAAGTCACGAAGAGCCCACACCCACATGCTTTGGCAAACATCCCCAAAGACGATTTCAAGAAAAAATATCAAAGATGCACCAGAATGACGGATGGTCACAGTCCTCGATGGGGCATTTGCCATCACCCGGGTCATGCCGTTTTAGAATTTGATCTTCACTCGAAATTCTATTCCTCGCCACTTGCCATAGAAATACTTTGATTTTGGCCGGTATTCTAGCCTTCCATATCCCATCCAGTCGCATTGTGGCGCCGCCTTAAAAATTGCTCAATACAAGGAGTCGGTAAAAAAACCAATGGTTCTAGGTGCCACGATGCGATATCCCTACCCATCGAGGTTCTAATGTTCTGAAGATCCTGGCACAATCCTCGCCACTCCAACGTCTTCTCCGGACCAAAAGATTACCGTAAGTCCGGGTTCCATCGGTCACCACGTCACTAGTCGGCCACCAGAACTTCAGGGTTCTTCACAATGGCAAACTGCCTCGGGTAGCCTTCATTTGGCAGTGCATTGGTAGACCAGAAATCCTACCAGAGTTGGGCAATTTTCCCATCTTTGATCTGAAATTTGGAACCCAATGTGAAAAGATGTCATACTTTCTTCACCGAGTTGGCAAACTGGGATTTTCTAGGGGGCCTACATAATTGCACCCCCCCCTCTCGGAGGTATTTGTTCTTGAAGATGTCGAACCAAATGCCGCTATGGTCCGAGAGGATTTTCCAAGCGCACTTATCTAATAGACATCAAATCATCACTTTGGTGTTAACAATCCCGAGGCCTCCATGTTCTTTTGGAGCACAAATATTTCCCCGACTGACCATATGATATTTTTGTTTTCCTTTCTCTCTCTCTCTCTCTCTCCCACAAGAAGCAAGCTCTGACCCTATCAAGTTTTTTTATGCACCCCATCTTGCATAAGGTAGAATCCCATCATATACATGGGTAAGTTGGATAGGTAGTCGTTTACGAGTGTAAGTCTCCCTCCAGAAGCTAGAAATATACCAGGGCATGGTTCCACACGGATAGACACTCTTTGCACAGTGGGCTCGAAGTCCTATATGAGAAGAACATGGTTAGGAACTGGCATCCCAAGGTATCTAATAGAGATTGATCCCAACTTGCATTTCATGAATGGGCCACTATGAGGCTATATTCCAAGTCCCCACCAGTGACGATAGTTTCACTTTTCTCAAACTTTATGCCATTGCTTCGAAACACATGAGTAGGGACTTCATACTTATGATCTCAACCGGTGAGTCTTGATTAGAATGAAAGTATCGTCCGCAAACTGCGAATGTGATAACCTTCCCGGTACCACCCTAGTTAGTTCCACTAATATGTCCAGCTCGTTTGGCCCCGTCCAACATTGCAGCGAGTGAACCGGCCACTATATTAAACAACAATGGAGACAGTGGGTCCCCTTACCGCACACCCCTCGCGTTTCTAAAGTATGGACTCACCTCTCCGTTTTTGTTGATTGTCGTTTGAACCCCTCTATCGAGTTGCATCATCCAATTGAAAACACCTTCAAGGAATCTGCCGACGCATCAAGATCCAAGATCTCAACCACCATGGCTGCCTTGCGGCATTCGAGGAAAACCCCCAACATTGGCACCCCATTCTCTAAGGTGGCGACGAAGCCTACGTATGTAGTTTTTTCATGACTCTAACTTGTCGCACAACGGAGCACAGCGATGTGGGCGGCGCGCCCTTGCTCTGGTTCACACCTCCCTCACCCGCTCGACAAACCCTAGTTGTAAGAGCCATTGTTTCTCAAAGTAAAAACGCCAAGGTCCACGCCGAACCTCCTCCTCTGAATCTAGCATGAGGGGAAAGTGATGGAAACACAGCCGTTCCGCCATGAGAGAACACGCAGGAAATTGTTGCTCCCAGTCACTAGTAACAATCACCCTATCCAATACACATGGGACTTTGCCATGCAGGCCGGGAAATGTTCATCCTGCCACTGCTAGGGTGCATCCAAGCGATAACGACAACCTGGGGGAGGGTGCTTGAGGCACCTATGGTTACTCTCGGGTTGCTTGCTCGTGAGCGACACATGAGTCAGGCTCCACATCAAGACCAACGCAGGGAAGGAATGTCTCCTAGCACGCCACTTGGTTGAAATTTTCATTTGGCATCCGCAAAAGGTCTGAATAAACTAAGACATTCTGGTTTGTAGTACGATGCACATTGCTAATTTTCGCTCAAAAATGTGCTCTCATGCATGCATGCATGCCATAGGGCAATTAATTGCTAATCGTCATCCTGTCCTCCTTTTTTGCAAATAGCACATGATTTTTGTGAGTGCAGATATTGTATAAAAATGTGGTTTAAAAAGATGCAGATCTTTGTTTAATAAATGAATCAACCAACATGCCATTCTGTCATCTCCCTCGGTACTTCACACCATTATATTCACTCAATAAAAGAAGCCATCACGCCTTTGATACCTTGGGTACTCAGTTGCTACGAGATGAGGTGAGCTGGTACTGGAAAAATATATGGTAGCCTTCAGAACACTTTCCCTTGCTTCAGTACTCGGATTAGTAACAAACAAACCTGTTGCTCCCTTCAGAACACTGTCCCTTGCTTGGTGAGTGGCTGAGTTCATCTCCTGTGTGCAAGAAAGCGCCAAGCTCTAGTACCACATCTAATTTTCCTCTCTTACTGCTCTGGTCTCGTGAATTTGTGCGTCGTGAAAGGTTAGCTTTCTCGCTATGCCGTTGTTATTCTGCGCTAGTTTATGGTTGATCCTGCTGATTGGGTGATGATCACACTATCCCAGCACCTGATAATTAGTTCTATCACCAGTTAGGTGTTCCTAGAGGGTAAAGACCGGACTCTGTTTTCTCACAGGGTTGGAGCAAGTGTTCTTCTTTGTGTTCGAGCCATTGATCGGTTAATGTATCTTATCCCCCTTCTCCTTTTCAAGGGAAAAAAATGCTGCATTCTCAGTTTCCGTCCTTAGATTTTTGGCATTTCTTATTTCAGCTAGATTTCAGTGCGTATTTGTGCGGCTGTTTTTCATGATGTGGATTGCTGTTGGGTCACATTACTATCTTGAGCAGTCTCTGTTTCTAAGACACAACAATACAGCATGTTAGTTTGTAGCCCTGTAATTGCTCGGATCAGTGTTAATGCCTTGACTACTTTTCTGAATATCCATCTTTAGATAATAATTCTGTAAACACCAGATGGCTTTTGATTCTCCAATTTCCATTAATATTAGAATACTATGTAAACTAGATAAGAACACATAGTCTGAATCCCCGCTTCTGTTATTAGGACATATGCTGGCCATTTTTGTCAATTAAAATTCATGAAATGAGCAATAATGAACATGCATATGAAATATTCTGGATGGTCCAAAAGAAAAAAAAATGCTTCATGTCCGTTCTGAGTCGAAAATTCATTCATCGGTGACACTGTTGTCTATTAGTACAAAAACAGAGTGTAGTTACTCTGTTTCAACAACTGGGCCACCAGGGTAAAAAACAGAGTGTAGTTACTCTTTGTCGGTGCAAGCTCTGCTACTACTAACGCTAATTGTCCATCTAAGAGACCTATTCTATCTTTGTGATATTCTGTTAGCAACTGAACTTGCAGGTCATATATGGCTGACATCTTTGACGCATTGGTTCTGAAGCTTCAGTCAAAGATATGCTATCATAGGGACGCCAATATCGAATACCTGGAAATCAAGACTATGGTTGATAAACTTGTAGAAGCGAACAAAAAGCTCAAAGATGAGAAAGTGGACTTCCATGGTGTAGTTGATATGGTCATAGAAGAAAAGGAGAATTTGCAGCATGATTATCAAGGTTTGTGATCTTTCATATTAGTCCAACTTCTGCTCCAAAATTAATTTATTAGGATCCTGGTCCACTATGCTGACTCATTTGGTAGCGCAGTAATAAAGGAGCGGGTGGCAAAAAAGGAGGAGCAACTTGAAACTGTAAAGAAGGAACTTGAAGAAGCAAAACATGATCATGTGGCAGCAATGAAGGAGCTCGAGGAAGAAAAACATGGCCATGTGGCTACAAAGAAGGAGCTTGTGGCGGCAAAACGACAACTTGCTCAAAGGAACGAAGAGCTGGTGGTTTTAAGGAAGAAACTTCAAGAGAGTGAACCTGTACCTTCCACAAGGGTAAAAACTAATGCATATATCCTTCTCCATGGAAGCCATACTCATATTTTAGCGGTTTAGCCTTGTCAACCTTTTAATACCGAACGCTTGAGCTTTTTTACGTGCAGAACGAAAGCATAACTTTATGTTCAGTATTTATTTTTCTTGTTGGCCCGTATTTTGATTATAGGAGTCTCCGTGTAAGCAGGTAACAAGATCGGCATATAAACGGCAAATGCTGCTCCAAGGATCATTGAGCAATTGTGCGGAAGGACATCACCCAAAGAAACATAGGTCCTATCAGCATGCAAACCACAGTTGATCCAGGTTTAATCATTAATCCCTGATTTTGTACTGATCATCTACCTAGAGACTGCATACGCCCTAAATCCATGAGTGCGCTGTGAGCATATAGATATATGTTGCTTATACACTATACAGACATATGGCTTCAGTGATTCTGAACTCAGTACAACCATCTCGTTGATTCTATTATACTTGAGTATAAGATGATATGAGCATGCCAACAGTTTATTAAGTTAGTCCTTGCTCCTGATTGGAGAATTGGACTAGTTTTATCACCACTTTTGGCTTGAGCATTAGGCATTAGCTTCTATTTTATTATTTAGGACACCAAGCTGTTACTAATTAACATTTATTATTCTGTTTGTGCATAGTCTGTTTAGACATCCTGTATATATGCTCAGTAAAAACAGGTCAATATTTTTGGTTTCCCACAGTAAAAATACAGACCATAGATAGAAACTATATGTATAGGTGGCTGAAGCGACAACACTAGAACCCTGTTAGATTTGAATCGCTCAAGTGGAATTAGTAGATACTTTTTGGTGTGATCCTATCTTAGAAAGGATCAAAGAATTTAGTAGCAAACGTGGAATTGATAGGTTTTTCAGGTACCACTCCTATCTTAATGTGACTTGTATGGTTAAGAATTACAGAAACCATATGGATGCAAGCAGGCGCTACCAGTTTAGGTATCATAGTTTCAGGTTCTGGTGAAGTTACATAGCTGAACGGCAGCTAGCTTCTAAACCTCGACCTAACCTCTTGTACCTTTTGCTCTGTATACCACAATTACTTTTTATGTTAAATACCTTTATGTTGCCATATGTCAGGCCAGGAGGGTTTTCTCTTCCATTATCTAAAGAAGAGAGAAAATTTGTCCTTGCGAATCGAGTTCCTATGCTGCATAAATTTCTGTGTGCGTCGTGCTCATGCTTACCGTCTGTTGTTGCGCAGGCCGAGGTGGAACATTGTGTGCTAGCAGTTGCAAGCGAGGAGGGAATTAGCCATCATCTTAGCAGGCCATGACTAACACTAGCAACTAGCAAGCATGGAAGAATGTTACTATGTTGGCTACCTATGTCACTGATGCTGAATACTGTTATAATCCTCATTTCATACATATTTTAGCATCTATTTCACTCCTAATTTTAGAACCTTGGTGTGTAAAATAAAAATAGTCACGCTTTGATTCGCGCTTCTACTAAGAACTCTGATGCATAAATATTTTATGACTTAATTTGATGAAACCTTCATTATAAATTAACGATCCTTATTCGATTGTTGATTTATTTGCATGTACTGGTAGTGTCATTCTTATGTTAGATTGTTTTTCACCGTAACCAGCGGGAGCTCTGCTTTTCATTATAGAAGAGGGAAAGCTATACAATCAGCCGAGAGTGAGATAAAGAAGTGAGAGGCCCGGCGAAAACTGCGCGGCGCTACCCGGGACTAGTTCAAAAACAAAGTGAGAGCTCTCCACCGCATCATCGGTGTGCTAAAGAACCTAGGGTTTCATGTACCAAGCAATTAAGAAAGAGGGGAAATTAGATTAATCCTGAAATCTTAAAGACAATGAGCGGCCGGATCTTACACATGCATGCACACAGTTTTCTCGTTCCAATTTTGTCTTTATTTATGACGTGGTATGTATTAATATAATTGTTACGTGGGCCGCTCAGCGCATTTAATTCCATTTCTGTTATGTCTGTTGGACGTACATGCGCATTTACTCGAGTTTTTAAATTTTTAAAAAGTCATATCTTTTAAATTGTACGTTAGAATTCAGATCCGTTTTTACCATTGGAATTATCATGACGAGATCTTTGAAACTAGATCCCACATGGATATGTTTTAATGAAAAAACAATTGATGACAACTTTGATGCCATATGATGCAACTCTATTACTACATCGTGCACTTTTAGTACAACATGCTGCAATTTTTTTCAAAACAAAATTTTAAAGCTGCATGATCAAAATTCTTACAAGATTTGCAACCTAACAACCATGACAACCAATTTTTAGTGATGTGCAACTAGTCTACTACCCCGGCCAACTACATAGTAGTCGATGTGCAAGCCTCCTCTTCCCTATTCGTGGATGATATAGTTCCTCATTGATGTCATACTATGCCCCATCTACCCCTACCAGCTCTATGTGCAACTTACTCTTTTGTTTCAGCTAACTTGCTAATAATCGATGGGCAACTCATTCCCATCTATACTTGTGGATATGTAGTTATAGTTGGTAGGAGCAATAGACAAAGTTGCACATAATTTGCTAGACAGTTGACCAGGGCAATAAATAAAGTTGTATATCTCACTGACATGGATTTATTGGATGGTGAAAAATGGCACATCCATAAGACCATGAGGGTAGAGAAAAGTTGTCTATTGGTGAGACCCTAAAGATGCACATCTCACTAGCTGGGATGGATGGAAAGGGGTGCCAGCAATAAAAATTACACATCCACGGGTACGGAGAAAAGTTGTATATCGATCGTTAGGTAATTGGCTGGGACAATTTTCGAAGTTGCACAATAACTGCTTGGCAATTGGCCGAGGTAGCAAATAGTGAAAACTGCGCTTCCAACTAGATGAAAAAAGTGGCACATCGACTACTAAGCAGATGGCCAAGGCAGCAGACGAAGTTGTACATCTCACTTGATAGTGGGTAGTTTGTGGCGAGATGCCATCGGTAAAAACCACACATCCATGGATAGAAAGAAAGTTGCACATCGACTATTAGATAGTTGCACATCAACAACTGCCTACGGGGACGAAATTACATGGAAAAAAGTTTGTCCAAATATACTCATGTGGGATCTAGTTTTGAAGAGCACATCGCGAAAATTTCAACGATGAAAACATATCTTAATTCCGATGTTTGGTTCAAAAGTTATGCCTTTTCTAAAATTTTAAAATTTGAATTAAATGCGTTCACACATGGTATGTGTGCTTTTGTAATTTTATTTAAACACATTTTATGGTCTTTGTCTTTTTCTTGCCAGAAGGACAAAATATTTTCTTATCAATTTGATTAGAACAAGAATATACTAAAATGAAGGCAGTCATGGAGTGCTATCGAGCCAACGGGCCGCTCGCCAGACACATCCTAGATTAATTGACCAAATCCTATGTTTCCCCATTTTCATGTACCAAATTTCTCAATTTTCCCCCAAATTTCTCAATTTTTCCGAGACCCTACAATAAGAAATCCCCAGATTTCCGCAAATTGCTTACCGAGCGTCCTCGGGCTCGTGGTCTTCCTTCCTCGCGTTCTTGTCGCCGTCGAGAAGGACCTGGCAAATCCTCATCAACATAATCCGATTCAAGGAGATGTGTTTGCTGACTTGCTCTACGTTCCCTTGAGTCAATCACCGTGCTTCTACATCAAGATGATGTTTCTTCTTTAACATGGGATGGTGAACAACATAGGAACAAGAAGGAGGCGCCCTCTGGTTGTTATGGATATGGGGCGGATACTAATCAGGAATGAGGAACTTTACCCGTTTGTTATAGACTAAGCGATGAAAGTATGCTTGCATTAACTTTAGCTCGTTCATTCTGCTACACGGCAATGATTTATCTGGGGGCGGATAAATATTCATCAACATCTTTGTCAATATACCGTCGTCGCCTATGTCGGCAAGATGAACACCTAGCAGCTAGCGTTCTCTGACGAAATTTTCTGCTAAACCCAACCTCAACGATGACAAACAGCACAACATGATGACGACATCGCCTGTGTCATCTAGGACGGCAGTGAATGCATGAACATGGCATCACTTTAGTGACGACCCCTTTCATGCCACACAGTCTTGACAATATCAATGTGTGCTCAATAGTTTTCTTCCGGTCCTGGCAAAATCGGTGGACTCATCGTCGACGACACCGCCTGACATCCATAAGATGCATCGTACACGACTACAACTCCGTTATATACAACACAACACATTATTTGCGCCTTGGGCTTTGTGCGGCTTCGTCATCTATGACGACTACAACATCGACTACGACTACCTCTACCACGACTATATAACCATGATCGGCTACCTCAACATCGACATACATAGCTACGTCTAGTCATCTACAACTACTCATCAATAACTCCAGTCAACAACATCCGCGTTGTCACTAGCGTTCAAGCCACTCCCATTGTAGCTGTGGGAGGGAAAAGAGAAGAGACACGAAAGGCACGAGAAGGGGACACAATCACGACTGTAAGTGCCGACCTATTAGCCAATAGAGATGCGGTGATGATTGCACAATGGAAAACAAGACAGAAGCACAACATTTCAAATTAAGTCTTCATTCCTGTTTAGACAAAGGGGGTGTTAGAAGTATAATAATGTTTAAGTTAGAGATAGAATAGCTTAAAATCATGTATTACTTATCATGTATTACTTGTCTCCTACTCCAAATCTCTCTCCTCATATTGTATTCTATATATACCCTATGCACTGGGGTCAAATCAATACAACACAAATATTACAATTTCTACGATAACCACGCATGGCGGTCAGCAAGGCACAACGCGAGGCTGAAACTAGTTCCTTCTTAGTGTTGAATATACTAGTAGCAGTTCTTGCATGTGCATGATATATGTTTGTTCTCTGATCGGGAAGTCACCCCCGCATCGCTCCTCAGGAGCGGCTCGGGCGGAAAACCTAGCCGCCACCCTTGTCGTCCCCCCTCCACCCCCGCCCCCCTTGCCGCCGCCGGCACTAGTCGCCAGGCGAAGCCCCGATGACGGCTGGCGGGGCGGGCCTCGTCCCTGGCACAGTTTGGGCTCCCGTGTGCTAGCTGTGCTGCTGTTTGCCCTCCCTGGCAGTGCGTCCGCGGTGGTCCTAGTGGCTCCTTGGCGGCGCTCCGGCTCGCGGTTGGCATGGATCCCGTCGTCTACGGGGTTGAACCGGTGGCTAGGGCCTGCTTGCGACGCGGGAATGGGTCCCAGGCGGTGGCGCTCCTCGAGCTTCCCCCGATCTGTCGCTGCCTCGGTGTGTTGCACCATGCGCGGCCTGATCTGGGCTGTTCGGTCTCAGATCCGTTGGAGGGTGCCAATTTCCTGCCATCCTGCTGCAGATTGGCCCCCCATTCCTGCTACTCCGCTGCAGTTCGGCCCCCCTTTCGGATTCGTGTGTTCCTGGCTAGTGGTCTGGAGTTTCCTGATGTGGTGCTGGTCGGCGTGGTGCCGGGCGGCTCTGTGGTCGCCTCTTCTCCCGCCTATCGTCCTGCCATGGTTGCGTAGGTCGGCGGTTCTTTGGCGTGCAGATGGCAGCCTTGGATGCGGCTTGCTCCCCACGAGGGGTGCGTACATGGGCAATGGGGAGGTCCCCCCATTTCCTACTGTCAACTCCGGTGGCGCTTGTCCATCGGGTTGGCGAGCTTCATGGCTTTGTTGTGGCGGCCATGGAGGCGGTTTCCTCCCTATCCCGGAGAGTCGTGGCTTGGGGGTGGCCGTTTACCCCCTTTTGGGAGGCTTCTTCCTCGTTGAAGTTCTCATTGTTCGTGCTTGTGTGCCCACTCGTGTGTCTTTGCTAGGCAGTGCCTAGCGATCTCATCGGTGGCGTACAGGTGTTGTGGCGTTGTCTCGGACCATGTGTCCTTTCAAATGTACCCCATGGCACAGGTGGTGTCGCGGAGTTGTACAGTCTCGGATGCGCGGTGCTTTTTGACGGCGTCGATGGTGTAGTGTCCCGTTTGGTCTGCTAGGTGAGGCCCTTCGACTTCACTGGTGGCGCACAGGCGTCGTGGCGCCATCTCGGTCTCATGTGACCTTCGATTGTACCCCATGGCACAGGTGGTGTCGCGGCGTTGTGCTCTCTTGGATGTGTGAGGCCTTTCGATTGTGTCGACGGAGCAGTGCCATGGCTTCGTCTCGGCTGGCCAATTCCGTTCAATTACACTGACGGTGCTCTTGTGGTGTAGTGTCGTGCTCTCCCTCTTTGTTCTCCCCTGTTATGTGTGTTGTTGTGTGTGTCGTTGCTCTTTATCTCCCCTCCTTATGTATCCCTCTGTATTTCCGGTTCACTTGAACCTATCTTGCGATGGGCCGCCTGGCCCTTAGGCAACATGAATACAATTCAAGTGGGGAACAACCCCCCCCCCCCCCCCCCGCGTGAAAATTCAGAAAAAAAATATGTTTGTTCAAATGTCACAGTTTCAAGATGGTATAAATTGTTGGTAGTGAGAAGGTCAAATCTTTGGTGCACCAGTTTTTATCGCATGTTAAAGCAACAACCACGATCTTATAGCCCACAAATGTTATCCCCCCCCCCCCCCCATTATAAAGCAAAACGAGAGAAGAAGGGTGACTGGTTTTAGGAACCTTCTAGAAAGTTTTTTCAAACATTTTTGGAAACCTTCTAGAAGGTTCCTAACCCTTTTTCATTTATTGGTTTGTCCGCGATATTTTGTTTTGTACTTTTGTTCTTTTTCATTTCTTTTTCAGCTTTCCTGTTTTTTCCTTCCTTTTCTTTTTCGTTTCAAAAAATCATAAATTTCAAAAGAAAATCAATATTTATTGACATTTCAAAATTGTTCGCATTCATAAAACGTTTGGGAGTTAAAAACTTCTTCACGTTTTAAAATTTTCTTCATATTTTTCGAAAAATCCTGAAATTTAAAACTTTTTAATAATTTAAAAATGATGTTTGGAATTTTGAAATTTATTCAATGTTTCAAGAAATGCTCAATATTTTCAAAAATCATTCAGATTTTACAAAAAACTTTTCACGATATCCAAAAGTTTCTGCGCTTTCAAAACTTGATAGCATATTTAGGAAATGTTGGCGTTTTCAAAAAATGTTCGTGTTTTCTCTGTTTTCGTTTGTCATTATAAAAATGGTTTCCTTTTCAAAATTTGTTCACATATTTAAAAATGTTGTGAGATTAAAAAATGATCATGATTTATTAAAAAATTGTTCACAAGTTCGTAAAAAACTGAATTTTGGATATTTACAGCCTTTTTCCTTCTAATCCTTAATCATTTTTTATTAAAAGAGACATGCAGAAATAAAATAAGTAAGGAAAAATTATGCTATTTTACCTTTTGACCGGCTTGCTGTCTGTGCTAGGCCAAGGCCCATAGATGGTCATGTGTGAGCAACTCTAGCACCGTGATCGCAACGATCGACATTATGTCCCGAAAGATAAGCCATTATGTGTATATACTGGGCCAAGAAACATGACGGTTTGCTGGATTACATATCGAAATCACTAATTGAGAAGTACTTTTTTAAAGGTCACTCTCACCTTTCCAGGTTAAAATAAGTGGCGTGTTGCATGTATGCCACTTGTCGAAACTTGCGAGTTTTCCATTTTTTTCATAGATCTGTATTTTCAAAATGGTTTTTCTCTTAAATCGTGTGTCCAAATCTTGAATCGTTTTCACCGTTGGATTCCTCGCGTTGAGACCTACAAACTAGATCCCATGTTGATGGGTTTTGACGAACTTTTTTCTTCACAAAAAAACCGAACGGGAAAAACTGTTCGCCTCGCGGAAGGAAAAATAACACGCTTTTTGGTTTCCAAGAGCGTGCCTCTCGCGGAAGCAAAACCGTGCCTCTCACGGAAGCAAAACCATGCCTCTCGCGAAAGAAAAAAACAGAAAATGCGTTTTTGTGTTTTCGAGAGGCATGGCCGTGCCTCTCGCGAAAGCAAAACCGTGCTTCTTGGGGAATCAAAACCATGTCTATCACGAAAGAAACAAAGAAAACACACTTTTTTTTCGTTTCCGAGAGGCACGGCCATGCCTCTCGCAAAAGTAAAACTGTGCCGCTCGCGGAAGCAAAACCGTGCCTCTCTCAAAAGAAACAAAAAAAGAAAACACTTTTTCTGTTTCCAAAAGGCACAGTCATGCCTCTCGCGGAAGCAAAAGCGTGTCTCTCTCGAGAAAGGAAAAAAAAGACATGCGGTTTTTCGCAACAAAAACTTTTTTTTTGAATCTTTTTCCTCCAAAAGCTAAGAAAATCGGAACACTGAAAAAAATTTGAATCTTTTTCCTCCAAAGGCTAAGAAAAACCGGAACACCGAAAAAAACCCAAATAAAAAGCGAAAAACACGTGTGGAAAAAAAATTAAAAGAAATTCGTAGGAAATGCTCAGAGCGCGAACATGGCGGCGACTGAGAACGCGTGAAGTGGCAGTGCGTGGGAGTGATCATTGGGGGGCTTTCGTAGGAGCGCTGGCCGACTAGTTGGTCTCACTAAATACTTGACTTGCTAAAAATTGCAATTTACTTTGAAAATGCTATGCTACGATCGATATGGTCCCTTAGGCCCGGGAGCTCTTATTCCATGCGGCAAGCGCCCAATTTACCCCCAAGTGCCAAGCGTCGTGCATGATTTAGGCCAGACCATTTTTGGGGAGCATAGCCAGACCAACCATTTTCCTGTACAGTTTTCCATCAGTGTTTGACGTTTTAGTTTTAGACAAAATATTATATTCAATATGAAAAATAGTCTGGAAAGGTTAAAAATATTTTGTGAAATAAATCATATGTTGAAAATATATATGACCCAAATTGGAACAACTTCACTTATTTTAAAATAATTCCCAATCAAATAAAATTCATGAAATTTGATAAATTGTCAATGGTTTCAAAACATATTCACCAATTTGAAAATTGTTTGTCAATTTACTTTTTCCTTAAATAAAAAATGTTCAAAAATATTCAAAAAACTGTTAAAATTATATTTTTTCAGTTGGAAAATATTCATGAGTTTTTTAATTGTTCATTATTTTAGATAAAGTTCATGAAAATATCCTAATGAACTTTAAAATTCACAATATTTTAGAATAGACACTCAGATAAAACACAGGAGAAAATCTGGTACAAAATTTTTGGCAACGAAAACCAAAGACAGGAAGATTACAAAAATCATGGAAAATCGGTGTCGGACGGTATTTTAGTTTTGCCAGTCATAAGTCTCTTCTGTATGATTTATTAAGGCCTCCGCTAGAGCTTGTAATAACAGCATAATTACAAATTACAATGTTTTCAAATATGCAAATTAAAAGCATTGCATAAAAATGAGGAAGGTGAAGGATGTGTAGTGATGTATGGCGTTTGTGGAAGATATATTTATTGTTCTCTCTCACACACACACGCCAGCACACGTGCGCGTGCAGGCACACACATGCACACCATGAATAATATGGGCCTGGCCTATTGATACCGTCTCCGTGCTATTTGTGGTTCTTTTGACCGGCTTTGTCCATGGTTTTCTTTTGGTTTCCCCTAATTTTGGCGAACATTTCGCAGTGATTTTGAGTTCTTTCTTCTCATTTGAAGTTTTTTATTTTCCAATACACGATTTAAAAAAAACTATTTCATAATTTAAACTATAATGAACATTTTGTATATGAATTCAATAATTGGTCTACTCATGAATAATTTATAAAACTTATAAATCTTTCAAAACCTATAAATAATATTTAAATCACGACAGAATATTTTTTTCCAACCCAAAAACTTTCTGACAGGGTCCAATCCAAGTTTGATGGTTTTCTAAACAGTGTTGGTGTTTGCCGAGCATACAGACGTTCTCAGTATGCGGAGCGGGGGCTATTTCTCACCCATCGCAAGACGGAGCTCCCTATTGCCTGTGGTGAGTGAGCTATTATATTGGCCCATTATTATAGCTATGGAGCGAGTTTTTCTCTCCATGGTTTGTTTATTGGGTTATTCACGGTTTGCAGTTGTTTTTTAGATTTTATATCTCTTTTTTTAGTGTTTATTTTCCTTTTGTTTTATTTTCTTAATTTCTTTGTTATGTTTGATTATTTTTTATTTTCTTTTCAACACAGGTCTACATTTTTCGTACATAGACATTATACATTTTCTCCCAGATGCCAGGATCATTTATTAATACATTGTTAACATTAATTAGATACATGATTTACATTTTTGAAATATATATTTTCCATCTATTTATTTTTATACAATTTTACATTGTTTATACAAATAATTATTGCTGTATATATTTTAAAAAATTCAATATATGATTAACTTTGAAAAGGTAAAATACATTTTCTGGAATGGTATGAAACATTTTTCTAATTACATTATCAATATTTTTATACAGCTACTTGAAATGCATAAACATTTTAATAAAATTACACTAAAAATTGCTTACACTGTGTTAATATTTATTATGTAGTGACCATTTTTGAAAAATTCTAAGTGAATTAACTATTTCGGAATATATGTATTTATATTTGTTTTCGAAAGTATTAAAAAGGGAAAAATAGCTGTAAAACCCAGAAAAAACAATAGAAACTACAGTGTATAAACGACCAAATCTAAGAAAAATTAGAGCTGCGTTAACGGGGCGGCTCATTTCAAGCTGCCTTGGGGCAACGAGTTCTTCTGTTCCATTAGAAGCGAGACATAGACACGTGCGAATGATCCACATGCGAACACCCTGATTGGACCTTCTCGTCGCTTGATTTACCATCTACTCTTTGCGCAACCGCGTGCAAACCCAAATATGCAATTTTAAAAGGCTAGGTGTATAAACAGCTCAGAGCCAACACCGCAATTTTTTTCTAGTGCACTCCATATCTTTTTTCCTATTCTTCTTTCCCGGGGAGGAGGTATTTAAAAAGAAAAAAATGGATTGGATTTTAGCCATCTATAGCCATCTAGGGTGCGGCACTCAACTTCTTCACCTAGCAGCACAACGCTTGTATTGCTCTCCCACAACCCCATTTTCATGGTTTAGGCTGCTCCCATTTCACTCACCGCTACTACAGGTATCGCTTTTGCTTTCTTTTCCTCTGGCTACTAAGATGTTTCAGTTCGCGATACTATACTATAGCCCTTTTTTCCTTAAAAAAGAAAGAGTATGGGAATGATGTCCTGAATAAGAAGAGGGAATACAAAGATTTTTTATACACATGGCCCAAACGTGATGCACGATCCATATGAGGCTCCTTACTGCTTAATGTGACGTCAGAATGCATATAAACATGGCAGCATCTCATGGTTTGCACGTACGCCGCAATCCGCAATCCCCTGGTTGAACCGGACAAAGAAAATTGACAAGATATGTGCGGTCTCTACTGGACGATGAGATGGTGGAAGCGTAACTTTTGAGTCAGTGGCAGAGCTACACAAAAACTATTTGGGGGGGGGGGGGGGGGGTGGCAAACGTAAATGATACAGATCGGGGGGGGGGGGCAAAAGCTATTTTTCCTTTCATCTAGGTCCTTCAAAAAAATTCTTCAGACTTTTCTCCAAGGCTGGGGGGAGGGGGCGCCTCCGCCGCTGTTTTGAGTGGTGAAGTGCCAGCATTTTTTCCATATTTGTGGTACCTTGTGATGGAGATTTTGGTGGGTTCATTAAGGAGACATCCATGATAGCAAGTTTTCGAGCACTTGGAAACGATTTAATTTGGTCAAAAAGTATCACGAGGAACTGAATGTTGAAGCCATGCACAAGCAGAAGCCGTAAGAAAGTCTATCACAAAAGAAAACCCTGAAAGGAAATTACATTATAAGCAGTCGAACATCCGTTTTTTTACTTCTGTATATGTCCGGTTCTGCGCAGTTTTCATGGGTAGCATGGTTGTTTGGGGTTTTACATATTTTTCCATTCTTGTCTTCGTTTCTCTATTTATAAATACATGTTGTTTAAAAATTACATCAACATTTTTCTAAAAGACGTGAACAATTTTAAGAATTACAACATTTTTGAAATGTGTGGATATTTTATGAAAATACATGAACCTTTCTAAAAATGTGTGATAATTTTTTAAATATGATTATTAAGAAAAAATAAACCAATCTTAAAAAAATCATGAACACTTTTTAGAAACAAGGAATCATTTAATTGTTTTTGCAATTGTTTTGTAAAATTTACATGAGTATTATTTTCCAATAAGCATAAATATTCTTGTAATTAAATGAACACATTTATAATTATATGAAGTCTTTTCGAAAAGAGATGAACCCATTTTAAAATAGGAAATTAGTTTTACAAATTCATGAATCGTCATAATGTGCTACTTCTCGAAAAAACAATCAGAAATGTTTTAGTAGTATGTTATTTATAAAAATGATGGACATTTTTCAATAAGCGGGTAACATATGAAAATATCATGAACATTTGTGAAAATACTATTAAAATTCATTAAAAATATTGATTATTTAAAAATAAAAGTGTAACAAAAAAATAACAGAAAACAGAAAGGAAAAAATAAAAGAAAACAAATACGCGCAGAGGGTGAGCTGCTCGATTAATCAAATATGAAAACGAACCTTGCTCCAGGATGGGACGGAGCGGCGGAAAACGAGTTCGAACTATTGCAGTTTACGTCTCTGGAGCAACATCCGTCGCTCGTCCATATGGCAATCAGCCTATCAGCCTATCACCCGTCCATTCATGAAGCAACATCACGTTCCTCCCTCCATCGCCCGTTCCTGTGGCTATCACCCTCCTCAATTATATGTCCACTGTCTTCTTCCTCAAGCCCTAACTATCATCTTCAATATTCTTACAAGAGACAGCACGCATCCGTCCCCATCGCCAATTCATGTAGCTATCACCTGGTGGTTCAACGTCCTAGTGCGTCATGCGATGTGGTGGCAGGTCAGCCTGCACCTTTCTGGGGGTCAGTCTACCACTGTTTTGTTCATTTGGCACAAGAGGTCGAGTAAGATCCAATTCCGAGCTCTTTTGTTTCATACTATTCTAAAAACAAAATCAAAATGTTAGTTCAATAGGAGTGATGAGATTCCGCACAAATTTTGCGTGATACGGAAGAAAAATACTTCCTTCGTTCCTAAATATCAATCATTTTAGAGATTTGAATACCGGCTACATAGGGAGCAAACTTAGTGAATCTACACTCTAAAATTCATCTATATACATCTGTATGTAGTTCATATTGAAATCTCTAAACGGTCTTATATTTAAAAACAAGGGAGTACAAATTTGAAACATCTTTTGGCATCAACTTTAATTAATCTTTTGCTCTCAGAGAGCAAAAAGATACGTTTTTTTGTGGATGCAATCAGCACCGGACACCTTAAAAAGGCACTGAACGATACTGTACGTTGTTAAGTCATAGCTTTTGAAATATGAAAAATGCATGCTTGATTCTTTAGAATAGTTGGTTTGAACTTAGGTTCCTAGAGCGGGTGGTTCAGATTTGAGGACCAGTAGCTGCCTACACAAGGAACTAGGATTGCAATTCGAGGTGGCAGCCGGCATATGTGATGTGCTCAGATCTCGGTGGCTATGCATCTCTCGTCAACTTGAGCTATATTGCTGATTTTGTCTGGGATCTCACGGCATTGTTCTCCTATTCTTTTTGGAGCAGTGAATCTCGCCGGTCTTGATTCCGCTTGGTGGCTGTCGTCCTATCTTAGAGGTCCAAATGATGCAGCACCGTTCGTACTACGGATCTCGCTTTCTGGTTCGCATATCCTAAAAGCACAACAATAGAAAAAACATGTGGTTCAGATTTAGATGGCATGCCATGTTGTTACTCAAGCACACATGAATGTGTCACTGAAACCGTCTAGTTGCATTCCTGGGGAAAAGTAGGAACGTTTTTGAAATGTTAGGTGCATTGCCTGTTGTCAGATAAATAAAGTAAGTTTTCTTACAAGGTTGTACACTTTTTTTTGTGGGGACTACGAGGTTGTACTTGGAAAATATTCCTTAAGAATTGCGTGCAAAGTGGAGCATAGGAAAAATGTCATAGGCATTAGGATCCTTCAAAATATCTATGAAATCCTTTGAACTTAAGAGAGACATTTTCTCACCAATAAATAAATAAAGAGAGACATCAATTAAGGTTTCTTGTATGAACGAGTGCATGACGAATCATCGTTCTTCTTGAGAAAAAAGAAGTGATGCATCATGTGCAATTGTTGTCTTAAAATTTTGAAAAAAAAATCGATCAACCAAGCTCTAATGTATCATGTCCTAGGATAATTTATTTGTAGCAGTGACTCTTGCCGTTTCTTTTTGCTCTGGTTGGTGGCCGCTGTCGTATCTTAGGGGTTGGGATCGATGTTCCTAAACGTTGCAGCACCGTTCGTACCAACGGTCCATTTTTAATTTGCATGTGAGAACTTCATTGGTCGTCGGATGGGCCTACTATAATATTTCCTTACTTCCAATTTATTAGACATATACATTTTCTACTTTATATACTCCACAGGCTGTAGTATAAAGTATCATTCTGATAGTGATCATTCTCTGCCTCCCACAGGGTGATAGTTTATTTCCTCCCTCCCGGAATAGTATAAAGTGTCATTCTGATAGTGATCGTCCGGACCACCATGACTAGCTAACTACTTTCATCAGGCAACTCCATTAAGGAGGTGCCCTCTGCCTCCATCGAGGCTTGCATTTAAAAAAAAAATCTGGAAAGCAATGTTTTCACTTTACATCCAAATTAAACAATGTGTTCCATGCATGCCTAGGCCAGTTTACCCCCCCCCCCCACCCCACCCCCCAAAAAATATGTTCTACATACATGTAAACTTTTATTTTATTTTTTCGAGAAAACTTCCAATCTATTCATTTTCAATCTTAGAAGCACAACGGACACCAATAGTAACAACAATTACATCAAGATTCCTCCACGTTGTGACTTAACCACACATGAATATGCCACTGAAATCGTGTAGTTTCATTCCTGGGGAAAAGCAGGAACGTTTCTAAAATGTTAGGTGCATTGCGTGTTGTCAACTAAATAAAGGAAGTTTTCTACAAGCTTGTATTATTTATTTTGCAGGAACTACGAGGTTGTACTTACAAAGTATTTCTTCAGAATTGCGTGCAAAGTAGAGCATATGAAAATATCATACACATTAGAGTCCTCTGAAGTTTTTGTGAAATCCTTTGAACTGAAGAGAGACATTAATTTAAGTCTCTTGTATGAAAGAATGCATAACGAAACATCGTTCTTCTTGAGAAGAAAAAGAAGTGATGCATCATACCCAATTGTTATCTGCAAATTTAGTATTTCTTTTTCGGCCACCAAGCTGTAATGTATCATGTCCAATGATAATTTATTTGTAGCAGTGAGTCTTGCCTTTCTTTTTATTCCACTTGATGGCCGTTGTCGTATCTTAGGCGTCGGGATCGATGTCCATTTTAATTTTGCATGTGTGAACTTCACTGCTCGTCGAATAAGCCTACCATAATATTCTATTTCTCCCGGTTTATTGGACATATACATTTTCTAGTTTATATAGTATAAAGTATCATTCTGATAGGGATAATTCCCTCCACAAGGTGAGTCGAGAGGACCATTATGGAGGGCCCCTCTGCCTGAGTGCGTCGAATTAGCTCCGGTGCTCCATCGAGGCTTGCATTTAAAAAAAAATCTGGAAAGCAATGTTTTCGCTTTACTCTCAAAATAAACCATGTGTTTCACACATGCGCATGCCACCCCCCCCCCCCCCAATACGCACACACACAAATGTTCTACATACATGTACAGTTTTATTAAAAATGTTCTAATCTGCAAGTTACACGAAAAAGACAAATCTGTGCGCACTCATAGGTGAATAGTAACCCTATTTGTTCGATCAAATATATTTGTTGGTTTTTTGTAGAGCACAACTCAAAAGATATACTCACTCCGTTCCTAAATATAAGTCTTTTTAGATATTGCACTATAGATTACCTATGAAACAAAATAAACGAGTTGACACTTTAAAGTATGTCTATATACATCCGTATGTAGTTCGTTCGTGAAATATCTAGAAAGACTTATATTTAGGAATGAACGGAGTACTAAAGAAAATCTAGACATGCATACTACGCGTACTCCGTTTTATATAGAGTATGTGTGTACATCAAAATTTCTTTCCAGGTCTTTTTGGGGTATCGAAATATTGTATTCAATTGGTTTTGTAAGAACACCATTTCGCTTTCATCCTTGCCGCCATGATCCTTTCTACTTCCTTCATTCTTAAATATAAAACTTTTTAAAGATTCCACTATGAATTACATACGAAGCAAAATAAGTAAATCTACACTCTAAAATATGTCTATATACATCCGTTTGTAGTTTGTAATGGAATATCTATAAAATCTTATATTTAGGAAAGGAGGAAGTACAATGTAAATATAAATGTTCTAAATTAATTTAATCTCATAAACCAGACACATGTATGGTGGGCCAGCAGTCCAGAGGAGAGCGACGAACCAGTTTAACTGCCTTGTGAGTGAAGTGGAAGCCCAGTCTGATGCTGAGCTAGCACACGGTGGACGTTGATTCTGTGGCTGTGACTCTCTCTCCATTGTTAATTTATCTGGGATCTCTTAGCATTATTGTTCTGCAATAATTGGATCGACGTATCTTTGCCGGTTTGATTCGGGTTGGTGGTGGTCGTCGTTTCTATATAAAAAAAATGGATCTCCCTTTCTAGTTCGCATATTCTAAAAGCACAAAAGTAGCAACAATGAAAGAGGAGTGTATTTTATTTTCGAGTTTCCATGCCGTTTGTGCACAATTTTTCTTGTCGAGTAGCCAATGCCACATGCTCAACAAAGTGAAGTAACGCTTCGCCAATTGTTCGGCAAAAAACATTCGCCGAGTTATTTTTGTCAAGTGTAACCGTCGATTACCGCGTTGCAGAGTGTTTTCCACCCTTTTGCTGAGTGTTGCACACATTCGACAAAGTTGTCAATTCCGATCGATAGTGACTGTTGATTTGCTTAAATCATTAAATTTCTAAAGTGTTGCACTGAAGCAAGCCCTTTTTCAAACGTAAAATGACCTTAGATATGGCACTTCGGGGGCTTTAGTTCTAGTGGCCTGCTCTATTGATGACCTGCCTATGTGGAGGCAGGTGGGGGCAAAACCCAGGGGTGCTGCCGCACTTTGCACAATTGCACCATTAACCTGCGTCGATCATATAGCTATCACCCATTTAGTGTCCATGAAACCTCCGTCGTTCCTAGAGCCATCACCCATGGAGTCATGGAGCCCTCCTACCTCATCAACTACGTATTGTCATCATCTGCATGCAAGCCCTAAATGTCGTAGCGCTGTTCATGGATCCATGTGTGTGCAGCGATGATATGTACCTGTAAGAGCCTGTGAGCCGTCCATACACTTATGCATGTGACCCAAGGTGGGCCAGCAATATTATTACGAGTGAACTGACCACCGGGAGACAAAATTGGCAGCTAGCCTAGTTACCCATGCGCTGCTGTCCCGACCGTCCAGTGCTCCGTTCCGTGCTTCTACATCAGATCCGCGTCATGCAACCTGGCTTAATCACTAAGTTTCCAAGGAATTTTTTCCATCGAGTCCTGCTGTCAACGCATCCAATCTTGCTTTCAGGAAAGTTCCTGCGGTTTTCCTGTGGCGTATCAAAATTTTCATTTCAATTCATATAGATTGGTTAATAAAGATGGCTGCATCGGGGGTTAACCTCCCTTTCCAAAAAAAAAAATCCCATGCATTTTTTAGTTTGTGCTGTACTGTAAGAATATGCGAACCAGAAAGATAGATCCTTCAGACATTTGTACATTTGGACTATTGATCCCGACCCCTGATACGACGGCCAGCGACAAGAACCAAATCAAACCGGGGAGATTCACTGCTCCAAAACGTAGTACAATAATGTTCAGACAAAAATAATAATGCAGCTGCAGTAGACGAGGGGAGCACGGCCGGCCAACCAAGTGTACGGAAGGGAGGGAGGGAGGGAGAGATCTCAGATCAGTGAGGGCAGCAGACCCACCACATGCTAATTATTGTGAACCATTCGCCTTTACAACACAAGAAATTTTGAATCAGGAAAAAGCGTACGAACACGTGCCTTTGTGCCGTCTGCAACAAAAAGATCAAACATTTTTGTATCAAAAGCCTATGTTTAACAAAAATCAAAAGAAATGGCAAAATGGCATGCAAGATGCTTGAATGTGTGATGTCCGCGCCAATTTGGTGGTGTTTGGACGTCCGAGTAGCTCTCGGCGAAAAAAAATAATCAGACATGTGAAAAAGTTTGAATAAACACACTGTTAGGACCCGATTTTGTCTTTTTGGCCACGAGCTCCTCGGATGTCCGAACGACAACAAAAAAAAATCCCGAGCATCATGCATTTGAGTATCCTGGTTGAAAAAAATATCATTTTTTTGAAATTTTCAAATATCTCTTTGAATTTACTATTTACCAAGATCAGACGAGCATGAGCTCAGAATTGAATATTTGATATTTTAGTCTTTCCATTTTTTCTTCTCTTCTGACATTGAAGAAATGGAGGAAATTTTCTTGGCCCACATATTACTCAACAACTAAGTCATGTAGCTTCCTAGAAGATTTTGAGCTATAATCAATGTAGCTTCCCATTATCCATGGGGAAGAAGGGGCCTTTATATAAGCCCTCCTAAAATTGAATTGTTATGCTTAGATTTCTGCATGGTTCGAAGGCAAATTTTCAATTGATGTTGGCCATTTAAAAAAATAGATTAAAAAGGGTACTACTCTGAGGTAAAACATGACCCATCTATTTTTATGCAGCCAATCAACATAAAAATTCACTTGGTACAATGGTCGATGACATCAATGTGCTTGTGCACTTCTTCCCGTATCATAATTTATGGATATTGCACAACAACGAGTCCAACTGTACCCTTCCCGCTAGAGTTGCCATATTTTGGATCGCCAAAATTGCTATGTGGGCGATTATAAAAACATATGGAGGTTCAATTAGGCTTTGGCAAAGTCAAGATTGCCAAAACTAAGATGGCATAAATTTCCTTCAACTTGAACCCACCTGTCAATTTGTCATAGATTCTTTCCCAACAATCCCTAGTTTAGAAGAACCCATTCAGAAGCATCAATTTCATGTGTCGACCATGGGGCGGGCGTGCAGTCCCAAATTCACCGCACTCTCTTCTAGTCCATCCTCGTATACATTCATAAGAATGAGCCAATTGCTATTGGGGTTTTATTTCTGTTTTTATTACTAAAAAAATTCCTTTTAAATTTATGAACACTTTTTAGAAGAACATCTTGCAATTTTTAGATTTGCGAACTTCTTTTTTTTCAATTAGCAAAGTTTTTTTGATTTCTTGGTTTATTTTCAAAATTTTAAACTTAAAATACTGTTTTTTAAATTCATGAAATGTTTCTAAAATATATGAAATTCTTATAAAATTCACGAGTACATTTTATTTCCTATTTTTCTAAAAAAATGAGTAATATTTGCTGAGTTGAAACATACACCACTCTCTCTTTCATATTGGATAACCTATAGCCTCGTCCTGAGTGGTTTCCTTACATTGATTTGGTTGGTTTCGTAGCAAAACCCATCATGGCCCTATTTTTTGCTGATCTTTCGAGGAAAATTTAAGCCAGATGCTCTAGAGCCATCTGGTTTTGAAGTGGATATTATGTTTTAAATAGATGGTAAATGAAACATTTTTTTTTGAAAAGAAACTGCAAGAATTTTCAAGAAACATTTTTTTTAAATTCTCATAGATTTTTATTTTTTTACGACATTGTAAAAAATGTTCAAAAATCTAATAAACGTGGATTTTTTAAAAATCTTTGTAAAATTATGAAATTTAAACAATAATCCTCAATTCCAAATAAAATTCAATATTTTTAAATTTCCTCATTTATTTTAAAAACCTAGGAATTTTTTATTTTTAAACTATTTTTCAAAATTTCAAAATTTCAAAATTTTAAAAGTTTTTTAAAATTTCAAGAATTATATATTATTCATGATTTGTTTTTGAAATTACAGAGGAGATACAGATATTTAAAAATAGTTGTGAATTTAGAAAATAGTCATGATTTGTTTTCAAAATATGTAAAAAATAAGAAAAACTCATCAAAAAGAAAAAAACTGATAAAAGAAAAAAAATAGCTAGGTGTGTGCTTTCTTGGCAGCTGATGCACTAGCGCGGAATAGGATTGCGCAAGCAAGAACCTGTTAACTCTAGTGGGGAATCTCTCTCAAAAAAAAAACTCTAGTGGAAAATCAGAACAAATTGCACTGACGGGCCAAATAGGACATATTCCAATGGATATAGGCAATACTTTACTCATTTACATTTCAAAAAATAATGGCTCGTACACCTGTCATGGTTCAAATTGTAGAACTGCCTAGTAGTGTTAGGATACAAATGGCGCAAGTTAGCCAACCGACTCATCTACCCCCAGCACTACAATTTGAACCTTGCTTGCAAGTGTCCAAATATTATCTGGAAAACGACATCATAGTATCAACATGAATTTACCATTTGCAAACTTTACGATCTGAATTCAAAACACAACATGAGAGATGAAAATAACAAATTTAGTGAAGCTAATGAAAATGGGTCAAATTCAAGGCCCGCTTTGCATTCTCTACTAATTATAGCATGATTTGTCTTTTTAGATTTTTATACTATTGCATCTATCTATCTATCTATCTATCTATCTATCTATCTATCTATCTATCTATCTATCTATCTATATATATATATATATATATATATATATATATATATAGTATCTACTTCGTCACAAAAATCCATGATGTTTTGAAACTCTCAACAAAGTCACGATCGTCGGGTTATAGTGGGTGCAACACAAGTTCTATTTCTCTCTAAGGAGGTCTTGGCGAGCATCGTGAGGTAGTGGCAACATTTTTGCTTCCAAATAAGTCCTCCTCACTCCAAGGGTGCTCGCTTCGGTACCGATAGAGAGCGTGTGTAGGGTTCAATGTTTTCCTACTTCATCGGATCTGATGGATTGTTCAGGATTCGATGGGTGTCGGATGCTTCAACCCTATGCATGCGGTGCTTGTGGGGTCGACGATCCTTCAAATAACCTTATGAGGGCAACAATGGTGTCTATTGGTGTGCGGCAAACATATATGGTTGTCTTTCTTGGCAACGTCCGACAATGACATGTGTCCTAGACTCTTTTGTGGCAATGATAACTTCGATAATGTCCTCAGATGCGGGCTACCGCGGCTCGTAAATCCAATGAGTGGTGTTCTTCTTGTTCCTTGGATGGTGGTCGGCATCATCGTTCTTCTCCGGTGACCACTTCAGGGATGGCAGAGCATGTTGGCAACCGTGGCAAGCACAAAAGTCGGAATGAAAGCTCCTTCCGGACTACCCATGCGAAGGAAAATCATGGATGCATGCTTCCTACCTTGTGTTTTTCCACAATCAAATCGTCTCTTTTCAAAAGGTAACATTTATTTATAAGCCTGCTTGGCACCACTTTTTTACTTTGTGAAAAAAAAAAACCCTTGTACAGCAGATTTGTTTTTTGGTATATCGATCTCTGGTTTGGTTTCTTGCTTGCTTGCTGTCTACTTAATTAGCACTAGCTGTGCATGCGTATGCATTTCCACACACAGTGTGTGGCGGCCCTTGAACAAATTATTAATCTTATCATTGCAGTATCATATTCTCCCAATCTTTCCATTGATGCAATTTCAGTGTTTTATATGTGGCGCGACAAAGGACCCCAAGAAATGGGACGATACCACTTTTGCCTGCTGCAATGATGCGATTCAGATCTGCATACGCACGACGTGGTAGGGCAGTTGTGCCAAGGCGCACGCTGTCCCACTCCCAGCTGCACCATGACAAGCCACCAACCAAGCTCCCGTTGCTCCGTTGATATAGCCATCGTGGATGTAGGCCACAGGTTACCTCGGTCATTCACGTAGCTGTCGTCCATGGCACCCATGAGCCTCCGCCGTTGCCGTCGCTTTCGGCCATGGAGTCCTCCTCCTCAACAACGCATTGTCTTCTTCTTAAACACATGTGCGGTGGCACTGTTCATGGATCCTGGATCTTAATCAAATGGAGCCGTTGGCAGTCATGGTGATGACATGTACCTCTGGAGCTTGTGAGCCGTCCATGCATGGATCCTAGGTGCATGTGATTGAAGTTGAAGGCGGGGCAGCAGCACAGTACAACAGTATTATTGATTGAACGGACCACCCGGAGGCCAAATCGGCAGCTTGTTTAGCTGCCCGTGAGACCGTCCAGTGCTCTTTCAGTGGTTCTACATCGCATGTGCGTCATGCAACGTGGGTTAATTAATCAGCGGCAGGGTGGCGTCCATGTCCATGGGGCCATGGGGGTGCGTCTGTTCTTGCACGTTTATGTGAGAGGGTTTGGCGATGATTGGAGCGTCGTTTGGTTTTTGCATTGCACCCCAAGAGGTAGAGGAAAAACCAATCTTGAGCTCCGGTTCACGAGCAATGATCATACACTTTGTTTCAAGATCTTGTAAAAAGAGATACCACAGTGATTTAGATTTTCTAGCAATGCTTGGATCTCGTGTATTTCGTTAGTGTGAGAAGTAAACATGCATATTCGAAGGACCATGACAGGCTCTGGGGACCAAATGGAATTGATCTTTTACTTGCACAGAGATGCTACTTCTCTTTTTTTTCTTCTGGCAAGTGAAATGCATGTTTCAATCAATCTTCTTAAAGATGGCGTGTGAACAAGTACCTAAAGGAGTGAACTGAGTTGCAGATGGTCTGCCCGAAACCTTTTGAACTCCTAAAGCGAAATGCCACGTTTCATCAACTTTTTTAATGATGGAGTAGCTAGGATACGGCAGTCCAGCCAAAACTCAAATGCCTAGAGCCTGTAGTGGCACAGATCACGGAGCAAAGGTGAGAACGGTGGTTGATCACACTGTCCACCCAAAATATATTAGAACACCCGTCATTGCCTAGTGCCTACAGAAGGGAGGAGGTCGACCAGACCGAGCTGGCAGCTGCCGGCATGGGAGCTCACTCGCCCCTCTCTCTCTCACTCCCTTTTCCCCATACAATTGCATGGCTGTGCTTCCCTCGTCGACTGTAAATTCTAGTACAGCCACATATGAATGAATTCCCAAAATGCCCCTAACACCTGAATATACTACCAGTTTTCTGGTGTAGTATTAGTAAACCGGGCCATTAGACCAGAAAAATAAACGACCCAAAATAACTTGATGTACTATACAAGGTCTCTTTTTCAAAGTCTTCTACAAGTGAAAAATGCATGTTTAAATTTTCTAAAAGATGGTGTGTAAACAAAGTACCTGAGTGAGTGTTCGGAAATCTTTTGAACTCCAAAAGTGAAATGCCACGTTTCGTGTCTCTTAATGATGGAGTAGCTAGGATTCGGTAGTCCAACGAAGATTCAAATGCCTATTGCCCCCGAAAAAATTCAAATGCGTACCCTAAAAACAATTTAAATGCCTAGAACATGTAGTGGCACAGGTCACATTTCACTCAAAAGTAGAACACCCCGTCGATTGCTGCCTACGGAGGAAGGAGGTCGACCAGCCTGAGGTGGTAGCTGCATGTGACCCTTCTCACTTTCACTCCCTTTTTCCCGTACATTTGCATGGCTGTGCTTCTCTCGTCGACTGTAGATGCATTATTACCTTACCTTTGCCAGCAGGGATCTCTGGACGTCACTGTACTAGTGCTCTTTGGAGCAGTGGATCTTGTCGACTTGATTCCAGTAGGTGGCTGTTGTCGTGTTCTTCCAGGGGCACGGGTCACGTCGGCACCAAATTCCACTGGCATAGTCCAAGTGATGGTGCAACAACGCCCTCTTTAGTTGGAGGATGGTTAAGAAAACACGGGAATAGAATAAAACATATGGTGATTCAGATGTCGTGTCATGTTGAACTCTGAATAAATTTTGAACATCGTGAATGCCTAACTGAACTTGTTCTGTTGCATCGGCAAACTGGCAGGAACCTTTTCGGAGGATTAAGTATATTCCACAGTTTCTCGCAAAAAAAAAGTATATTCGACAGCTTCTAATAAAGGAGTATATGTACGAGGTTGGACTGTGAAATTTTGGACTCATGGGAGAAAACATATATTTTCTTCAATACTACAAACCAAATAAGCATGGCAGGAAATTTTTCTAAGGATTGGAATCCTACAAAATTTCTAACTAATTCATTTGAACTAAAGAGCGCTAATTTATGTATCGTATATATACATGAGCCCAAATGAGGTAGCAAAAAGAAAAGCACTCTTCTAAAAAAGAACATATGATGCATCGTGTCCAAAACATTGTCTTGTAGCAACTTCAATGTATTGTTTTGGACTAATCGTACTATTTTCAATGAAAAAATTGGCCCGCCATGTTACCACCTTGAGCTGAGATTCGGATACTACATTTGGTAGCAAAGCATACATATGTGTCCATTTCGAAGGCACATGTGAGTTTGTTTATGAGAATGCTCGGTCGCAATGTCTTCGGCAAGAAATGTCCAAAGGCAGAAATGTGATGCATCATGCCCAATAATTGTAAAAAATTTAGAGCAATTTCACACTCACTAATCTCTGATGTAATATTATTTTGGGTGTTTCATATTTGTACTTATCTTGTTGGATTCTTTCTGATCATCTTTAGCAATAAGTGCCCCATTGGGTTTGTTTTGCTAAAACAACAATTTGGATTTTTGGATTGGCCTTATTCTTTTTGTGAAATTTTGATCTTCCCAAGTGACTTAGATATTTTTATTTTTAAGAGGGATGGATGCATGCTACCTCTGACAGACTAAAGCCTCTGACAGACTAAAGTAAACAAATGACATAATAATAATAATTATAATTACCACTAGTACTCCTACATCTATTAATTATTATTATTATTATTATCATCATCATCATCATCATCATCATCATCATCATCATCATCATCATCATCATTATTATTATTATTATTATTATTATTATTACTATTATTATTATTAGCACACCTATAGGTCTCTCGGGTTGTCATTGTTTACTTCATTCCTGGAAGGGGTTTATACAAAATGGTACCAATCAATGAATTTGTGCTATAATGGTTGACGACCTTGATTGCTTCTTGTTCGTGGTATGTGGTTGATCTCCTGCACTTTGGTAAAGGGGACAAATCTATCAAGAAAATTGATCAATACAACATACAAATAAATAGCACCAATAGCCATTTGAAACTCATCCCAAGGAAATAAAAAACACTTGGGCATTTGGTCGAACACCTGATGTGTCAGATCAGTAGGTTCCGCCTTGCCAATGTTGGATGCTACAATAGGTTGTAGAGGGGAAGTTGACAAAAGCTACATTTTTCTACGGAGGTGGCGTGTTATCCTCCCCCTTAGCCATGGTATGGAAGTGAGTACGGGGAGGCTATCACGGACCATAGGAAGAAGTGCCAGAGATTTGACGACGACTAGTGACATGCCCATGTCTTGCTAGCCCAGCGGTAGGGACCGCAGTGGCTTCCTCTCATCTGTGAAGGTGTGGTAGTGATGGCTCAAGATTTTATCACTTTTAGTAGAGGATTTTGGCATAGTTTCCACCGGATTCTCGATATTTCTCATATATTTAACGCTAATTTTTCAAGAGAGAATAAAACTCGTGTTTCCTTCTTTGTGCAGGAAAATATGTTTTTGGAAGAAACCAAACAATATCTCGTCAAATGGAGAAAAAAGATTAACTTTCATTTTGGGATACTCAACAACGCATCCAGAGCGCAAGCCCTATGGTGCACTTGTACCAGTGGTCATACCAGGCACGTACTACCTCCCCTCATCTACAACAACTTCCATGAAAGGGCAATCAGTATCATAGAGATCCAGTCGTCGCTAAACTATCTAGAAAAGAGGGAGGAGATCTGGAGAAGAAGAAGAAGCCATAGAGTTCCTTTTCTTCCTATTTTTATGTCTCATTTCCCATTCATTGCATCATCACCATAGAGAGAGGAGTTCCAAGTTGTAAGACCAGGGTGCATAATTCTATTCGTACTCATCCCGATATTGAGACGTGTTTAATCATTCATCTTATTGTGGATTATCATGATATTATCGATATGATTTCTCTTGAATTATTCTCCAGGATTTTTTGTGATTCCTTCCTCATGTGTGAGTACTTCCCCATACGCGTGGAAGATGTAGGTGACTGGTAAGATTCATTTGTGCCTATTCCATATGTCGTCATTCGTGGTTATAGTGGTATGATTGTTTAGTAAGTTTTTATTCTGCGGTGAATGTAATGCTTGTTCCCCAATTTAAGGGCCCATGAAACATGATCAAAAGACCTATGCAGGTAACACATATTTATTTAGTGAATCTTTAACCTAGGATATAGGTGAAAATATCCATGAGGAACGAAAAATGTATGAGATATGGTGATCCACATGATTTAATGCATGGTTCCGGTTTAACAATCTTAAGTTTGGAGACAAGCATGCAATAAGATAGAGTATAAAGGAGAATGGACCCCGCATGAAGGAGTTCTACAACTCAAGGGTGATCCACCTACTGAACAAACAATCAATATGTTAGAATCACGATACAAGGTAACTTGTATTATCATCGCATTAGCACACTTGATGTACACCATGATCCAATGTTTCTCCATGCCTGATATCTCTAATGTAGGAAACCATTTTTATTTCCAGTCTTTTAATTTATGTTCTTTACTTTTAAGTTGTAATTACTCTTGCCATAGCAACCAATCCTATTTACCACTTTGGTATATCTGTTTCAAGGGTCAATAATATGGTCTACAGATTCTCAAACAGTTAGTTCACACATGACTTGTGACAACTTATGTGCGACCGAAATAATGCTCATAAATACTCGCTGCCGCTCTTTGTTGGAACAATAACTATTGGGATACTTACATGGAGGTGCTAAAATACCCCATGTGTCATGCAGGTCATCAGGAAGCATGGGGAATGGATGGTGAGGACTTGGAGGGGCGGCATGATCCATTCCCGTGTCCACCTGGTCTCCCCACACTAGAGATGAGGTTGGGAATCAATGTCAGGCAATGCTTGTGCTATGAAATTATTGCCCCTACAACCCGATTTATCGAGAAGTAGATAAGAGAGTTTCCAAATTTGTTGACTTTTGAGCAAGATATAAGTGAATAAAGTGAGTCATATGTTTTCTATAAAAGCATTCTCCGTCGTGCTCTAACATATATAAGTGAAGTGCAAGAGCATCTATATAATCAGCCTAACTAAAAATATATAAGTGATATACATAGAGCATTCTAAAGATTTATAAAACAAGTGTATCTCTATCAAAGTGTGTCACAAGAACATAATTATTGTAATGAACATCAAGGAAAGAAAAAGGTAAAAAGACATGATGCTCCAAGCATAGCACATATCATGTGAACAAATAAAACATATGTCCAACCAAGACAAACCGATAGTTGTTGATGAAGAAAGAGGGGATGCCTTTCAAGGCATCCCTAAGCTTAGACTCTTGAGTCTCCTTAGATATTATCTTGGGGGTGTCTTGGTCATTCCCAATCTTGGACCTTTGCCTCTCCTTGTTCCTCTGATATCACAGTCCCCCCTCGATCTTGAAAACTTCATTCACACAAAACTTGCAAAACATATTAGAGGGGTTAGTACACATAAATATAAATCACCTATCATGTAATGCCAAGACAAGATGCATAATTATTTCAAACATAAGCCATGAACACTCTAGTATAAGTAGATAACAAAATACAACATCAATCTATCAAAACCAGAACAATCTATAGTAATCTAATTAATATGCATACTTCGTAACTCTATATATTTGGAAAAAATTAGGACATAATAGGGAATTTGTAATGCAGAACTTTGTAAAACCATCAATAATCGATCTAGTTATAGTACATAATGAAAATTTGAATACTGGAGTTAAAAATTTCTGTTTGTGCACATAACAAAACAAAATTGCAATTGCAACATCCTAAATGCTAAACCTGGCACATTATTCAAAGGAAAGATACAAACATGATCATTACAGTGGAAATAACCATATTGAGACAGATATCACAACAAAAATATTGGGTTGCCTCCCAACACACGTTTTTCTTTAATGCCTTTTAGCTAGGAAAGATGAGCAATCACTTTTTCACCATTCAAGGATAAATCATAAGTAGCTCTCATAATGGATACACATGGTATTTGAATTCTCTTCCAAGGGAATTATTCCATTCCTTTCTTCAGTGGAAATTGAAATCTTATATTTCCTTTCTTCATATCAATCACTACACCCACAATTCTCAAAAAGGGTCTACCAAGTATAATAGGGCAAGCATGATTGTATTCATCAACCGGAACATTTTTTTGATTACCTATAGTGAGCACATTATCAATACTTCACGTAGGTGTGTTAATAGTTTAATCATCAAAATGTAAATTCATAGAGCATTCATACGTGGAATCGAAACCAAAAACATCACATAAGTCTTTAGGTATGGTGGAAACACTAGCACCTAAATAACAAAATTTATTACATTGAAATTATTAATATTAATGTTTATAGTAGGTTTCCAATCATCATTTAGTTTTCAAGGAATAGACACTTCTAGTTTCATTCTCTCTTCATTAGCCTTAACACATGCTTCCACGATATGTTTAGTGAAGGATTTATTATGATCGTAAGCATTGGGTGAATTCAGCATGGATTGTAAAAGAGTAATACATTCAGTAATGGAACAACCATCCTAATTAAATTATTTAAAATACAAAATAGTGGGATTAATAATACCTAACTTTTTTTACCTCTCCAAGCTCACTTGTATTAATTTTAGCACAATATTTATTATCGTACGAACTTATGGGATGCCTTGTAGCTAAAAGTGACGCCTCTTCAATCCTATTATTATAATCATATCCATCATTTTTAACTCTTATAAATATATATTATATAAGTAACACACCAAAAAGTTTAAGATCCGTGTCATTACAAATAGAGTAATTTTTAGCTTCTCTCTCTTCCCTTTTACAACTATCTTTAACATAGCAATCATTGTAGTATTACAATCAATAAACACTTGGATTGATTTTAATAATTCAAGAATTTCATATTTATTAGATGGGAGAACTTTTATTTTAAGCATATCTACCTCATTCACAAGTCTGTCAACAGTATGAGCAATAACATCTAGTTTCCAAACCTTTTCTCCTATCATAACATTGACTGTCTTCTCATAAGAAATGGAATATTTAATGACATGCTCAATATCAATAGATATTTTATTATTGTTTTTGTTGTAGGAATTTTCATAAGAAATACCATAAGCATTTGCAAACTTATTAGGATATAGTCTAGGATTGTTCCCAAAGTTACCTCTATAAGCATTGTTGTTAAAATTATACTAGAAAAAACGTCATCAACTTGATCCTTAGTTTATTCAATTAAAGAGGCTATAGGAACATCATTAGGATCTAGAGAAGCTTGTTTGGTATTAAGCGAAGACATAATGATATCAACCTCTTTACCTGTAGGAGCTCCTTTAGTATGCCATTGAGGATAATTTGAAGTCACGTTGTCAAGCAACTTGGTTGCTTCTCCTATGGTGATTCCAATAAAGGTGCCACCTACAGCTAAGTCTAAAAGATTCCTAGACATAAAGTTTAGTCATGGATAGAAAGTTTTCCCTATCATCCAGATACTTAAAGCATGAGTAGGACAATTCTTAAGCATAGTTTTCATCCTTTCCCAATCTTCAACAATATGTTCTTGATCAAGTTTTTTAAAGTTCATTATTGATTTATCAATTGTATAATTTTTGCAAGAGGATATTGTTTTTTGATGAAAGCATCTTTGCATTTGCCCAAGAATCAATACTATATCTATGAAAGTACAATAACCACTCCTTAGATCTACCTCTTAAAAAGAAAGGGATAATTTAAATTTGATAATATCGCTCTCAACTTCTTTATATTTTTTTCATATCGCATAATTTAAGAAAGTTGTTCAAGTGTAAAACATCATCTTGATTGCGTCGACTAGAAAATTGTTCTTTCATAACAAGGTTCAATAAAGAAGTTTTAATCTCATAAGACTCTGCACTAATGGTGGGAGGGGCAATATATGTACTAGTAAAATCATTATTATTAGTAAAATTAAAATTAGAGAGCTTGGTATTCTCAACAGTAGAAATGATTGCAACTAAAACAGAAATAGTAACTAGATATTATTTGTATTTTGAAAAATTAAGTTAGAAAGCATGGATGGAAGTAAACAGGAAATAAAAAGTAACTAGGCAAGATAGATAACAATAATGCAATGTGGTAGTGTGAATAAATTGTTTGCTTGAGAAGAAGCTCCTCAACAATGGTGCAACTTGCTCTCTCTCAAGAGTGGATAGGTAATCCCCAAGTATAAGGGTGAAGTAACCTAGAAATAAATATATTCCTTAGTGTATAATCATTTTTTATCAAACCAGAAGGAGTTCTTTTAGCAAACAAAGTCCCTGGTAGTTCCACAGAACACACAAGATAAACTTGTCCCCAATACGTCAAGAAAGTTGTCAAGCTTCTTGTCCTGCTAGTTACAATTTTAAATTACAAAATATACTAGAAATGAAAGATAGATATAACAGTACAACAAATAATAGTAGTTTTATAGAAGTTTTCAATAATGAATAATAGACCTAGGAGGCATAGCTTCACTCGTGGCATCTGTTATAAACGTAACAATGTAGTATGTCAAGAAATTACCGTTGGGCAGCGATTAAATTGCAATATTTATATTTATGACTATGATCATTCATTGTATAATCTCATATAAGCATTATGTCCATGATATATAGACCATTTTCCAACTGCATGTACAACTCATACTGCACCCCAACACTACTATCCAGCATGCATCTCGAAGTATTAAGTTGAAGACAAACGTAGCATTGCACTACCAAAGATGACATAATGTAGACAGCAAATATCAGGAAATATGAATAGAAACCATCATTTCATCCTTAGTGGCAACACTAAAAGACTTGTCTTGGCCCTTTCTGTCACTAGCATATAGATCATTGCAAGATTAGAATCCACTACAGTGCACAACTCCCTTTGAAGAAACTATTTATCAAACTGGGCCAAACAAGACAAATATATAAGGAAGCATATAAAGGTATTCAATTATACATCATTGAAACTTGAAAAGATTCAATTAATTCCAATGAACAATCTGATCACAAAGTAACAATTCATCGTATGCCAACAAACACACCACCGATTACATCGTATTAATCCTGATCATGTAAACAACTCATGAGAACTTGGTATTGAGGAGTGAGAGAGAGGAGATGCCATCTACATACTGGTAGTGGACCGTAAGTCCCTAGAAAACTACTAACACATGGTCATGAAAGCAGAAAGGTTGATGAAGAAGCCTCTGGCAATGGCATCCCCATCCGGTAAAGTGCCGAAACAAGACGATCTCCTCGAAACAGGAAATTGCAGCAGGAGAAAAAATGAAAGAAAAAAAATCTTGCAAAGTGTTTTGTGAAATACGGAATTATAGGCAGAAGGATGGGCGTAAGGCGGCGCACAGGGGCCCCACACAACCTTAGAGCGCAGGCAAGGCCCTGGCCTCGTCCCTGCTCATGGAGGCGATGTGGGTCCTCTTGTGTGCCTCAGGTGCTTTCTGGAACCTTTGTGCCTCGAAAAACTCATATTAAATCCTCGGTTTTTTTTGACCTCCGGGGATATTGATTTTCTGAAAAGTCAAAAACATGTCGAACAACAACTGACACTATGCACTAAATTAATAGGTTAGTCCAAAATAACAATATAAAATGGTATCAAAAGTATACAAATGTGATATTATAATAACATAAAACAATCAAAACTTATATATACATTTCACGCGTATCATGGTGCAATGCTTATGTTTGTGTTGTTTGGGCTATGATGTGTACTTTTAGTTGTTCATTCGAGTTTCTTGCTTTAGATTTCTATAAAAAATATTTATATATATATTTAACAATATTTGTGTTCAGGTTCAAGCATTTTCTTGACTTGTATTGTACATATTTATTTATTTTATTCAACAATAGAAATGTGAAATGTCTCTAAAATTGGATGCGATATATCTGTGTTTTCTTATGGGGAGCAGCTTTAGAAACAATATGATTGCATGGATATTTATTACAATATGTACGCCAACATTACTTGCATTGAATTTGTGGCAATATTTCCTTATATCTTAGCTCTTTTGTTGTGAAATAGATGGAAAAGGCTACACCTTTGAGTTAAAAGATGATCCATATAATTTTCGTCCGACCAATCAACTCGCAAATTAGCTTGGTAAATGTGACCACTAGCTACAACATGGTAATTTATGCCTAAATCAACCTTCAATGAGATCCTTATCCTTAAACATCATGTAATCACTCTGTCCTCTCCGATCTTTTGTAGCATTGTAGAAATTTACTCTAATGGCCACGGTTCACATCGGAAGTTACCAAATGGCTTTACAACTTTATCACAACACATGTCGCACAATTGTCAGCTATTCAGATGCATTATTAGCCGTCTATTGAAGAAGGGTAGTTTGGCCTACACGTGGATGGTGTTCGAATACATTTTTGGAAACATGCCACACATGATTGTGGTAGATTCAAAGCTTTCTCGTAGCGGATAACCCATAACTATTTTTGTCGACTACTTTCCCACAACACTTTTCCGGTAAATCACAACCAAACCTTAATCGTCCATTCATAATTGGTACTTTTCACATTATGTTCATGTGCATAATTTGTATGTGATCATTACTTGCATCAACTTGGTGACATATTTTCACTATATCTTAAGTATTTTTGTGTGAAATAGATGGAAAAGGCTACACCTTTGAGGTAAATAATGATCCATCCAATTTTTTTCCGGATAATCAACTCGATAATTAGCATGGTATAATGTGGCAATTAGCTACAATACGATAATTTACTCTATCAAAATTTAATGATTTAATCCTTATAGTTAAACAACATGTAATCAGTCCCTCTGCTCTTGAGGAGCATTTCAGACATTTACCCCAGCGACCACACTTCAGACCGCTAGTTACCAAATGACTTCGAAGCTTTTGCACATTACACATCACATAACTGACAGTAATTCATTTAGACACATTTTAGCCGTCCATTGATGAAGGGTAGTTTCACTAGTAGAAACTAGGGCTTTGGTCTAGGCCTGAAATCGCATTAATACCGGTTCACTCATGAACCGGGACCCATGGGGGTATCGGTCCCGGTTCGTGAGGCCAGGACGCCGGCCGGGACTCGTGGGCCATTGGTCCTAGTTCGTCTCACCCCTTTGGTCCCAGTTCCAGACATGAACCGGGACCAATGGGCCTCACTCCTAGCCCACAATCATTGGTACCGGTTTGTGGCTAGAACCGGGACCAAATGTGGTCCTTTAGTCCCGGTTCCAGCCACAAACTTGGACCAATGGTTGGCCTATATATACCCCCTGCCCGTGCCAGAGCAGTGCACTGCTCTGTTGTTTTGGCCGGCCGTGGGAGAGCTTTGTGGTGCTCTAGCTAACCTCCTATGCACATGAGGTGTTCGATGAAATGCCCGAGCCACACTTAAGCTTTCTGCTCTCGAAGCTCCTTGTCCAAGCTCCATTTTCCTCAAGATTTGTCTAGGTTTGGAAGTCCGTCCTGTCCCGTCCCCGTCCTCACCGCCGTTAATTTGGTGACTTCTCTATTCATGATATTCTGTAATGGTTTTTAATACACTTTATTATATAACGCACGCAGATGAATCGGCAATGGATGTACGATAACCAACGCACCTCCGAGTATATTAAGGGCCTGCATAATTTTCTCGAAGCGGCTGAGGCAAACAAGAAGAATGGTTTTATGCATTGTCCATGTACTGTCTATGAGAATACGAAGGCTTTCTCCAACTCTAAAACACTACACTTCCACCTGCTTGAGAAGCATTTTATGCCACACTATAATGTTTGTACCAAGCACAGAGAAAGAGGGGTTATGATGGAAGACAACGAAAATGAACAGGATGATGACAACTATGTGCCTCGTGAATATGGTGATGCTGCAACGGGGGAAGCTGAAGACCAAGAGGAACAATACGATGTGCCCGATGATGATCTTTGCCAGGTCATTGTTGATGCAAAGAGACAATGCGAAAGTCAAAAGGAGAAGTTGAAGTTCAATCCCACGTTAGAGGATCACAAAAAAGGGTTGTACCCCAATTGCAAAGATGGCAACACAAAGCTCGGTACCACACTGGAATTGCTGCAGTGGAAGGCAGAGAATGGTGTACCTGACAAAGGGTTTAAGAAGCTACTGAAATATTGAAGAAGAAGCTTCCAAAGGATAACGAATTGCTTGACAGTATGTACACAGAAAAGAAGGTTGTATGCCCTCTAGGATTGGAAGTGCAGAAGATACATGCATGCCCTAATGACTGCATCCTCTACCGCGGTGCATACGAGGATTTGAATGCATGCTCGGTATGTGGTGCATTGTGGTATAAGATCAGACGAGATGACCCTGGTGATGTTGACGAAGAGCGCCCCAGGAGGGTTCCTTCCAAGGTGATGTGGTATGCTCCTATAATACCACGGTTGAAACGTCTGTTCAGAAACAAAGACAATGCCAAGTTGATGCGATGGCACAAAGAGGACCGTAATAAAGACGGGAAGTTGAGAGCACCCGCTGACGGGTTGCAGTGGAGAAAGATCGAGAGAAAGTGGAGCGACTTTATAGGTGACCCAAGGAATGTATGGTTTGGTTTAAGTGTAGATGGTGTCAATCCTTTTCGGGAGCAGAGCAGCAAGCATAGCACATGGCCTGTGACTCTATGTATGTATAACCTTCCTCCTTGGTTGTGCATGAAGCAGAAGCTCATTATGATGCCAGTGCTCATCCAAGGCCCTAAGCAACCCGGCAATGACATTGATGTGTACCTAAGGCCATTAGTTGATGAACTTTTACAGCTATGGAATGGAAGAGGTGTACGTGTGTGGGATGAAAAATAAAAGGAGGAATTTGACCTACATGTGTTGCAGTTTGTAACCATCAATGATTGGCCTGCTCTCAGTAACCTTTCAGGACAGACAAACAAGGGATACCACGCATGCACACACTGTGTAGATGACACCGACAATATATATTTGGACAAATGCAGGAAGAATATGTACCTGGGGCATCGTCGATTTCTTCCGACTAACCATCAATGTCGAAAGAAAGGAAAGCATTTCAAAGGTGGGGCAGATCATCAGAAGAAGCCCGCCCTCCGTACTGGTGATCACATACCTTATATGGTCAATGATTTAAAAGTAATCTTTGGAAAGGGTCCTAGCGAACTATCTGTTCCGACTGACAATGCGGGATGCGCACCCATGTGGAAGAAGAAATCTATAGTTTGGGACCTACCCTATTGGAAAGACCTAGAGGTCCGCTCTGCAATAGACATGATGCACGTGAAGAAGAATCTTTGCGTGAATCTGCTAGGCTTCCTGGGAGTGTATGGGAAGACAAAAGATACACCGAAGGCACGGGACGAACATCAACATGTGCATGAAAAAGACGACATGCATCCAAAGCAGTATGAAGGTCCTGCCAGCTATGCTCTTACCAAAGAAGAGAAGCAAATCTTCTTTGAATGCCTGCATAGTATGAAGGTCCCGTCTAGCTTCTCGTCGAATATAAAGGGAATAATAAATATGACAGAGAAAAAGTTCCAGAACCTAAAGTCTCATGACTAGCACGTGATTATGACGCAACTGCTTTCGGTTGCATTGAGGGGTCTTCTACCAGAAAACATTCGATTAGCCATTATGAAGTTATGTGCATTCCTCAATGCAATCTCTCAGAAGGTGATCGATCCAGAAATCCTGCCAAGGTTAAGGAGTGATTTGGTGCAATGTATTGTTAGTTTCGAGCTGGTGTTCCCACCATCCTTCTTCAATATCATGATGCACATCCTAGTTCATCTAGTCAACGAGATTGTCGTTCTGGGCCCTGTATTTCTACACAATATGTTCCCCTTTGAGAAGTTCATGGGAGTCTTAAATAAATATGTTCGTAACCGCACTAGGCCAGAAGTAAGCATCTCCATGGGCCATCAAACAGAGGATGCCATTGGGTTTTGTGTTGACTTCATTCCTGACCTTAAGAAGATTGGTCTCCCTCAATCGCGGTATGAGGGGAGACTGACTAGAAAAGGCATGCTAGGAGCAGACTCAATAATATGTAGGGACGGCCATTCTTGGTCTCAAGCACACTACACAGTTCTACAGAATTCTACCTTGGTGACCTCGTATGTCGATAAACACAAGAATATTCTGCGCTCCAAACACCCGGAGCAATGTGATGACTGGATTACATATGAACACATCAAGACTTTCGGCAGTTGGTTGCAAACATGTCTCATGTGTGACAACACTATTTCTGATGAGCTGTACTCGTTGGCCAGGGGACCATCTTCGACTGTATTGACTTACAAAGGGTACGAGATAAATGGGACTACATTTTACACGATCGCCCAAGATCAAAAGAGCACCAACCAAAACAACAGTGTCCTCTTTGATGCAGCAACCAAGAGGGGAAAGGACACATATTATGGTTACATAGTGGACATATGGGAACTTGACTATGGACATGATTTTATGGTCCCTTTGTTTCAGTGCAAAGGCATGAATACGACCAGAAACTCAACCAGCTTGTTGGGCCAGGATTCTGGCCTGCAGAAGGCCCAATAGGCCCACAGGTAGTGACAGATTAGGCCCGAAAGCCTATAGTTGAGAGGATGTCGGGAGGGTGTGCGCAATAGCGCTTATAAACCACTCCTGAGATCTCTCGGCCAGCGAGGTGGGACAAGAAATTTGGCCCCGGGCAACACCACCCTTTGGTCCCGATTGGTGCCACCAACCGGGACGAAAGCCCCCTGTTTCCAGCCCTTTGGGCTGTTGAAAATTGACCTTTGGTCCCGGTTGGTGGCACTAACCGGGACCAATGCCCCCATTTAGTCCCGGTTGGTGCTACCAACCGAGACAGTCCTGGTTGGTGCTACCAACCGGGACTAAAGGTCCTTGTTTCCCGCCCTTTGGGTCGCTGAAAACTGACCTTTGGTCCCGGTTGGTGGCACCAACCGGGACTAAAGGGGGCATTGGTCCCAATTGGTGCCACCAATCGGGACCAATGCTCTGGCTATATAAGCCAACACTTAGGAATTTTCAGCATTCTCATCTCGCCCCCGATGACGCCGACACCGACACCATCGACGCCGCCAGGCTGCCCCGACGCCGCCGTGCCCCTGCCCTGCCGTCGACGCGCCCCTGCCCTGCCGTCGCCGCGCCCCTGTTCCGCCGTCGCCGCGCTCCTGCCCCGCCGTCGCCGTCGCCGTCGCCGCCCTCGAGCTCGCGCGCTGTCGCTCCTCCTTGAGCTCTCGCCGCACCCCTGCCCTGCCGTCACCGTCGTCGTCGTCGTCGTCGCCCTTGAGCCCGCACGCTCTCCCTCCTCCCTGAGCCCTCGCCGCCCCTGCTGTGAGCCGCCCCGGCCCCGGCCAGCTTTCCTTTTTTTCGTAGATTTTTTTGTTCATGTATGTAGATGTATATGTATATGTATGTATGTAGATTTTAAGCCACCACCCCGAGCCCATCCCTGCTCCACCTAGAGCCACCACCGGAGATGCCCGAGAGCCGCCGCCCCATCCATCTCCTGCGTAGGAGGCCCGTCGCCCGGCCCGTCCATCTCCGATGGTGCCGCAAACACACACACACACACACACACACACACACACACACACACATATATATTGTTTAAAAACGTGCAAATTTTTGTGGTTGGTATGCAACATTTTTTCATTAAACAATGTGTGAAGAAAATTGTACGTAGATGGATAAGTAGATTAATATTTTTAGATGATTTTGTTTATGATGCTTTTTATGTTTTAGTTGTTTTATGTTTTAGTTAATTAGGAGTCCTAGGAAAAATTAGTATATGTATGTTAGATTAGAGAAAAATTCTTGGGTTTTGGAAAAATTAGTGATTAAACGATAAGAAAATGTTCTCATAGGAATTTGTCTCGATATCGACGATGCCTAGCCTGCATCCTCGTCGTCGAGTGGTCCGCGAGAGCCTGTTGGATAGGCGCCATGTCCGGTTCTGGGCTCCACCGGGCTGGCACTGGGAGGTGCTATCTTCTGGGTCTTGTAACTTGGTGAGGAATTCGGATTTCGTCGTCGACCCAGAGCTTCTTCGGTGGCAGTCACGTGGGAAACTTTCGGTGCAGAGGGAGCAGGCCCCCGTGGAGGTGGTACGTCGTCGTGTTAGGGAGGAGCACGAGCACATCCGTCGCTACATTGCGGCGTTGGACGCCAGGTTCAACAATACCTGGCAAATTGTTCAGGGATCTCACCCGAGTTATGATCCCGTGATGGTTCCTTATCTTTGGGTGTCCACCACTCGCGACTCAGGAACCACTAGTGACTTAGATTATTCGATAGTATTCGATCTGTATTAGTGATCTTATATATGATAATATTGGAGATGTATTAGTTAATATTTAATGATGCATTAATAACTGGATTATTCAAGATGATGTATTAGTGATATTGTTGGAAATATGCCCTAGAGGCAATAATAAATTGGTTACTATCATATTTCCTTGTTCATGATAATCGTTGATTATCCATGCTATAATTGTGTTGATCAGAAACTCAGATACATGTGTGGATACATAGACAACACCATGTCCCTAGTATGCCTCTAATAGACTAGCTCGTTGATCAAAGATGGCTATGGTTTCCTAGTCATGGACATGAGATGTCATTTGGTAATGGGATCACATCATTAGGAGAATGATGTGATGGACAAGACCCAAACTACAAATGTAGCATATGATCATGTCAGTTTATTGCTACTATTTTCTGCATGTCAAGTATATGTTCCTATGACCATGAGACCATGCAACTCACTGACACCGGAGGAGTACCTTGTGTGTATCAAACGTCGCAACGTAATTGGGTGACTATAAAGGTGTTCTACAGGTATCTCCGAGGGTGTCTGTCGGGTTGGCATGGATCAAGACTGGGATTTGTTACTCCGTGTGACGGAGAGGTATCTCAGGGCCCACTCGGTAATACAACATCACAATAAGCCTTGCAAGCAATGTGACTAAGTGTTAGCCACGGGATCTTGTATTACGGAATGAGTAAAGAGACATGACGGTAACGAGGTTGAACTAGGTATGGAGATACGGACGATCAAATCTCGGGCAAGTAACATACCGAAGAACAAAGGGAACATCATACGGGATTAACTGAATCCTTGACATAGAGGTTTGACCGATAAAGATCTTCATAGAATATGTAGGAACCAATATGGGCATCCAGGTCCCGCTATTGGTTATTGACCGTAGAGGTGTCTCGGTCAGGTCTACATAGTTCTCGAACCCGCAGGGTCTGCACACTTAAGGTTCGATGACGTTTCGGTAGTATAGAGTTATGTATGGTGGTGACCGAAGGTTGTTCGAAGTCCCGGATGAGATCCCGGACATCACAGGAGCTACGGAAGGGTCCGGAGGTAAAGATTGATATATAGGAAGTCCTGTTTTGGTCTCCGGAAAAGTTTCGGGCTCATCGGTAGTGTACTGGGAGTGCCGGTAGTGTACCGAAGGACCATCGGGAGAGGTATTTCGACCCAAGAGGCTACATGGGCTGTGGGAGGAGTTAAACCAGCCCCTGTTGGGCTGGCAGAAGCCTCCTCTGAGGGCCCATGCGGCTGGAGTGGTTTGAGAAGGAAAAAAAATCCAAAGGTGGAGAGGTGGAAAGAGTTTCCAAGTGGAAAGGAGGAATCCTACTCCTAATAGGATTAGAGTAGGACTCCTCCACCTCCAATTTCGACCAAAACTTGATGGTTTGAGGCTGCCTCCTCCCCTCCCTCCCTCCTATATATACTAGAGGATTTAAAGGAAAAAGCTAACCCTAATAGCCACGTGCTACCCGTTCCTCCAGTGCATAGTTTCTCCTATAGATCGGATTTCTGCAGTGCTTAGGCGAAGCCCTGCCGGAATAGATCCACCACCATCGCCGAAGCGCCGTCACGCTGCCAGAGAAATCTTCTACCTCTCCGCTCCCTCCTGCTAGATCAAGAAGGCGGAGATTGTCATCAAGGTGTACGTGTGCTGAACGCGGAGGTGCCGTCCGTTCGGCGCTAGATTGAAAGGACCGTGATCAAGATCGCGAGACGGATTGTGATGAGATTGCGGGACGGATCGTGATGAGTTCGCGGGACGAATCGTGATTGGATCGCGGGACGAATCGTGATGAGATCATGGGACGCTCGGTGATTTGGATCGTGAAGACATTCGACTACACCAACCGCGTTTCTTACCGCTTCCCGCTTAGTGATCTACAAGGGTATGTAGATCCACTCTCCCTCTCATAGATGCTCATCACCAGGGATAGATCTTGCGTGTGCGTAGGAAAATTTTTGTTTCCCATGCAACGTTACCCAACAGTGGCATCATGAGCTAGGTCTATGTGTAGATGCGATCTCGAGTAGAACACAAAGAGTTTGTGGGCATTGATGCTTAGATTGCTTCCTCCCTTGGTCGTGTTTTGGTTCAGCGGTATTGTGAGATGAAGCGGCCCGGACCAACCTTACTCGTACGCTTACGAGAGACCGGTTCCATCGACTGACGTGTAACCTCGTTTCACAAAGATGGTTGGCGGGTGTCTGTTTCTCCTACTTTACTTGGACAGGATTCGATAAAGGCGGTCCTTGAGAAGGTTGAAAAGCAACTTATGTATCACCGTTGTGGTTTTTGCGTAGGTGAGAATTGTTCTTGCTAGATAGCCGTAGCAGCCACGTAAAACATGCAACAACAATTAGAGGTCGCCTAACTTGTTTTTGAGGGTATGTTGTGATGTGATATGACCAATTACATGATGAGATATATGTGATGTATGAGATGATCATGTTTTGTATAGAATATCATGACTTGCATGTCGATGAGTACGGCAACCTGTAGGAGCCATAGGGTTGTCTTTAATTATTGTATGACCTGCTTGTCAAACATTAAGCGCCATGTAATGCTTTACTTTATTGCTAAACGGTAGCTATAGTAGTATGAGCATGGTGGGCGCGACAACCCCGATGGCAACACAATGATGGAGATCATGGTGTTATTCCGGTGACGATGGAGATCATGCCGGTGCTTTCAAGATGGAGATCAAAGTCACAAGTTCATGGCCATATCATGTCACTTATGATTTGCATGTGATGTTAATCCTTTTATGCACCTTGTTTTGCTTAGGACGACGGAAGCATTATAAAGTGATCCCTCACTTAATTTCAGGATAAGTTGTGTTCTCCCCGAGTGTGCGCCATTGCGAAAGTTCGTCGTGTCGAGACACCACGTGATGATCGGGTGTGATAAACTCTATGTTCACATACAACGGGTGCAAGCCAGTGTTGCACATGCAGAACACTCGGGTTAAACTTGACGAGCCTAGCATGTACAGACATGGCCTCGAAACACAAGAGACCGAAAGGTCGAACATGAGTCATATAGTAGATATGATCAACATGATGATGTTCACCATTGAAACCACCTCAACTCACATGATGATCGGACTTGAGTTGGTGAATTTGGATCATGTATCACTCAAATGACCGGAGGGATGTCAATTTGAGTGGGAGTTCTTAAGTAATATGATTAATTGAACTCATTATCATGAAGATAGTCACTAGTGTCTTTGGAAAATTATGTTGTAGATTACTAGCTCACGCTGTAGCTCCCTTGAATTTTTATATGTTCCTAGAGAAATAGAGTTGAAAGATGATGGTAGCAATATTGCGGACTGGGTCCGTGATCTGAGGATTGTCCTCATTGCTGCACAGAAGGCTTATGTCCTTAATGCACCGCTCGGTGGGCTAACCCCCTCTAGCGTCGTCTGTAGATGTTGTGAACATCTGACAGGCACGTTCTGATCACTACTTGATAGTTTAGTGCGTCATGCATCATGGCTTGGAATTGAGGCTCTGAAACGTTTTGAACGTCACAGAACATATGAGATGTTCTAAGAGCTGAAATTGGGATCTCAGGCTCGTGCCCATGTTACGAGATATGAGATCTCCAACAAGATTCTTTGCCTGCAAGATAAAGGAGAATAGCTCAATCGTTGAGCATGTACTCAGATTGTCTGGGTGCTACAATCGCTTAAATCGAGTGGGAGTTGATCTTCCAGATAAGAAAGTGATTGATATAGTTTTCCACGTCACTGTCACTAAGCTACTAGAACTTGTAGATGAACTATAAAATGCCAGGGATAGAAATAATGATCCCTGAGCTGTTCGCGATGTTTGACACCGCAAAGGTAGAAATCAAGAAGGAGCGTCAAGTGTTGATGGTTAGTAAAACCACTAGTTTCGAGAAGGGCGAGGGCAAGGAGGGAAACTTCATGGATGGCAAGTCAGTTGCTGCTCCAGTGAAGCAACCCAAAGTTGAACCAAAACCCGAGACTAAGTGCTTCAATTATGAGGAGAGCGGTCGCTGAAGTGGAACAACCCTAGATACTTGGTAGATAAGAAGGCTAGCAACATCGACAGAAGTATGTTTGATATACGTGTTATTGATGTGTACCTTGCTAGTACTCCTAGTAGCACCTGGGTATTGGATACCGGTTCGGTTGCTAAATGTTAGTAACTCGAAATAAAAGCTACGGAATAAACAGAGAACTAGCTAAGGGTGAGGTGACAATGTGTGTTGGAAATGTTTCCAAGGTTGATGTGATCAACATCGCACACTCTCTCTACCTTCGGGATTAGTGAAGAACCTAAATAAATGTTATTTGGTGTTTTGCATTGAGCATGAACGTGATTAGATCGTGTTTATTGCAACACGGTTATTCATTTAAGTTAGAGAATAATGGTTATTATGTTTACATGAATAATACCTTCAATGGTCATGCACCCAGTGAGAATGGTTTGTTGAATCTTGATCGTAGTAATACACATGTTCATAACATTGATGCCAAAAGATACAAAGTTAATAATGATAGTACCACATACTTGTGGCACTGCCGCTAAATGTCATATTGGTATAAAGCGCATGAAGAAACTCCATGCTGATGGATCTTGGACTCATTCGATTTCGAATCAGTTGAGACATGTGAACCATGCCTCTTGGGCAAGATGACTAAGGACCCCGTTTTCCGGATTGATGGAGCAGGCACGTGATTTATTGGAAATGATACATGTTGATGTATGCAATCCAATGAGTCTTGTAGCGTGCGGTGGATATTGTTATTTTCTTACGTTCAATGATGATTTGAGTAGATATAGTGTATATTTACTTAATGAAACACAAGTCTGAATCGTTTGAACGGTTCAAGCAAATTCAGAGTGAAGTTTAAGATCATCGTGACAAGAAGATAAAAATGTCTGCGATATGATCGTGGAGGTGAATATCTGAGTTACGAGTTTGGCATACAACTTTAGACAATGTGAAAGTTGTTTCAAAACTCACGCTACCTGGAACACCATAGTGTGATGGTGTGTCCGAATGTCATAGTCGTGCTCTGTTGGATATGGTGCGGGCTATGATGTCTCTTATCATTTTGCTACTATAGTTTTGGGGTTATGCATTAGAGAGAACTACATTCACTTTGAATAGGGGACCATCTAAATCCGTTGAGATGCCACCGTGTGAATTATGGTTTGATAGAAACCTAAGCTATCATTTCTTAATGTTTGGGGCTGCGACGCTTGTGTGGATTTTTTTTTCACCTAATGAGCTTGAACCCAAAGCGGACAAATGCATCTTCATAGATTACCCTAAGAACAGTTGGGTGAACCTTCTATCTCATATCCAAGCATAAAGTGCTTGTTGCTAAAACGGGTCCTTTCCCGAGAAAAAGTTTCTCTCGAAAGAATTGAGTGGGAGGAAGATAGAACTTGATGAGGTTATTGAACCTTTGTTTCAATGAGAGAGTAGCGCAGCGCAGGAAGATGTTTCTGTGAAGCCTACGTTAGTTAAAGAGGAAGTTAATGATGATGATCATGAAGCTTCGGATCAAGTTACTATCGAACCTCGTAGGTCGACAAGGACGTGTACTGCTCCTGAGTGGTACGACAACCCCGTCTTGGAGGTCATGTTGTTGGACAACGATGAACCTACGAGCCGTGGAAAAGCGATAATGGGCCCGGATTCCAACAAATGGTTAGAGGCCATGAAATCCGAGGAAGGATCCATGTATGAAAACTAAGTATAGACTTAGGTAGACTTGCTCGTTGGATGGCAGGTCGTCGAGTACAAATGGACCTTTGAGATGATGACAACCGCTGATGGTAAATGCCACCATATATAGAGCTCGACTTGTCGCAAAGAAGTTTCCGACAAGTTCAAGGAGTTGACTGCGATGAGACTTTCTCACTCGTAGCGATGCTAAATTCTGTTGGAATTATGTTAGCAGTTGCTGCATTTTTCAATTATGAAATCTGGCAGATGGATGTCAAAACATCGTTTCCTTCCTTAAGGAAAGGTTGTATGAGATACAACCAGAAGGTTTTCTCAGTCCTAAGGATGCTAAAAGGTGTGCAAGCTTCAGTGATCCTTCTATGAACTGACGCAAGCATCTCAGAGTTGGAATATACACTTTGATGAGGTGATCAAAGTTTTTGAGTCTATCCAAAGTGTATGAGAAACTTGTATTTACAATAAAGTGAGTGGGAGCACTATAGAGTTTCTGGTAAGCATATGTGGTTGACATATTGTTGATCGGAAATGATGTAGAATTTCTGGAAAGCATAAATGGTTGTTTGAAAAGAGTTTTCAAAGGAAGACCTGGATAAAGCTACCTAATTGTTGAGAATCAAGATCTATAGACATAGATCAAGATGCTTGATGAGACTTTGAATGAGGACATACCTTGACAAGATTTTGAGTTCAAAATGGATTAGTCAGAGAGAAGTGTTCTCGCCTACTTTGTAAGGTGTGAAGTTGAGTGAGACTCCAAGATCTACCACGACAGAAGAAAGAGAAAGGACGAATGTCATCCCCTATGCCTTAGCCATGGGCTCTGTATAGTATGCCATGTTGTGTACAACACTTGTGTGTGCCTTGCCATGAGTCCGTCAAGGGGTACAAGAGTGATCCAGGAGTGGATCACTGGATAGCGGTCAAGATCATCCTTAGTAACTAAAAAAATAAGGAAATGTTTCTCAATTAGGGAGGTAAGAAAGAGTTCGTCGTAAAGAGTTACGTCGATGCAAGCTTTGACACCAATCCGGATGACTCTTAGTAGCAATCCGGATACGTATAGTAGAGCAGCCATTTGGAATAGCTCCAAGTGGAGTGTGGTAGAAGTGTTTACGGTTTGACATAGAGATTTGCAAAGTACACACGGATCTGAATGTCGCAGACCCATTGACTATAAGACCTCTCTCACATGCGAAGGATGATCGAACCCCAGAACTCATTGGGTGTTAGATTCATAACACTGCGAATCACATGGTGATGTGAACTAGATTATTGACTCTAGTGCAAGTGGGAGACTGTTGGAAATATGCCCTAGAGGCAATAATAAATTGGTTATTATCATATTTCCTTGTTCATGATAATCGTTTATTATCCATGCTATAATTGTGTTCATCGAAAACTCAGATACATGTGTGGATACATAGACAACACCATGTCCCTAGTATGCCTCTAATAGACTAGCTCGTTGATCAGAGATGGCTATGGTTTCCTAGTCATGGACATGAGATGTCATTAGGTAACGGGATCACATCATTAGGATAATGATGTGATGGACAAGACCCAAACTAAACGTAGCATATGATCGTGTCAGTTTATTGCTACTGTTTTCTGCATGTCAAGTATATGTTCCTATGATCATGAGATCATGCAACTCACTGACACCGGAGGAGTACCTTGTGTGTATCAAACGTCGCAACGCAACTAGGTGACTATAAAGGTGCTCTACAGGTATCTCCGAGGGTGTCTGTCGGGTTGGCATGGATCAAGACTGGGATTTGTTACTCCGTGTGACGGAGAGGTATCTCAGGGCCCACTCGGTAATACAACATCACAATAAGCCTTGCAAGAAATGTGACTAAGTGTTAGCCACGGATCTTGTATTACGGAACAAGTAAAGAGACATGACGGTAACAAGGTTGAACTAGGTATGGAGATACGAACGATCAAATCTCGGGCAAGTAACATACCGAAGAACAAAGGGAACATCATACGGGATTAACTGAATCCTTGACATAGAGGTTCGACCGATAAAGATCTTCGTAGAATATGTAGGAACCAATATGGGCATCTAGGTCCCTCTATTGGTTATTGACCGTAGAGGTGTCTCGGTCATGTCTACATAGTTCTCGAACCCGCAGGGTCTGCACACTTAAGGTTCGATGACGTTTCGGTAGTATAGAGTTATGTATGGTGGTTACCGAAGGTTGTTCGGAGTCCCAGATGAGATCTCGGACGTCACAAGGAGCTACGGAATGGTCCGGAGGTAAAGATTGATATATAGGAAGTCCTGTTTTGGTCTCCGGAAAAGTTTCGGGCTCATCAGTAGTGTACCGGGAGTGCCGGTATTGTATCGAGGGACCATCGGGAGAGGTATTTCGACCCAAGAGGCTACATGGGCTATGGGAGGAGGTAAACCAGCCCCTTGTGGGCTGGCCGAAGCCTCCTCTAAGGGCCCATGCGGCTGGAGTGGTTTGAGAAGGAAAAAATCCAAAGGTGGAGAGGTGGAAAGAGTTTCCAAGTGGAAAGGAGGAATCCTACTCCTAATAGGATTAGAGTAGGACTCCTCCACCTCCAATTTCGACCAAACCTTGAGGGTTTGAGGCTGCCTCCTCCCCTCCCTCCCTCCCTCCTATATATACTAGTAGAGGATTTAAAGGAAAAAGCTAACCCTAATAGCCACGTGCTACCCGTTCCTCCAGTGCATAGTTTCTCCTCTAGATCGGATTTCTGCAATGCTTAGGCGAAGCCCTGCCGGAATAGCTCCACCACCATCGTCGGAGCGCCATCATGCTGCCGGAGAACTCTTCTACCTCTCCGCTCCCTCCTGCTGGATCAAGAAGGCGGAGATCGTCATCAAGGTGTACGTGTGCTGAACACGGAGGTGCCGTCCGTTCGGCGCTAGATCGGAAGGACCGTGATCAAGATCGCAAGACGGGTCGTGATGAGATCGCGGGATGGATCGTGATGAGTTCGTAGGGAGGATCGTGATTGGATCTCGGGATGGACCATGATGAGATCGTGGGACGCTCGGCGATTTGGATCGCGAAGACGTTCGACTACACCAACCGCGTTTCTTAACGCTTCCCGCTTAGCGATCTACAAGGGTATGTAGATCCACTCTCCCTCTCGTAGATGCTCATCACCATGGATAGATCTTGCGTATGCGTAGGAAATTTTTTGTTTCCCATGCGACGTTACCCAACAGATATTATATTCGCGTTCATTATAAATGTATTAGTGATATTTTATCGGTATAATGCGTGTGTGACTTTTGGTCTGTCATTGCTCCTTGTGTGACTTTCATGTGTGTTCTTGATGGAGGAATCCCGACTGTTGTTGTGGGGGGCACCTCCTCTTTCTTCTCTTCTTTGCGATATATTCGTCGGTATAATGCGCAAGAAGAGAAGAGGGGGGGGCGCCCATCACCGACGGGCAAACTATTATTGTGAGAGAGTGCGCACCAACATATATACACCACCGTATCAGTGTGAGAGAGTGCGCACCAACACACCATGAGATATGAGAGTTATTTAAGGAAGGCCTCGACGGACCGAAAGTCACACACGCATTAGGATCCAAGCATGTCGTAATTCTTGAATCATGAACACATGAAATGTCGTCATCATCAGACGACGATAGGATCCAAGCGTGTGAATTTTGCGGTGAAGATAAGGGTCTTTGCGACCAGCCTGGGCTGCAAGATGGTAGGTTCTTCACCATGAAGCTTTATGAGGACTTTGATATTTCCACGGTACGCAACGATGACAACTATTTTTTCATAATTAAGCATGACTTCTGTTTCTTTCCTTCAACACGTAATTTATTTTTATACAATTCGACTAGTTCATCCCCTGTCATGCAAGACGGTATTTCTTGGAGAGGCTCGATTTCGAAGAGCGCGAGAGTTTCGAGACGAGGACAACCAACCTGAGGACTAAACATGGTCACACATTTCTTGTGAAAGTAATGAATGCACCTAATAACACATAATTAGGGTGCTCAAATTGGGAAGATCTTTGCAAGGCATATGGATTTCAGGAGGATAGGGAAATAACCTTCGATCTTCGGCCTGAAGGTCATATTGAAGGAAACATCGACATTTGGGTTGATGTCGATATGCTTTCTGTTTTACCTCCATGTGAGTTTGTCAACCCTGCATATTTCTCAAGTAATTTGCATTCTATATTTAAAAATATTTGGTGTTCATCCGTACTAAATTTGTTAATTTATAATTTACAGCTTATTTCGTTTCTTTGAGTAAAACACAGAACATAATCGACACAACACACTACACTTATGAATCACATCTAACTTGGGAGGAGAAGGATGATCTTATCTACTTTGTTATTGGTGTCCTAGCTGGTAGGGACATCTTCTCGTATAATTTGGGAACTGGCCCAAATTATACATTGTACATGACACTAGTGCATAGGTTGAGGGCGGATGACATTCGCCAAAATATCTTGGTAAGAGTTGCTAATTAAGTACACTAGTATTGTTGCGTAAATGGTATTAATTAAATTGCTAACTAGGCTACTATTATGTTCTTCAACAGAAATTGCCATATGAAGTTGTGCCACCGTTGATGCAACCCAAAGGTAATATGACAATTAAAAGCCCCTTCCATCACGAGTTCTCTTTTGCATACTCGACTTAGCGCAAACCACCAAGACGGATCCAAATTGAAGCACGGGGACAAATAAAGAAGGATCACAAGCCACAAGTTGGACACCGTTGGATCTCTTTGCTTCATGATGGAGCATAGGTGTTATTCTTTTTATGTCATTTTACCTATGAGGGAGGACTAGGTCCTATGAGGGAGGACTATGTCATTTCATCTTTTTGTTTTTGTTTTATGAGACTTTAACTTTGTATGATTAAGATGATGATGATGAGTTGTCAGATCTTGTGTAATTAATGGTTTCCTTCATTTGCTTATTAGCTAGCGTCGAGTTCTCTCTATATGTCTAGTAGCTAGCAGCGTCGACCAAGCACGGAGAAAGAGAGGTCACTTCTCTCTATTAGCTAGCTAACACAATATGAAACCCCTAAATTAACCCTCCAAAACCCCTACCCCCCCTTTCAAAATAAACAAAAATCCCAGCTCCTGCCAGATGCTGACGCGTGGATGCCTTTTGGTCCCGGTTGGTGTTACCAAACGGGACAAAAGGTCCTCCTGCCTGGGCTCCCCGCAGCGGCCACGTGGAGCCCCTTCTGTCCCAGTTCATAAGCGAACCGGGACCAAAGGTTTTGGGCTTTAGTACCGACCCTTTAGTCCTGGTTCCAGAACCGGGGCTAATGGGCCTCTGGAACAGGGACAAATGGGTCGTTTTCTACTAGTGTTTGGACTACATGAGGAGGATAGAGTTGTACTTTGTTTTTATCCTTAGGTGAAACATTGAAACCCTAGCATGACCATGTTGGCTCTACAGCTTTCTTGCAGCATGCAACCCATAGCTTTTTTTGTCGGCTACTTTCCCACAAATGTTTTCCAGTAAAGTACAGCCGTGGCTAACACTTTCTTGGCTGTCTATCGATGAAGGTTAGCTTTGGCTACACCGGCGTCCACCTATATCGTGTCTGGACTATGTTAGTAGCCTCGTATGACGCAGTGAGTCCCTATGAAAACACCACAGTGAGTGGTCCTAGTAAAATTGAAACAAATTCTCAAACAATAACTTAATGCATGGTTCCGCGTGGAGATGACCACATTGCAACATCGATGCCAGACTATAGAGGAGAATGGAATCCCACGTGGAGTGGTTCTAAAACTCGAGGGTGATCCGTATACCGAACAAACAATCAATATATTAGAATCATGATAGAAGGTAACTGGTGTTACCATCGCACTGGTACACTGTGCCTAATCTCTCTATTGTAGGAAACCACTTTTATTGCAAGTCTTATAGTTTATGTTCTTTACTTTTAAGTTGTCATTACTCTTGCTACAACAACCAATCTTATTTACCACCTTGGTATATCTATTTCAAGGGTCAATAATATCGTCTGCAGATTCTCAAACAATTAGTTCACACATGACCCGTGACAACTTATGTGCGGCCAAAACACTTCTCATAAATACTCTCCTTCGTTCTTCGTTAGAAAAATAACTATTGGAATACTTACATGATGGTGCTAAATACCCCGTATGTCATGAAGGTCATCAGGAAGCTAGGGGAATGGATGGTATGCATTAGGAGGGACGACAGGGTTCATTTTCATGTCCCACACTTGAGAAGAGGTTGGGCACTAATGTTAGGCGATGATTGTGCTATGAAATACTTCCCGCTACAACCCGATTGATCGAGAAACAGAAAGGACAATTTCCAAATTTTGAGCAAGATATAAGTGAATCAAGAGAGTCATAATATTTTCTATAAAAGCATTCTTCGTCATGATCTAATTTATATATGTGAAGTGCAAGAGCATTTATATAATTACCTAACCTCAAAATATATAAGTGAAGTACATATAACACTCGAAATATTAATAACACATGTATATCGCTCTCAAGGTGTGTGACCAGAATATAATTATTGTAATGAACATCAAGAAAAATAAAAAATAAAAACACATGATGACCCAAGCATTGCACATATCATGTGAACAAATTATAAAGACATATGTCCAACTGAGACTAATCGAGACTTGTTGATGAAGAAAGAGGGGATGCCTTCGGGGGCATCCCCAAGCTTAGACTCTTAAGTCTCCTTAGGTATTACCTTGTGGGTTACTTAGTCATTCACAAGGTTGGACTTTTTGCCTCTCCTGGTTCTCTGATATCGATGTCTTCCCTCGATTTTAAAAGCATCATTCACACACAACTTCACAAAATTCATTAGAGGGGTTAGTAACAATAAATATAAATCACCTATCATGTACTGCGAAGACAAGATGCATAATTATTTCAAACATATAAGCCATGAATACTCAAGTATAACCAGATAACAAAACATAATACCAATTTGTGAAAACTAGAATAATCTGTACTAATTTAGTTAATATGCATTCTTCCGTAATTCCAAACATTTAGAAAATTAGTACATAATAGGGAATTTGTAATGCAGAACTTTGTAAAACCATCAATAATTGATCACGTCCTAGTAAAGAATGAAAATTCTAATACCGGAGGTAAAAGTTTTTGCTTATGCACATAATCTAACAAAATTGCAATTCCAACATCCTAAATACAAAACTAGGCACATTATTCAAATGAAAGATATAAACATGATCATTACAGTAGTAATAACCATATTGATACAACTAGCTCAACAAAAATATTGGGTTGCCTCCCAACAAGCATTTTTATTTAATTCCTTTTAGCTAGGAAAGATGCAATGATCACTTCTTTCACCATTCAAGCATAAATCATAAGTAGCTCTCGTAATGGATTCACATGGTAATAATTTTATTCGTAGGGAAGTGTTACATACCTTTACTTAGTGGAAATTGAAATCTTATATTCCCTTTCTTCATATCAATCACTACACCCACAATTCTCAAAATGGGTATACCAAGTATAATAGGGCAAGTAGGATTGCCTTCATCAATTGGAATATAGTTTCGATTTGTTTCGATTAGCTATAGTGAGCACATTATCAATACTTCACATAGGTTTATTAATAGTTTAATTAGCAAGATGTAAATTCAGAGAGCATTCATACGTGGAATCAAAAACAAGAACATCGTATAAGGCTTTAGGTATAGTGGAAACGCTAACACCTAAATCACAAGGTGCATTGCATTCAAATTATTAATCCTAATGTTTACAGTAGGTTGCCAACCATCATCCAATTTTCAAGAAGTAGACACTTCTAATTCCAGTCTCTCTTCATTTGTCTTAATACGTGTTTCTACAGTATGTTTAGTGAAGGATTTATTATGATCATAAGCATTGGCTGAATTCATGATGGATTGTAAAAGGGAAATACATTCAATAATGGAACAAATATCATAATTAAATTCTTTAAAATCTAAAATAGTGGGATTAATACTACCTAATTTTTTACCTGTCCAAGCTCACTTCTATAAATTTTAGCACAAGATTTATTACCCTCCGAACGTATGGGATGCCTTCTAGCTAAAAGTGAGGCCTCTTCAATCCTATTTGTAAAATCATATTTATCATTTTTAAATCTTGTAAATATAGATTCTACAAGTGACACACAAATATTTTTAAGATCCTTGTCATTACAAATAGTGTAACTTTGAGCTTCTGTCTCTTCCCTTTTACGTCTAGGTCTAAGAATAGCAATCACCGTAGTAGTATAATTAATAGACACTTGGATCGATTTGCTAGGAGAAATTTTATTTTAAGCATAGCAACCTCATGCACAAGTCTGGCAAAAGTACAAGCAATAGCATCTAGTTAAAGGACACGATTTCTTGGAAAACATAATAACCACTCCTTAACTCTACCACTTAAAGATAAAGGACACAATTTCAATTTTGTAATATCGCTCTCAACTTCTTTATATTTTTCATATCACATAATTAAACAAAGGTGTTCAAGTGTGTAACAATATCTTCATTGTGTGAACCATAGAATTGTTCTTTCATAACAAGGTTCAATAAAGCAGTTTTAATTTCATAAGACTCCACACTAGCGAAGGGAAGAGCAATATGTGTACTCATTATTATTAGTACCATGAAAAGTAGAGAACTTGGTATTCTCAAAAGTAGAAACTATTGCAGCTAAAATAAAAATAGTAACTATATATTTTTTGTAGTTTTGAAAAAAGAATTTAGCAAGAAAATATGGAAGAAAACAAGAAATAAAAAGTAACTAGTCAAGATAGATCACAAGAATGCAGTGTGGTAGTGTGAAGAAACTGTTTGTTCTAGAAGAAACTCCCCGACAACTGCGCCAGAAATATTACTTGCTCTCTCTCTAGAGTTGTTGAGTAATCCCCAAGTATAAGGGTGAAGTAACCTAGAAAACTATATTTCCTCAGTAGAGAATCAAGATTTGTCAAACCAGAAGGGGTTACTTCCAGCAAACAAAGTCACTGGTACTTCCACACAAAACACATCATAAACCTATCCCCAACATGTTAAGAAGGTTGTAAAACTTCTTGTCCTGCTAGTTACAAGGTTAAATTGCGCAGTATAGTAGGAATTCACAGATAGATAAAACAGTATAACAAATAATAGTAATTCTATAGAAATTTTCAGTAATGGATAATAGAATGGGGGGGCATAGCTTCACTAGTAGCATTTGTTATAAGCGTAACAGTGTAGTGTAGTGAACAGATTAGAGTTGGGCAGCGATTAAACTGGAATACTTATATTTATGAATATCATCATTCATGGTATAATCTCATGTAAGGATTACGTCTGTGATATGTAGACCATTATCCAACTACATGTACAGGTAATACCCCATCCCAAGACTGCTATCGAGCATGCATCTCGAAGTATTAAGTTCAAGTTAAACAGATCATTGCAATAAGCAAGATGACATAATCTAGACACTAAAATATGTGGAAATATGAAAACAAAACCATCGTTTTTATCCTTAGTGTCAACACTACAATACGTGTCTTGTGCCTTTCTATCACTGGGATATAGATCACTTCAAGATTAAAACCCACTACAATGCATAACTCCCTTTGAAGAAACTATTGATCAACCTTGGCTAAATAAGACAAATAGACTGGAGAGCATACAAATCTATTAAATTATACATCACAAAAACTTCAAAAGATTCAATTAATTTCAATGAAACATCTGATCAGAAAGTAACAATTCATCATATCCAAACAAACACACCACCAATTACATCGAATTGATCATGATCATGTGAGGCATCTCATGGGAACTTTGTATTGAAGAACGAGAGAGAGGGAGGAGATTCCATCTAGCTACCACTATGGACCCTAAGTCCCTAAAGAAAGTACTCACACAAGGTCATGAAGGCAGAAAGGTTGATGGGGAAGCCTCTGGCAATGGATTCCCCCTTCGACAGAGCACGATGCCTTCAGATTAGATCTGCTCGAGAGAGGAACTTGGAGTGGCACAAAAAATCAGAGAGAGAAAAAAAATCTTGCAATGGGTTCCATGAATTATGGAATTTATTGGCAAAATAATGGGCGTTAGGCGGCGCACAGGTGCCCCACATGACCTTGGGGCACGAGCCTTGGCCCTACCCATGGAGGCCATGTGGGTCCTCTCGTCTGCCTCGGGTGCTTTCTGGAACCTTCGTGCCCTGAAAAAAATCATATTAAATCCTCGGTGTTTTTTACCTCCATGGATATTGATTTTCTAAAAAGTTGAAAACATGCAGAAAACAACAACTCACACTAGGCACTAAATTAATAGGTTAGTCCAGAAAAATAATATAAAATGGTATAAAAGTATACAAAAGTGATATTATAATAACATGAAACAATAAAAAATTATAGATACATTTGAGGCAGATCATGGTGCAATGCTTGTGTTTGCATTGTTTGGGCTATGATGCCTGTGATTTAATTTGTTAATTCCGGTCGCTTATTTTAGATTTGTATAACATACATTTGTAGATATATTTACAGATATTAATGGTCAGGTTCATGCACATTTGTATACATACATTATATATATATATATATATATATATATATATATATATATATATATTTAAACAATACAAATGTGAAATGTCTCTGAAATTGGATGCAATATATCTGTGTTTTCTTATAGGGAGCAGGGTTAAAAACTATATGATTATGTGGATATTTATGTGTACAATATTTATGCCAACATTACTTGCGTTGAATTGGTGACAAAATTTCCTTATATGTTAGCTCTTTTGTTGTGAAATAGATGGAAAAGGCTACACCTTTGATGTAAAAGATGACCAATCTAATTTTCGTTCGACCAATTAACTCACAAATTAACTTGGTAAATTTGACCATTAGCTAAAACATGGTAATTTATGCCCAAATCAACCTTCAATGAGATCTTTATCGTTAAACACCATGTAATCAACATGTCCTCTCCGATTTTTGGGGGCATTGTAGACATTTACTCTCATGGCCACAGTTCAAATCGCATGTTACCAAATGGTTTTACGACTTTCTCACAACGAACATCACACGAGTGTCAGCTATTCAGACGCATTCTAAGCCGTCTGTTGAAGAAGGGCGGTTTGGCCTACACGTGGATAGTGTTGGAATACATTTTGAGAAATATGCCACACAGAAATGTGTTGGATTCAAAGATTTCTCGTAGCGCGGAACCCATAACTATTTTTGTCGGATACTTTCCCACAACTGTTTTCTGGTAAATCACAGCCGCACCTTAGCCTTCCGTTCACAATTGGTACTTTTGGCATTGATTGTGTGCATGTTCATGTGCATAGTTTGTATGTGATCATTACTTGCATCAACTTTGTGACAAAAAAAATCCACTGTATCTTAGGTATTTTTTGTGAAATAGATGGAAATGGCTACACCTAAACGGTAAACCATGATCCATCCAATTTTTGTTTGGATAATCAACTTGATAATTAGCATGGTATAATGTGGCAATTAGCTACAATGTGACAATTTACTCTATCAAGCTTTAATGATGAAATCCTGATCGTTAAACAACATGCAATCAGTCTCTCTGCTATTTAGGAGCATTTCAGACATTTACCCCAACGGCCACACACTTCATCGAGACACATTTTTAGCCGTCTGTCGATGAAGAGTAATTTGGACTACACGAGGAGGATAGTGCTGTACTTTGTTTTTAGCCTTAGGTGAAACACGGAAACCGTGGCATGACCATGTTGGTTCTATAGCTTTCTTGCAGCGCGCAATCCATAACTAATTTTTGTCGTCTACTTTCCCACAACTGTTTTCCAGTAAATTACAGCCGAAGCTAACACTGTCTTGGCCGTCCATCGACGAAAGGTAGCTTTGGCTACACTGGCGTCCACCTGTATCTTGTTTGGACTATGTTAGTAGCCTCGTGTGACGCACTGAGACCCTCCACAGTGAGTGGTCCTAGTAAAATTGGAACTAATTCTAAGCCATCAGTCGATGAAGGAAGTTTTGGCTATGCGGAAGAGTGTTGTTCTATGTTTTTAACCTTAGGTGACTCATGGAAACCCCTCACGTGACCATATTGGCTCTACAACTTTCTCGCAGCACACAACCCATAACTTTTTTGTCGGCTACTTTCTCACAACTATGTCTTTGGAAATCACAACGGAAGCAAACACAGTCTTGGCCGTCCGTTAATGAAGGGCGTTGTTCTATGTTTTTAACCTTAGGTGACTCACGGAAACACCTCACGTGACTATATTGGCTCTACAGCTTTCTCGCAGCACACAGCCCGTAACTTTTTTGTCGGCTACTTTCTCACAATTGTGTCTTGGTAAATCACAGTGGAAGCTAACACAGTCTTGGCCGTCCGTCGATGAAGGGTAGTTTTGGCTACGCTGGCATCCACCTGTATCGTGTTGGACCATGTTACTAGCCTCATGTGACATGGCCAAAACCTCTGTGAAAACCCCACCGCTCCCATCTTACCGGCGCCCGACTATCTATAAATGGCGCTAGCTCGCCGGCTCCAGAACCCACACCCATCGACCACTCAGAATCTACCAAGCTCGCCCTCTCGGAGTTGACGAGCGGCGCCGCGATGGGGTCACACGGCAAGCCACCGCTACCGTACGCGTACAAGCCACTGCCCTCCGGCGCCGCCGCGGACGCCGAGGGTGAGCGGACCGGCTGCACGAGGTGGCGCGTGTGCGCCACCGTGCTGACGGCCTCGGCCATGGTGGTGGTGGTGGTCGGCGCCACGCTCCTGGCAGGATTCAGGATGGACCAGGCCGTCGACGAGGAGGCGGCGGCCGGGTTCCCGTGGAGCAACGAGATGCTGCAGTGGCAGCGCAGCGGTTACCATTTCCAGACGGCCAAGAACTACATGAGCGGTACGTGGTCCTTCCTCTTCCCTCCCTCCATTTATTTTTGTTTTTCTCTGGCGTGGTTTGATGGAGAAACTGACGTCGCTGCCTTTGCTCTTTGTTTGCCGGCGGATGGCGACGGCGACGTGCTACTCCGGTGACATCATGCAGATCCCAACGGTTAGTACTCTACGCACTCACTGATAAGATCTTGCGGTGGGGAAAAACGGGATCTCTAGATATAATCCAAATTGTTAATTAAACTCACACCAAATTTGGGCAAAAAGTTTGGCAGCAAAACAGGGGAAAACAGAGTTCCCATAGGGGGTGGGGGTTCACAGGGAAAACAGAGTTTCCATTAGATGTAACGTTCATAATGTGGCCGCCCTTTTCAAAATGCAAGGCATATAAATTTTTGTCCTTAGTTAACTTTTTGTTGAGTTTCAGTGTGTCCATTGTGAAACATCTTATAGTAAAAAGTAAGTTGCTATCATGCATACTTTGTAGATGTACACGTTTTATATTTTATTTAGTAAGGAGGGAGTAAGATACACAATGAAGCTCAAGAGTGATGTGTCATACCCCCTGTTTCTAGAAAAATAACAAGGTTAAAATATCTGACCAACACAGATACATGTGAGGCGCCATCCAAGAGTCTAGATGCAGTTTTTTTCTCAACCAAACAAAAAGAACAAAGATGCAAACAGAAAAATAATTAAGCAAGTGTGGGATGAAAGTGAAACTAGGCGAGATAATTGGTTTGGTCCATCTGATTATTAACTAAATCATTGCAGGTCTGATGTATTACCGTGGATGGTATCACATGTTCTACCAGTACAACCCCGTCGGCACCGATTGGGACGACGGAATGGAGTGGGGCCATGCTGTGTCTCGGAACCTTGTCCAATGGCGCACCCTCCCTATCGCCATGGTGGCCGACCAGTGGTACGACATCCTGGGAGTCCTTTCGGGCTCCATGACGGTGCTGCCCAACGGCACGGTCATCATGATCTACACGGGGGCCACCAACGCCTCCGCCGTGGAGGTCCAGTGCATCGCCACCCCCACCGACCCCGATGACCCCCTCCTCCGTAGCTGGACCAAGCACCCCGCCAACCCCGTCATCTGGTCGCCGCCGGGGGTCGGCACCAAGGATTTCCGAGACCCGATGACCGCCTGGTACGACGAGTCCGACGACACATGGCGCACCCTCCTCGGGTCCAAGGACGACCACGACGGCCATCACGACGGCATCGCCATGATGTACAAGACCAAGGACTTCCTCAACTACGAGCTCATCCCGGGCATCTTGCACCGGGTGGTGCGCACCGGCGAGTGGGAGTGCATCGACTTCTATCCCGTCGGCCACAGAAGCAGCGACAACTCGTCGGAGATGCTGCACGTGTTGAAGGCGAGCATGGACGACGAGCGGCACGACTACTACTCGCTGGGCACCTACGACTCGGCGGCCAACACGTGGACGCCGATCGACCCGGAGCTCGACTTGGGAATCGGGCTGAGATACGACTGGGGAAAGTTTTATGCGTCCACCTCCTTCTACGATCCGGCCAAGAAGCGGCGCGTGCTCATGGGGTACGTCGGCGAGGTCGACTCCAAGCGGGCTGACGTCGTCAAGGGATGGGCCTCCATTCAGGTACATATACTAGTACTAGTACTATACATGGATGGAGTATGATTGTTTGACCTTGCATCTATTATTACTTGTTCATTCTGCATGCTAGATATATTGATCAATGCGTTGGATCATGGGGACTGAAACGCTGCTCTTGTTATATCAGTGCAATTGCAGTCCATCTTCTCGTATGCATATAAACAACTTGTCTGCTTAAAATGCTGATGCACGCAGGCCGATTGCTTAGAAAAAGGTGGACCAACACGTAGGAAGGCAGGAACATGTTACTATAGTCTATAGGTTCACCTGATCAAACCGCAATATTAATTCAGTAGTAGTTTCTCAAGTTCTTTATGTGAATCGTTCAATACCATTTTTGTGTGTGCGGTGGTTTCTTCTGTGCAAATCGTTTTGCGCTTGTTTTGTTTTGTTTCAAGTTCTCAATGTGAGTATGTACTAACTAATGGTGTTTGACATGCGTGCAGTCAGTTCCTAGGACGGTGGCTCTCGACGAGAAGACCCGGACAAACCTCCTCCTATGGCCTGTGGAGGAGATCGAGACCCTCCGCCTCAATGCCACCGAACTGACCGACGTCACCATTAACACCGGCTCCGTCATCCATATCCCCCTCCGCCAAGGCACTCAGCTCGACATCGAGGCCACTTTCCACCTTGATGCTTCTGCCGTGGCTGCCCTCAACGAGGCTGATGTGGGCTACAACTGTAGCAGCAGCGGCGGTGCGGTTAACCGCGGGGCGCTAGGCCCCTTCGGCCTCCTTGTCCTCGCCGCTGGTGACCACCGTGGCGAGCAAACGGCGGTGTACTTCTACGTATCTAGGGGCCTTGACGGAGGCCTCCACACCAGCTTCTGCCAAGATGAGTTGAGATCGTCACGAGCCAAGGATGTGACCAAGCGTGTGATTGGGAGCACCGTACCGGTGCTTGATGGTGAGGCCTTTTCAATGAGGGTGCTCGTGGATCACTCCATTGTCCAGGGCTTCGCGATGGGCGGGAGGACCACGATGACGTCAAGGGTGTACCCGATGGAGTCCTATCAGGAGGCAAGAGTGTACTTGTTCAACAATGCCACTGGTGCCACCGTGACGGCGGAAAGGCTTATCGTGCACGAGATGGACTCAGCACACAACCAGCTCTCCAATGAGGATGATGGCCTGTATCTTCAATGAAGTTCTTGCATCTCATCGGTAATAAGCTACATTGGAACAAAGAAGATCACCAAGGAAGGGCAAGGCATATATAAATGATTCTGCACAACCTCGCTTGCAGGATTGAAACATCTATCCTTGGATGATGTTCTTCATTGATGTCATAGTGAACTATATTACTCTGTTGGGCTTAGAATCAATATAGTTTGGGTGGGTGGAAGTTTGTTTGTTTACATAGTGAACCGATGTGGTTTGTGTAATAAAATTATGTGCTTGTTTAGAAAATGGGCTATTATTGTCTGGGACAGTGCACTCGTGTTTGTTTATATAGTGAATGGATTGTTATTTGCCTAGTCGATTTCTATCTTCATTCATATAGTGAGCTGTTGTACTTTTGCATGGGAGGACTTCTTGTTTACATAGTGACTTTTATTGCTCTGGTTTAATGAGTGAGATTATGTTTTTTTGTTCTATAATTAAATGTTCTATTGGATCCATATCTTTTGTCTGTATAGCTATAAACAAAAACTCAATTTGTTAAAACATCTTTGCTTGAAAACATTCTTTTAATAGCATGGTCTGTTAGTGGTTGCTCCCTTCTTTTGATGGTACTATAGATAGAAGCAATGTAAAATGATGAGTATGGCCGGTTACCGCTTTTGTGAAAAACATTGTTGGCCTCCATCTGGTGAAAACATTTGTTGGCCTCCACCCGAAATTTATCTATTTCGCCACTACCTCCTCGAATGTCCAAACTTCACAAAATTTGCACATAGTTCACGCGCAAAAGCATCATGCATTAGAAAATAACTTGGACATTACAACAAAATCATCTATTTTATTTGATTTTATTGTACATCCCCGGTCTCATCTAAGTCGGGTTCCGAAAACGCACATCCCTTCTTTTCACCCCTTTTAAGGGTCATTCCCATTGGTCGTCAACCCTTGCCATCCCAAGTATAGCTTGTTCCATTCTATACACTCACCTTGGTTTTCTTTCTTTTCACCGATCCAATGAAAGTCTCTAGCTTTTTCCCCTTTTGATCACTGTTGAGAAAGGTTCAAGACAAAATGATTACCAGCTATTTTTTAAAAGTATACAATTAAAAATAGTTCACAAGTTTGATTTTTTATATATAAACTTGAAACAAGTTAACGAGTTAAAAAATGATAGATTCTAAAAAATATCATCGAATTTGAAAAAGTTCATGGATTCGAAAAAGTTAGTGAATTCCATGAATGTACACAATTATTTTTAAAACGTAGATTCAAAAAATACGCAGTTTTGGTAAAACAAACTACTCATTTGTAAAAGCTCATGGATTTGATAACATTCACAAATCTGCAAGAAAAAACAATTGAGAGGAAAAAGAAAACTAAATAAATAAATGAATAATGAACAATATAAAAAACTTAAAACAAAAAAAGCAAAAGTAATCAAAAAGCAAAAGTAAACCGAAGGGAACCTTCTAGAATTTTCTCAAAACCAATAATGGAGAGAGACACATATGTCTATCCAAATAAAGTTAGCAAAGGACGTGGGCGCCAACTACCGATAACAGTGTAATTGACACATGTGTCTATAAAAATAGGAAGTTCGACTTACATTTCTCCTTCGGTTACTCTTATTATATGAAATCGCTAGTTAAGTGGTACCTCAAATGTCGCTCCCACCACCTCTAGTGGTGACAAGAGAGCGCACTGCATGTTGCGAATCTTTTGACAATCTGGAAGTTTAATGCTTTTTCATAGATTTGTTTATTTAAAACATTTTATCTCTTCAACTGTGCGTTCAAATCATGAATAATTTTCATCGTTGTGCTTCTCTCGTCGAGGTTTTTAAAGTAGACCCCATGTTATATTTGAGCAAACTTTAATAAAAAGAGAAAAACTGAGTAACCAAAAAAGGGAACCCAAGACAAACGAAAAAAATTGAAATCCAGTAAAACAGAAACAGAAAATATAGGAAAACCAAAAGTACAAATGTGCTTCACACGGAAGCACATTTTATGCTTCAGTTTTCTGAGGTAAAAGAATAGTTTGTGCTTCACGACGTGCACAACTATGCTTTAGGCTGTGTTTGATAGCAAAGTAATGTAAGAAACAGAGTATTGAAAAACTACAGTATTTTAGCCGGTTGGTGTAAGATATCACTGTTTTGGCGTATCAAACTATTTTAGAGTATTGATAATACAGTGACATGTTTGGCTAGTGCCATATGCAGCGATGTTAAACTGGTTTTAGCTAGCTTTGACGTTTCTTTCCATGCTCAGTTTAAAAAAAAAGAGGTTTGCGGTTCATTTTATTAAACAGAGAAAATACTGCAGTTTCGGGAATATCGTAGTATTACTACTGCAGTTTTTATGGGTAACCAAACACCTTACAGTAAGTAAAACTTTAGTATAAAAAAAACTGCAGTATTATCACAATACTTTGATAATACTTTGCTATCAAACGGGGCCTTAAACTTTTTGGGAAGCACAATTTGTGCTTCACATGATGCACTGTGCATTTTCAATTTTCAAGAAGCACGGTTTGTGCCTAACGCAGAAGCACAACTAGGCTTCACCGTGGAGAGTAATTGTGCTCCTAACATTTTGGAAATGGCGGTTGGTGCTTTATGCCATGCACAATTGTACTTTTAAATTTTGGGAAGCGCCGTTTGCGTTTCAGGCAGTGTGCAATCGTGCTTTTCACTTTTCGAAGAAGCACAATTTGAGCTTCGTGCTGAATAAAAAATGTGCGGGAAAACTAGAATAAAATAAACAAAAAATCAAGAGAAACCTAAGAAAATCAGACAAATTCTGACGCTTAAAAACCAGAAATAAAACAGAAATGCATGCAAAAAATAAAAAGTGCTCCCATGGATACACGTGGCGGTGGCCGGGTGCACCGCGTGTTGGGCTCTCGTGCGCTCTTGCTGGTAATTCCCCATGTGAAGTACCAGTTCGTTAGTTGGTCCCCATATTGGGACCTCCTATGTGCCGCTTACTGCTGCAAAGAGGCACATCTTCGCATAGGGAGACGAGTTCAACATCAACGAGCCTCACAGGGTCGAGCGAACCCGGGCTGGCCCATTAAGCTGTATCGTGTCGCTGTGTCCAAGACAACATCAACAAGCCACATAGGGGTGAGCAAACCCGGACCGGCCTATTAAGCTCTATCGTGTTTCCCTTATTCATACACATGTAAGCAATCCCGGTAGTATGTCTCAAACAGAATGTCAGAACAAATTTTGAAAAAGGAGAACACAAAACTGAAATACTGGACCAATTTTTTTTAAAAAAATTGAAATTCCAATTTTTCGAAAAATGATTAAATTTATAAATTCCGTACAATTTTCAGAATCTTTCTAAACTTTTTTGAAACTTTTTATAAATTCCGTACAATTTATAAATCCCGTACAATTTTCGAAACTTTTTTGAAACCCGAACACAATTTAAGTTCCAAACATTTATTTGAAAATCAGAACAATTTTATAAAACGTGAACAAAATATTTAACTCCATATATTTATGAAAACATGATTTTCCTTGGAAATTCATAATACTTTTAAACATTTCGAACAAAAATTGATAGTGGCGAACATTTTTTAGAATGTGATTTTTTTTCCAAAAAATTCAAATATTTTTCGAAAACTTGAAAAAAAATCAAATTCAATTTTGTTTTAAAAATTCTAACAATAGTTGAAAATGTGAAAAAAATGTAATTTTTGAATTTTTCTTTCTAATTATGACTAGAAATGTGAATAACAGTAACAATTTTTGAAACTGTGACCTATTATTTTAAAATTTAAACATTTTTTGAAAAATCAAGAACAGGTTTTGAATTGGTGAAGAAAATTTGAAAAATGGGTACAATTTTCAACTTCTCAACATTTTTAGTAACCCAGGAAAAAATTACAAAAATGAAATATATTTTCTAAAGTGCGAACATTTTAAGATTTTTTTTAAATTATGAACAATTTTTAAATTTGTAAACAATTTGTTTCTGAAAACAAACAAAGTTTATTTTTTGAAAATGTCAACACAATTTTGAAAATGCAAACATTATTTAAAAAATCAAGAACATTTTTTATATTTGTGAATTTTTTTTAAAAAAGGGGAACAATTTTCAAATTCACAATATATTTAGAAACCCAAACAAAACGTGAGAACTTTTTATGAAGATCAAGAAAATTTTATGAAATTATGAACAAAACTGAAAGTACATGATTTTTCTTTGAAAATTCGAGCAATTTCCGAAACCAAGAACAAAAGGCAATCTATTTTTCAAAATCACTAAAATTTTCTGAATTTGTAAGAAAAAAATTGAAAATAAAATAAAATAAAGGAAAAACGTAAAATAAAATAAAAATTAGGAAATTAAGAAAATATGAACTTGAAAAATAATCAAAAACGTGAAACAAAGAAATGAAAACAGAAAATAAAAAGGAAACTAAACAGATAAACAAAAAAAAGGAAACACAAAATAAAATTGCTAAACCGCTATAAAAACATAAAACAGGCTCCGGAACAGGTTTCAAAATCCGTCTGCCTCATTATGGGGGAGTGAGCTGGCCCAATTCTTGCGCTCGTGGGATCGCATGTGTGAAGCCTTTATAATTTGACGCAAAAAACGTCACATAGAAAACTCCCCCCCCCCTCCTTTGTTATCCGCCGGTGCTCATCCAAGTTTCCTATGGGTGAGTGAGAATGAGACCATCGAATGAGGAAAACCCTATTCGATTCAAGGGCCAACCCAATTCATGTCTAGGTTTTTTTTTGAATCAGGTCTTGTTTTATGTATTTCTTTTCCTGTTTTGTCATCCGTTTTCTTCAATTTTCCATTTTTACTTGTTTCTTTTCTTTTCAAAAAGTATTCCAAAATTTTATTTTATGTATGAAATTTGAAAAGATTTTTGGTTTCAAAAAATGTTCCCGATTTCAAATGTAGTTTTGGAAATCGTTAAATCCATATTTTCCAAAAACAATCTGGATTTTCAATGTTATTGCTGGATCATCTGCTGAACTGGAGAATTAAATTTTGTTTGCATCAAATCTCTCGGCTATCAGTATTGTGGATTATATTGTTCATTCCCAATACTAAAATTTTGATTTGGACAAATCGCTGGCCTAGCAGCATATGTTGTGGGGGTATGTATATTGCAGTATTAATTTCCGTTTGATAAAATCTCTCATTTTAACTGCAGTACTAAATGTGATTTGGATAATCTCAAAAGATGCGAAACATCCCCCCCCCCCCCCCCCCCCCCCCCAAGTCGTGCGTACAACTTTTATCGAATACAGTTTTTGACGGGATTCTACAGGGATTTATGAGATTGAGTGTGCCTGGAAGTATCAAATATCTGGTCATAATTGGAGTAAGTACTATTTATGATTTGGACAATCTTTTTGGATCTCGGAAGATAGAAAGTTCTTCCTCCAAACCGTACATACGACTATTATCAAATACCCATTTCCACAGAATTTATAGGGATATGCGAGATCGTGTATGGCTACCAGATTTGATTTGGTTAATCTCTCGGCCTCAGGCATTGTGAAAGCATTACTAATATTCCGTTGGTCAAATCTATTGGCATTATTGCACGTGCCCAAATCCACTATAAATCTCCTCCTCTTGGTTGAATTGCCAAACACATTCTTTGGCTGAGCTGAGCTGAAGTAAGAGTGGAACAAATTCTCTTTGTTCGAACTGTTGTTGGCCTGTCGTGATGGAGTCACACACCATGCCTTACCGCACTAGCGGCGGGGTGAGGTGGCGCGCGTGCGCCGCCTTGTTGGTCGTCTCGGCCGTGGCGGCGCTCCTAGTCGCCCACACGCTCACGGGGGGCAGGGTGTTCGGGGACGGGCATGTCCGAGCCCGTGTCCTGGCAGAGACGGAGAGCACCACGGGGGAAGGTGGCGGTGGCGGCGGCGGCAGCAACAAGGACCGGTTCCCGTGGAGCAACGCCATGCTGCGGTGGCAGCGCACCGGGTTCCATTTCCAGCCGGACAAGCACTACATGAACGGTGGGTAACCACTACTTCAGCTTATTCATTTTTCTCAAGTTTTCATGTATCAATGGAGAGCTCACATGGCTGCTTTCTTGTTTATTTGTTCGTCTGCTGGTGCCCGGCGGCGTTCATGCATGAATGCATGCAGATCCCAACGGTTAGTACGTTCATCGATCACTCTCTCTCTCTCTCTCTCTTTTCTCGTCGTGTATCTTTCTCTCTGCCGTGGAATCATCAGTTAATTCAAATACAATATGCAGCTCCGATGTACTACCGAGGATGGTACCACTTCTTCTACCAGTACAACCCGAGGGGCGAAACGTGGGGCAACATCTCGTGGGGCCACGCCGTGTCCCGCGACATGGTCAACTGGCGCAGCCTTCCCCTTGCCATGGTCCCCGAGCACTGGTACGAGAGCAACGGCGTCTTGACGGGCTCCGCCACCTTGCTTCCCAACGGCAAGGTCATCGTGCTCTATACGGGGAATACAGACACACTCGCCCAGGTCCAGTGCCTCGCCGAACCTAAAGACCCTAATGACCTCCTCCTCCGGACCTGGACCAAGTACCATGGCAACCCCGTCCTCTTCCCACCACCCGGGACCTATAAAAAAGACTTCCGTGACCCCATGACAGCATGGTTCGATAAGACCGATAACACGTGGCGCACCGTGATTGGGTCCAAGGACGACCATGGGCATGCCGGCATCGCCCTCATGTACAAGACGAAAGACTTTATCCACTTCGAGCTCATCCCGCACCCGATCCACCGTGTTGAAGGCACCGGTATGTGGGAGTGCGTCGACTTATATCCCGTCGGTGACAGCAAGAACTCATCAGAGAAGGCATTGTATGTGTTGAAGGCAAGCATGGACGATGAACGACACGACTACTACGCGTTGGGGAGGTTCGATGCGGCAGCCAACAAGTGGACGCCGTTGGACCCGGAATTGGATGTGGGGATCGGCCTGAGGTACAACTGGGGAAAGTTATTTGCGTCCACATCGTTCTTTGATCCGGTGAAGCGGCGGCGCGTGAGCTGGGGCTATGTCGGCGAGACCGACTCCAACCGAACCGACATCACAAAGGGATGGGCAAACCTCCAGGTATCATTATTGTACATCGATGTGATTGTTTTAAGTTGTGTTTACCATCTATCATTAGTTCTATTCGTTCGTTATGCATGCTCAAATAGATATATCATGCATCATCTCAGTAAGATTGAGTATGTCACTACATGCATGTATCAATGCGATCAATCAGATTGAGTATATCACTGCATGCAAGTATCAATGCGATCAATTTGTACATGTCAATTGAATGCCCTTTGCATCTTCCAAGAGGTTAAATTTTCTAGTCCTTGCTAACCACTCCAAATCATGACATTTCCTTCCTCTCTACTTCCTGCAGTATATGCCGTGTCATTGTTACTTATAAACAAGAAGCATTTTTTGTAGTTTTTTCTCAAATTATTGGCGTCAATGTGCATTCATACTTGAAGCACATACTTGCTCAAAGAACTAACTAGTGAGTGGTGTATGATGAGCATGTAGGCGATTCCGAGGACGGTGGCGCTGGATGAAAAGACCCGGACGAACCTCCTCCAATGGCCGGTGGAGGAGATCGACACTCTCCGCTATAACTCAACCAACTTTGATGGCATCACCATTGGGACCGGCTCTGTCATCCCCCTCCACCTGCACCAAGTCGCTCAGCTTGACATCGAGGCCTCCTTCCGCCTAAATGCTTCCGCCGTTGCTGCCCTGAATGAGGTTGACGTTAGCTACAACTGCAGTACCAGTGGCGGTGCTGCCAACCGTGGTGTGTTTGGACCCTTTGGCCTCCTAATCCATGCCACCAACAGTCGCAGTGAACAAATGGCGGTGTACTTCTACGTGTCCAGGGGCCTCGATGGGGGTCTTCAGACCCACTTCTGCCACGACGAGTCACGGTCATCTAGGGCCAAGGAGCCGGTGAAGCGGGTAGTCGGAAGCACTGTGCCGGTGCTCCATGGTGAGGCCTTATCCACTAGGGTGCTTGTTGATCATTCGATAGTGGAGAGCTTTGTGATGGGAGGGAGGTTGACTGCAACGTCGCGGGTGTACCCGACAGTGGCAATTAACGGAGCCGGTGGGGTGTATGTTTTCAACAATGGCACCGGCTCAACTGTTACCATTGAGAAGCTCGTGGTGCACGAAATGGCCTCATCACCATTAAAGCCATATGTTGAAGGACGAGATTAAATTAGGAAGGTTTTATTTTTTCGAGTTTGGTGTCGAATTTGTCCCACCAGATCCATCAGATCCAGTTAGCAGTATACGATAGTGTTTTCTTTCTCTTGAGTTTAGTGTCAAATTTGTTATACATACATTCGTGCCAATACAATGGATCATTTGTATTGGTATTATACTACTTTGTGACATTTCCCAACAAGTACCTGAAACACTAAATGTAACACCAAAACGTACAATGCGCGCACACATACACTAGATTCCTGGTGTCGAACATATTTGGATATGATTGTCAAATAATTTTTCTTTGGATATTAGGTGTTATGGGAGTACTATTTTATTGGAGTATTCATAACCTGTCGATTACCAACATTGTGCCCTCGCAAAAAAAAAAAGATTACCAACATTGTGAAGTAGTTTTTCATCGAATTACTAATTTTTGTTTGGATAATCCCTCGGCTAACATACTGTGAAGTACTGTTTAAATGCATTTTTTCCATTTGGATATATCTCTGGTCTAAACATATTGTGGAGCACTATACATGTACTCCCTTCGTGCCATCCCGCCAAAGCAAAATTGAAGCGCCACATTCTCTATTTGAATTCTCCTCCGTCACGGATTCACATGCCACCCCGGTGGAACAACGGTCCAGAGGCAACCTGAGTGCGCCGCCATGCCGTATGCCTTGGACATGGTCGTGCTCCTCATTGCCCATGCTCTCGGAAGTGCCAGGGTCGACCCGACCGGCAATAGGCAAGCTGTCGTCACACCCCGGCTCCTAGCAACGATGGAGAAGGCATCGGGGCGGCAGGTTTGGGAGGGCACCATCTCCCGCAAGCATGAGGACAACACCATCATTTATGTCGACGGGTTCCCATGGAGGAACTAGATGCTGCAGTGGCAGTGAACAGGGTTCCGTTTCCAGTCGGCCAAGAACTACATGAAGGTTCGGTGACCAATACCTCCATGTTCGATCATCGGGCAAATTTTAACATGGTCATTCTTACCTGCTCTTTTCACATGAGAGGTAATAGTATACAATAGATATGAGCCATTGACTTCATTAAGTAGTGGCTTTGATAACTGTTACCTTCTCCCACAGGTTAATGGAGGAGGTAAGAGGGACCATGCATGTTAAACTCCTCTATTTTCCTCCATGTTTTAATATAGATATAGAGAAACTACCATGGGTGGTTTCATTCTTGTACATGCATGGAAAGCAGATGCCAGCGGTTAGTTGGAATTCAACCCCCACTTGCTTGTCTATCTATCAACCTCCACTTGCTTGTCTATCATGACACAATATCAATATGCATGCCGATGTATTACCGTGGATGGTACCACTTCTTCTACCATCACAACCCACACGACGCAGTGTGTGTGTGTGGGGGGGGGGGGGGCATGATGTGGGGCCATGCCGTGTCCCTGGACATATATCCACTGGTGCCACCTACCACTTGCCATGGTCCCTGACCACCGTTACAAAATCGATGATGTCTTCACGGCTCTGCCATCGTGCTACCAGGTGGCAATGTCATCTCGTTCTACACGAGGAACCCCAACACCTCCACCCACGTACAATGCCTTGCCTACCCCGTCGACTCAAACGACCCCCTCCTCCGCAACTACATTGAGCACCTCGCCAACCCTGTAATTCTCCCGCCACCCAGCATCCCGGACTGACTTTTGCGACCCCACCACCGCCTAGTTTGAGAAGTCCGACAAGACGTGGTGCAGTCATCGGTTCCAAGGACAACATGGTCATGCCGGCATCGACCTTATGTACAAGACGAAAGGTTTCATCAAGTACGATATCATTCCAAGCCTACTTCACCGTGTCGAGGTCACCGACATGTGAGCGTGCATCGACTTCTACCCTATTGGTGGTGGCAACGACTCGTTGAACGAGGTGTTGTCTGTGATGAAGGCTAGTATGGACGATGAAATGCATGACTACTACCCATTGGGGATGTAACAACAAGACGGCCAACACGTTGCCGCCGTTGGAGCCGGAGGCGGATGTGGGGATCGGGTTGAGGTACAATTGGGGAAAGCTTTTTGTGTCCACACCATTCTATATGATTCATCGAAGCAGCGACGCGTGTTGTAGGGGTATGTCGGTGAGACCAACTCCAAGCGGACCGACGTCGCCAAGGGATGGGCATCACTCACGTACTTTTAGTAAGCATACAATAGTTCCATTGGTGCATTATGCATGCTTGATAGATAGATCATACATCATGCGTTGCCATTATTACTTAAATAAGAACCACTCGAGTCATATGTTTTGAAGTTATTGATGTCGATGTGCATATCGATGGTTTTACCTAGATTAAGTATTGAACTAACTAGTTAATGGTGTACAACTGGGTGTAGATAATTCCAAGAATGGTGGCACTTGATAAGAAGACCCGAAGGAACCTGCTGCAATGGCCGGTGGAGGAGATTGACACCCTTCGTCTCAATTCCACTGACCTCAATAGCATCATAGGTGTCAGTTAGATGGAGGTAGGTGGACAGACGGATGTCGTTTCATTACAGAGAGAAGGCATGACGTAGCGGGACACCAGCGGGCGACGCTTTCGGCTGGCAAGCCACTTCAATGCCTCCTCTAGTTAGCGGTTGCGTCCGCTCTAGGCTGGCATGAATACAGGAACCTGGCTTTGGGCTGGAAATCACGTGAGCGTGAGAGAGGGATTTTGTAGGCCAGGTTAGTCATTTGCTGGTGGGGCAGCACTCCAGATGCCCGCACCCCCTCCCTCGTTTGTCTCCGGTTTGTTGGAAAAACGCATTTGGACCGTCGAACGACCGATGCAGGACCGCATTGGAAAATACGTCCGGACCGCGCGGTCCAAAAAGTTGTGGACGTTTGAGGGTCGGCGTTGGAGATGCCTTTAGGAGCTATTGCTTGAAGCAGGCCCGGGTCGCCAGCATATTCAAGACCCATCATGTTTGTATTGTGCCTTAACATACTGTCTCATGAGTGTATCAAACCTGAAAACATTTCTTGAAGGCGGACGCTAGGCGCCTGTCGACCAGACAAAATTTTGGTCATTCGCGACGCGGTCGTCTAATCCTCATTCGTACAACTGTTGGATCTCCCCTCCCACATCATAATCATCATCTTCTTCGCTTACACTCGCCCCGCAGAAAACACTCTAGAGCGTGTCCCGGCCTCCAAGCCTCATCGGAGGAAGCAGGTCGTCCGCTAATTGTGTCGCTCGATTGCTCCGACTTGATGGCTCGACGTAGCTTGTCACAAAGCGCGTATCACCGTCTGTATCTCTCCATCTCATTGATTTGCAGATTATTATCCTTGCTGGTCCAAGCATGCAAATGCCTCCTGCAACAAAACAATGCATTGTTGACGGTGGACACCTTAGCAACACTACCTCCTGGGGGTCGTTTGCAGGCCGTCGTCGCACCATTGGTTGCCTTGGTTTGCAAGTTGCCGTTGCACCGCTGGTTGCACATTTTTCGGCTTAGTTCATCGATACGTCCCTCCAATTCCGGTTGCAGCTTCTATGTTGACGTCGGTGCATCTCCTCTTGTCGGTTGTTGCTTTTTGCATAGTGAAGGTCCATGATTCCAACACCAACGTTTCAAGTCGTAGCATCGTGAGGTTCTAGCATCGTCGTGCGCTGGTTTCAGCATCGCCGTGTGCTGATTGCAGCAAAACATGTTGTGTCACCGTCATCACGCTAGTACCACTAAGACAACCATGCGGCATTTGGCACCAACGGTCGCATCAACCCAAGACACTGGTTTCAGCAACTGTTGATGCTATTGGTAGCATCCCATGGTGACCGTGCTCCACCAGTTGCAGCTCCAGATTTCGTCTGTCGCGGCCGGGTTCCACATACGATGTTCCAACTTTCTACCTCGTCGGTCGCAACACCTCGAATGTAGCTTCCTTCATCGGCCTCGTGGGCACGGGCACCAGCCTTCTCCCCACCCCTTCCCCATGGCGAAGGGTTGGAGTGCAATTGTCGGCTGCTCGCAGCATGAGGAAAAAGTGGACCAGGACGACCGTAGCACCAAGTGGTTACGACAAAAACGACCTCGCATGCAGCGGTCTGAGAGCGGGCATGAACCATGGTGTACGGGGCACTCGTGCCGAAAGAAACAGAGAGCCAAATTTACCGTGCAGGAAAGAACAAGAAATGGATGGGGATGTCTGCTGAGGAGATAAGGTTATGTTGCCTGGTAGGCCTATGCCTGTGCTAGAGCGAGGGGTGTGAGGTGCATGATCGGAACAACGAAATTACTAATTGAGCAATACTTCCTTCAAAGGTCACTTGCACCTTCGTAGGTTTGTCGCAATATGAGAGTTTTTAAAATGTTTTGTCTCTTAAACTGTGCATCCAAATCTCGAACCAATTTCACCGTTGGATTCTTTGTGTCAAGATCTTCAAAACTAGATACCATGTTGACAGGTTTCGATGAACTTTTTTTTCACGAAAAAACCGGACGGGAAAACGGTGACTCTCGCGAAAGGAAAAGAAAAAGGAAACACGTTTTTTTCATTTCCGAGATGCATGGCTATGTCTCGCAGAAGCAAAACAATGTGTCTCGCGAAAGAACAAAAAACAGAAAACACTTTTTTCCGTTTCTGAGAAAGCAAAGACCGTACCTCTCGCGGAAGAAAAACCGTGCATCCCGTGAAAAATAATAATAAAGAAAAGTGTTTTTTTCCATTTCTGAGAGGCACGGCCATGCCTCTCGCGAAATTAAAACCGTATCTCTCGCGAAAGAAAGAAAAACACAAAACGTGTTTTTTTCCTTTTTTCGAGAGGCACGACCGTGCTTCTCGAGGAAGCCAAACCGTGCTTTTCGAGAAAGGAAAAAAAGAAAATGTGTTAAAAAAACTATTTTGAAAAACAAATTCATCCAAAAGCAAAGAAAGACCAGTGAAAAACGGGAAATCAAGAAAAAAACCCAGAAAAAAACCCACCTAAAAAACCAAAAACACATGCGGAAAAATAAAAAATCTAGAAAAAATGCTCAGAGCACGACACGTGATGGCAGATGAAAACACGTCAAATGACGAGGAGTGAGAGTGATCGTTAAAAGGCCCGCGAAGAAGCGTTCGCCAACTATTATTGGTCTTTCGAAACAATCATACGGGTGCTTGTGACCGGCCCAAGCGTCGGCCCCGGAAAGTCTCGCGGAAGCCAATATTTACCTTTGCGTAGGGTGCTGGGTGATGCCCTAACGCCCAGCCCACAGCCAACATTAAACCCCATGTGTTCCGGTCCATATGTTAACACCAAAGTTATTATCGTCTGATTTTTTGGTTCGTCTCTTTTCTATGGGGTTTTTTCTGCCAATTTTGACGTTTTTTTATTAAAATATTTTCAGAAATTGTTCCGGAGTTTAAAAATATAGTTATTTTTTAAAACATTGGATCTTTAATTAAAGAAATGCTGGTCAGAAGGAACAAGTCCATCAATTTCACAAATTATTTGTGAAATAACCAATACGAAAAATGTTCATCAGCCTGGAAAATGTTCAAAAAATTATAAAAATTGCGATTTGTTTTTTTAACATGTTTGAAACTTTTAAAAATGTTCATGGAATTTATAAAATATCGGTCAATTTAATAGACGTAATTTAGAATTTCATAAAATGTTCAAATATTGAAAAGAATGTTCACATGCTGCAAAGAATATTCCTGAACTGAAAAAATATTCGAAAAAGCAATAACAAAATCAGAATAAAAAGTTTTCTTCAAATTTTAAAAACATTCATGAATGAGAAATGTTCACAATTTCAAAATTTATGCGAATTAAAAAATATTTCATGAATTATAAATAATGTCATCTGACTAAAAAAGTGTAGGATCTTAAAAAACATGCATGGATTAAAGAAAATCAAGAAATCAACAATTACTCGTAAAATAGGAAAATGATTGGCAAATTGGAAAAATACTTGTGAAATTGAACAACTGTTTGCAAATTTGAAAAATATTTGTGGATCTCAAAGAAAGTTCATGAAATCAATAAGTATTCATTAAACGGAATAAATGAGAATTTTGTAATGGAAAAGAGAAAACAAAAAAGAAGGAGAGGAAAAAAATAGAAATAAATAATATAGTAATAGCCCATAATAAAGAAAAAAAAAAGGAAAACACGATGTGAAGATTCTAGATCCTTCCCATGCCCAAGTGGAGATGTTTTTGTTGCTATTTGGGCCAGCCCAACTATAATCGTTCACCTACTCCAAGCAGGTGGTAGATCGCTTTCCAGCGACCTAGGCGTGGATTAGGATTCCCCTTACAATATAATAGGTCACTAAATTGAATTTCAAAGCTCTTTACCTCCACAATGTTTAGTCAATAATAATTTTGCCGATGTATCATTCGTTGTGAAGGCATCGGCACCAACAATACCACCTACTCCGACATGATGTCTGCCACGGAGAAGCTGGGTTCCATTGCCTCCGAGCTTTGCTAAATGTGGATGTAGTAGTATCAAGGAACTCATCTGTGGTTCAGCGGGAGTTGTGTACCTAATAGTCTACTTTGGCTCCTCGTCAATTAATTGTCTATTTGGGCTTCAAAAATCCAATCGCTTTGCCGACATTGGTATGTCATGAGGCCACTCACTTTGGCTGGTGATTTTTCCCTCTGATGATTGGTCGTAGCATCTGATCATAAGAGGCAAACTGACAACCTACATCGAGGCACAATGGAAACAATGCCAACATCACCCAATAAATCACAACTTATTTGAAGGACTTCATCGATGCATATGTCCTTCACGAACAAAGAAGCTCTAATATCAAACCTTACAATCAGGCTCGTTATGCCTTTCCGCTAGATCCTGGTCGCCATGTTTGGCTCCATGAACTTCATGGTATAATCACTACCCCTCATTACTATTGATCAAGAACAATGATAAGTTACTGTTGGGGAACGTTGCATGGGAAACAAAAATTTTCCTACGCATACGCAAGATCTATCCATGGTGATGAGAATCTACGAGAGGGAGAGTGAATCTACATACCCTTGTAGATCGCTAAGCGGAAGCTTTAATAAACGCGGTTGATGTAGTCGAACGTCTTCATGATCCAATCACGATCCATCCCGCGATCTCATCACGAGCCGTCCCGCTATCCCATCATGGTCCTTCCGATTTAGTGCCGAACGGACGGCACCTCCGCGTTCAGCACACGTGCAGCTCGATGACGATCTCCACCTCCTTGATCCAGCAAGCGAGGATGGAGAGGTAGATGAGTTCTCCGGCAGCACAATGGCGTGGTGGCGGTGGTGGTGGAGCAATCTCAGGAGGGCTTCGCCAAGCGCTGCCGCAGACGCGTTTGGAGGAGAAACAGATCTAGGGAGAGAGGGAGGGCTGCACCTATGCCTTAGGGTTGTGCTGCCCTCCCTCTCCCTCTCTATTTATAGGAGGAAGGGGTAGGTAGGGCGCAGCCTTGGCCCCTCCTCCAAGGAGGTCTGGCCGGCCAAGATAGGGAGGAGTCCACCTCCCACAAGGGAGGTGGGCGCCCTAGGGAGGTCTCCCTCCTCTCCAAGGCACCTCCCCACCTACCCTTGGCGCAAGGGCCCTATGTGGTCGGTTGCCCAGTCCACTATGGGCTGGGGCGCAACCACTTAGGCCCATGTGCCCACCCGGGGTGGGTGGGCCCCTCCCGATGGACCCCCGGAACCCTTTCGTCACTCCCGGTACACTACCGGTAGTGCCCGAAACCTTTCCAGAACCCAAATACCACTTTCCTATATATCAATCTTTACCTTCGGACCACTCCGGCGCTCCTTGTGACATCCGAGATCTCATCCGGGACTCCGAACAACCTTCAGCCACCAACATACATAACTCAATACTACCGAAACGTCATCAAACCTTAAGTGTGCAAACCCTGCGGGTTCAAGAACTATGTAGACATGACCAAGACACCTCTATGGTCCAACTAAAGTAGGAGAAACAGACACCCGCCAGCCATCTTTGTGCAACGAGGTTACACGTCAGTCGATGGAACCGGTCTCTCGTAAGCGTACGAGTAAGGTTGGTCTGGGCCGCTTCATCCCACAATACCGCTGAACCAAAACACGACCAAGGGAGGAAGCAATCTAAGCATCAACGCCCACAAACTCTTTGTGTTCTACTCGAGATCTCATCTACACATAGACCTAGCTCATGATGCCACTGTTGGTAACGTTGCATGGGAAACAAAAAATTTCCTAGGCACACTCAAGATCTACCCATGGTGATGAGCATCTACGAGAGGGAGAGTGAATCTACATACCCTTGTAGATCGCTAAGCGGAAGCGTTAAGAAATGCGTTTGATGTAGTCGAACGTCTTCACGATCCGATCACGATCCGTCCCGCGATCTCATCACGAGTTGTCTCGCGATCTCATCATGGTCCTTCCGATCTAGTGCCGAACGGACGACACCTCCGCGTTCAACACACGTGCAGCTCGATGACGATCTCCACCTCCTTGATCTAGCAAGCGAGGGTAGAGAGGTATATGAGTTCTCCGGCATCACAACGGCGTGGTGGCGGTGGTGGTGGAGCAATCTCAGCAGGGCTTCGCCAAGCACTACCGCATATGCGTTTTGGAGGAGAAACAGATCTAGGGAGAGAGGGAGGGCTGCACCTATGCCTTAGGGTTGTGCTTCCCTCCCTCTCCCTCTCTATTTATAGGAGGAAGGGGTAGGTAGGGCGCAGCCTTGTCCCCTCCTCCAAGGAGGGCTGGCCTGCCAAGATAGGGAGGAGTCCACCTCCCACGAGGGAGGTGGTCTCCCTCCTCTCCAAGGCACCTCCCTGCCTACCCTTGGGCGCAAGGGCCCTATGTGGTCGGTTGCACAGCCCACTATGGGCTGGGACGCAACCACTTAGGCCCATGTGCCCCCCCGGGGTGGGTGGGACCCTCTCGGTGGACCCCCGGAACCCTTTCGTCACTCCCGGTACACTACCGGTAGTGCCCAAAACCTTTCTGGAACCCAAATGCCACTTTCCTATATATCAATCTTTAACTCCGGACCACTCCGGAGCTCCTCGCGACGTCCGGGATCTCATCCGGGACTCCGAACAACCTTCGGTCACCAACATACATAACTCAATACTACCAAAACGTCACCGAACCTTAAGTGTGCAGACCTTGCGGGTTCGAGAACTATGTAGACATGACCGAGACACCTCTACGGTCAATAACCAATAGCGGGACCTGGATGCCCATATTGGCTCCTACATATTCTATGAAGACCTTTATCGGTTGATGTTGGAAATATGCCCTAGAGGCAATAATAAATTAGTTATTATCATATTTCCTTGTTCATGATAATCGTTTATTATCCATGCTATAATTGTATTGATCGGAGACTTAAATGCATGTGTGGATACATAGACAAAACCATGTCCCTAGTATGCCTCTAATGGACTAGCTCGTTGATCAAAGGATGGTTAAGGTTTCCTAGCCATGGACATGAGATGTCATTTGATAATGGGATCACATCATTAGGAGAATGATGTGATGGATAAGACCCAAACTACAAACATAGCATATGATCGTGTCAGTTTATTGCTACTGTTTTCTGCATGTCAAGTATATGTTCCTATGACCATGAGATCATGCAACTCACGGATATCGGAGGAGTGCCTTGTGTGTATCAAACGTCGCAACGTAAATGGGTGACTATAAAGGTGCTCTACAGGTATCTCCGATGGTGTCTGTTGAGTTGGCATGGATCGAGACTGGGATTTGTTACTCCGTGTAACGGAGGGGTATCTCGGGGCCCACTCGGTAATGCAACATCACAATAAGCCTTGCAAGCGATGTGACTAATTGTTAGTTGCGGGATCTTGTATTACGGAATGAGCAAAGAGACTTGCCGGTAACGAGGTTGAACTAGGTATGGAGATACCGACGATCGAATCTCGGGCAAGTAACATACCGAAGAACAAAGGGAACGATATACGGGATTAACTGAATCCTTGACATAGAGGTTCGACCGATAAAGATCTTCGTAGAATATGTAGGAACCAATGTGGACGTCCAGGTCCCGCCATTGGTTATTGACCGTAGAGGTGTCTCGGTCATGTGTACATAGTTCTCGAACCCGCAGGTTCTGCACACTTAAGGTTCAGTGACGTTTCGGTAGTGTAGAGTTATGTATGGTGGTGACTGAAGTTTGTTCGGAGTCCCGGATGAGATCCCGGACGTCACGAGGATCTCCAGAATGGTCCGGAGGTAAAGATTCATATATAGGAAGTCCCAGTTTGGTTTCCGGAAAAGTTTTGGGCTCATCGGTAGTGTACCGGGAGTGCCGGTAGTGTACCGGGAGTGCCGGTAGTGTACCGGGAGACCTTCGGGAGGGGTACTTCGACCCCAAGAGGTCCATGGGCTGTGGTAGAATAATAACCAGCCCTTAGTGGGTTGGGAAAACAGCCACAAAGGCCCATGGCGCAGGAGAGAAAGTCCTAAAGCAAAAAGTGGAAAATCAGCCAATAGGAGGCAATCCTACTCCAACTAGGATTGGAGGTGAAGTAGGATTGCTCCCACCTCCTATTTCGGCCGACCCAAAGGCCTTGGACGCCTCTCCTCTCCTCTCCTCCTATATATACTAGTGGATTGGGCGGTTTTTGGACAGAATTTCCGGCCACGTGCTACCCGTTCCACCGGTGCATAGTTTCTCCTCTAGATCGTAGTTCCACAGCGCTTAGGCGAAGCCCTGCCGGAATTGCTCCACCACCATCACCGGAGCGCCGTCACGCTGCCGGTGAACTCTCTCTCCTCTCCACCTCCTCTCGCTGGATCGAGACGGTGGAGATCGTCATCAAGCTGCACGTGTGCTGAACACGGAGGTGTCGTCCGTTCGGCGCTAGATCGGAAGGACCGTGATCGAGATCGCGAGACAGTTCGTGATGAGATCGTGGAACGGATCGTGATGAGTTCGCGGGACAGATCGTGATCAAGATCGTGAGACGGATCGTGATGAGATCGCGGGACGGATCGTGATGAGTTCACGGGACGGATCGTGATTGGATCGCGGGACGGATCGTGATGAGATCGTGGGACGCTCGGCGATTTGGATCGCGAAGATGTTCGACTACACCTACCGCGTTTCTTAACGCTTCCCGCTTAGCGATCTACAAGGGTATGTAGATCCACTCTCCCTCTCGTAGATGCTCATCACCATGGATAGGTTTGCGTGTGCGTAGGTAATTTTTTGTTTCCCATGCGACGTTCCCCAACAGTGGCATCATGAGCTAGGTTGATGGTTCGATGAGATCTCGAGTAGAACACAAAAGGTTTGTGGGCGTTGATGCTTAGATTGCTTCCTCCCTTGGTCGTATTTTGGTTCAGCGGGATTGTGAGATGAAGCGGCCCGGACCAACATTACTCGTACGCTTACGAGAGACCGGTTCCCTCGACGCAACTTGTTGCCTAGATGGCTTGCGGGTGACAGTTTCTCTCACTTTAGTTGGATCGGATTCGACAAAGGCGGTCCTTGAGAAGGTTGAAAAGCAAACTAGTGTATCACCGTTGTGGTTTATGCATAGGTGAGAATCGTTCTTGCTAGATACCCATAGCAGCCACGTAAAATATGCAACAACAATTAGAGGACGTCTAACTTGTTTTTGCAGGGTATGTTGTGATGTGATATGGCCAATTACATGATGAGATATATGTGATGTATGAGATGATCATGTGATGTATAGATTATCACGACTTGCATGTCGATGAGTACGGCAACCGGCAGGAGCCATAGGGTTGTCTTTAATTGTTGTATGACCTGCGTGTCAATCATTAAGCGCTATGTAATGCTTTACTTTATCGCTACGGTAGCAATAGTAGTAGAAGCATGCAGGGCGTGACAACCCCAATGGCAACACATTGATGGAGATCAAGATGATGGAGATCATGGTGTTGTGCCGGTGACGATGGAGATCATGCCGGTGTTTCGAAGATGGAGATCTTAAACACAAGTTCATGGCCATATCATGTCACTTATGAATTGCATGAGATGTTAATCCTTTTATGCACCTTGTTTTGCTTAGTACGGCGGTAGCATTATAAGGTGATCCCTCACTTGAATTTCAAGATGAACTGTGTTCTCCCCGAGTGTGCACCGTTGCGAAAGTTCGTCGTGTTGAGACACCACGTGATGATCGGGTGTGATAGACTCTACGTTCACATACAACGGGTGCAAGCCAGATTTGCACGCGCAGAACACTCGGGTTAAACTTGACGAGCCTAGCATGTACAGACATGGCCTCGGAACACAAGAGACCGAAAGGTCGAGCATGAGTCATATAGTGGATATGATCAACATAATGATGTTCACCATTGAAGCCACCTTAACTCACGTGATGATCGGACTTGAGTTGGTGAATTTGGATCATGTATCACTCGAATGACCCGAGGGATGTCAATTTGAGTGGGAGTTCTTAAGTAATATGATTAATTGAACTCATTATCATGAACATAGTCAAAGTGTCTTTGCAAATTATGTTGTAGATTACTAGCTCGCGTTGTAGCTCCCTTGTATTTTTATATGTTCCTAGAGAAATAGAATTGAAAGATGTTGGTAGCAAAATTGCAGACTGGGTCCGTGATCTGAGGATTGTCCTAATTGCTGCACAGAAGGCTTATGTCTTTAATGCACCGCTCAGTGCGCCACCCCCTCTAGCGTCGTCTATAGATGTTGTGAACATCTAACAGGCACGTTTCGATGACTACTTGATAGTTTAGTGCGTCATGCATTACGGCTTAGAATTGAGGCTCCAAAACGTTTTGAACGTCACGGAACATATGAGATGTTCTAGAGCAGAGATTGTGATCTCAGGCTCGTGCCTTTGTTGCGAGATATGTGATCTCCAACAAGATTCTTTGCTTGTAAGATGAAGGAGAATAGCTCAATCGTTGAGCATGTACTCAGATTGTCTGGGTACTACAATCGCTTGAATCAAGTGGGAGTTGATCTTCCAGATAAGATAGTGATTGATATAGTTCTCCTAGTCACTGTCACTAAAGCTACTAGAACTTAGTGATGAACTATAATACACCAGGGATAGAAGTATTGATCCCTGAGTTGTTCACGATGTTTGACACCGCGAAGGTAGAAATCAAGAAGGAGCGTCAAGTGTTGATGGTTAATCAAACCACTGGTTTCGAAAAGGGCAAGAGCAAGGAGGGAAACTTCATGGATAGCAAGTCAGTTGCTGCTCCAGTGAAGCAACCCAAAGTTGAACTCAAACCCGAGACTAAGTGCTTCTATTATGAGGTGAGAGGTCGCTGAAGCGGAACAACCCTAGATACTTGGTAGATAAGAAGGCTGGCAACATCGACAGAAGTATATTTGATATACGAGTTATTGATGTGTACCTTGCTAGTACTCCTAGTAGCACCTGGGTATTGGATACCGGTTCGGTTGCTAAATGTTAGTAACTCGAAATAAAAGCTACGGAATAAACGGAGAACTAGCTAAGGGTGAGGTGACGATGTGTGTTGGAAATGTTTCCAAGGTTGATGTGATCAACATCGCACGCTCTCTCTACCTTCAGGATTAGTGACGAACCTAAATAAATGTTATTTGGTGTTTTGCGTTGAGCATGAACATGATTAGATCATGTTGTTGCAATACGGTTATTCATTTAAGTCAGAGAATAATAGTTATTCTGGTTACATGAATAATACCTTCAATGGTCATGCACCCAATGAGAATGGTTTGTTGAAATCTTGATCGTAGTAGTACAGATGTCCATAACATTGATGTCAAAAGATACAAAGTTAATAATGATAGTACCACATACTTGTGGCACTGCCGCTAAATGTCATATTGGTATAAAGCGCATGTAGAAACTCCATGCTGATGGATATTTGGACTCATCGATTTCGAATCGGTTGAGACATGCGAACCATGCCTCTTGGGCAAGATGACTAAAGGACCCCGTTGGATGGAGCGGGCAAGTGATTCATTGGAAATGATACATGTTCATGTATGCAATCTAGTGAGTCTTGTAGCGTGCAGTGGATATCGTTATTTTCTTACCTTCACTGATGATTTGAGTAGATATAGTGTATATTTACTTAATGAAACACAAGTCTGAGTCGTTTGAAAGGTTCAAGCAAATTCAGAGTGAAGTTTAAAGATCATCGTGACAAGAAGATAAAAATGACCGCGATATGATCGTGGAGGTGAATATCTGAGTTACGAGTTTGGCATACAACTTAAGACAACGTGAAATTTGTTTCACAACTAACGCCACCTGGAAGACCATGGTGTGATGGTGTGTCCGAACATCATAGTCATGCTCTATTGATATAGTGCATACTGTGATGTCTCTTATCGTTTTACTACTATAATTTTTGGGGTTATGCATTAGAGACAACTACATTCACTTTAAATAGGGCATCATCTAAATCCGTTGAGATGACACTGTGTGAATTATGGTTTGATAGAAACCTAAGCTGTCATTTCTTAATGTTTGGGGCTGCGATGCTTGTGTGGAAAATGTTTTCACATAATAAGCTAGAACCCAAAGCGGACAAATGTATCTTCATAGAATACCCTAAGAACAGATGGGTATACCTTCTATCTCAGATCCGAGTGCAAAGTGTTTGTTGCTAGAACTGGGTCCTTTCTCGAGAAAAAGTTTCTCTCGAAAGAATTGAGTGGGAGGAAGATAGAACTTGATGAGGTTGTTAAACCTTTGTTCAACCAGAGAGTAGCGCAGCGCAGAAAGATGTTACTGTGAAGCCTACGTTAGTTGAAGAGGAAGTTAATGATGTTGATCATGAAGCTTCAGGATCAAGTTACTATCAAACTTCGTAGGTCGACAAGGATGTGTACTGCTCCTAAGTGGTACGACAACTCTGTCTTGGAGGTCATGTTGTTGGACAACGATGAACCTACGAGCTATGGAGAAGCGATGATGGGCCCGGATTCCGACAAATGGTTGGAGGCCATGAAATCCGAGATAGGATCCATGTATTAAAACCAAGTGTAGACTTTGGTAGACTTGCTCGTTGGACGGCAGGTCGTTGAGTACAAATGGATCTTTAAAATGAAGACAGACATTGATGGTGAATGTCACTATTTGTAAAGCTCGACTTGTTGCAAAGATGTTTGTGACAAGTTCAAGGAGTTGACTACGATGAGACTTTCTCACTCGTAGCAATGCTAAAAGTCTGTTGGAATTATGTTAGCAGTTGCTGTGTTTTCAATTATGAAATCTGGCAGATGGATGTCAAAACATCGTTTCCTTAATGGTTTACTTGAGGAAAGGTTGTATGTGATACAACCAGAAGGTTTTGTCAGGCCTAAGGATGCTAAAAGGTGTGCAAGCTTCGGTGATCCTTCCATGGACTGAAGCAAGCATCTCGGAGTTGGAATATACGCTTTGATGAGGTGATCAAAGTTTTGATGTTTATACAAAGTTTATGAGAAACCTGTATTTGCAATAAAGTGAGTGGGAGCACTATAGAATTTCTGATAAGTATAGGTGGATGACATATTGTTGTTCAGAAATAATGTAGAGTTTCTGGAAAGCATAAAACAGTTATTTGGAAAGTGATTTTCAAAGGAAGACCTGGATAAAGCTACCTAATTGTTGAGCATCAAAATCTATAGAGATAGATCAAGATGCTTGATGAGACTTTCAATGAGTGCATACCTTCACAAGATTTTGAAAGAGTTCAAAATGGATCAGCCAGAGAAATAGTTCTTGTCTGATTTGTAAGGTGTGAAGTTGAGTGAGACTCAAAGCTCGACAACGGCAGAAGAAAGAGAAAGGACGAACGTCGTCCCCTATGCCTTAGCCATAGGCTCTATATTATGCCATGCTGTGTACCGCACCTATGTGTGCCTTGCCATGAGTCTGTCAAGGGGTACAAGAGTGGTCCATGAGTGGATCACTGGACAGCGGTCGGAATTATCCTTAGTAACCAGAGGACTAAGGAAATGTTTCTTGATTATGGAGGGGATAAAGAGTTCGTCGTAAAGAGTTACATCGATGCAAGCTTTAACACCTATCCGGATGACTAGTAGTAGCAATCTGGATACGTATAGTGCAGCAGCCATTTGGAAATAGTACCAAGTGGAGTGTGGTAGCAGTGTTTACGGTTTGACATAGAGATATGCAAAGTACACACGGATCTGAATATCGCAGACCCGTTGACTATAAGACCTCTCTCACATGCAAAGCATGATCGAGCCCCAGAACTCATTGGGTGTTAGATTCATAACAATGCGAATCACATGGTGATGTGAACTAGATTATTGACTCTAGTGCAAGTGGGAGACTGTTGGAAATATGCCCTAGAGGCAATAATAAATTAGTTATTATCATATTTCCTTGTTCATGATAATCGTTTATTATCCATGCTATAATTGTATTGACCGGAGACTTAAATGCATGTGTGGATACATAGACAAAACCATGTCCCTAGTATGCCTCTAATGGACTAGCTCATTGATCAAAGGATGGTTAAGGTTTCCTAGCCATGGACATGAGATGTCATTTGATAACGGGATCACATCATTAGGAGAATGATGTGATGGATAAGACCCAAACTACAAACATAGCATATGATCGTGTCAGTTTATTGCTACTGTTTTCTGCATGTCAAGTATATGTTCCTATGACCATGAGATCATGCAACTCACGGATATCGGAGGAGTGCCTTGTGTGTATCAAACGTCGCAACGTAAATGGGTGACTATAAAGGTGCTCTACAGGTATCTCCGATGGTGTCTGTTGAGTTGGCATGGATCGAGACTGGGATTTGTTACTCCGTGTAATGGAGAGGTATCTCGGGGCCCACTCGGTAATGCAACATCACAATAAGCCTTGCAAGCGATGTGACTAATTGTTAGTTGCGGGATCTTGTATTATGGAACGAGTAAAGAGACTTGCCGGTAACGAGGTTGAACTAGGTATGGAGATACCGACGATCGAATCTCGGGCAAGTAACATACCGAAGAACAAAGGGAACGATATACGGGATTAACTGAATCCTTGACATAGAGGTTCGACCGATAAAGATCTTCGTAGAATATGTAGGAACCAATGTGGACGTCCAGGTCCCGCCATTGGTTATTGACCGTAGAGGTGTCTCGGTCATGTCTACATAGTTCTCGAACCCGTAGGGTCTGCACACTTAAGGTTCAGTGACGTTTTGGTAGTGTAGAGTTATGTATGGTGGTGACCGAAGTTTGTTCGGAGTCCCGGATGAGATCCCGGACGTCACGAGGAGCTCCGGAATGGTCCGGAGGTAAAGATTCATATATAGGAAGTCCCAGTTTGGTTTCCGGAAAAGTTTCGGGCTCATCGGTAGTGTACCGGGAGTGCCGGTAGTGTACCGGGAGTGCCGGTAGTGTACCGGGAGACCTCCGGGAGGGGTACTTCGACCCCAAGAGGTCCATGGGCTGTGGGAGAATAATAACCAGCCCTTAGTGGGCTGGGAAAACAGCCACAAAGGCCCATGGCGCAGGAGAGAAAGTCCTAAAGCAAAAAGTGGAAAATCAGCCAATAGGAGGCAATCCTACTCCAACTAGGATTGGAGGTGAAGTAGGATTACTCCCACCTCCTATTTCGGCCGACCCAAAGGCCTTGGACGCCTCTCCTCTCCTCTCCTCCTATATATACTAGTGGATTGGGTGGTTTTTGGACAGAATTTCCGGCCACGTGCTACCCGTTCCACCGGTGCATAGTTTCTCCTCTAGATCGTAGTTTCACAGCGCTTAGGCGAAGCCCTGCCAGAATTGCTCCACCACCATCACCGGAGCGCCGTCACGCTGCCGGTGAACTCTCTCTCCTCTCCACCTCCTCTCGCTGGATCGAGACGGTGGAGATCGTCATCAAGCTGCACGTGTGCTGAACGCGGAGGTGCCGTCCGTTCGGCGCTAGATCGGAAGGACCGTGATCGAGATCGCGAGACAGTTCGTGATGAGATCGCGGAACGGATCGTGATGAGTTCGCGGGACAGATCGTGATCAAGATCGTGAGACGGATCGTGATGAGATCGCGGGACGGATCGTGATGAGTTCACGGGACGGATCGTGATTGGATCGCGGGACGGATCGTGATGAGATCGCGGGACGCTCGGCGATTTGGATCGCGAAGATGTTCGACTACACCAACCGCGTTTCTTAACGCTTCCCGCTTAGCGATCTACAAGGGTATGTAGATCCACTCTCCCTCTCGTAGATGCTCATCACCATGGATAGGTTTGCGTGTGCGTAGGAAAATTTTTGTTTCCCATGCGACGTTCCCCAATAGTTGAACCTCTATGTCAAGGTTTCAGATAATCCTGTATGATGTTCCCTTTGTTCTTCGGTATGTTACTTGCTCGAGATTCGATCGTCGGCATCCCATACCTAGTACAACCTCGTTACCGGCAAGTCTCTTTACTTGTTCCGTAATACAAGATCCCGTGGCTAACACTTTAGTCACATTGCTTGCAAGGCTTGTTGTGATGTTGTATTACCGAGTGGGCCCTGAGATACCCCTCCGTCACACGGAGTAACAAATCCCTGTCTTGATCCATGCCAACTCAACAGACACCCTCGGAGATACCTGTAGAGCACCTTTATAGTCACCTAGTTACGTTGCGACATTTGATACACACAAGGTACTCCTCCGGTTTTAATGAGTTGCATGATCTCATGGTCATAGGAACAGAGACTTGACATGCAGAAAACTGTAGCAATAAACTGACACGATCATATGCTAAGTTTATAGTTTGGGTCTTGCCCATCACATCATTCTCCTAATGACATGATCCTGTTATCAAATGACATCTCATGTCCATGGCTAGGAAACCTTAACCATCTTTGGTCAACGAGCTAGTCCATCAGAGGCATAGTAGGGACATGGTGTTGTCTATGTATCCACACATGTATCTGAGTTTCCGATCAATACAATTCTAGCATGGATAATAAACGATTATCATGAACAAGGAAATATGATAATAACTAATTTATTATTGCCTCTAGGGCATATTTCCAACTTTTACCTAAAAGAGGAGCCCCAAGTTCATCCAAGATCCATTGTAACAGATATAGGTAGACTCGGTAATTAACTGAACTAAACTGGATTCAAACCAATTCTTCCCCATTTCTTTAGCTTGCTCTTTTCAACCAAGATGTTAATATCTAACCTAAGTTTCCTTTTCTTAGATCTTTTGTCATGTTATCATTTTAGACAGCCTGTCAAGGTCTATACAATGTAAGAGCTCGACCGTTTATTCATTGCATACACATATACAGTTTAGGAATACATATACCAACAAAATCACGTGTGCAGATTATGATCAACATTTCTGAACTGTAGGTGTGTACGGGATAAGTGAAAGTATTGGGCACTAAACAAGCCCTTCATAATAACGACACTTTCTCTTTTTTGGATAATTCGTCAAGATATGTTGTCAGATGACAAACAATACATTTGGAGGCACCCCGTGTTAGAGGGTAGTATGTTCAGGAGATGGATTCAAGTTTCCTGGCTCTTCTTTCTTCCCGATCAATCGCTTGACCTCACGTCACCTCCTGCCCCGGTGTCCTAGGAGTCCTATAGACATAGTTGTCCACGGTGGTGGTTGGCGGTGGAACAATCCTCAACATGGTATTTTTGTTTAAGGATGACCCTAGCCTTGGACTAGTGTTCTAGGGGCAAGTCTACATCTTGGCTAGTAGCACAATGCAACTGCAACTTTTGGCTAGCATCCGAAGGCGACTCTTGCTGTTGGCTACTATTTGAAGATAAATCTAATAATTGGCTAGTGTTTGAATGCGGCAATAGCTCTTGGCAAGCAACTGAAGGCAACTCTAACTCTTGGCGAATTTAAGAAGGTGTTGGTCGGTGGAGAGATGTCTAGGGCTCCGACATGCCCTCGAGTTGAGTCAGAATACACCCAGTTACCGCTACATCCATCACCCCTTGCTCTAAAATTCTCCACATTGCGCCATGAAGCCAGATGTGTTGTAGTCTAATCAGTCCAACCGTGTCGCTGTCACTTGGACGCGGTCATGGCATGCCCGTTAATCTTGGTCATTTCGTTCCATGCACCTAACTCCGATCCCGGCCGGACCGAGGTGGTTCGCTTCAATACCACACCCTCCTCTGACTCCGGTCCTACCACCTCGTTCTCCGATGCCGAAAGTGGGGGAGTGAAACTCAAACTTTTCAACCCTCTCTAAGTGAGGGGGTATCCTCTATTTATAGGAGAATATTAAGAATTTTACATGCATTGCCATTGGGCAGTATTGATCATTCTACCTTTATGCGCCCTAGTTGCATTGGGGTAATTCCGTGATACCTGCGTGTCCTTTAATGGCTTTAGTGAACCAACTATTTAGTTACAACACTCCATTGCCCTCTAATGCACCAAAAACACATCATCTTCTTAAGTCAATTTGTGCTACGTGTCTATAAACAATGTGACCACACCACGAATGACATGTCCCAGTGCTCTATAAATTGTGGTGCATTTTATCCCTAAAACTCGTTCATCCTCTCTATTATTTCCTTCTCGCTCTCCTATATATTGGTTGTGCTGTGCCTTCTCTCGCTCCTCAACTGTATTTTGTTTGGATCTCTCTGCACTGTTAATTTGGTGCATTGAATGCCATTGCCTAAAATTGGTATACTCAGTAAAGTCTGCTGTATTTATCCGTCTAAATTAATTTTATTTTTTTGATAAAGATGGGTCTGAAATAATAATGATTTAGTAGGACCGTTTCCTAGCCTCCGCCCAGCTATAAATCGCACTCTCTCAGACTCAAGGAAGACCCCGGTCGGTCGGTAACTTTCGTCTTCAGTTTTGTAGCGGCGGCCGTCGGGATGAAGTCACGCGCCGGTACGCCGCCGGTCCTGTACACGTACGGGTCGATGCAGCAGCGGAGCGGCGGTGGCGTGAGGTGGCGAGAGTGTGTTGCCCTGCTGGGCGCCACGGCCGTGGTGGTGCTCGTGGTGACCCATGCGCTCCTCCCAGGGGCCAGGGTGGGCGATCTGGGCGACGTGGTTAGCCCGGTGCTCCGTCTCCGGAGAGCCAGGTGGGAGGAGGCGGCTGTGCCGTCGGAGAAGAAGACGGTGGCGGAAATCGGCGATGAGGCCGATGGGTTCCCGTGGAGCAACGCCATGCTGCAGTGGCAGCGCACCGGGTACCATTTCCAGCCGGAGAAGAACTACATGAACGGTATGGAATCCATTACTTACTCCATTCGGATGATGGAATTTTCAGATTCAAATCTTTCTCCTCGCCTTGCTCTATGTTTGGATCGGAGGAAGAAACTGACTGCCATGGCTAGCTGCCTTTTTGATGTTTGTTTGCTTGCTGGAGAAAGAAACTGACTGCCTTTTGCTTGTGGACTGGCATGCCTACGTGCTCCGGCTACATGCGTGCATGTACGCATGCAGATCCAAACGGTGAGTAGGATCCTCATCACTTGCTCCTAATCAGCTGTCGTCTCTCGGTCTTTCTATCCATTGGCTTGGCAAAGGGAGCTACTGATTAATTGAGACGCAAACATGCAGCTCCAATGTACTACCGTGGATGGTACCACTTCTTCTACCAGTACAACCCTAATGGCGTCACGTGGGGCAACATCTCGTGGGGCCACGCCGTGTCGCGGGACATGGTCCACTGGCACCACCTACCCCTTGCCATGGTGCCCGACCGATGGTACGACATCAACGGAGTTTTGACGGGCTCCGCCACCATACTTCCCGATGGCAAGGTCGTCCTGCTCTACACGGGGAACACCGACACCCTCGCCCAGGTCCAGTGCCTCGCCGAACCCGCTGACCCTCATGACCCTCTCCTACGCACCTGGACCAAGCACCCGGCTAACCCGGTCCTCTTCCCGCCCCCTGGGACCGGCAAAAAGGACTTCCGCGACCCTATGACCGCATGGTTCGACAAATCCGACAACACGTGGCGCACCATGATCGGGTCCAAGGACGACCACGGTCATGCTGGCGTCGCCCTCATGTACAAGACAAAAGACTTTATCAACTTCGAGCTCATCCCACACGCGGTCCATCGTGTTGAGGGCACCGGCATGTGGGAGTGCGTCGACTTCTATCCTGTCGGGGACAACAATAACTCATCAGAGGAGGTGTTGTACGTGCTGAAGGCGAGCATGGACGATGAACGACATGACTACTACGCATTAGGAAGGTACGATGCAGTGAACAACACATGGATGCCGCTGGACTCGGAAGCAGACGTGGGAATCGGACTAAGGTACAATTGGGGAAAGTTCTTTGCGTCCACGACATTCTATGATCAGACAAAGCGGCGACGCGTGATGTGGGCGTATGTTGGTGAGACAGACTCCAACCGCACCGACCTCGCCAAGGGATGGGCAAACCTCCAGGTATCTTTGTACATCAATTTGATCTTTTTTTACCACGTGTTTACCATGTATCATCAGTTCCATTCGTTCATTATGCATGCTCTGTCTCTATATATAGATATGACAAGCATCTTTACTAAACAACGATGCGACTGTTAACTTGCATTTATCATCTTTCATTCGTTCATTATTCATGCCTGATACATAAATACTCCTTCCATTCATTATTACAAAATGTTCTCAAAAAATCAGATTCGGATATATATATAGACACTTCTAGTATGTTTGTGTACTCATTTCAGTAGTATGTAGTTCATATTACATTATTAATATGGGCCGACACAATCTATCTCAAAATGCTTAGAATCGTGCATTTCCATCATGTTTGTGCCAGCTCGTACTTTTTAGCACAAACGAGAACCTTTTATGCTGCCTGTTGAATCCATGAGCAGACACAATCTGACAAACAAAAACATCTTATTAGCCAGGAGAGAAGGTAGTGGTTCTTTGTCAAAGTGCCATCATGATCAAGGAACTTACATAGCTAGAATTAATGAGCTCTCTAATTAATGACGGATGATGTAGGCGATTCCGAGGACGGTGGCACTGGACGAGAAGACTCGGACGAATCTCCTCCAATGGCCGTTGGAGGAGATCGATACCCTTCGTCACAACGCCACTGACCTCAGTGGCATTACCATAGGCGCCGGCTCCATTTTCCCCTTGCCCCTCCGCCAAGCTGCTCAGCTCGACATAGAGGCCTCCTTCCGCCTCAACACTTCTGACATCGCCATCCACAACGAGGCTGAAATCGGCTACAACTGCAGCACCAGCGATGGTGCCGCCAATCGGGGTGCGCTCGGCCCCTTCGGCCTCCTCCTGGTCACCACCGACGGCCACCGTGAACAAATGGCAATGTACTTCTACGTGTCTAGGAGCCTCGGCGGGGGCCTCCGGACCCACTTCTGCCATGACGAGTCGCGTTCATCGCTGGCCAGGAACATTGTGAAGCGTGTGGTGGGCAGCACCGTCCCCGTGCTGGACGGCGAGGCCTTCTCCGCTAGGATTCTTGTGGATCATTCCATTGTGGAGAGCTTTGTGATGGGTGGGAGGTTGACAGCGACGTCGCGGGTGTACCCGACCGAGGCCATCTACGAGGCGGCCGGGGTGTATGTTTTCAACAATGCTACCGGCTCCACTGTCACCGTCGAGAAGCTCGTGGTGCACGAGATGCATTCGACACCGATGCAACTAGATCTTTATGTGCGAGATTAACTTCCAACGGGTTTCTCTTTTCTATGTTCGCTGTCTGATTTTTTCTTCTAGTTCTGACAGATGGATCTAGTCAGTACTCAGTAGCACTTTCATGGAACGGAAAAATCACAAAACTCTTACTGTCTGCTCTTTTATGCAGCAGATCATATTATTTTGCATTGTCCATTGAAGTGGTAGCAGGGTGGACGGTGGAAGAGTCCAGTCCATCCCATCAGGTAGGACCGGAAAATATATAGTACTCCCTCCGTTCCATAATATAAGACGCTTTTTGACACTAGTGTAATGTCAAAAAGGGTCTTATATTATGGGACGGAAGGAGTAGAACAGAAAGAGGGATCCATTAGATCGTATGCTACTTGACAGCTAGACTGGATACTGTTCTCAAAAAACAAAACTAGACTCGACACATAGGACTCGACCAAGCTAAAGTGGAGCCCATCACCTGTAACTCAAGTTGCCTTTTCTGCTAGATCTCTGGGATTATTTCAGTACTTCAACCTGCACTTCACTTGGAAATTTGTTGCACCGATTAATTGAAATTTCTCAGTTTTAGATGTGTACAAGCCACGTGGAAATATCGATCACTGAGACGGTCCTCCATAGGAATGATCCATGTGTTTAATTTTTCCTTCGAAAAGGGGTTTACCAGGCCTATGAATCCATGTGTTTTGTGCATGGCTCAACCTGCAATGTCTATTTTGCGCTGATGACCATGCTGAATTCACATTTGCCTTTTTTCCTTGCTATCTACCATGTCAGTGATACTCCCACTATATAATAAATAAGTCACCCTTCGGACATGGTTTGATTCAAAATTTTAATTAACCTTTTGCTACAAATATAATTTTGGCTGTTTAGATTGAAAGTTTGAAAGTCATATACATATATTTGTATGTATCTACAAGCGGGGATCAAACAGGCAGTGACAGAATTTTCTATCTTGCGCAACCAGTGTCGACCATACGCCATGACTGCACTACACACATGTATGTCTCATTTCTTTTGTGTGGAGCATCGGTGTTAATTAACTAATTAGATAACTGTATGTGCGTTGCAACAAGGGCATACAAAAGGTGTCACAAAAAATTTAGTTAGTTTTCACATAATAATCGTGATTTACCTTGTCAATGTGAACCTTGATTTACCTGCCATTTTATTGGTAATGTGATTGCCTACTAAACGATCACTACAAAACTAGGGACTTCTAGCGACAGTTCACTTGTGTCAAGTAAAACCAAATTTCCTCACCGAACATGTTCTGTTCACGGTTTTTGGCGGTCACCCCCACCGTCATTGAAGCGCTAACGCCAAAAGAATGCTTGATGGTTCCATTTTTTTCGTCATATAAGATCGTGTCATAGGTGGTGAATCTAGTTTTGTCATGAATGTTCGTCTTCCGTGATGGGCCAACACCGTCACCTTGGAGCCATTGATTTTTCAAGTTCGTTTTTTGTGACGATAATCCATCATCTGTAATCAGTCTGTAAGTTTGACTAGTGAAGAATTCTGACAAATGGGCCCATCAAATTCAGACGTTTTTTTGAGCTGAAAACAGTAGGAAAGTCTCCTACTGTGCTATATTAAAAATAGTGGTATTTTACATTGATACAATCCTTGAGGTGGGCCCTCAAGAATTATCAAGTGTAAGATCAAACAGAAAAGAAAGGGAATTAATACAAAAGGTCCAAGAGACCAGAAGTGAGCTATAGTCCCAAAGATGGGGATCAACCATATACTTCAGCCACATGAGATCTGCTTTGGTTCTTTCCTTCCATGCTCTACAAGATGGGATAATGTGCCTGAATATAAAATTGTTGTCCTCCTTCTAAATAACCTAGACAACAATAGCAGTGATTTATAAAAAAGAGTTGTCATGTGAAACACATTTAGCTGATTAGATCACCTTTATCCGCAAAATATTTGAATTCCTATGGATACCAAATTCAGCCCATCGATCCACACCGAAGAGGTAGGAGAGTATTAGATCAATAGTATCCTTAGTCCCAGAAGGCAAAGAACACAATTGTAAGAATTCCCAGTATTGTATGTCGTCTTCTGAGCATGTTACAAGTGTTTAATCTCTCTGCTATGAGGAACCACATGAATACCTAGTTCATATGAAGATTGGATTTCCAAATGAAAGGAGAAGGAGGTGGCTGGAACAGAAAAATCTTGGTGGAAATGCACATAAAACCTCTTGACCGAAAACTAGAACCCCAATTATAGGATCAAATGTATGTATTCTACGCAATATCTAGGGCACTTGACCAAAGAGAAGCCACCACATCCAGATCGGAGTATGCATGAGGGGAGAGTGAAAGATGGAATGACTTGGCTATGTTGGTAGAAGAATAAAAAAAATCAGCAACCGATGAGTACTCATTAATGAGAAAAGAGAATAAGCATGTAAATCTTAAGGAAAGAAGGGAACCATTCAATTATCGTGCCACATTGCAATATTTTTGCCATTGCAACCAAATAATATGATATGCCACAATAAATGGGCATAAGCTTGACAATATGACGCCACCAAAAGGATCCACAAGCTAGATCAATCAAAGTAATAAATGGGCTTAACATGAGGAATGGAACCAAAGTAATAAGACTCCCAGATCAATCGATCCCAAGGACTAACAGAACGATTATAAAATTTATCAAGAAGTTCAAGCAATAGAGCTCGATTTCACACTTCTAATTTTATGACACCAAGGCCAACATTTTTCTTTGGGAAACAAGTTCTATTCCAAGCAACCAAAGAATTGCCATAATCTCCTTGCTCTGATTTCTTTGTCCACAAACGATGTCTCCAAACTTTTTCAAAATATTCAATGAACTTAGGATGAAGTTGGTATGTGCGCGTTGCAAAGTTTACCATGGACGTGACCACATAGTTAGCCAACGCGATTCTCAATGCATGGGACTGTAAACAAGAAGTGCTAGAGAGACGCCTCTCGACATGATCAACTAATGATAAAAGATTAGTCATCGAAGGTTGAGCAGTAACCAGAGGAACACTAGGATAGGTAAAAGGCATTTTACCTATCTCAAACTCTGCAACCACCTCCACTATTTTATCGTGGGAACATTAATTAATCGGGACTAAGCTGGATTTCTAGACGTTGATTCTGACATAGTGGCGTTCATCTGGGTCCGACAGAGGTTTTTTCACTGTCAGCGTGTGTAAGTAATAACTAGGAGCGTTAGATTGACCGGAACATGATACTGACATATCGGCCCAGTAGATGCTGACGTGGTTACTTACTGTGGGTCTAGCCGATGCTGATGTGTCGCCTTACATGTGGGTCTAAAAACTTGTGATGTCATGTATCGGTTTGAGCATACTTGTGTTCTTTCTTTGCATTTGTTTCATCGGTTTGAGCTCTTCGCGTCGATTTATTCGAGTGAAAACACGTGAGCTTGTTACACTTGGAGGCCACCACCTCCTCGACGGTTCGATGGATTGGCCTTGGTGACCTCTTCATGGAGATTGTGGAGAAGCCAAAATTTCTCCTTTGAGAGGATTGTAAAGTTGTATTGGAGCTTGCCATATCCGGAGTGGAGGAAGAATCTAACCATAGTGGTTGGAAATCACCTTCTTGGTGATAGCCCAAGGGGGTAATATGGTGATCTTTCGTGGTTTTGGTGTGGCTTCGTGGAAACCCTCATCCCTCCAACTAACACTAGAGTATCAGTGGACTCTTGAACTTCGGGAAAAAATCGTTCGTCTCTGGGCCCCTTTACTTTTCCAAATTCATACTCACTATTATTGATATATCTTGTGCCTAGTATGAAGTGCTAGCTTGTAACATTCATATCCATATCTTGTTATATAACTTGTGTAAGCTTGTAATGCTTTTTTTTCTTGTATAATTAAGTTCCATATCTTGTAATGTAACTTGTGTAAAGTTGTATAGCTTACTTGTGCTTGTGCGTATCACTAACTTACATATCTAGTGATATACCTTGTGTTAGTTTGTACAATTAATTGTGCTTGTTAATGTCCTTGTTGTGCCATTTTCTTTAGCTTAAGTTGTTGGTGCACTTAGTTGAGCCTAGTATATTTAGGTTTTGTGCTTGAAAAGTAACCGTCTAGTTCATTTCCACATTATGATGAAGCCAAATTCCTAAAAGTTTCTAAAACGCCCATTCAGCCCCCTCTAGATGACATCTTGGTCCTTTCAGTTAGTCCTATCTTTACTAAAGATATTAACAAAGTAATTTCTCAAGCTAGTAGGTATAATGTTACACATATATTTGGCATTAGATCTTTTAGGGATGTAGAAATACAAATTTCCATTTTGAAAATCTTACGAGGGACATAAAATAATCTTTAATAATCTCCATATTTATTGATAAAAAAAGAAAGCCGTTTGGCCAGAGGCCCCACTATCATATGACCGTATAGTTGCATCTTTAATTTCTTCCAATAGTTCATTCTCCCCATCACTAACTAATTTATCATCTGCTAAAAAATAGTGACCTAAGTTATCTTGGGCTTTGATTCAAAACCAAATAGTTTCTAGTAATAACTAGTATGGTGCTATATCAAGCATGGAAGAGATAGTTAATAGCGCCACAAAAATCAAATATTACAAGTCCAATAAGCTCATATATTATGGAAGGGATGTAATAACAGAAGTACATATACCAACATGCATTGACTTATCAAAATTGCACGACTGAAGTGATCACATGCGAACGAAGGAAACCAAACACACTATTGCCAGTTTAGCCTTTTGGTAGGGATATACATAGGTATTTATAGAGAAGACTCATAAACCTGTTGGAAATATGCCCTAGAGGAAATAATAAATTAGTTATTATCATATTTCCTTGTTCATGATAATCGTTTATTATCCATGCTATAATTGTATTGATCGGAGACTTAGATGCATGTGTGGATACATAGACAAAACCATGTCCCTAGTATGCCTCTAATAGACTAGCTCGTTGATCAAAGATGGTTAAGGTTTCCTAGCCATGGAAATGAGATGTCATTTGATGAACGAGATCACATCATTAGGAGAATGGTGTGATGGACAAGACCCAAACTACAAACGTAGTTTATGATCGTGTCATTTTATTGCTACTGTTTTTTGCATGTCAAGTATATGTTCCTATGACCATGAGATCATGCAACTCACAGATATCGGAGGAGTACCTTGTGTGTATCAAAAGTTGCAACGTAACTGGGTGACTATAAAGGTGCTCTATAGGTATCTCCGAGGGTGTCTGTTGGGTTGGCATGGATCAAGATTGGGATTTGTTACTCCGTGTGACGGAGAGGTATCTCAGGTCCCACTCGGTAATACAACAACACAACAAAGCCTTGCAAGCAATGTGACTAAGTGTTAGCCACTGGATCTTGTATTACGGAACGAGTAAAGAGACTTGCCGGTAACGAGGTTGAACTAGGTATGGAGATACCGACGATCGAATCTCGGGCAAGTAACATACCGAAGAACAAAGGGAACGTTATACGGGATTGACTGAATCCTTGACATAGAGGTTCGACCGATAAAGATCTTCATAGAATATGTAGGAACCAATATGGTCATCCAGGGCCTGCTATTGGTCATTGACCGTAGAGGTGTCTCGGTCATGTCTACATAGTTCTCGAACCCGTAGGGTCTGCACACTTAAGGTTTGGTGACGTTTCGGTAGTATAGAGTTATGTATGGTGGTGACCGAAGGTTTTTTGGAGTCCCGTATGAGATCCCGGACATCATGAGGAGCTCCGGAATGGTCCGGAGGTAAAGATTCATATATAGGAAGTCCTATTTTGGTCGCCGGAAAAGTTTCGGGCTCATCGGTAGTGTACCGGGAGTACCGGTAGTGCATCGGGGGACCATCGGGAGAGGTATTTCGACCCAAGAGGCTACATGGGATGTGGGAGGGGGGAAACCAGCCCTTAGTGGGCTGGCGGAAGTCCTCTAAGAGGCCCATGCGGCTGGACTTGAGAAAGAAAGAAAAAAATGCAAAAGGTGGGAATAGACTCCAAGTAGGAAAGGAGCAATCCTAGTCCTACTAGTATTGCAGGAGGACTCCTCCAATCCTCCTTGCGCAAAAGGCAAGACAGGGCTGCCTTGTGCGCCAGCCCTCCTCCTCCCTCCCTCTTATATATACTGGAGGTATTGGGTGTTTTGCACTTGATTTTACGGCCACGTGCTACCCATTCCACCGGTGCTCCTCTAGATCGGATTTCCGCAGTGCTTAGGCGAAGCCCTGCCGGAATTGCTCCACCACCATCACCGGAGCGCTGTCACGCTGCCGGTGAACTCTTCTCCCTCTCCACTTACTCTTGATGGATCAAGACGGTGGAGATCGTCATCAAGCTGCACGTGTGCTGAACGCGGAGGTGCCGTCCGTTCGGTGCTAGATCGGAAGGACCGTGAACAAGATCGCAAGATGGTTCGTGATGAAGTTCACGGGACGGATCGTGATGAGATCGCGGGACGGATCGGGACGGGATGGATCGTGATTTGATCGCGGGACAAATCGTGATGTGATCGCGGGACGCTCGGCGTTTTGGATCGCAAAGATGTTCGACTAGACCAACCGCGTTTCTTAACGCTTCCCGCTTAGCAATCTACAAGGGTATATAGATCCACTCTCCTGCTCGTAGATGCTCATCATCATGGATAGATCTTGCGTGTGCGTAGGAAATTTTTTGTTTCCCATGCAACGTTCCCCAAAAAAACCAACACCTCACAAACCTAACATGCCATTAGTATTTTAGTCATTAATAAATAAAATCCAATAACTACACACAACAGACTCACAAATTTTTCTCTAGAAACCTTCTCTCTTTGTGACAAGCATAAGCAGAACGGTAGTACCGTATTCCTTGTTCTCCATGCGAGATGACGAGCAGTAGTTCCTCCTTTAGATTTATGTTCTCCATGCACTAGGGAGAACAACTATTATTCCACAATGCTTATGAAGCTTGTCTAAAGTGCCATTAATTTATTTCACACCAAGTAAATCGTACCTCATATTGGTAGCACATAGTGCATAATAAAATGGGATAATTGATTTTATGCCCCTAGTTGGGTCACACTCGGTAGGTTTACCCCTAGTTTTCAAAAACACTCGATTCCTGCCCAAACCACTTTGCTTCTCTTATGCTTTTGCCCTTCGACCTTTTGACCGTCACTTTGAAAACTTCATAAAAAATCATACTAACTTTGAAAAATTCAAATAAGATATCAAAATGTTCAGAAAAACATCACCTATATGTGAATGCCATTTGCATTCTTGACAAAAATGTTGGAAAGTCCCCATCGCAGATGATATCTCAAACTCAGTTGGGGACTTTCCAAAAAATTTGTCATCAATGCGAATGACAAGCACATATAGGTGATGTTTCTCTGAACCTTTTGATATCTTATTTGAATTTTTCTGAGTTAGTATGAATTTATTATGAAGTTTTCAAAGTGATGATCAAATGGCCAAAGGGCAAAAGCATAAGAGGAATGAAGTGACTTGGGCAAAAACAAGGTTTTTTGGAAATTAGGGGTAAAACTGCCAAGTGAGACACAACTAAGGGCATCAAATTAATTATCCCTAATAAAAGACAGAAGACACATGTTCCAAATAATCACATATAATTATTTCCTTGTATTTTGCAACATAAAACAAAATAAGCACTGAAGGATGGTACCAATCAAGAGTGTTGACTCCAACAAGTAAATATCCTATTTACGTATGATTAATAATTACATATTACCAAGAATCACCCTTTTTGAACCACATTAACGCAATGGTATGATATTTGCAAAGGTACCGAGCATTGCTCTCGTAGATGATCAACCCAGGTGACAATTTTAGTGAAACATGTTTATAACCAAACTGAAAGAGGGAAGAATACCCTATTTTAAGCATAAAGTGAATGTAATACTTCAAGATCCATTTCCTACCATTGTACTAACCCGATGTCATCTTTATTCACCATTGTGCCACATATAATGCTAATCTCACAAACTGCTTGCCAACCAAATAAAGAATGTGTCCATTTCGTACTCTAACTCGATGACATTGGAGAAACAATAAGCCAGTGCAAAGGCAAAGAAGCACCGAGAGTGCTCCTCATACCACCAACCTATTGCAATATAATCTTGATAAGGCAAGACCACACAACCAAAATTAAAAAAGTACAAAATACTTCCTTCATTTTCCCTCACTGTCCAACACACAATACAACCAATTAGAGATGCAATAACTACTAGAATAAAAACTAGAATTTCTACCTGCAAAATTACTAAATTATTCAGGCACATATAGGCTACTAATCTATGTGAAACTATCGAAACTACAGAAACCACAACATGACCAACTAGCACATAATTGAATTACAACCCTTGTATGTAGAAACCTATAAATACTAGAACCAAACAATAATCACACCCATAACAATTCAAATCTATGACTTGAACAATTCAAGAATAAGACAAACGGAAGAATTGAAGGGTATCAAACTTACCCTGTTCTACTCAACAACACGGGCATCGACGTCTATCAGGCATGAAATGTACCGAGTACAAAGTCAAGAGGGAAGATATTAGTATAACAATCGAATGTAAAGTTTCATTTCAATATTAATAAAATACAAATGCTGTCTTGACTAAACCAAATTCTAAAGAACCATGCCTTCCCAAATGTCTTAATTTATTAACTGAATTCTTCAAAAATGATTAAAATTGATACCAACTTAAGTAAGAAGGAACAAGGTACAATGGGTGGTCATGCAATATGATACGTCCATTTTGCATCATGTTTTCTTGTTGTTATTTATAATGTTTTTATCCATAATAATGCTTTTTGGAGTAATTCTAATGCCCTTTCTCTCATAATTTGCAAGGAACACACCAAGAGGGAGAATTCCGGCAGCTGGAAATCTGGACCTAGAAAAGCTATGTGAGGCTACCTATTCTGCACAACTCCAAACAAGTTGAAACTTCACGGACATTTTTTATGGATTATTTAAGATTATTGGAGCAAATAACTACCAGAGGGGCCCCACCAGGTGGGCACAACCCACCTAGGCATGCCAGGGAGCCCATGCGCGCCCTGGTGGGTTGTGCCCTCCTCGGCCCACCTCCGGTGCCTATCTTCTGGTATATAAGTCATTTTAACCTAGAAAAAATAAGGAAGAGGCTTTCATGACAAAGCACCGCCGCCTTTAGGCGGATCTTGGCCAGGAGCACTTTTTCCCTCCGGCGGAGCGATTCTGCCCGGGGAACTTCCCTCCCTGAGGGGAAAATCATCGTCATCGTCATCACCAACAACTCTCCCATCTTGGGAAGGGCAATCTTCATCAACATCTTCAACAGCACCAACTCCTCTCAAACCCTAGTTCATCTCTTGAGTTCAATCTTGTTACCGGAACTATAGATTGGTGCTTGTGGGTGACTAGTAGTGTTGATTACGTCTTGTAGTTGATCACTATATGGTTTATTTGGTGGAAGATTATATGTTCAGATCCATTATGCTATTTAATACCCCTCTGATCTTGAGCATGATTATTATTTGTGAGTAGTTACTTTTGTTCTTGAGGTCACGAGAGAAATCATGTTGCAAGTAATCATGTGAATTTGATATGTGTTCAATATTTTGATAGTATGTATGTTGTGATTCCCTTAGTGGTGTCATGTGAACGTCGACTACATGACCCTTCACCATATTTGGGCCTAAGGGAATGCATTGTGGAGTAGCAATTAGATGATGCGTTGCGAGAGTGACAGAAGCTTAAACCCCAGTTTATGCGCTATCCCGTAAGGGACTGATTGGATCCAAAAGTTTAATGCTATTGTTAGAATTTATTCTTAATACTTTTCTCGTAGTTGCGGATGCTTGCGGGAGGGTTAATCATAAGTAGGAGGTTTGTTAAAGTAAGAGAAGCACCTAAGCACCGGTCCACCCACATATCAAATTATCAAAGTACCGAACACAAATTAAACCAACATGATGAAAGTGACTAGATGAAATTCCCGTATACCCTCAAGAACGCTTTGCTTATCATAAGAGACCGCTTTGTCCTGCCCTTTGCCTCAAAAGTATTGGGCTACCTTGCTGCACTTTCCTTACTATATTCGTTACTTTCTCATCACAAATTATCTTGCTATCAAACTACTTTGCTACTTACAATTTCAGTACTTGAAGACATTACCTTACTGAAAACTACTTGTCATTTCCTTCTGCTCCTCGTTGGGTTCGACACTCTTACTTCTCGAAAAGAGCTACAATTGATCCCCTATACTTGTGGGTCATCAAGCCTACTTTTTGGGGCCGTTGCCGGGGAGTGAAGTGCCTTTGGTAAGTGGAATTTGGTAAGGAAACATTTATATAGTGTGCTGAAATTTATTGTCACTTGTTACTATGGAAAACAATCCTTTGAGGAGTTTGTTCGGGGTATCTTCACCTTGTCCGGAACTACAATTAGATACCCCTCTACCTACTGCACCTACTGAAAATATTGAATATGAAATTCCTTCGGGTATGATAGAACAATTGCTAGCTAATCCTTATGCAGGAGATGGAACTGAACATTCTGATATGCACTTGATATATGTGGAACAAATTTGTGGATTGTTTAAGCTTGCAGGTTTACCCAGGGATCAAGTTATGAAAAAGGTTTTCCCTTTATCTTTGAAGGGGAAAGCATTGGTATGGTATAGGTTATGCGATGATATTGGATCATGGAATTGGAATCGTTTGAAATTGGAGTTCCACCAGAAATTTTATCTTATGCATCTAGTTCATCGTGATCAGAATTATATATATAATTTTTGGCCTCGTGAAGGAGAAAGTATCGCTCTAGCTTTGGGGAGGCATAAGTCAATGTTATATTCATGCCCCAATCATGAGCTCTCAAGAGAAATTATTATCCAGAATTTTTATGCTCGGCTTTCTCATAATGATCAAAGCATGCTTGATACTTCTTGTGCTGGTTCTTTTATGAAGAAGACTATTGAATTCCAGTGGGATCTTTTGGAAAGAATTAAACGCAACTCTGAAGATTGGGAACTCGACGAAGGTAAAGAGTCAGGTATTAAACTTAAGTATGATTGTGTTAAACCTTTTATGGATACCGATGCTTTTTAAAAGTTTAGCACTAAATATGGACTTGACTCTAAGATAGTAGCCTCCTTTTGTGAATCATTTGCTACACATGTTGAACTCCCTAAGGAGAAGTGGTTTAAATATCACCCACCTGTTAAAGAAGAAACTAAAAAACCAGCAGTAGTTAAAGAAGAAACTATACTCTATAATGTTGATCCAATTGTTCCTTCTGCTTATATAGAGAAACCACCTTTCCCTGTTAGGATAAAGGAACATGCTAAAGTTTCAACTATGGTTAATAGAAGCTATATTAGAACACCTAAACCTGAAGAACAAATTAAAGTAGTACCTAGCATTGCTATGGTTAAAGATCTCTTGGAAGAAGATATTGATGGGCATGTTATTTACTTCTGTGAAGAAGCTGCTAGAATTGCTAAACCTGATAGAAAAGATAACGATAGACCTGTTCTGGACATGCCTGATATTTCAGTAAAAATAGGAGATCATTGTGATCATGGTTTATGTGAGATGGGTTCTAGTGTGAGTGCTATTCCTTACACTTTATATGAAGAGATTATGAAAGACATAGCACCTGCTGAGATAGAAGAAATTGATGTTACTATTAAACTTGCTAATAGAGACACTATATCACCAATTGGGATTATTAGAGATGTTGAAGTCTTGTGTGGAAAAATAAAATACCCTACTGATTTTCTTGTTCTTGGTTCCCCACAAGATGAATTCTGTCGCATTATCTTTGGTAGACATTTCTTGAACACAATTAATGCTAAGATAGATTGTAAGAAACAAACTGTGGGAGTTAGCTCTGGTGATGAGTCTCACGAGTTTAATTTTTCCAAGTTTAGTAGAAATCATCATGAAAAATAATTGCCTAGTAAGGATGAATTAATTGGTCTTGCTTCTATTGCTGTACCCCCTATTGATCCTTTAGAACAATATTTGTTAGACCATGAAAATGATTTACATATGCATGAAAGAAATGAAATATATAAAGTTTTCTTTGAACAATGGCCTTTGCTTAAACACAATTTACCTATTGAAACTCTTGGAGGTCCTCCTCCACCTAAAGGTGATCCTGTGTTTGAATTAAAACAATTGCCAGACACTTTGAAATATGCTTATCTTGACGAAAAGAAGATATATCCTGTTATTATCAGTGCTAACCTTTCAGAACATGAAGAAGAAAGATTATTGAAAGTTCTAAGGAAGCACCGGGCTGCTATTGGATATAGTCTTGATGATTTCAACGGCATCAGTCCCACTCTATGTCAGCACAAAATCAATATGGAACCTGATGCTAAACCAGTTGTTGATCACCAACATCGGTTAAATTCGACGATGAAAGAGGTGCTAAGAACGGAAATATTAGAACTTCTAGAATAAAATATAATCTATCCTATAGCTGATAGTAGATGGCTAAGTTCTGTTCATTGTGTTCCTACGAAAGGAGGCATTACTGTTGTTTCTAATGATAAAATGAACTTATTCCACAAAGAATTGTTATAGGCTATAGAATGGTAATTGATTTTAGAAAATTAAACAAAGCAACTAGAAAATATCATTAACCTTTGCCTTTTATTGATCAAATGCTTGAAAGATTATCTAAGCAAACACACTTTTGCTTCCTTGATGGATATTCTGGGTTTTCACAAATACTTGTATCACAACCTGATCAAGAAAAGACCACTTTTACTTGTACTTTTGGAACCTATGCTTATAGACGTATGCCTTTTGGTTTATGCAATGCACCTGCTACCTTTTAAAGATGCATGATGGCTATATTCTCTGATTTTTTTGAAAAGATTGTTGATGTTTTCATGGATGACTTCTCTATTTATGGGAAGTCTTTTGATGATTGTTTAAGCAATCTTGAGCAATTTTTGCAGAGATGTGAACAAACAAATCTTGTCTTGAATTGGGAGAAGTGCCACTTTATGGTTAATGAAGGCATTGTCTTGGGTCATAAAATTTCTGAAAGAGGTATTGAAGTGGGCCAAGCTAAGGTTGATCAATTGAGAAAATGCCATGTCCTAAATATATAAAAGGTATTTGTAGTTTCTTAGGTCATGCTGGTTTCTATAGGAGATTTATCAAAGACTTTTCTAAAATATCTAGGCCTCTTACTAATCTCTTGCAAACGAATATCCCTTTTGTTTTTGATGATGATTGTCTGGAAGCCTTTAAAACACTCAAGAAAGCCTTAATTACTGGACCTATAGTTCAACGACCTGATTGGAACTTTCCTTTTGAAATTGTGTGTGATGCTAGTGATTATGTTGTTGGTGCTGTTCTAGGACAAAGAGTTGATAAGAAATTGAATGTTATTCATTATGCTAGTAAAACTCTAGACAATGCTCAAAGAAATTATGCTACTACTGAAAAAGAATTGTTAGCGGTTGTGTTTGCTTGTGATAAATTTAGACCTTATATTGTTGATTCAAAGTAACTGTTCACACAGACCATGCTGCTATTAAAGATCTTATGGAAAAGAAAGATGCTAAACCTAGACTTATTCGTTGGGTTCTCTTGTTACAAGAATTTGATTTACATATCATTGATAGAAAAGGAGCTAAGAACACGGTAGCTGATAACTTGTCTAGGCTTGAAAATGTGCTTGATGACCCACTACCTATTGATGATAGTTTTCCTGATGAGCAGTTAGCTGCAATAAATGTTGCTAATAGTACTCCTTGGTATGTTGAGTATGCTAATTACATTATTGCTAAATATTTACCACCTAGCTTTACTTACCAACAAAAGAAAAAAAAATTCTTCGATGATTTAAGACATTACTTTTGGGATGACCCACATCTTTATAAAGAAGGAGTAGATGGTATTATTAGATGTTGTGTACCTGAGCATGAACAGGGACAAATCCTACGGAAATGTCACTCCGAGGCTTACGGAGGGCATCATGCTGGAGATAGAACTGCTCATAAGGTATTGCAATCTGGATTTTATTGGCCTACTCTCTTCAAGGATGCCCGCAAGTATGTCTCATCTTGCGATGAATGTCAAAGAATAGGTAATATTGGTAAGCTTCAAGAAATGCCTATGAATTATTCACTTGCTGTTGAACCATTTGATGTTTGGGGATTTGATTACATGGGACCTTTTCCTTCCTCTAATGGGTATACACATATTTTGGTTGTTGTTGATTATGTTACTAAATGGGTAGAAGCTATTCCAACCAGTAGTGTTGATCACAACACCTCAATTAAAATGCTTAAGGAAGTTATTTTCCCAAGGTTTGGAGTCCCTAGATATTTAATGACTGATGGTGGTTGATACTTTATTCATGGTGCTTTCCGTAAAATGCTTGCCAAGTATGATGTTAACCATAGAATTGCATCACCCTATCATCCTCAGTCTAGTGGTCAAGTTGAACTTAGCAATAGAGAAATAAAATTAATTTTGCAAAAGAATGTCAATAGGTCCAAGAAGAATTGGTCTAAGAAATTAGATGATGCACTTTGGGCTTATAGAACAGCATATAGAAATCCTATGGGTATGTCTCCTTATGAAATGGTTTATGGAAAAGCTTGTGATTTGCCTCTTGAGTTAGAACATAAAGCATTTTGGGCAGTTAAAGAGCTCAACTATGATTTCAATCTTGCTGGTGAGATGAGGTTATTTGATATTAGCTCATTAGATGAATGGAGAACCCAAGCTTATGAAAATGCAAAATTATTCAAAGAAAAAGTCAAAGGATGGCATGACAACAGAATTCAAAAGTGTGAGTTTAAAGTCGGAGAATATGTTCTTTTGTACAACTCTCATTTTAGATTTTTTGCAGGGAAGCTCCTCACAAAATGGGAAGGCCCATATGTCATTGAGGAGGTTTACCGGTCTGGTGCCATCAAAATAAATAATTCTAAAGGTACTAACCCGAAGGTTGTCAATGGATAACGAATAAAGCATTATATCTCAGGTGCGCCTATTAATGTTGAAACTAATATTATCCAAACTTTGACACCGGAAGAACACATAAAAGAGTCCTTCCGGAACACTCCAGAATCGTGAAAATAAGGAGGTACGTGATACGGTAAGTAAATGGACTCCGAAAAATGCACAAAAATATTTTTTGGAATATTTTATAATTTTGGAAATAAAGAAACTCCCAGGAAGCGTCCCCTGGTGGGCACAAGACACCAGGGTGTGCCAGGCTTGCCACGCATGCCCAGGTGGGTTGTGCCCACCCGGCAGACCATCCGTACTCCGTTTTTCTTCCATGTACTTGTCCTATAAGATAAAAAAATCTATATATACTTCCCGAACCTATTAACCACTGTATCGCAAAGAAATCCTCTGTTCTCTTTTCTGGCTGTCTCTCGTCAGATTTGTCAAGCCAGGCATCATGTCTTCTTGCTCCTCCAACATGGAAGAAGATGCTTGGCTGATGAAGATCGTGTTGGGGAACGTTGCATGGGAAACAAAAATTTTTCTATGTTCACGCAAGACCTATCCATGGTGATGAGCATCTACGAGAGGGAGAGTGGATCTACGTACCCTTGTAGATCGCTAAGCGGGAAGCGTTAAGAAAACACGGTTGGTGTAGTCGAACGTCTTCGCGATCCAAATCGCCGAGCGTCCCTCAATCCAATCACGGTCCGTCCCGCAAACTTGATCACGATCCATCCCGCGAACTCGATCACGGTCCTTCCGATCTAGCGCCGAACGGACGGCACCTCCGCGTTCACCACACGTATAGCTTGATGAAGATCTTCGCCGTCTTGATCCAGCAAGAGGGAGTGGAGAGGAAGAATAGTACCCTTGTAGATCGCTAAGCGGGAAGCGTTAAGAAAACGCGGTTGGTGTAGTCGAACGTCTTCGCGATCCAAATCGCCGAGCGTCCCTCAATCCAATCACGGTCCGTCCCGCGATCCAATCACGATCCGTCCCGCGAACTTGATCACGATCCGTCCCGTGAACTCGATCACGGTCCTTCCGATCTAGCGCCGAACGGATGGCACCTTCGCGTTCACCACACGTATAGCTTGATGAAGATCTTCGCCGTCTTGATCCAGCAAGAGGGAGCGGAGAGGAAGAATAGTATCCTTGTAGATCGCTAAGCGGGAAGCGTTAAGAAAACGTGGTTGGTGTAGTCGAACGTCTTCGCGATCCAAATCGCCGAGCGTCCCTCAATCCAATCACGGTCCGTCCCTTGATCCAATCATGATCCGTCCCGCAAACTTGATCACGATCCGTCCCGCGAACTCGATCACGGTCCTTCCAATCTAGCGCCAAACGGACGGCACCTCCGCGTTCACCACACGTATAGCTTGATGAAGATCTTCGCCGTCTCGATCCAGCAAGAGGGAGTGGAGAGGAAGAATAGTACTCCGGCAGCGTTACGGCGCTCCGGTGATGGTGGTGGAGCTATTCTGGCAGGGCTTCGCCTAAGCACTGCAGAAATCCGATCTAGAGGAGAAACTATGCACTAGAGGAACGGGTGGCACGTGGCTGAAAATTCTGTGCAAAAACCCTAAAACCTCCAGTATATATAAGAGGGAGGGAGGAGAGGCCTTGGAGCAAGGGCCAAGCCCTCCTTGGTTCGGCCTAAGTGGGAGGAGAGGAGGATTCCTCCTCCAATCCTAGTAGGACTAGGATTCCTCCTTTTTGGCCTTTTTCCACCTTTTTCCCTTTGGGCTTTTCTTACCTAGCCGCATGGGCCTTGTGTGGGATTTCCACCAGCCCATAAAAGGATGGTATTCACTCTCCCACAGCCCATTGAGCCTCTTGGGTCGAAATACACCTCCCGATGGTCTCCCGGTACACTACCGGCACTCCCGGTACACTACCGATTAGCCTGAAACTTTTCCGGCGACCAAAATAGGACTTCCTATATATGAATCTTTACCTCCAGACCATTCCGGAGCTCATCATGACGTCTGGGATGTAATCCGGGACTCTGAACAACCTTCGGTCACCACCATACATAACTCTATACTACCGGAATGTCACCAAACCTTAAGTGTGCAGACCCATATCGGTCAATAAAAAACAGCGGGACCTGGATGCCCATATCGGTTCCTACATATTCTATGAAGATATTTATCGGTCGAACCTCTATGTCAAGGATTCAGTTAATCCTGTATGATGTTCCCTTTGTTCTTCGGTATGTTACTTGCCCGAGATTCGATCGTCGGTATCTCCATACCTAGTTCAACCTCGTTACCGGCAAGTCTCTTTACTCGTTCTGTAATACAAGATCCCGTGACCAAAACTTAGTCACATTTCTTGCAAGGCTTATTGCGATGTTGTATTACTGAGTGGGACCTAAGATACCTCTCCATCACACGGAGTAACAAATCCTAGTCTTGATCCATGCCAACTCAACAGACACCCTCGGAGATACCTGTAGAGCACCTTTATAGTCACCCAGTTACGTTGCGACGTTTGATACACACAAGGCACTCCTCCGGTGTCCGTGAGTTGCATGATCTCATGGTCATAGGAACATATACTTGACATGCAGAAAACAGTAGCAATAAACTGACACGATCATATGCTACGTTTGTAGTTTGGGTATTGTCCATCACATCATTCTACTAATGATGGAATGATGTGATCCCGTTATCAAATGACATCACATGTCAATGGCTAGGAAACCTTGACCATCTTTGATCAACGAGCTAGTTCACTAGAGGCATACTAGGGACATAGTGTTGTCTATTTACCCACACATGTAATGTGTTTCCAGTCAATACAATTATAACATGGATAATAAATGATTATCATGAACAAGGAAATATAATAATAAACACTTTATTTATTTCCTCTAGGGCATATTTCCAATAGTCTCCCACTTGCACTAGAGTCAATAATCTAGTTCACATCACTATGTGATTTACGTTGTAATGAATCGAACACCCATGTAGTTCTAGTGTTGATCATGTTTAGCCCTTGGAAGAGGTTTATTTAACTGGTCTGCAACATTTAGATCCGTGTGCACTTTGCAAATATTTATGTCCTTCTCCTCTATGTAATCGCGGATGGAGTTGAAGCGTCGCTTTATGTGTCTGGTCCTCTTGTGAAACTTTGATTCCTTGGCCAGAGCAATGGCACCAGTGTTGTCACAGAACAGGTTCATTGGATTCAGTGCACTGGGCACTACTCCAAGATCTGTCATGAACTGCTTCATCCAGACACCTTCCTTCGCTGCCTCCGAGGTTGCAATGTACTCCGCTTTGCATGTAGAATCGGCTACCACGCTTTGCTTGGAACTGCACCAGCTTACCGCTCCCCCGTTGAGAAAATATATACGTATCCGGTTTGTGACTTAGAGTCATCCGAATTAGTGTCAAAGATTGCATCGACGTAACCCTTTACGACGAGCTCTTCATCACCTCCATAAATGAGAAACATATCCTTAGTCCTTTTCAGATACTTAAGGATATTCTTGACCGCCGCCCAGTGCTCCATTCCAGGATCACTTTGAAACCTTCCGGCCATACTTACGGCTAGGCTGACATTGGGTCTTGTGCACATCATTGCATACATGATAGAGTCTATGGCTGAAGCATAGGCGATGACAGTCATCTTTTCTCTATCTTCTGCAGTCACTGGGCATTGCGTCTTACTCAACTTCACACCTTGTGACACAGGCAAGAACCCCTTCTTGGACTAATCCATTTTGAACTTCTTCGAAACTTCATCAAGGTATGTGGTCTGTGAAAGTGCCATTAAGCATCTCGATCTATCTCTATAGATCTTAATGCCTAATATGAAAGGAGCTTCTCCTAGGTCCTTCATTGAAAAAGTCTTGTTCAAATATTCCTGCACGCTTTCCAGCATTTCTATATTGTTTCCAGTCAGCAGTATGTCATCCACATATAATATTAGAAATGCTATAGAGCTCCCACTCACTTTATTGTAAATACAAGGTTCTCCATAAACTTGTATAAACTCAAATGCTTTGATCACCTCATCAAAACGCTTATTCCAAATCCGAGATGCTTGCACCAGCCCATAAATGGATCGCTGAAGTTTGCAAACTTTGTCAGCATTCTCTGGATCGACAAAACCTTCGGGTTGCATCATATACAACTCTTCCTCAAGGAAACCGTTGAGGAACGCTGTTTTGACATCCATCTGCCAAATTTCATAATCGAAATAAGCAGCTATTGCCAACATGATTCTAATAGACTTAAGCATCGCTACGGGTGAGAATGTCTCATCGTTGTCAACTCCTTGAACTTGCGAAAAACCCTTTGGTACAAGTCGAGCTTTATAGACAGTGACATTACCATCCGCGTTTGTCTTCTTCTTAAAGATCCATTTGTTCTGAATGACCTTTCGTCCTTTAGGTAATACTTCGAAAGTCCATACTTTGTTTTCATACATAGATCCCATCTCGGATTTCTTGGCATCTAACCATTTATCGGAATCCGAGTCCATCACTGCTCCTCCATAGCTCGTAGGTTCATTGTTGTCCAACAACATGACCTCCAAGACAAGGTTGCCGTACCACTCAGGAGTAGTACGCGCCCTTTTCGATCTACGAGGTTCAATAGTAGCTTGATCCAAAGCTTTATGATCATCATCATTAACTTCCTCTTCTACCATTGTAGGTTCCATAGAAACATCTTTCTATGTTGCGCTACTTTCTGGTTGAAGTAAAGGTTCAATAACCTCATCAAGCTCTATTTTCCTCCCACTCAATTCTTATGAGAGAAACTCTTTCTCAAGAAATGTTCCGTTCTTAGTGACAAACACTTTGCCTTCGGATCTGAGATAGAAGGTATACCCGACTGACTCTTTCAAGTATCCTATGAAGACGCATTTCTCCGCTTTGGGTTCCAGCTTTTCAGGCTGAGGCTTTTTGACATAAGCATCACATCCCCAAACTTTAAGAAACGACAACTTTGGCCTGTTGCCAAACCATAGTTCATATGGCGTCGTCTCAACGGATTTCGATGGTGCCCTATTTAAAGTGAATGCAGCTGTCTCTAATGCATAAGCCCAAAACGATAGTGGCAAATCAGCAAGAGACATCATAAAACGCACCATATCTAATAAGGTTCGATTACGACGTTCGGACACACCATTACGCTATGGTGTTCCAGGTGGTGTCAACTGTGAAACAATACTGACAAACTCACAACTCAGATATTCACCTCCTCGGTCAGATTGCAGGAATTTAATCTTCTTGTTATGATGATTCTCAACTTCACTCTGAAATTACTTGAACTTTTCAAATGTTTCAGACTTGTGTTTCATCAAGTAAATATACCCATATCTACTTAAGTCATCAGTGAAGGTGAGGAAATAACGATATCCACCATGTGCTATAACATTCATTGGACCGCACACATCAGTATGTATGATTTCCAATAAGTCACTCGCCCGTTCCATTGTTCCAGAGAACGGCGTTTTAGTCATCTTGCCCATGAGGCATGGTTCACATGTGTCAAGTGATTCAAAATCAAGTGACTCTAAAAGTCCATCAGCATGGAGCTTCCTCATGCGTTTTACACCAATATGACCTAAACGACAGTGCCACAAGAAAGTGGTACTATCACTATCAACTCTACATCTTTTGGCATCAATGTTATGAACATGTGTGTCATCACTATCAAGATTCAATATGAATAAACCCCTAACATTGGGTGCATGACCATAAAATATATTACTCATATAAATAGAACAACCTTTATTCTCTGATTTAAATGAGTAACCGTCTCGCAATAAAATGGATCCAGATATAATGTTCATGCTTAACGCAGGCACTAAATAACAATTATTCAGGTTCATCACCAATACCGATGGTAATCGAAGAGAGAGCGTGCCGACGGCGATCACATCAACCTTGGAACCATTTCCCACGCGCATCGTCACTTCGTCCTTTGTCAACCTTAGTTTATTCCGTAGTTCCTGCTTTGAGTTGCGAATGTGAGCAACTGAACCGGTATCAAATACCCAGGCACTACTACGAGAGCTAGTAAGGTACACATCAATAACATGTATATCATATATACCTTGTTTGTCGTTGGCCGCCTTCTTGTCAGCCAGGTACTTGGGGCAGTTCCGCTTCCAGTTTCGAGTTCCCTTGCAATGAAAGCACTCAGTTTCTAGCTTAGGTCCATGCTTGGGCTGCTTTACAAGAGTAGCAACTACTTTGCCATCCTTCTTGGTTTTACCCTTCTTGCCCTTGCCCTTGCCATTTTTCTTGAAACTAGTGGTTTTATTGACCATCAGCACTTGATGTTCTTTCTGGATCTCAGACTCAGCGACTTTTAGCATCGCAAACAGCTCGGCGACTGACTTGTTCATCCCGTGCATGTTATAGTTCATCACAAAGCTCTTGTAACTAGGTGGCAGTGATTGAAGAACTCTGTCAGTGATCGCCTCTGGCAGAAGGGCAATTCCCAACTCTGCTAGACGAGTTGAATACCCAGACATTCTGAGTATATGTTCACTAATAGACCCGTTCTCCTCCATCTTGGAAGCATAGAACTTATCAGAGGTCTCATACCTCTCGATCCGGGCATTCTTCTGAAAGATAAACTTCAACTCCTGGAACATCTCATATGCTCCATTCCGGAGCTCCTCGTGACGTCCAGGATATCATCCGGGACTCCGAACAACCTTCGGTCACCACCATACATAACTCTATACTACCAAAACGTCACCAAACCTTGAGTGTGCAGACCCTGCGGGTTTGAGAACTATGTAGACATGACCGAGACACCTCTATGGTCAATAACCAATAGCGGGACCTAGATGCCCATATTGGTTCCTACATATTGTACGAAGATCTTTATCGGTCAAACCTCTATGTCAAGGATCCAGTTAATCCCGTATGATGTTCCCTTTGTTCTTCGGTATGTTACTTGCTCGAGATTCGATCATCGGCATACTAGGGACAAAGTGTTGTCTATTTACCCACACATGTAATGAGTTTCCAATTAATACAATTATAGTATGGATAATAAACGATTATCATGAACAAGAAAATATAATAATAAACACTTTATTTATTGCCTCTAGGGCATAATTCCAACAGTCTCCCACTTGCACTAGAGTCAATAATCTAGATCACATCACTGTGTGATTTACATTGTAATGAATCGAACATCCACGCAGTTCTGGTGTTGATCATGTTTAGCCCTTGGAAGAGGTTTAATCAACGCGTCTGCAACATTCAGATCTGTGTGCACTTTGCAAATATTTATGTCCTTCTCCTCGATGTAATCGCGGATGGAGTTGAAGCGTTGCTTTATGTGTATGGTCCTCTTGTGAAACTTTGGTTCCTTGGCCAGAGCAATGGCACCAGTGTTGTCACAGAACAGGTTCATTGGATTCAGTGCACTGGGCACTACTCCAAGATCTGTCATGAACTGCTTCATCCAGACACCTTACTTCGCTGCCTCCGAGGCTGCGATGTACTCCGCTTCGCACATAGAATCGGCTACCACGCTTTGTTTGGAAATGCACCAGCTTACACCTCCCCCGTTGAGAATAAATACGTATCCCGTTTGCGACTTAGAGTCGTCCGGATCAGTGTCAAAGCTTGCATCGACGTAACCCTTTACGATGAGCTCTTCATCACCTCCATAAACGAGAAACATTTCCTTAGTACTTTTCAGGTACTTAAGGATATTCTTGACCGCTGCCCAGTGTTCCATTCCAGGATCGCTTTGAAACCTTCCGGCCATACTTATGGCAAGGCTGACATCGGGTCTTGTGCACAACAATGCATACATGATAGAGCCTATGGCTGAAGCATAGCGAATGACACTCATCTTTTCTCTATCCTCTGCAGTCACTGGGCATTGAGTCTTACTCAACTTCACACCTTGTAACACAGGCAAGAACCCCTTCTTGGACTGATCCATTTTGAACTTCTTCACAGTTTATCAAGGTATGTGCTGTGTGAAAGTGCTATCAAGCGTTTCGATCTATCTCTATAGATCTTAATGCCTAATATGAAAGCAGCTTCTCCTAGGTCCTTCATTGAAAAACTCTTGTTCAAATATTCCTTCACGCTTTCCAGCATTTCTATATTGTTTCCAATCAGCAATATGTCATCCCATATAATATTAGAAACGCTATAGAGCTCCCACTGACTTTCTTGTAAATACAAGCTTCTCCATAAACTTGTATAAACTCAAACGCTTTGATCACCTCATCAAAACGCTTATTCCAACTCCGAGATGCTTGCACCAGCCCATAAATGGATCCCTGGAGTTTGCAAACTTTGTCAGCATTCTCTGGATCGAGAAAACCTTCTGGTTGCATCATATACAACTCTTCCTCAAGGAAACCGTTGAGGAACGCTGTTTTGACATCCATCTGCCAAATTTCATAGTCGAAATAAGAAGCTATTGCCAACATGATTCTGACAGACTTAAGCATCGCTACGGGCGAGAAGGTCTCATCATAGTCAACTCCTTGAACTTGTGAAAAATCCTTTGCCACAAGTCGAGATTTATAGATGCTGACATTACCGTCCACGTCTATCTTCTTCTTAAAGATCCATTTGTTCTGAATGGCCTTTCGCCCCTCAGGTAATACTTCCAAAGTCCATACTTTGCTTTCATACATGGATCCCATCTCGGGTTTCATGGCTTCTAACCATTTCTCGGAATCCGGGCCCATCACTGCTCATCCATAGCTCGTAGGTTCATTGTTGTCCAAGAACATAACCTCCAAGACAGGGTTGCCGTACCACTCAGGAGTAGCACGCGGCCTTGTCGACCTACGAGGTTCAATAGTAGCTTGATCCGAAGCTTCATGATCATCATCATTAACTTCCTCTTCTACCGTCATAGGTTCCACAGAAACATCTTTCTACGATGTGCTACTTTCTGGTTCCACAGAAACATCATTAACCTCATCAAGCTCTATTTTCCTCCCACTCAATTCTTTAGAGAGAAACTCTTTCTCAAGAAATGTTCCGTTCTTAGCCACAAACACGTTGCCTTCGGATCTGAGATAGAAGGTATACCCGACTGCCTCTTTGGGGTATCCTATCAAGACGCATTTCTCCGCTTTGGGTTCCAGCTTTTCAGGCTGAAGCTTTTTGACATAAGCATCACATCCCCAAACTTTAAGAAACGACAACTTTGGCATGTTGCCAAACCACAGTTCATATGGCGTCATTTCAACGGACATTGATGGTGCCCTATTTAAAGTGAATGCAGCTGTCTCTAATGCATAACCCCAAAACGATAGTGGCAAATCACCAAGAGACATCATAGAACGCACCATATCTAATAAGGTTCGATTATGACGTTCGGACACACCATTACGCTGTGGTGTTCCGGGCGGTGTCAACTGTGAAACAATTCCACACTGTCTTAAGTGACTGCCAAACTCATAACTCAGATATTCACCTCCTCGATCAGATCGCAGGAATTTAATCTTCTTGTTACGATGATTCTCAACTTCACTCTGAAATTTCTTGAACTTTTCAAACGTTTCAAACTTGTGTTTCATCAAGTAAATATACCCATATCTACTTAAGTCATCAGTGAAGGTGAGAAAATAACGATATCCACCACGCGCTGTAACATTCATTGGACCGCACACATCAGTATGTATGATTTCCAATAAGTCACTCGCCCGTTCCATTGTTCCAGAGAACGGCATTTTATTCATCTTGCCCATGAGGCATAGTTCACATGTGTCAAGTGATTCAAAATAAAGTGACTCTAAAAGTCCATCAGCATGGAGCTTCCTCATGTGTTTTACACCAATATGACCTAAATAGCAGTGCCACAAGAAAGTGGTACTATCATTATCAACTCTACATCTTCTCGCATCAATGTTATGAACATGTGTGTCATCACTATCAAGATTCAATATGAATAAACCCCTAACATTGGGTGCATGACAATAAAAGATATTACTCATATAAATAGAACAACCTTTATTCTCTGATTTAAATGAGTAACCGTCTCGCAATAAACAAGATCCAGATATAATGTTCATGCTTAACGTAGGCACTAAATAACAATTATTCAGGTTCATCACCAATCCCGATGATAATCGAAGAGAGAGCGTGCCGACGGTGATCACATCAACCTTGGAACCATTTCCCACGCGCATCGTCACTTCGTCCTTTGCCAGCCTTCGTTTATTCCGTAGTTCCTGCTTTGAGTTGCAAATGTGAGCAACTGAACCGGTATCAAATACCCAGGCACTACTACGAGAGCTAGTAAGGTACACATCAATAACATGTATATCATATATACCTTGTTTGTCGTTGGCCGCCTTCTTGTCAGCCCGGTACTTGGGGCGGTTCCGCTTCCAGTGACCAGTTCCCTTGCAATGAAAGCACTCAGTTTCTGGCTTGGATACATGCTTGGGCTTCTTTACAGGAGTAGCAACTGCTTTGCCATCCTTCTTGGTTTTACCCTTCTTGCCCTTGCCCTTGACCTTGCCATTTTTCTTGAAACTAGTGGTTTTATTGACCATCAACACTTGATGTTCTTTCTGGATTTCAGACTCAGCGACTTTTAGCATCGCAAACAGCTCGGCGACCGACTTGTTCATCCCGTGCATGTTATAGTTCATCACAAAGCTCTTGTAACTAGGTGGCAGTGATTGAAGAACTCTGTCAGTGATCGCCTCTGGCGGAAGGGCAATTCCCAACTTTGCTAGACGAGTTTAATACCGAGATATTCTGAGTATATGTTCACTGATAGACCCGTTCTCCTCCATCTTGGAAGCATAGAACTTATCGGAGGTCTCATACCTCTCGATCCAGGCATTCTTCTGAAAGATAAACTTCAACTCCTGGAACATCTCATATGCTCCATGACGTTCAAAACGTCTTTGAAGTCCTGGTTCTAAGCCATACACTATTGCACACTGAACTATTAAGTAATCTCTAGTACGTGCCTCCCAAGCGTTCTTAACGTCTTCGGAGGTCATGTCTTCTGGTTGGTCACCAAGCGGTGCATCAAGGACATATGATTTCTGGGAAGCCGTGAGGATAATCCTCAGATTACGGACCCAGTCAACAAAGTTACTTCCATCATCTTTCAACTTAGCTTTCTCTAGGAACGCATTAAATTTAGGGGTGCTACTGCGCGAGCCATTGATCTACAACATAAATATGCAAAGGTTACTTAGACTATTGTTCAAGATAATGAGTTTAATTAATCATATTACTAAAGCTCCCACTCAAATTGACATCCCTCAGGTCATCTGAGTGTCACATGATCCAAATTCACCAACTCAAGTCCGATCATCACGTGAGTTGAGGTGGCTTCAATGGTGAACATCATTATGTTGATCATATCTACTATATGACTCATGTTTGACCTTTCAGTCTCTTGTGTTCTGGGGCCATGTCTGTACATGCTCTGCTCGTCAAGTTTAACCCGAGTGTTCTACACATGCAACGCTGGCTTGCACCCGTTGTATGTGAACGTAGAGTCTATTACACCCGATCATCACGTGGTGTCTCGACAGGACGAACTTTTGCAACGGTGCACACTCGGGGAGAACACAATTCATCTTGAAATTTAAGTGAAGGATCACCTTATAATGCTACCATCGGCCTAAGCAAAACAAGGTGCATAAAAAGATTAACATCACATGCAAATCATAAGTGACATGATATGGCCATGAACTTGTGCTTTTGATCGCCATCTAGAAAGCACCGAGATGATCTCCATCGTCACCGGCACGACACCATGATCTCCATCATCTTGATCTCCATCAACGTGTCGCCATCGGGTTTGTCGCGCCCAACATTCTTCTACTACTATTGCTACCGTTTAGCGATAAAGTAAAGCATTACCTAGCGCTTAATGATTGACACGTAGGTCATATAATAATTAAAGACAAACATAGGGCTCCTGCCGGTTGCCGTACTCATCGACATGCAAGTCGTGATAATCTATACATCACATGATCATCTCATACATTACATACATCACATCATGTAATTGTCCATATCACATCACAACATACCCTGCAAAAAAAGTTAGACGTCCTCTAATTGTTGTTGCATGTTTTACGTGGCTACTACGGGTATCTAGCAAGAACAATTCTCATCTATGCAAAAACCACAACGGTGACACACTAGTTGCTTTTCAACCTTCTCCAGGACTGCCTTTGTCGAATCCGATCCAACTAAAGTGAGAGAAACTGGCACCCGCAAGCCATCTATGCAACAAGTTGTGGTTGAGGGAACCGGTCTCTCGTAAGCGTACGAGTAATGTTGGTCTGGGCCGCTTCATCTCACAATACCTCTGAACCCAAACACGACCAAGGGAGGAAGCAATCTAAGCATCAACGCCCACAAACTCTTTGTGTTCTACTCGAGATCTCATCTACAGATAGACCTAGCTCATGATGCCATTGTTGGGGAACGTTGCATGGGATTTTTTTTCCCTATGTTCACGCAAGACCTATCCATGGTGATGAGCATCTACGAGAGGGAGAGTAGATCTACGTACCCTTGTAGATCGCTAAGCGGGAAGCGTTAAGAAAACACGGTTCGTGTAGTCGAACGTCTTCACGATCCAAATCGCGGAGCGTCCCGCGATACAATCACAATCCATCCCGCGATCCAATCATGATCCATCCTGCGAACTTGATCACGATCTATCTCGCGAACTCGATCACGGTCCTTCCGATCTAGCGCCGAACAGAAGGCACCTCCGCGTTCACCACACGTACAGCTTGATGACGATCTTCGCCGTCTTGATCCAGCAAGAGGGAGAGCAGAGGAAGAAGAGTTCTCCGGCAGCATGACGGTGCTCCAGCGATGGTGGTGGAGCTATTCCGGTAGGGCTTCGCCTAAGCACTGTAGAAATCCGATCTAGAGGAGAAACTATGCACTGGAGGAATGGGTAGCACGTGGCTGAAAATTCTGTGCAAAACCCCTAAAACCTCCAGTATATATAAGAGGGAGGGAGGAGAGGCCTTGGCGCAAGGTCCAAGTCCTCCTTGATGCGGTCAAAGTGGGAGGAGAGGAGGATTCCTCCTCCAATCCTAGTAGGACTAGGATTCCTCCTTTTTGGCCTTTTTCCACCTTTTCCCCTTTGGGCTTTTCTTCCCTAGCCGCATGGGCCTTGTGTGGGATTTCCTTCATCCCACAAAAGGCTAGTATTCACTCCCCCACATTCCATTTAGCCTCTTGGGTCGAAATACCCCTCCCGATGGTCTCCCGATACACTACCGGCACTCCCGGTACACTACCGATTGGCCCGAAACTTTTCCGGCGACCAAAACAGGACTTCCTATATACGAATCTTTACCTCCAGACCATTCCGGAGATCCTCGTGAAGTTTGGGATCTCATCCGGGACTCCGAACAACCTTCGTTCACCACCATACTTAACTCTATACTACCGAAACGTCACCGAACCTTAAGTGTGCAGACCCTGCGGGTTCGAGAACTATGTAGACATGACCGAGACACCTCTACGGTCAATAACAAATAGAGGGACCTGGATGCCCATATTGGTTCCTACATATTCTATGAAGATCTTTATCGGTCGAACCTCTGTGTCAAGGATTCAGTTAATTCCGTATGATGTTCCCTTTGTTCTTCGGTATGTTACTTGCCCGAGATTCGATCGTCAGTATCTCCATACCTAGTTCAACCTCGTTACCGGCAAGTCTTTTTACTCGTTCCGTAATACAAGATCCCGTGACTAACACTTAGTCACATTGCTTGCAAGGCTTATTGTGATGTTGTATTACCGAGTGGGCCCTGAGATACCTCTCCGTCACACGGAGTAACAAATCCCAGTCTTGATCCATGCCAACTCAACAGACACCCTCGGAGATACCTGTAGAGCACCTTTATAGTCACCCAGTTATGTTGTGACATTTGATACACACAAGGCACTCCTCCGGTGTCCGTGAGTTGCATGATCTCATGGTCATAGGAACATATACTTGACATGCAGAAAACAATAGCAATAAACTGACACGATCATATGCCACGTTTGTAGTGTGGGACTTGTCCATCACATCATTCTACTAATGATGTGATCCTGTTATCAAATGAAAACACATGTTAATGGCTAGGAAATCTTGACCATCTTTGATCAACAAGCTAGTTCACTAGAGGCATACTAGGGACATAGTGTTGTCTATTTACCCACACATGTAATGTGTTTCCAGTGAATAAAATTATAGCATGGATAATAAACGATTATCATGAACAAGGAAATATAATAATAAACACTTTATTTGTTGCCTCTAGGGCATATTTCCAACAGATCGAGACGAAGAGGGAGGAGCCCATGGATGTCGTTAATTACAAGGGCAAGGAAGCTACCGTAGATCCACCCCCGATGGCAGCACAAGCATTGTTGGCCGAGGAGGAGGAGGAAGTTATCCTTAAACCCTACCTTACTCATCTTACTCCTGCTGAGATTGAAGCTTTTTGCGTCATTGAAATAGTTCGCATACAGAATAAGTATCTTACTCGCGAAAATATTATGTATCAAGAGCATATCATCCATCTCCGGGGTGTCATCCGTCGGTTGGAGAACCTCTTGATCCTTAAGGATAGGATCACTTCTACTTCACCACCATCATCTTCTTCACCACCAAAGGAGAATTGAGTATCGGGTATGGGCACTCCCCTTGGCTTCCGCCAAGCTTGGGGGAGGTGCCCCGGTATCGTATCATCCCACTATATTTTTGCTTTTACTTATCTTAGTTCAATCTTTTGCCTAGATGAAATAAAGTTTAGTTCGATCCTTTCTTATTTGAGAGTTTGCTTAGTGATCCATCATTGTAACCGTGTGCAAGTTATATTATAAAGTTTAGTTTGAGTTTTTTGCTTTTTTTACTTTCATGTTGCAAATAAAGAAAAAGAAATAAGAAAGAAATGAAAGAAAGGAAATAAATCAATAAGATCATATACTAATCCTATGGTGGGTGATGGCACCACATAAGGAAAAGTATAAGTAGGAAATTTTATTAGAGATTGACAAACATAGCATTAGTCAATGATGTAACTCATGAAAGAATTAATAAGGGAAGAGAAGATTCACATATAAATATACTATCCTAGAAATCTTTTGTGATTGTGAGCCCTCATCAAAATATCATATGCCAAAATTGTTGATGTTGGACAAGGAAGACAACTTAATGGTTTATGTTTGTTTATATTTACATAGAAGTCATATTGTCATAGATCCTTTAACATGTCATGCTTGCCCCCTACCTTTGCCAGCCAAAAATTCCGCACTAAGTAGAGATACTACTTGTGCATCCAAAAATCCTTAAACCCAAATCCTATTTTCAAGAGTACACCATACCTACCTATGGATTGAGGAAGCTCCTTCAAGTAAGTTGTCATCGGTGCAATAAGGCAATAAAAATTTCTTCTAAAAGTGTAAGATCATTTAGTGTAAGAGAAAATTAAGCGTTGTACGAACTTGGATGACAAAGAATAAAAGCGGCAGATTGCATAATAAAGGTTGTCATCTTAAGGCGCAATACAACGTGACATTCTCTTGCACTAAGGTATTGAGCATACAAACAAATAAGCGCATAACAACCTCTGCTTCCCTCTGCGAAGGGCCTATCTTTTACTTTTATGCAAGTCAAAGTTTTTCTCTATTCCTTTTATTTTTCTCCTTTGGCAAGCATCATGTGGTGAGGAAAGATCTAGGCATATATGTCCAGTTGAATATATATAGCATGAGTTATTATTGTTGACATCACCCTTGAGGTGAGGATGTTGGGAGGCGAAACTATAAGCCCCTGTCTTTCTATGTGTCCGGTTGAAATGTTTTTCTCATGGGTATGAGGCGAGTGTTAGCAATCATAGAAGACTATATGATGGTTGAGTATGTGGACTTGCCTAAAGGCTCCGATACATGACCCTTCCTAAAAAGATGATGAATTGTAGTTGCAAAGTTGACTAAGAACATAGTTTGTTGTTTCTTATAGAGTTTTTGCTTTATACTTCGAATGTGTGATGAACTATTACTTATTCATGAGAAGTATATGATAAAAGTTCTATGATAAAGGTCCTATGTTTAATTTTGTTTCTGTCATAATAATCAACATGATGCTTCTATGTTCGTATTTGTTTTATAGACACCTCCCTCTCAAAGCATGTGGACATGTTTTTCGATTTTGGTTTTCGCTCGAGGACAAGCGAGGTCTAAGCTTGGGGGAGTTGATACGTCCATTTTGCATCATGTTTTCTTGCTGTTATTTATAATGTTTTTATCCATAATAATGCCTTTTGGAGTAATTCTAATACCTTTTCTCTCATAATTTGCAAGGAACACACCAAGAGGGAGAATTCCGGTAGCTGGAAATCTGGACTTGGAAAAGCTATGTCAGGCTACCTATTCTGCACAACTCCAAACAAGCTAAAACTTCACAGAGATTTTTTATGTATTATTTAAGATTATTGGAGCAAATAACTACCAGAGGGGCCCCACCAGGTGGTCACAACCCACCTGGGCGCGCTAGGGAGCCCAGGCGCGCCAGGGAGCCTAGGCGTGCCCTGGTGGGTTGTGCCCTCCTCGGCCCACCTTCGGTGCCCATCTTCTGGTATATAAGTCATTTTGACCTAGAAAAAATAAGGAATAGGCTTTTGGGACGAAGCGCCACCGCCTCGAGGCGGAACTTGGGCAGGAGCACTTTTGCCCTCCGGCGGAGGGATTCTGCCGGGGGAACTTCCCTCCCGGAGGTGGAAATCATCGTCATCGTCATCACCAACTACTCTCCCATCTTGGGGAGGGAAATCTTCATCAACATCTTCAACAGAACCAACTCCTCTCAAACCCTAGTTCATCTCTTCAGTTCAATCTTGTTACCGAAACTAAAGATTGGTGCTTGTGGGTGACTAGTAGTGTTGATTACGTCTTGTAGTTGATCACTATATGGTTTATTTGGTGGAAGATTATATATTCAGATACAATATGCTATTTAATACCCCTCTGATCTTGAGCATAATTATTATTTGTGAGTAGTTACTTTTGTTCTTGAGGTCACGGGAGAAATCATGTTGCAAGTAATCATGTGAATTTGATATGTGTTCGATATTTTGATAGTATGTATGTTTTGATTCCCTTAGTGGTGTCATGTGAACGTCGACTACATGGCACTTCACCATATTTGGGCCTAAGGGAATGCATTGTGGAGTAACAGTTAGATGATGGGTTGCGAGAGTGACGGAAGCTCAAACCCCAGTTTATGCGCTATTCCATAAGGGACTGTTTGGATCCAAAAGTTTAATGTTATGGTTAGAATTTATTCTTAATACTTTTCTCGTAATTGGTATGCTTGCGGGAGGGTTAATAATAAGTAGGAGGTTTGTTCAAGTAAGATCAGCACCTAAGTACGGTCCACCCACATATCAAATTATCAAAGTACCAAACACGAATTAAACCAACATGATGAAAGTGACTAGATGAAATTCCCGTGTACCCTCAAGAACACTTTGCTTATCATAAGAGACCGCTTTGGCCTGTCCTTTGCCTCAAAAGGATTGGGCTAACTTGCTGAACTTTCGTTACTTGCTCGTTACAAATTATCTTGCTATCAAACTACTTTGCTACTTACAATTTCAGCACTTGTAGACATTACCTTACTCAAAACTACTTTTCATTTCCTTCTGCTCCTCGTTGGGTTCGACACTCTTACTTATCGAAAAGAGCTACAATTGATCCCCTATACTTGTGGGTCATCACAATACGGTACCTTATTTTACAAACCTCACACACAACTACCATAAAAGTAAATCCACATAGGCACAACATTCACACTCACTCACAATCAATTGAAATATGAAAAACATAACTAGCATTCATCATATCATTTTTCTTGACAACTTTAAAATTACCTTGAATGCAGGACATTGGACATGGATGCAAGCTCCGACAATAGGTGAGGGAAGTGGCGTCAGCTCGAGCAGTAGGGGAGGGAAGCTGAGGTCATGCTGCTCAGCATCATGGATGCAACAGTAAGCCGAGTTGTGCCACGATCATGGAGGAAACATTGAGGCCAAAGGTGTAATGCATCATCGGAACTGGTCTGCGCGTGTGAGCCCGCAGTAGAGGATCCGTGCACTGGTTCCATCCCTCCATCAAGGACGAAGACCCGGAGGCCAAAGGTGGGCCGCACCGCAGAGATCCTGTTCGTGTGCATGAGACCATGGCTAGTGGACAATAGAGCCAAGAGTTGATTCGGCATTACTACCAGGGAGGAAGACAGACAGGCCAAATATGCAAAGCACCGTTGATATCTTTGATGTAACACATCACCACATGTTGCTCGTTCCATGCCACTGTTCTAGATCGATACATGGACAATGAATGGATGGGAGTGAGAGGAGTAGGATGGGAGAGAGTGGGGATCGAGATGGGACTGGTGGCAGCTGAGGCAATGGGAGAATGGGATTCTATGGTTTGGCAGGTGTAGATGGTGGAGTTAGATGGGATGCATCGAAATTTTTAACCCTCCGCGTCGGTGACTTGAAATTTTCCTACTGCACGCACGGGCCTGGGCCCATTTGGGATTTTAGTTTTTTTCTCTTGGGCGGCTTCTAATGGGCCCTATGTCCGTCGCACACACCAGTATCCATGCCATATAATACACATGCATGGTGCTTTCTGACTCTAACATACGTACTAGGACATATCCATTCCCTTACTCCGGAACACAACAAATCCAACATTTTGTTCCACCTTTGATAATTTGAATAAGTTATATCATTTAGAATTTATATATTTGAACTCCTAGCGACAAGTGCCGTAGAACAAGACTAATCGTGGATACTTTTGAAATTATTTTAAAAATGGTGACAGTTTCACCAACATTTAGAAAAGACCAAATTAATATCAGTGTGTGAAACCGAGATTTTTGAAGCTGCTAATTTTAATGTGTAAAATCGAGTGAAGCTACTTATTTCAGTTGGTAAAATCAGTTTTTTTGAAATGACTGAAATTAATTTTTCAGTGAAATACGTTTTTTGAAATGTGTGAATACGTGAATATTTTTTGAAACAACATAAATTTTTATTTGACTAAAATGAGTGAAATCATTTTTTTGAAATGAGTTTTATTCCTTGAAATGAGTGAAATCAGTTTCTTGAAAGGAGTGAAAATAGTTTTTTTTAAATTAGCGAGATAGAATTTTTGTAATAAGTAAAATAGGTTTTTAAAATGAGTGATTTTTTTAAATGAGTGAACTACTTTCCATCTCTCTCCCTTCCCTTAGATTAGATAGAAAATCCTCTCTTTTGAAAGGGAGAAGAGCGACAATCAAGTATTGTAGTGCTTTGAAATGATTGCAATCTTTTTCTGAAATGGGTGAAATCAAATTTTGCCATTGGTGAAGTTTGTTTTCATTAATTTAGTGAAATTATTTAGTGAAATTAATGCACTGAAATGTGTGGAATCTATTTTGTAAATTATGGAAATACATTTTTGAAACGAGTGAAATCTTCCTTTTTAATGAGTGGATGTTTTTTAATCTAATTGAATAAAGTTCTGAAATGATTGAAATTAGTTTTTGGAAAGGAGTGAAATTAGCTTTTCAAAATAATTCAAAAATTGATAATTTGTGGTTTGTATTTCGGTTCTTTTATATGAAGGATTTTCTAAAATGTGGAGTATGTGTTTTAAAATGAGTAAATCATTTTTTCCCAAATGAACAAATTCATTGTTTTGAAACGACTTGAACTTGTTTATGAGACTAGTAAACTTATTTTTTTAATTGTGCGAAACCATTTTTTTGAAACTGTTGAAATCTATTTTTTTTAATTTCAAAGAAATGATTAGCTTCCATCCAAAAATAAATGAAATTGTAATACGGCTAAAACTTTAAAATAAAACTAGTTTAAGTGTATTCATGCTGGCCTTGCTCCAAAGATTAAAACTTTAAATTTAAATAAATAAATTTTTGTTATTGGAAATATATCTATAATACAGATTTTTAGAAAGAAATTAAATAATAGTCTGTTGCATAGGGACTGAGAGAGAATATTTTAGCATGCACACAACTGTCTTTCCGTCTACTTTCACTCTCTCTCTCTATCTCTCTCGCTCTCTCTCTCTCTCTCACACACACACACACACTCTACTAACAAAAAGTTGTTGTGTTTGAAAAGGACTATGTATTCTATCCATATCTCTTATACTTGAAATAACCTCACGAATACCTAGAACGTCATGAAGATTGCTTCGCCACTACATACCCCCACTGCTAGAATAACGATGTGCAGAGCCGAACAAGCACACCATTAAACACATTATCTGCTTCTCAATTTGGTTCCTTTTTTGTGGTTAGGGAGACACAATGTTTTTGGCTATTTTCACATTTCATTAAATTCGCTGGATGCCCTCACCCACGTCTTGTTTGAAATTCGGAGTACGCCGTATGCACCCATTGGAAGGGTATATTGTTTATGGTTTCCCTCTATATAATGCACACATCATCTTCATAAGTTACTTTGTGCTATGTGTGTATTAGCAAAGGTCCACTCCACCTCATGACATGGCTAGTCTACAAATTGGAGTGCAATATATCAGTGGCTCGCATGGCTGGGATATCTCAGAATTATTTACTTAAATTTACTCATTCATCCTTGTGGGCAAGGCTAGAGCAACATTGTTTCCCTCTACCCCCCACCCCCCCCCCGACACACACACACCACCACCATTGTTTGGATCTACCAGCAATATTGTACTCCTTAATTGGAGCATTTAGTGTTTCAACCAATGAGTTTGCAACTACGCATGAGTCCTGGCCGGAAAGGCTAGTACTATCTGTTGTTTCCTTATGTGCACTCATAATCTTCACAACTTAGTTTGCTACGCTAGATCGTGGAAGGCGTGCGTTGCCGCGCCCGTTCAATTTGACGATATAGCGGAAGACATTTAATATTTTCCTTATAAAATATGGAGATGATAGATACCACTACGTCCATCCATTTGAACATTGGTATAAATATTTGGGTAGATCTACATAGTAATATTTGTAATAAGGAATATACACATCAGGCTCAATCTCACACTTGTTGCATTCAGATTGTGGGCATGAATTAAATCTGAAGAAATTCATTCCCAGAACTCAACATCATCATTTGGTACAAGCTTACATGTAGGATTCGAAGTCAGCGCACTAAATTCTCTCACTACTTCCGAGCAACCCTTTATCATCATTCAGTTGGGTGCAGGAATCTTTACCAACTCCTGCATCAGCGACAACCACAATACCTCCATCTATGTTGTCTGTTCGAAAATTGATCATGAACAATTTGATAGCTAATTTGTCATTCAAGAGTAAACAGAAGGAAATTATGTTTCTTCTGTTACTCATTACTCATAAACACTCGGATTAGAAGCAGTGGCAGAGCTTGGCAATGTTCAGTGGGGGGGGGGGCGAACAGAAAATATGATCTTTTTGGGGGGCCAAGCATGCTATTTCTTCTAATCTAACTTGTCCCAAAATATTTTTCTTCACTAATGTACCCAAACCTGGGGGGCATGGCCCCTGCAGCCATGCACTAAGCTCCGCCGGTGATTAGAAGTCTACAAGGTGAAGTGTCAGTTGGCTGGAAACATCATCACTTACAAAATTGAAGACATCACATTAACAATATTTTTGCCGAAGTAAGAAGCAGTGATGCTCCATAAAATAGAGGAAACAATTAAACAATGGTACAATCACATATTAAACCAAAGTGTCTTTTCAAGTGTGTTTCCAATAAACGGAGATGAGATTCTTAGGTGCACACGAAGTTAAACATAAGTGCACTGCTAAAGGAGGAAAATGATGCAAGATTTTCCATGTGATAGTTTCCTAACTGAAAAAAGCATTGGGAAACACATAACAAAACCAACAAGAGTCTTTAAAATGGGAGAGGAACACTCCCAAGTGGATATGCTCTCAAGGATAATGATATTCTAGCATCTATTTTTCTGGTCAAAGTAGCAGTTTCCACGAATTAAGCCAGTTTATTTCTATTGGAGTGATTACTAATAGTAGATACACCACATTACAGGCAACTTGAAGGCAAGGATTTGGCTGTGATATTAGAGTAAACCCCATTTTCGGAGTTGATAGGTGAAGTCATTTTGTAGTGTGAAGTACTCCGTGTGTCCCAAAATAAGTGTCTCAATTCTAGTACAACTTTCTACTACTTTTAAGGATTTTTTTCCTAGTGTAACGTTAAGACACTTATTTTGGGACGGAGGAAATATTATATATAGGACAAAGGGCATACCTTCTAGTCCGCTTTGTTGATTGAGCGTACTATAGCACAAGACTGATTCTTATAGGCATATTCACTTCCAATAAGAGATAAACTAGAAGTAGTTACACGACAATCTAGTGAACAGTGTGAATCCTGTGAACCATGAAAACAGGATACCTTCACTCTGCTCACCTGCAAGCAACAAACAATATTTCATGGAAAAATCTTAGTATAACGAAAGATTAAATAGCAAAAATAAAAAGACAGGAATAGAAATAAAGAAACCTCAGATAGAATTCCTTTACCATTTTAATGACAAACTTGATAATCAGTACCGTACAACTATTAGATCACAAGTAAGAATTAACACATCCTATCGAAGGTGTAGGGATAGCGCCAGAGGCTATGCCAGCTAACATGAACATCACAAGACATACATTTTTTGGAATGAGAGGATGAGAGGATATGAGAAGTATTTAGTTGATTGGTGCAAGAATGAATCATACATGAGCTAGAAAGAAATATAGGGCAACCTACCCAAGCATGATGATGAAAGATGTTGTGCTGCCGGAGTAGAAAGGATGAGCGAACAGTGGTAGGGGAGGAAGCAAATATGCACGTGCTATGAATTATGCATGCACATCGATGGGAGGTGTGTTTTCCACTGTAGAATTGGTAAGGGTGCGACTTACAAAGCTTCAAAAAGACCTTTGGTCACCATTCATGGTTATAGCCTAATTGCTATCCAGCTCCCTAATCTGGCTCCTACAGTCCTACCCCAATGACTGCCAAGTGAGATCCAATGCCACCAAGCATAGGTCCTACTGGACCAGGCACCTCGCATTCGACTGAACTAAACCTACTCAAGGTTGACGAAGGAGCTGGGCGGACGGTGGCAGGCTGCCTGGTTCCTAGGCCCCATAGGCAGTTGTTCTCCTTTTGGATCCAAGGAAAAAAGAAAAGCAGTTGCGGGTTCTTTGCTAACATATTATGAATGATGATGTAATATCTACTTGTAACTTACTAAAAAGATAGAAAAAAACAGCAGTAGTTCAGATTCGTACTCAATCATGAACCTTAACTTATTTCTCTTTTGGCTTCTTGCTATCCTGCATTTTCTTGAATCTTTGCATCCAAACTTTTGTTCTCAGCTTCTTGGTGTATTTCATACAACTGTTATCAATAACAGAGATCAGATATGGCAAGTCATTTTTACAGAATAAATGAACAATCTGAGAGAAGGGGAGTGTAGGAACTCATCTCATAGCTAGGAACAGCTACACATCAGCTCCAAACATGACTGCTCAAAACAGCAGCTTGCCGATATTTAATGATCTAACTTCTCCCACGAGTTATAAAAGAGACACAGCTACACACACATCTTCCACAAGACATTTATTAAGTTACAGAGTACCACACAAGATAAAACACACATATTCATGAAACTTAAACACTTGATAAATGATAACTTCATATCATGATGCCATCATACAGCCTCCTGGATCATCAACCCTTTGATGTGACCATTTTTGCTTTGTGTCATCAAAAGCAACCTTCTCCCTCGATACAAAGTGCATCAATATCTCAAGCGTGAAGCTACAGAGTGAAACCATTTGAAACACAAGTCTTTGATATAAGCAATGTGTTTTGCAGCCAGGATATTAGCGGCTTGGTCGGAATTTGTGCTCACTCGAGGAGGACTTCAGTGCCACAGTTAGGTAGACCTTTAATCATGTGTAGGAAAAGCAAGCAAACGACTGGGCAATTGCACCAAGATTTATTTATCCTAGTAACTAAGCACATAGCCAAAACAATTGGGTAGACCTTTAATTAATTTGAAACTGAGTGATTGCATCTAACTAAATGTTGTATCCCGAGGAAGTTGGCAGGGATGGTTTGCAACACAAACTAAGGTCTAAGAATTAATTGGAGCAGAACAAGATAATTGTATCGTGTAGGAATCGTACCAAACAATTCATAATGAAATCTCACCATGAAGGAAGGCATGGACGCGGAGAGATTGTAGATGTTGCAGCCGGATGGCGCAGCGGTGGACACCTGGATTGGAGGAGGGGGTTTGCGGTTAGATCAGGCGCTTCTCCTCATGTTTCTTCGCACTCTCGAGCCGTCGATGGTGTCGCTCCACCTCCTCCTCCACCACATCGCTTGCCGCACTCGTTGCCACTAACCTGCTGCCCGTCATCTCGGCCGCCATGATCCATGAGGATTGGATGCGTCTGGCGCGCGTTGGCTGGACGGATCCCGCGCGGCAGCAGGATGGATCGCCCGCATCGAGCGCGGCTGGACCCCCCGCCGCCCCCTCTCAAATCCACCTCCTGTTTGGAGCGTAGGTAACCGGCGGCTCCTTTATGCGCCTCGCATCGGCAGTTTTTTTAACAGCTCCTCACATCCGTAGATGGACGCGGTCGCTCCTTCGATAGATCCCTCCAAGCCCAGGAGGTACAGTGGGCTGACCGACGGCCCAGTAAATCATAGGCCTTGGTTTCGGCTTCCAGAGCAGCAGCCCAAAGGACAGCTGGATCAGATTACATACAGTCCCAACGCAGATCGTTTTTCAGACCGTATCCGAAGGCCAAAAACGTCCGGATCGTGAAAATGAACGGCTAAAAACGCTAATCGCTGAGAGCGTTCGGTTTAGGTTCGATTTTACTGTCCTTAATATGTATAAGAAGCGTGGCTAGTCCAAGCCATGACATTCCTAGTCTATAAATTATGATGCAGTATATTATTGCTTTGCATAAGCTGACATCAATTGTGAAGACTCATTACTTAGAATTAAATCCAAGATCCACGAGGCTAGAACCACGTCATGCATCCTATTAGGTGAGGCTACATATTCTCTCTCTCTCTCTCTCTCTCATACAAGATTATACTTTGTTTGCATATGTTGGCGTTAGTGTACTCTTTAATGTGTGTGTGTGTTGCAATAAATGAAGTTGGAAACACTCGCTAGTTTTGAGCGGGGAGGCTAGATTGTACCTAATACTCCCCAGCTAGCCCCAACTATCCTCTCTCTCCCTCTAGCTCTTGAATTAAATTACAATACCATCACTTAAAATCCTTGGCCGACAAGGCTTGTGCTATTTGCTGGTTCCTTTTGTATAGTGCACGTGTAATAATTCCCATAAGTTAGTTTGTGCTACGTGTTCATACGCATCGTGGCCACTCGAGGTCTCGACACACGTCGTATATAAATTATGATGCAGGTGGCTCTCATGCCATGCATCTATTGTGAACTCTCATTACATAGACTTTACTCCATGATCCACGAGGCTGGAATCACTCAGGCATATTAGAAGACAAGGCTACACACACACACACATACACACACATCCATACAACGATTGAACTTTGTTTGCATATGCCAGAGTTCGTGTAATCTTCAACATGAGTACTGGATGTTGCAATCAATGACGCTGCTCAAGACAGTCACTAGTCTTGAGCAGCGAGGCTAGTCTTTACCTCATACCCCACCCTTGCTCTAACTACCAACCCTCTGTCTCCCTCTGAAATACTTTTTTGGAAGAGTGGAAGAGTCATGAAAAAATACTTTATGAATGGACCCAACAAAATATATAAATTGCATTACCAGCACTCCTGGATCGTGGCCGGCGAGGCTAATGCTAGTTGTAGCTTCCTTTTGTATGGTGTACACGTAATAATTTGTAAGTTAGTTTGTGCTAGGTTTGTATAAGAATTGTCGCCACTCGACGTCTTGACATACCTAATCAATAATTATGATGCACGATATCAGTGGCTCTCAGGGCATGCATCTATTGTGATGCATAATTTGTTGGAAATATGCCCTAGAGGCAATAAATAACGTGTTTATTATTATATTTCCTTGTTCATGATAATCGTTTATTATCCATGCTATAATTGTATTAATTGAAAACACATTACATGTGTGGGTAAATAGACAACACTTTGTCCCTAGTATGCCTCTGGTGAACTAGCTCGTTGATCAAAGATGGTCAAGGTTTCCTAGCCATTGACATGAGATGTCATTTGATAACGGGATCACATCATTAGGAGAATGATGTGATGGACAAGACCCAAACTACAAACATAGCATATGATCAGGTCAGTTTATTGCTACTGTTTTCTGCATGTCAAGTATATGTTCCTATGACCATGAGATCATGCAACTCACGGACATCGCAGGAATGCCTTGTGTGTATCAAACATCGCAGTATAATTGGGTGACTATAAAGGTGCTCTACAGGTATCTCCGAGGGTGTCTGTTGAGTTAGCATGGATCAAGACTGGGATTTGTTACTCCGTGTGACGGAGAGGTATCTCAGGGCCCACTCGGTAATACAACATCACAATAATCCTTGCAAGCAATGTGACTAAGTGTTAGTTGCCGGATCTTGTATTACGGAACGATTAAAGAGACTTGTCGGTAACGAGGTTGAACTAGGTATGGAGATACCAGCGATCGAATCTCGGGCAAGTAACATACCAAAGAACAAAGGGAACATCATACAGGATTAACTGAATCCTTGACATAGAGGTTCAACCGGTAAAGATCTCCGTAGAATATGTAGGAACCAATATGGGCATCCAGGTCCCGCTATTGGATATTGACCATAGAGGTGTCTCGGTCATGTCTACATAGTTCTCGAACCCGCAGGGTCTACACACTTAAGGTTTGGTGACGTTTTGGTAGTATAGAGTTATGTATGGTGGTGACCAGAGGTTGTTCGGAGTCCCAGATGAGATCCCGAACATCACGAGGAGCTCCAGAATGGTCCGGAGGTAAAGATTCATATATAGGAAGTCCTGTTTTGGTCGTCGGAAAAGTTTCGGGCTCATCGGTAGTGTACCGGGAGTGCCAGTAGTGTACCGGGAGGCCTCCGGAAGGGGTATTTCGACCCAAGAGGCTTCATGGGCTGTGGGAGAGTGAATATCAGCCCTTAGTGGGCTGGTGGAAACTCTCACACAAGTCCCATGTGGCTAGAGAAGAAAACCCAATAGGAAAAGGTGAAAAAAGGCAAAAAAAAGGAGCAATCCTAGTCCTACTAGGATTGGAGGAGGAGTCCTCCTCTCCTAGTAGGTTCGGCCGAACCATAGGAGCCTTGGACCTTGCGCCAAGGCTCTCCTCCTCTCCTCCTATATATACGGGTGGGTTTTAGGGTTTTGCACTAGTTTTTCAGCCATGTGCAACCCTACCCTATAGTCCATAGTTTTTCCTCTAGATCGGATTTCTGCAGTGCTTAGGCGAAGCCCTACCGGAATAGCTCCACTATCATCGTCGGAGCGCCGTCACGCTGCCAGAGAACTCTTCTTCCACTCCACTCCTTCTTGCTGGATCAAGACGGTGGAGATCGTCGTCAAGCTGTACGTGTGCTGAACGTGGAGGTGCCGTCCGTTCGGCGCTAGATCAAAAGGATCGTGATCAAGTTCATGGCACGGATCGTGATCAAGTTCGTGGGACGGATCGTGATTGGTTCGAGGGACGGATCGTGATTGGATCGCGGGACGCACAGCGATTTGGATTGCGAAGATGTTCGATTACACCAACCGCGTTTCTGAACGCTTCCCGCTTAGCGATCTACAAGGGTACGTAGATCCACTCTCCCTCTCGTAGATGCTCATCACCATGGATAGATCTGTGTGTGCGTAGGAATTTTTTTGTTTCCCATGCAACGTTCCCCAACAGTGGTATCAGAGCTAGGTCTATCTATAGATGAGATCTCGAGTAGAACACAAAAGGTTTGTGGGCGTTGATGCTTAGATTGCTTCCTCCCTTGGTTGGATTTTGGTTCAGCGGTATTGTGAGATGAAGCGTCCCGGACCAACATTACTCGTATGCTTACGAGAGACCAGTTCCCTCGACCGCAACTTGTTGCATAGATGGCTTGCGGGTGCCAGTTTCTCTCACTTTAGTTGGACCGGATTCGACAAAGACGGTCCTTGAAAAGGTTGAAAAGAAATTAGTGTGTCACCGTTGTGTTTTTTGCGTAGATGAGAATTGTTCTTGCTAGATACCCGTAGCAGCCACGTAAAACATGCAACAACAATTAGAGGACGTCTAACTTGTTTTTGTAGGGTATGTTGTGATGTGATATGGCCAATTACATGATGTGATATATGTGATGTATGAGATGATCATGTGATGTATAGATTATCACGACTTGCATGTCGATGAGTACAGCAACTGGCAGGAGCCATAGGGTTGTCTTTAATTATTGTATGACCTATGTGTCAATCATTAAGCGCTAGGTAATGCTTTACTTTATCGCTAAACGGTAGCAATAGTAGTAGAAGCATGTTGGGCGCGACAACCCCGATGGCGACACGTTGATGGAGATCAAGATGATGGAGATCGTGGTGTCGTGCCGGTGACGATGGAGATCATCTCGGTGCTTTCTAGATGGAGATCAAAAGCAGAAGTTCATGGCCATATCATGTCACTTATGATTTGCATGTGATGTTAATCCTTTTATGCACCTTGTTTTGCTTAGGCTGATGGTAGCATTATAAGGTGATCCTTCACTTAAATTTCAAGATGATTTGTGTTCTCCCCGAGTGTGCACCGTTGCGAAAGTTCATCGTGTCGAGACACCACGTGATGATCGGGTGTGATAGACTCTACGTTCACATACAACAGGTGCAAGCCAGCGTTGCACGTGTAGAACACTCGGGTTAAACTTGACGAGCCTAGCATGTACAGACATGGCCTCAGAACACAAGAGACCGAAAAGTCGAACATGAGTCATATAGTAGATATGATCAACATAATGATGTTCAACATTGAAGCCACCTCAACTCACGTGATGATCGGACTTGAGTTGGTGAATTTGGATCATGTGACACTCAGATGACCTGAGGGATGTCAATTTGAGTGGGAGCGTTAGTAATATGATTAACTAAACTCATTATCTTGAACAATAGTCTAAGTAACCTTTGCATATTTATGTTGTAGATCAATGACTCGCGCAGTAGCACCCCTGAATTTTTATGCGTTCCTAGAGAAAGCTAAGTTAAAAGAGGATGGAAGTAACTTTGTTGACTGGGCCCGTAATCTGAGGATTATCCTCACGGCTTCCCAAAAATCATATGTCCTTGATGCACCGCTTGGTGATCAACCAGAAGACATGACCTCCGAAGTCATTAAGAACGCTTGGGAGGCACGTACTAGAGATAAATTAATAGTTCAGTGTGCAATATTGTATGGCTTAGAACCGGGACTTCAAAGACGTTTTGAACATCATGGAGCATATGAGATGTTCCAGGAGTTGAAGTTTATCTTTCAGAAGAATGCCCGGATCGAGAGGTATGAGACCTCCGATAAGTTCTATGCTTCCAAGATGGAGGAGAACGGGTCTATCAGTGAACATATACTCAGAATGTCTGGGTATTCAACTCTTCTAGCAGAGTTGGGAATTGCCCTTCCGCCAGAGGCGATCACTGATAGAGTTCTTCAATCACTGCCACCTAGTTACAAGAGCTTTGTGATGAACTATAACATGCACGGGATGAACAAGTCAGTCGCCGAGCTGTTTGCGATGCTAAAAGTCGCTGAGTCTGAAATCGGGAAAGAACATCAAGTGTTGATGGTCAATAAAACCACCTGTTTCAAGAAAAATGGCAAGGTCAAGGGCAAGGGCAAGAAGGGTAAAACCAAGAAGGATGGCAAAGCAGTTGCTACTCCTGTAAAGAAGCCCAAGCATGTACCCAAGCCAAAAACCGAGTGCTTTCATTGCAAGGGAACTGGTCACTGGAAGCGGAACCGCCCCAAGTACCTGGCTGACAAGAAGGCGGCCAACGACAAACAAGGTATATATGATATGCATGTTATTGATGTGTACCTTACTAGCTCTCGTAGTAGTGCCTAGGTATTTGATACCGGTTCGGTTGCTCACATTTGCAACTCAAAGCAGGAAGTACGGAATAAACGAAGGATGACAATGGACAAAGTGATGATGCGCGTGGGAAATGGTTCCATGGTTGATGTGATCACCGTCGGCATGCTCTCTCTTAGATTACCATCGGGATTGGTGATGAACCTGAATAATTGTTATTTAGTGCCTGCGTTAAGCATGAACATTATATCTGGATCTTGTTTATTGCGAGACGGTTACTCATTTAAATTAGAGAATAAAGGTTGTTCTATTTATATGAGTAATATCTTTTATTGTCGTGCACCCAATGTTAGGGGTTTATTCATATTGAATCTTGATAGTGATGACACATATGTTCATAACATTGATGCTAGAAGATGTAGAGTTGATAATGATAGTACCACTTTCTTGTGGCACTGTCATTTAGGTCATATTGGTGTAAAACGCATGAGGAAGCTCCATGCTGATGGACTTTTAGAGTCACTTGATTTTGAATCACTTGACACATGTGAACCATGCCTCATGGGCAAGATGACTAAAATGCCATTCTCTGGAACAATGGAACGGGCGAGTGACTTATTGGAAATCATACATACTGATGTGTGCGGTCCAATGAATGTTACAGCGCGTGGTGGATATCGTTATTTTCTCACCTTTACTGATGACTTAAGTAGATATGGGTATATTTACTTGATGAAACACAAGTTTGAAACGTTTGAAAAGTTCAAGAAATTTCAGAGTGAAGTTGAGAATCATCGTAACAAGAAGATTAAATTCCTGTGATCCGATCGAGGAGGTGAATATCTGTGTTATGAGTTTGACAGTCACTTAAGACAGTGTTGAATTGTTTCACAGTTGACACCGCCCGGAACACCACAGCGTAATGGTGTGTCCAAACGTCGTAATCGAACCTTATTAGATATGGTGCGTTCTATGATGTCTCTTGCTGATTTGCCACTATTGTTTTGGGGTTATGCATTAGAGACAGCTGCATTCACTTTAAATAGGGCACTATCGAAGTCCGTTGAAACGACGCCATATGAACTGTGGTTTGGCAACATGCCAAAGTTGTCGTTTCTTAAAGTTTGGGGATGTGATGCTTATGTCAAAAAGCTTCAGCCTGAAAAGCTGGAACCCAAAGCGGAGAAATGCGTCTTCATAGGATACCCGAAAGAGGCAGTCGGGTATACCTTCTATCTCAGATCCGAAGGCAATGTGTTTGTCGCTAAGAACGGAACATTTCTTGAGAAAGAGTTTCTCTCTAAAGAATTGAGTGGGAGGAAAATAGAGCTTGATGAGGTTAATGATGTTTCTGTGGAACCAGAAAGTAGCACATCGTAGAAAGATGTTTCTGTGGAACCTATGACGGTAGAAGAGGAAGTTAATGATGATGATCATGAAGCTTCGGATCAAGCCACTATTGAACCTCGTAGGTCGACAAGGCCGCGTACTACTCCTGAGTGGTACGGCAACCCTGTCTTGGAGGTCATGTTGTTGGATAACAATGAACCTATGAGGTATGGACGAGCAGTGATGGGCCCGGTTCCGAGAAATGGTTAGAATCCATGGAATCCGAGATGGGATCCATGTATGAAAACGAAGTATGGACTTTGGAAGTATTACCTAAAGGGCGAAAGGCCATTCAGAACAAATGGATCTTTAAGAAGAAGACAGACGCGGACGGTAATGTCAGGATCTTTAAGAACAAATGGAAGTATGGACTTTGGAAGTATTACCTAAAGTTCAAGGAGTTGACTACGATGAGACCTTCTCACCCGTAGCGATGCTTAAGTCTGTCAGAATCATGTTGGCAATAGCTAGTTATTTCGACTATGAAATTTGGCAGATGAATGTCAAAACAGCGTTCCTCAACGGTTTCCTTGAGGAAGAGTTGTATATGATGCAACCAGAAGGTCTTTTCAATCCAGAGAATGCTGACAAAGTTTGCAAACTCCAGCGATCCATTTATGGGCTGGTGCAAGCATCTCGGAGTTGGAATAAGCGTTTTGATGAGGTGATCAAAGCGTTTGAGTTTATACAAGTTTATGGAGAAGCTTGTATTTACAAGAAAGTGAGTGGGAGCTCTATAGCGTTTCTCATATTATATGTGGATGACATATTGCTGATTGGAAAAATTATAGAAACGCTGGAAAGCGTGAAGGAATATTTGAACAAGAGTTTTTCAACGAAGGACCTAGGCGAAGCTGCTTTCATATTAGGCATTAAGATCTAAAGAGATAGATCGAAACGCTTGATAGCACTTTCACAGAGCACATACCTCGATAAAGTGTGAAGAAGTTCAAAATGGATCGGTCCAAGAAGGGGTTCTTGCCTGTGTTACAAGGTGTGAAGTTGAGTAAGACTCAATGCCCAGTGACTGCAGAGGATAGAGAAAAGATGAGTGTCATTCCCTATGCTTCAGCCATAGGCTCTATCATGTATGCATTGCTGTGCACAAGACCCGATGTCAGCCTTGCCATAAGTATGGCCAGAAGGTTTCAAAGTGATCCTGGAATGGAACACTGGGCAGCGGTCAAGAATATCCTTAAGTACCTGAAAAGGACTAAGGAAATGTTTCTCGTTTATGGATGTGATGAAGAGCTCTTCGTAAAGGGTTACGTCGATGCAAGCTTTGACACTGATCCAGACGACTCTAAGTCGCCAACCGGATACATATTTATTCTCAACGGGGGAGCTGTAAGCTGGTGCAGTTCCAAGAAAAGTGTGGTAGCCGATTCTATGTGCGAAGCGGAGTACATCGCAGCCTCGGAGGCAGCGAAGGAAGGTGTTTGGATGAAGCAGTTCATGACAGATCTTGGAGTAGTGCTCAGTGCACTGAATCCAATGAACCTGTTCTGTGACAGCACTAGTGCCATTGCTCTGGCCAAGGAACCAGGGTTTCACAAGAGGACCAGACACATAAAGCGACGCTTCAACTCCATCTGCGATTACATCGAGGAGAAGGACATAAATATTTGCAAAGTGCACACGGATCTGAATGTTGCAGACGCGTTGACTAAACCTCTTCCAAGGGCTAAACATGATCAACACCAGAATTGCATGGGAGTTCGATTCATTACAATGTAAATAATATAGTGATGTGAGCTAGATTATTGACTCTAGTGCAAGTGGGAGACTGTTGGAATTATGCCCTAGAGGCAATAAATAAAGTGTTTATTATTATACTTCCTCGTTCATGATAATCGTTTATTATCCATACTATAATTGTATTAATTGGAAACTCATTACATGTGTGGGTAAATAGACAACACTTTGTCCCTAGTATGCCGATGATCGAATCTCGAGCAAGTAACATACCGAAGAACAAAGGGAACATCATACAGGATTAACTGGATCCCTGACATAGAGATTCGACCGATAAAGATCTTCGTACAATATGTAGGAACCAATATGGGCATCCAGGTCCCGTTATTGGTTATTGACCGTAGAGGTGTCTTGGTCATGTCTACATAGTTCTCGAACCCGCAGGGTCTGCACACTTAAGGTTTGGTGACGTTTCGGTAGTATAGAGTTATGTATGATGGTGACCGAAGGTTGTTTGGAGTCCCGGATGATATCCCGAACGTCACGAGGAGCTCCGGAATGGTCCAGAGGTAAAGATTCATATATAGGAAGTCCCGTTTTGGTCGCCGCGAAATTCCGGGCTCATCGGTAGTGTACCGGGAGTGCCGGTAGTGTACCAGGAGGCCTCCGGGAGGGGTATTTCGACCCAAGAGGCTTGATGGGCTGTGTCAGAGTGAATATCAGCCCTTAGTGGGCTGGTGGAAACTCCCACATAAGGCCCATGTGGCTGGAGAAGAAAACCCAATAGGAAAAGGTGAAAAGGCAAAAAAAAAGGAGCAATCCTAGTCCTACTAGGATTGGAGAAGTCCTCCTCTCTAGTAGGTTCGGGCGAACCATAGGAGCCTTGGACCTTGCTCCAAGGCTATCCTCCTCTCCTCCTATATATAGACTGGTGGGTTTTAGGGTTTTGCACTAGTTTTTTCAGCCACGTGCAACCCTACCCTCTAGTCCATAGTTTCTCCTCTAGATCGGATTTGTGCAGTGCTTAGGCAAAGCCCTGCCGGAATAGCTCCACCACCATCACCGGAGCGCCGTCATGCTGCCGGAGAAATCTTCTTACTCTACACTCCTTGCTGGATCAAGACAGTGGAGATCGTCATCAAGCTATACGTGTGCTGAACGCGGAGGTGCCATCCGTTCGGCGCTAGATCGGAAGGATCGTGATCAAGTTCGTGGGACGGATCATGATCAAGTTCGTGGGATGGATCATGATTGGATCGCGGGATGGATCGTGATTGGATCGCGGGACGCACGGCAATTTGGATCGCGAAGACGTTTGACTACACCAACCGTGTTTCTTAACGCTTCCCGCTAAGCGATCTACAAGGGTACGTAGATCCACTCTCCCTCTTGTAGATGCTCATCACCATGGATAGATCTGCGTGTGCGTAGGAAATTTTTTGTTTCCCATGCAATGTTCCCCAACATCATTACAGGGAGTTTAATCCATGATCCATGAGGGTAGAACGAATCGTGCATCTTGGATGGCAAGGGTAGCACACAACTCTTGGATGACAAGGGTAGCACACAACTCTCTCTCTCTCTCTCTCTGTGTGTGTGCGCACTTTGTTTGTGTCTGTTCGCTTTGTTGTACTCTTCAATTGTAGTGTTGGATCCTCCAATCAATTAGGTTGGAACAACTCGCTACTCTTGAGCGGCAATGCTGGTACTCTATCTTGTATTCTTATTTATAATGCACACATATCATCTCTTCCATACACCAGTTGTACTTTGTTTGCATATGTCGGCGTTGTTCTACTCATTTACACGTGTGTTGGATGTTGCAATCAATGAGGTTGGAACCACTCGTCAGTCTTGAGCGGCAATGCTAGTCTCTACCCAACACCCCGCATTTACACTCAACCACCCTTTCTCCTCCTCTCCATCCTAGTAACTTTTCTGAATAGTGGGGGTCCCAAATGACCACAAACCCACTAGATAAGCATGACAACAAATTTTATAGAAGGACCCATCATTATCTAAAAATTACAATATAATCACTCATTACTCATGGATAGTGTGGCTTGTGCTATTTGTTGTTTTGTTTTGCATAATGCACATTAATTATTTTTTGCAAGTTAGTTCAAGCTATGTTTGCATGATTATTGTGGGCCCTCCACATAATGACGTGTCTAGCCTATAATCTATGCCACACCATAGTAGTTGTTGGATCTCATTACTGACACTTTACTCCATGATCCACAAGGCTGAAACTACTCATGCCTCTTTGATGGAAAGTCTAGCACAGTACCCTCCCTCTCCCTCTCTCTCTCTCTCTCACTCTGCACTTTGTTTGTGTCCATTCGCTTTGCTCTACTCTTCAATTAGAGTGTTGGATCTTCCAATCAATTAGGTTGGAACCACTCACTACTCTTGAGCGGCAATGCTAGTACTCTATCTTGTATTCTTCTTTATAATGCGTACATCTCCTCTCTTCCATACACCAGCTGTACTTTGTTTGCATATGTCGGCATTGTTGTACTCTTTTACACGTGTTAGATTTTGCAATCAATGAGGTTGGGAGTTGGAACCACTCGCCAGTCTTGAGCAGTGAGACTAGCCTCTACCTAATACTCCGCGTCCCCCTCAACCACCCTTTCTCCTCCTCTCTCTCCCCCAAGTAACTTCTCTGAATAGTGGAAGGATCTCGAATGACCACAAATCCACTAGATAATCATGACAGTAAATTTTATAGAAGGACCCAATAGAATCTAAAAAATTACAATATTATTACTCATGAATCATGGCTGGTGTGGCTTGTGTAAGTTAGTTCGAGCTATGTTTGCACGAGTATTGTGGCCCCTCCACATCATGACGTGTCTAGCCTATACTGTATGAAGCACCATAAGAGTGGTTGGATCTAAGTACTTAGAAGTTAATGCATGATCCACGAGGTGAAACTACTCATGCCCCTTGGATGCAAAGTCTGGCACACTACCATGTCTCTCTCCCTCCTCTCCCCCTCCCCCCCTCTCTCTCTCTGCACTTTGCTCTTTAACAAGTGTGTTGGATGTTGTAATGAATGGGGTTGGAACCACTCGCAAGTCTTGAGCGGTGAGGCTAGTCTCTACCTAACACCCCGTGTTCCCCAACGACAACCCTTTCTCCTCCTCTACCTTCCAAGTAACTTTTTTGAGCAGTGGAAGGGTTCCGAATGACCACAAATCCACTAGATAAGCACAACACCAAATTTTATAGAAGGACCCAACAAAATCTGAAAATTACAATACTATCACTCATGACTCCTAGCTGGCCTTGCTTGTGCTATTTGTTGTTTCCTATTGTATAGTGCACACAAATTATTTTTCTAAGTTAGTTCAAGCTATGTTTGCACGAGTATTGTGCCCCCTCCATGTCATGACTTGTCTAGCTTATAATCTATGATGCACCATAGCGATAGCTGGATCTCATTACATAGACTTCACTCCATGATCCACGAGGCTGAAACTACTCATGCCTCTTGGATGGAAAGGTTGCCTCCCTCTCTCCCTCCCTCCCTCCTCTCCTCTCTCTCTCTCTTGTATACTCTGGTCGTACTTTGTTTGCATCTGTTGGCTTTGTTGTACTCTTCAATTGGACAGTTGGAAGTTGAATTCAATTAGGCTAGAACCGGTCGCTACTCTTGAGCGGCAAGCCTAGTACTCTATCTTGTTTTTTTATATAATGCACATCATCTTCTCAACTCCGTTGTCTCTTGTTGGCATCTATCGGATTTGGTGCACTCTTTAATTGTAGTGTTGGGTGTTGTGATCAATAAGGTTGGAACCACTCGCTAGTCTAGGTAAGGCTAGTAATCTTTTTTGTTTTCTTCCTTATAATGCACACATCATCTTCATAACTCTATTGTCTCCATCTACCTACCTCCCATCCCCCTCTCCCTCTTTCTCTCCCTCCCACATACTCCCTCTCCTCATAAATATAAGAGGTTTTGTATATTTTAATATGGATTGTATAAGGACTGAAATGGATGAACAAATACACGAAAATGCGTCTATATACATCTGAATTGGAAAAAAGTTCGAACATCCGAAGTATACCTGCCCATAAGTCGGGTTGGGCCAGCCTTCGGGTCATGCCTAATAAAGCCCGCAACAGATAGCCTAGGCCCGGGCCCGGCGTGGCCCATCCGTCTGGCCTAGAATTTAGGCCTAAGCCCGACCCGCCAGTGAAAAAGCCCGTCAAGCCTCGGGCCGGGCCTCTTCCCTAAATCAAAAAATGACAAGCCTGAGCCCAGCCAGCCCATCGGGCCCAAAATCTAGGCCTAGGCGTGGCCCATGGGCAAGCTCGGACTGGGCCGGGTCGGGTTTCCATGACGAGGTTTGATCTGGAAAGAGTGAAGAGCATGACTGTACATTTTCCAGAAATACCCAACAAAAACTAGGAATCACAACCTAGTCCTGACATTTTACAAAATGGACCTGAAATCACCACAATAGGATTCGGTATAACATCCTTCGCCAAGATCCAAGACAACCATCGCCGAGGACGAACCACTTGGGGTGGAGGCCTCACTTGGGACAGTTGTGGCCAACGTCATTTGTCATCATATTATTAGCGATCGATATCGATAATCCCAAGGCAGGCAAGCGATGGCCAAAATTCCAGCTATTCTTGCACTAATGTCTCCGTATGCATTTATGCGGTGTATATGTGCAAATTAGTTGTGTAGTAAGAACGTTCCTCTTAAGAATACAAGGAACACGTGATACGGCGCGGCTCTACATACAGTACATGGCTCCTCCTCGGGACCGCAAGACGAGACGATCAAAAGACTCCCTTTCCAGTTCCGGAGCGTCGGCCGTGGCGATGAAGTCACGCGGCGCCGTCACTGACACGTCGCCGGTCATGTCTTCGTACACGCCGCTGCAGCACCAGCGGAGCAGCGGCGGCACCAGGTGGCGCGAGTGCGCCGCCGTGCTGGGCGCTGCGGCCGTGGTGGTGCTCGTCATCACCCACGCACTCCTCAACGTGAGCGACGATCTCAGCGACCCGGTAGCCCGTCTCCGGGCAGCCACGGACGAGGAAGCGGCCGTTCTGTCGAAGAAGACGCCCGGAGAGGCGCAGGCGGAGCAGGACGTGAAGGCCGCCGCCGTCGCCGATGCCGAAGGGTTCCCATGGAGCAACGAGATGCTGCAGTGGCAGCGCACCGGTTACCATTTCCAGCCGGAGGGGAACTTCATGAACGGTATGCAATCGATCGATTCCTTCGTTCCAGTGACTGAATTTTCAGATCCAGATCCTTCATGTTAGCATACATGGTTTGATATTTCTTCCACAGCTGGACAAAGAAACTGACTGACTGGCATGGCTAAGCTGCCTTTTCTGCTGTGTTTTTGTTTGTTTGATTACTGGAAAATACAAACTGACTGTCTTTTGCTTGCTGACTGACGTGGCTACGTACTCCACGACATGCATGCATGCAGATCCCAATGGTTAGTACTTCATCATGCACTTGGTGCTGTACCAGCTCTCTGTTTGTCTCTATGCATATGTTGCTTACATTGAACACAACGTACCTATGCAGCTCCCATGTATTACCGTGGACGGTACCACTTCTTCTATCAGTACAATCCCAAGGGCGTGGTGTGGAACAAGATTGCTTGGGGCCACGCGGTGTCGGCGGACCTGGTCCACTGGCGCCATCTCCCCGTCGCCATGGTGCCCGACCAGTGGTATGATATCAATGGTGTCTTGACGGGCTCCGCCACCATGCTCCCCAATGGCACGGTCATCCTGCTCTACACGGGCAATAGCGACACATTTGCCCAAGTGCAATGCGTTGCCCTCCCTGCAGACCCTACGGACCCCCTCCTTCGTACCTGGACCAAGCACCCAGCGAACCCCGTCATCTTCCCGCCCCCTGGCATTGGTGACAGGGACTTCCGTGACCCCATGGCCGCATGGTTTGATAAGTCTGACAACACATGGCGCACCATTATAGGGTCCAAGGATGACCATGGTCATGCCGGTATTGCCCTCATGTATAAGACGAAAGACTTCATCAAGTATGAGCTCATCCCGGACCCAGTCCACCGTGTCGACGGCACCGGCATGTGGGAGTGCATTGACCTCTACCCCATCAGCGGTGGCAGCAACTCATCGGAGGAGGTGATATACGTGATGAAAGCGAGTGTGAACGATGAATGGCATGACTACTACGCGTTGGGGAGGTTCGATGCAGAGGCCAACAGGTGGATGCCTTTAGACCCGGAAGCAGATGTGGGGATGGGCATGAGGTACGATTGGGGTAAGTTTTATGCCTCTACATCGTTCTATGATCCAGTCAAGCAGCGGCGTGTGAGCTGGGGGTTTGTCGGAGAGACCGACTCACCCAGCACCGACATAGCCAAGGGATGGGCAAGCCTCCAGGTATATTTATTGTTCATTGACAGTATGGTTTTACCTTCTATGTTTACCATCTATCGTTTTTTCTTCATTCGATTCGTTATGCATGCTTGATTGATATATCATGCATCGCCTCTTGGGCGCTCAGTATACCAGTGCATGTATGTATCATTCAGTTGACCAACACTGTCGACCAAATGTCCTTTACATCTTCCTCTTGGAGCTTAATTTGTTATGTGCTTTGCTAACCACACCAAATACGGACCTTTAATTTCCTTCCTCCGTGTCTAATACAGCACATGTCATGCCTTTTATTACTTATTATAAACAAGAAGTAGTTGTCATTTCTTTTTCTATTTCTCGATGTCAATGTGCATTCATGGTCGTGGTATCTACCTGGCTTGAATTATATTGAACTAACTAATGGATGGTCTCGAACGAGTGTGCAGGCGATTCCAAGGACAGTGGTGCTAGACGAGAAGACCCGAACAAACGTCCTCCAATGGCCGGTGGAGGAGATCGACACCCTCCGCTACAACACCACCAACTTCAATGGCTTCACCATCGAGACTAGCTCTGTCATAGCCCTCCCTCTCAGCCAAGTCGCTCAACTCGATATCGAGGCCTCCTTCCGCCTCAACACTTCCATCATTGCCACCCTCAACGAGGCTGACGTCAGCTACAATTGCAGTACTAGTGGTGGTGCCACCAACCGCGGTGTGCTCGGCCCCTTTGGCTTTCTCATCCATGCCACCAAGAGTCGCAGCGAACAATTGGCAGTGTACTTTTACGTGTATAGGGGTCTCGACGGGGGCCTCGGGACCCAATTCTGCCATGACGAGTCGCGGTCATCGCGATCCAAGGAACTGTTGAAGCGGGTGGTGGGAAGCAACGTGCCTGTGCTCCATGGTGAGGCTCTATCTGTAAGGGTGCTTGTGGATCATTCGATTGTGGAGAGCTTTGTGATGGGTGGGAGGCTAACGGTGACATCGCGTGTGTACCCTACGGAAGCCATCTACGCAGCGGCTAGGGTGTATGTTTTCAACAACGCCACCGGCTCCACTGTTACCGTCGAGAAGCTTGTGGTGCACGAGATGGCATCAGCACCAATACAACCATACCGTGATGCATGAAATTAATTTATGTATTTTTCATTTTCGATGTCAAGTGTATTCTAGTTCTTTCAGATGGATCTAGTTGGTACTCCCTCCGTTTGAAACTATGTGAACATCTACTTTATCCTAAGTCAAACATCTTTAGATTTGACCAAGTCTGTAGGAAACTATACCAATACCTACACCACCAAATTAGTTTCATTGGATCATTATAAAGTATATAATCAAAGGCTGTCATTTCTTATAATTAATTTTATTTGAGGGGCAAAAGCTATGTTTTATTCGTCAAATGCCACTTGAAGTGGAATACGATAAGGATCATGGGGTTGAAACTAAACATGACGCCCCTCGTCCAAAGAATTCCAAAACTTAACTAAACTATCTGCTTTTTTATTTGCCGTTCATCCTTCCGAGGTATTTTTTTATAATTAAATTGAAAAATAGATCGCTGGACGCTGGGTGCTCTATTGGGCTGGTAGTGGGCTGGACTGGAGAGAGGTACCGTAAGGCCGAAAGAAGTATAGAGAAGAAAAAACGTGCCTCCTCCTCGAGGCATACAAAAGCCATTAAAAAGAGAAGCGCACGCGTACAACGCTAGGCGAAGCAATCAAACCACAATGAGTAGATAATAGTTCAGCACTTACAGGAACACTGCCCCCAGCAAAGAAAATCACCAAGGCCTTTTTTGTTGTTCCCTCTTACCTTACCTGAATCCTGCGCCAAACTTATCATTTGCCAGTCGTCTTCGACAGACGTTTTCTTTCTGGAGGGATTGAAACTTGACGACTTTCAATTTTGTGTGTGTTTTCTTATACAGGGTCTTTTCGATCCAACAACTGCCTAGACCGAAGCTGAGGTCCGGGCTTTCCCGCGGTCACTCAAGATTGACTACAGTGACATCGATGGTGAGGCTTTGAGGATCTATTGGCGTCTCAAGAGTAAATGTCAAGATCTACCCTTGGATGATGTGACCCATTGTCTCGAGGTAATGCGTGACATCATAAACAGATGGTATTTGGATCTATACTAGTATCTTCTAGCTTTTTAAGGTCGAATTATTTTCCATCTTTAATTAGAAATACCTGACAGCCTATCAGATTGGAGTGTAAGCTTTCGTGGGCCTGAGAACCATCTTGTTCTACATTATGTTTTGCTCAAGGGGATGTCGGCACTTTGTTTCTTTCAGTTATCATTAAGTAATGCAATGCAATGACCCGTTTGTATGGAAAGAATATGCTTACCACTTTTGAGTGGTTGCGCCAGTGCGATGCATGACGTATCTGTTGTATTATAAATGCTCTGGCTAAACTTACTGATGGAAAACAAAAAAATATAGCTTTGAAATATCGCTTAACTGAATCTCCTGCTCCTATAATAATTTTCAGGTCATATCACTCTGCGTAACTGCATCCCGGGTCGTAAGCGAGCGACTCTGGAGGCCGCCGCCACCACCACCACCACCACTAGAGGCCGCCATCACCGTTGCTTCCCCCTCGCCGTCGTTGGACGAGGCCGTCGGCCTAACCCGCGCGGCAGAGCGCGGCAATAAGAATGTGTGCTCCCTACCTTGGCACCTTCAACCCCTTCTTCAAATCCATGGCCCCGGAGCCACCATGGCTAGTGGCCTCCAAGTCCTCGATCCAGTGATCTACCCACGACTTAGGCTCCATCTGCAACCATTCAAGGATGTGTGCGCCTGCTTCATGGCCAGTTTGGATCGCTTCGTTATCCTACTCAGACCCCCTTGGCCGCCTTGGATGGATCCGGTGGGCGTTGCGGCCAGGCAGGCTGTGACACCGCGGACTGATCTGCCTTGGTCTAGATCCGGCCAAGTCTACCCCTTGGGAGACGAGTTTGGGCATTGGTATCTCCAGCGAGATGGCAGTTGGTAGTCATGTGCTCTTTCATCGGTGTTGGTCCATGTAGTGATCACTCAGGCCTGCGGCAACGGACTTGCTGCGGATTGTGGTGCCATTGAAAGGTCTTCGCAAGGGTTCCTCTGTCCAGATCCGCTGGTTGCCTAGGGGTTGAGATGCAATCTCTGTATGATGGCTTGTTTGTTCTGCATCAGCGGTTTTCAAGGCCAGCATATGCAACTGGCAGGATCGCGGAAAAGAGGTGGTGACAACATATGACTGACTTGATGGTGGTGTTTCTCGAGCACCTGTTCTCGAGCTCCGGGGTGAAACCGTAGGTTTGTCCCAAGTTGGTTATTCCAGGCATTGATGATGTTTTTGCGTATCTTTTTGAAAGGATTAATTAGGAAGATTCGGAGTGTCAAGTAGATTCCCGAAACAAAGTAAGCTTGCCGGAATTGTCTTGAGTAGGGATCTCGGTTGTGCATCCTCGAGCTCGATCAAACGATTGGGAAGAGGGCAAGCAATGATACTTTGTGCGGAAACATAAGACGGGATCTCTGTTGTATCACAAGGTCTGCAAATCGCGTATTAATCATATTGTTGTAAGAGTGGCGAGATTTCGCGGGCAAGATATCATGTGCGAGCATGACTTGGGATGAAGGTAAAGGACAACATGGTGCGGTGCTCACACCCTTGAATTTTCGTCAAAAAGAACCACCTACCTAGTAAAATTGTTGAAAAAGACCACTTGCGGATGAAAATGTCAAAAAAGACCACCTGCACCTTGGCGGGACGTGGTTCAGCCGACACGAGGCACCTATCGCCATGGGCGTCCCGCCTGAGCCTGTGGCAGCAGGTGCCACCTGTCGGTTGGCGCACCTGCCGCCATGCCACATGTCATCCTTTTTGACATTTTGGTTCGTAGGTGGCCTTTTTTTGATAATTTCACCAGACATTTGGTCTTTTTTGTCCAAAAATCCGGACCCTTTGGCCTTCTCAGCGATGTCATCAACAGTCACAATAAATTGGCAGTTTACTTTTACGTGTATAGAGGTCTCGACTGGACCCTCCGGACCCAGTTCTGCCATGACGAGTCACGGTCATCGCAAGCCAAGGAACCGTTGAAGCGCGCAATGGGAAGCACCGTGCCCGTGCTCCAAGGAGAGGCTTTATCTGCAAGGGTGCTTGTGGATCATTTGACTGTGATGAGCTTTAGGACAGATGGGAGGTTAACGTTGACATCACGGGTGTACCCTATGGAGGGAAAACATGCTTTAGAGCATGTGCGCCCGGGCCCCTCTTATCTAGTCATTTATTCTCTGCATCCTGTCCGCGCAATTAGGTTTCTCTTTTTTGTTTGTCTCACATAAAACATGTTTCGAACTTCAAACTTTGCAGCCCAACATTGTTTTCTAACTAGAACGTGGGATAAAACTTTCAGATATTCTAGTTAGTAATCTGAAAGTTAGATTAAAAATACTCATTTTGTGTATTTATGTCAAGCAAGAAAATCTAAAAGTTTTATCTCATATTCTGGTTAGTAATCTTTGTTGGGCTGCAAAGTTTGATGTTTCAGATATGTTTTGTGAGAGAAACAAAACAAATAAATTTTTATGTGCTAAGTTAGTTGTGTAACATATATTTCAAAGCAACATTTAAAGAGTCAGAATGGCGAGGCCCGGGTGGAGGAGCTCAGAAAATCTACGCCCGCCCTATGGAGGTCATCCATGCGACTGGTAGGGTGTGCGCTTTAAACGACACCACCGGGTCCACCGCTACCATCGAGAAGTCATGGTGCACGACACGGCGTCAACACCAATACAACCATACCGGGATGCATGACATTAATTAGGCTTTTTCATGTCCAATGTCAAATATGTTCGAGTTGTTTCAGATGGATCTAGTTAATCAGTATTATGTGGACATACATGCAAAATTTGAAAGTCTTACTGTCTGCACCTTTATGCAGAAGATTTGATTATTTTTCTTGGCCATCATCATGAAATAAAGGACTATCTTTAATTATAATTTTTCGAGGATCCTTTAAAAAATATATGAGAAAATTGTATGTTGGCTGCTCTATTGAGCTGGTAGCTGGCTGGACTGAAGAGAGGTACCGTAGGGCCGAAAGTAGTACTATCAAGAACAGAAAACATGTCTCCTCGTGCACGCATGTACCGTAGGATAAGCCTGCTCGCGGCTTATCCTTTGCCAATCGTCTTCAACAGACGTTTTCTTTCCGGAGGGATTGTTACTTGACGACTTTCGATTTTGTGTGTATGTTATTACAGGGTCTTTTCGAGCCAACGGCTGCCCAGGCCAAAGCTGAGGTCCGGGCTTTCCCGCGGTCACTCAAGATTGACTAATAGAGAGGGGGAGGGGGCTCACCGGAGTGGGGGAGGTGGAGGCCGGTGGTGGGGTGTCGGGGGGCGGGGGGCGCGGGGAGGCCGGCGGGCAGGGGAGGGGGGGCAGGCAGAGGCGGGCGGCCGGCGGGTGGAGGCGGGGCGGCCGGCGAGCGAAGGGGAGCTGGCGGGGACGGGGTGGGGCGGTCGGCAGCAGAGGGGCACGGGCGGGGGCGTTGCGGCCGACGGGCAAGGGAGAGCTGGCGGGGGCGGGGGTGGGGCGGCCGGCAGCAGAGGGGCACGGGCGGGGGCGTTGCGGCCGGCGGGCGAAGGGGCGCTAGCAGGGGCGGGGCAGCCGGCAGCAGAGGTGCGCGGGCGGGGGCGCGGCGGCGGAGGGGCGCGGGCGGGGGCGGGGCGGCCTGCGGGCGGCTGGCGGGCGCGGGGGGGGGGGGGGGGGGGGGGGCGACGGGTGGAGGGGCACGGGCGGGGGCGGGGCGGCCTGTGGGCGGGTGGGCGCGGGCGGCCGGCGGGGCGGCAGCAGGGCGCGGTGGCGCGGCGGGGGTGGGGGCGTGCGGGTGTGCGTGCGCGGGAGGATGGGGAAGATACGATGGAAGGGTGGGGCGTGCGGGCGTGCGGGCGCGGGAGGAGGGGGGAGATACGACGGAAGGGTGGGGCGTGCGGGCGTCGTTAGTTAACTAGGTCTACCTCTTTACCGTCCGCTAGCGGACGGCAAAGAGGTTGTGTGGTGGGCCAATTCAGTACTGCCGTCAACTCGGCCCCACCCCAGCTCTTTTCCGTCCGCTCGCTGATGGCAAAGAATCTTTGCCGTCCGTTAGGTGGCGGCAAAGAGCTGGCAAATGGCAAAGCCCCTCTTTGTCGTCTGTCAGCTCTTTGCCGTCCGCTTCGAGCTAGCTGATGGCAAAGGTACTCTTTGCCGTCTGCCAGCAGACGAAAAAGAGATGGCGGACGGCAAATTGTCTGATTCCAGTAGTAATTCTTGTAGTGTACCACAATTTCGAACGAAAACTCATCTGTTACAAAGGGATTTAATTCTTTTGAATTTTTTGGAACTCCATACTTTTCGTGTGGTCAAAATGCACCATTCAAAGACACATCATCAATTTTGAAAACTTTCTGACTACATTTGGTATTTTTCATGCACTTACTGATTTTTTTGAGCTAAATAACCCTTGAAATTGAAAAGCACTTCAAATGAACGCCGAAAAGGTTGAAAGTTGGAAGGGTATCATCATTTCACCCACATAGCATGTGCTAAAAACTTGAGAGGGTTACGCCAAATACTGGATACACTTCGTGTACAGAGTGGACAATCTCTTTCGAAGTATCACAATTTCGAACGAAAACTCATCTGTTACAAAAGGATTTAATTGTGTTGAACTTTTGGGACCTTCATACTTTTTGTGTGGTCAAAATTCACCATTCAAAGCCACATCATCAATTTTTAAAACTTTCTTACTATATTTGCTATTTTTCATGCACTTACTGATTTTCTTGTGCTAAATAACCCTTAAATTGAAAAGCACTTCAAATGAAGTCTGAAAAGGTTGAAAGTTGGCATGGTCTCATCATTTCACCCACATAGCATGTGCTAAAAAGTTGAGAGGGTTACGGTAAAAACTAGATGCACTTCATGTACAAAATGGACAATCTCTTTCAAAGTATCATAGTTTTGAACGAAAAATCATCTGTTACAAAGGGATTTCATTTTTTTGAACTTTTTGGAACTCCATACTTTTTGTGTTGTCAAAATGCACCATGCAAAACCACATCATCAATTTTCAACCCTTTCTGACTACATTTGGTATTTTTCATGTACTTATTGATTTTTTAGCTAAATAATACTAAAATTGAAAAGCACTTCAAATGAACTCTAAAAGGGTTGAAAGTTGGCATTGTATCATTATTTCGCCCACATATCATGTGCTAAATAGTTGAGAGGGTTACGGAAAAAACTGGATGCACTTCGTGTACAAAATGGACAATCTCTTTCGAAGTATCATAGTTTCGAACGAAAAATCATCTGTTACAAAGGGAGTTCATTTTTTTGAACTTTTTGTTACTCCATAATTTTTGTGTTGTCAAAATGCACCATTCAAAACCACATCATCAAGTTTCAACCCTTTCTGACAACATTTGGTATTTTTCATGCACTTACTGATTTTTTGAGCTAAATAACCCTGAAATTGAAAAGCACTTCAAACGAACTCTGAAAAGGTTGAAAGTTGGATGTGTATCATCATTTCACCCACATAGCATGTGCTAAAAACTTCAGAGGGTTTCGCAATATACTGGATGCACTTCGTGTACAGAATGGACAATCTGTTTCGAAGTATCACAATTTCGAACGAAAAGTCATCTGTTACAAAGGGATTTAATTGTTTTGAACTTTTTGGACCTCCATACTTTTTGTGTGGTCAAAATTCGCCATTCAAAGCAACATCATCAATTTTCAAAACTTTCTGACTATATTTGGTATTTTTCATGCACTTACTATTTTTTTTGCTAAATAACCCTTAAATTGAAATGCATTTGAAATGAAATCTGAAAAAGGTTGAAAGTTGGCATGGTCTCATCATTTCACCCACATAGCATCTACTAAAATGTTGAGAGGGTTACGGTAAAAACTGGATGCACTTCGTGTACAAAATGGAAAATCACTTACTGATTTTTTAGCTAAATAACCCTGAAATTGAAAATCACTTCAAATGAACTCTAAAAGGGTTCAAAGTTGGCATGGTTGTTGGAAATATGCTCTAGAGGCAATAAATAATGTGTTTATTATTGTATTTCCTTGTTCATGATAATCGTTTATTATCCATGCTATAGTTGTATTAATTGGAAACATGGATACATGTGTGGATACATAGACAACCACAATGTCCCTAGTATGCCTCTAGTGAACTAGCTCATTGATTGAATGACGGTTAAGGTTTCCTAGCCATGGACATGAGATGTCATTTGTTAACGGGGTCACATCATTGGGAGAATGATTTGGTGGACAAGACCCAAACTACAACGTAGCATATGATCGTGTCAGTTTATTGCTACTGTGTTCTGCATGTCAAGTATATGTTCCTATGACCATGAGTGTTGGAAATATGCCCTAGAGGCAATAAATAAAGTGTTTATTATTATATTTCCTTGTTCATGATAATCGTTTATTATCCATGCTATAATTGTATTGATTGGAAACACATTGCATGTGTGAGTAAATAGACAACACTGTGTCCCTAGTATGCCTCTAGTGAACTAGCTCGTTGATCAAAGATGGTCAAGGTTTCCTAGCCATTGGCATGTGATGTCATTTGATAACGGGATCACATCATTGGGAGAATGATGTGATGGACAAGACCCAAACTACAAACGTAGCGTATGATCGTGTCAGTTTATTGCTACTGTTTTCTGCATGTCAATGTATATGTTCCTATGACCATGAGATCATGCAACTCACGGATATCGAAGGAGTGCCTTGTGTGTATCAAACGTCGCAACATAACTGGGTGACTATAAAGGTGCCCTACAGGTATCTCCGATGGTGTCTGTTGAGTTGGCATGGATCGAGACTGGGATTTTTTACTCCGTGTGATGGAAAGGTATCTCGGGGCCCACTCAGTAATGCAACATCACAATAAGCCTTGCAAGCAATGTGACTAATTGTTAGTTGTGGGATCTTGCATTACGGAATGAGTAAAGATACTTGCCTGTAACGAGGTTGAACTAGGTATGGAGATACCGACGATCGAATCTCGGGCAAGTAACATACCGAAGAACAAAGGGAACGTTATACGGGATTAACTGAATCCTTGACATGGAGGTTCAACCGATAAAGATCTTCGTAGAATATGTAGGAACCAATGTGGACATCTAGTTCCCACCATTGGTTATTGGCCGGAGAGGTGTCTCAGTCATGTGTACATAGTTCTCGAACCCGCAGCGTCTGCATACTTAAGGTTTGGTGACGTTTTGGTAGTGTAGAGTTATGGATGGTGGTGACCGAAGATTTCTCGGAGTGCTAGATGAGATCCCAGACGTCACGAGGAGCTCCGGAATGGTCCGGAGGTAAAGATTCATATATAGGAAGTCCTAGTTTGGTCGCCGGAAAAGTTTCGGGCTCATCGGTACTGTATCGGGAGTGGCGGTAATGTACCGGGAGACCACCGGGAGGGGTATTTCGACCCAAGAGGTTTTATGGGCTGTGGGAAGATGAATACCTGCCCTTGGTGGGCTGGTGGAAGTCCTACACAAGGCCCATGAGGCTGGGAAGAAAATACCAAAAGGAAAAAAGGTGGAAAAAGGCAAAAAGGGCTATATATGGAAGGAGTCCTAATCCCACTTGGAGTGGGAGGAGGAGGACTCCTCCCTAGCCGACCGAACCAGGTGGGCTTTGGACCTTGGGCCATCCCCTCCTCCTCCTCCTCTCCTCCCATATATACTAGAGGGGTTTGAGGGTTTTGGCACAAGTTCTTTCTTCCACGTGCAATCCTAACCTCCAATGCATAGTTTCTCCTTTAGATCGGATTTCTGCTATGCTTAGGCGAAGCCCTGCAGGTATAAATCCACCACCATCTTCGGAGCACCGTCACGCTACCGGTGAACTCTCCCTCCTCTCCGCCTCCTCTTGCTGGATCAAGACGGTAGAGATCGTCATCAAGCTGCACGTGTGCTGAACGCGGAGGTGCCGTCCGTTCGGTACTAGATCCGAAGGATCGTGATCAAGGCCACGGGACGTTCGTGATCGGATCACGGGATGGATCATGACGAGATCGCGGTATGGTTCATGATTAGATCGCGGGACGCTCGGTGATTTGAATCGCAAAGAAGTTCGACTACACCAACCATGTTTCTTAACGCTTCCCGCTTAGCGATCTACAAGGGTACGTAGATCCACACTCCCTCTCGTAGATGCTCATCACCATGGATAGGTTTGCGTGTGCGTAGGAAATTTTTTGTTTCCCATACGACGTTCCCCAACAGTGGTATCAGAGCTAGGTTGATGGTTCGACAAGATCTCGAGTAGAACACAAAAGGTTTGTGGGCGTTGATGCTTAGATTGCTTCCTCCCTTGGTCGTGTTTTGGTTCAGCGGTATTGTGGGATGAAGCAGCCTGGACCAACCTTACTCGTACGCTTACGACAGACCGGTTGCCTCAACTGCACTTGTTGCAACAGATGGCTAGCGGGTGTCAGTTTCTCCTACTTTAGTTGGATCGGATTCGACAAAGGCGGTCCTTGAGAAGGTTGAAAAGCAACTTATGTATCAGCGTTGTGGTTTATGCGTAGGTGAGAATCGTTCTTGCTAGATACCCGTAGCAGCCACGTAAAACTTGCAACAACAATTAGGGGATGTCTAACTTGTTTTTGCAGGGTATGTTGTGATGTGATATGGCCAATTACATGATGATATACATGTGATGTATGAGATGATCATGTGATGTATAGAATTTCACGACTTGCATGTCGATGAGTACGGCAACCGGCAGGAGCCATAGGGTTGTCTTTAATTATTGTATGACCTGCGTGTCAATCATTAAGCGCTATGTAATGCTTTACTTTATCGCTACAGTAGCAATAGTAGTAGAAGCATGCAGGGCGTGACAACCCCGATGGCGACACATTGATGGAGATCAAGATGATGGAGATCATGGTGTCGTGCCGGTGACGATGGAGATCATGCCAATGTTTTGAAGATGGAGATCTTAAACACAAGTTCATGGACATATCATGTCACTTATGAATTGCATGAGATGTTAATCCTTTTATGCACCTTGTTTTCCTTAGTACGACGGTAGCATTATAAGGTGATCCCTCACTTAAATTTCAAGATAAATTGTGTTCTCCCTGAGTGTGCACCGTTGCGAAAGTTTGTCGTGTCGAGACACCACATGATGATCGGGTGTGATAGACTCTACGTTCACATACAACGGGTGCAAGCCATATTTGCACGTGCAGAACACTCGGGTCAAACTTGACGAGCCTAGCATGTACAGACATGGCCTCGGAACACAAGAGACCGAAAGGTCGAACATGAGTCATATAGTAGATATGATCAACATAATGATGTTCACCATTGAAGCCACCTTAACTCACGTGATGATCGGACTTGAGTTGGTGAATTTGGATCATGTGACACTCAGATGACCTAAGGGATGTCAATTTGAGTGGGAGCTTTAGTAATTTGATTAACTAAACTCATTATCTTGAACAATAGTCTAAGTAACCTTTGCATATTTATTTTGTAGATCAATGGCTCGCGCAGTAGCACCCCTGAATTTTAATGCGTTCCTAGAGAAAGCTAAGTTGAAAGATGATGGAAGTAACTTTGTTGATTGGGCCCGTAATCTGAGGATTATCCTCACGGCTTCCCAGAAACAATATGTCCTTGATGCACCGCTTGGTGACCAACCAGAAGACATGACCTCCGAAGACGTTAAGAACGCTTGGGAGGCTCGTGCTGGAGACTACTCAATAGTTCAGTGTGCAATATTGTATGGCTTAGAACCGGGACTTCAAAGACGTTTTGAACGTCATGGAGCATATGAGATGTTCCAGGAGTTGAAGTTTATTTTTAAGAAGAATGCCCGGATCGAGAGGTATGAGACCTCCGATAAGTTTCTATGCTTGCAAGATGGAGGAGAACGGGTCTATTAGTGAGCATATACTCAGAATGTCTGGGTATTCAAACCTTCTAGCAGAGTTGGGAATTACCCTACCGCAAGAGGCGATCATTCACAGAGTTCTTCAATCACTGCCACCTAGTTACAAGAGCTTTGTGATGAACTATAACATGCACGGGATGAACAAGTCTTCATCCGAGCTGTTTGCGATGCTAAAAGTCGCTGAGTCTGAAATCCAGAAAGAACATCAAGTGTTGATGGTCAATAAGACCACTAGTTTCAAGAAAAATGGCAAGGGCAAAGGCAAGAAGGGTAAAACCAAGAAGGATGGCAAAGCAGTTGGTACTCCTACAAAGAAGCCTAAGCATGGACCTAAGCCAGAAACTGAGTGCTTTCATTGCAAAGGAACTGGTCACTGGAAGCGGAACTGCCCCAAGTACCTACCTGACAAGAAGGCGGCCAAAGACAAACAAGGTATATATGATATACGTGTTATTGATGTGTACCTTACTAGTTCTCCTAGTAGTGCCTGGGTATTTGATACCGGTTCGGTTGCTCACATTTGCTACTCAAAGCAGGAACTACGGAATAAACGAAGACTGGCAAAGGACGAAGTGACGATGCGCATGGGAAATGGTTCCAAGGTTAATGTGATCGCCGTTGGCACGCTCTCTCTTCGATTACCATCAAGATTAGTGATGAACCTGAATAATTGTTATTTAGTGCCTGCGTTAAGCATGAAAATTATATCTGGATCTTGTTTATTGCGAGACGGTTACTCATTTAAATTAGAGAATAAAGGTTGTTCTATTTATATGAGTGATATCTTTTATGGTCATGCACCCAATGTTAGCGGTTTATTCATATTGAATCTTGATAGTGATGACACACATGTTCATAACATTGATGGCAAAAGATGTAGAGTTGATAATGATAGTACCACTTTCTTGTGGCACTGCCGTTTAGGTCATATTGGTGTAAAATGCATGAGGAAGCTCCATGCTGATGGACTTTTGGAGTCACTTGATTTTGAATCAGTTGACACATGTGAACCATGCCTCATGGGCAAGATGACTAAAACGCCGTTCTCTGGAACAATGGAACGAGCATGCTCCATACTGATGTGTGCGGTCCAATGAATGTTGCAGCGTGCGGTGGATATCCTTAGTCTCTCACCTTCACTGATGACTTGAGTAGATATGGGTATATTTACTTGATGAAACACAAGTCTGAAACGGTTGAAAAGTTCAAGCAATTTCAGAGTGAAGTTGAGAATCATCGTAACAAGAAGATTAAATTTTTGCGATCTGATCGAGGAGGTGAATATCTGAGTTATGAGTTTGGCAGTCACTTAAGACAATGTGGAATTGTTTCACAGTTGACACCGCCCGAAACACCACAGCGTAATGGTGTGTCCGAACGTCGTAATCGAACCTTATTAGATATGGTGCGTTCTATGATGTCTCTTGCTGATTTGCCACTATCGTTTTGGGGTTATGCATTAGAGACAGCTGCATTCACTTTAAATAGGGCACCATCAAAATCCGTTGAGACGATGTCATATGAACTGTGGTTTGGCAAGAAGCCAAAGTTGTCGTTTCTTAAAGTTTGGGATGTGATGCTTATGTCAAAAAGCTTCAGCCTGAAAAGCTGGAACCCAAAGCGGAGAAATGCGTCTTCATACGATACCCGAAAGAGACAGTCGGGTATACCTTCTATCTCAGATCCGAAGGCAAAGTGTTTGTCGCTAAAAACGAAACATTTCTTGAGAAAGAGTTTCTTTCGAAAGAATTGAGTGGGAGGAAAATAGAGCTTGATGAGGTTATTGAACCTTTACTTCAACCAGAAAGTAGCGCAGCGCGGAAAGATGTTTCTATGGAACCTACGACGGTAGAAGAGGAAGTTAATGATGATGATCATGAAGCTTCGGATCAAGCAGCTATTGAACCTCGTAGGTCGACAAGGCCGCGTACGACCCCTAAGTGGTATGGCAACCCTGTCTTGGAAGTCATGTTGTTGGACAACGATGAACCTACGAGCTATGGAGGAGCAGTGATGGGCCCGAATTCCGAGAAATGGTTAGAGGCCATGAAATCCGAGATGGAATCCACGTATGAAAACAAAGTATGGACTTTGGAAGTATTACCCGAAGGGCGAAAGGCCATTCAGAACAAATGGATCTTTAAGAAGAAGACAGACGCGGACGGTAATGTCACCGTCTATAAAGCTCGACTTGTGGCAAAGGGTTTTTCACAAGTTCAAGGAGTTGACTACGATGAAACTTTCTCACCCATAGCGATGCTTAAGTCTGTTAGAATCATGTTAGCAATAGCTACCTATTTCGACTATGAAATTTTGCAGATGGATGTAAAAACAACGTTTCTCAACGGTTTTCTTGAGGAAGAGTTGTATATGATGCAACCAGAAGGTTTTGTCGATCCAGAGAATGCTGACAAAGTTTGCAAACTCCAGCGATCCATTTATGGACTGGTGCAAGCATCTCGGAGTTGGAATAAGCGCTTTGATGAGGTGATCAAAGCATTTGAGTTTATACAAGTTTACGGAGAAGCTTGTATTTACAAGAAAGTGAGTGGGAGCTCTGTAGCGTTTCTAGTATTATATGTGGATGACATATTGCTGATTGGAAACAATATAGAAATTCTGGAAAGCGTGGAGGAATATTTGAACAAGAGTTTTGCAATGAAGGACCCAGGAGAAGCTGCTCTCATATTAGGCATTAAGATCTATAGAGATAGATCGAGACGCTTAATAGCACTTTCACAGAGCACATACCTTGATAAAGTTTTGAAGAAGTTCAAAATGGAACAGTCCAAGAAGGGGTTCTTGCTTGTATTACAAGGTGTGAAGTTGAGTAAGACTCAATGCCCAGTAACTGCAGAATATAGTGAAAAGATGAGTGTCATCCCCTATGCTTCAGCCATAGGCTCTATCATGTATGCAATGCTGTGCACAAGACCCGATGTCAGCCTTGCCATAAGTATGGCCGGAAGGTTTCAAAGTGATCCTGGAATGGAGCACTGGCAAGTGGTCAAGAATGTCCTTAAGTACCTGAAAAGGACTAAGGAAATGTTTCTTGTTTATGGAGGTGATGAAGAGCTCGTCGTAAAGGGTTACGTCGATGCAAGCTTTGACACTGATCTGGACGACTCTAAGTCGCAAACCGGATACATATTTATTCTTAACGGGGGAGCGGTAAGCTGGTGCAGTTCCAAGCAAAGCGTTGTAGCTGATTCTACGTGCGAAGCGGAATACATCGCAGCCTCGGAGGCGGCAAAGGAAGGTGTCTGGATGAAGCAGTTCATGATAGATCTTGGAGTAGTGCCCAGTGCACTGAATCCAATGAAACGGTTCTGTGACAACACTGGTGCCATTGCTCTGGCCCAGGAACCAAGGTTTCACAAGAGGACCAGACACATAAAGCGACGCTTTAACTCCATCCGCGATTACATCTTGGAGAAAGACATAAATATTTGCAAAGTGCACACGGATCTGAATGTTGCAGACCCGTTGACTAAACCTCTTCCAAGGGCTAAACATGATCAACACCAGAAGTGCATGGGTGTTCGATTCATTACAATGTAAATCACATAGTGATGTGAACTAGATTATTGACTCTAGTGCAAGTGGGAGACTGTTGGAAATATGCCCTAGAGGCAATAAATAAAGTGTTTATTATTGTATTTCCTTGTTCATGATAATCGTTTATTATCCATGCTATAGTTGTATTAATTGGAAACATGGATACATGTGTGGATACATAGACAAACACAATGTCCCTAGTATGCCTCTAGTTAAATAGCTCGCTGATTGAATGATGGTTAAGGTTTCCTAGCCATGGACATGATATGTGATTTGATAACGGGGTCACATCATTGGGATAATGATGTGGTGGACAAGACCCAAACTACAAACGTAGCATATGATCGTGTCAGTTTATTGCTACTGTTTTCTGTATGTCAAGTATATGTTCCTATGAGCATGAGATCTTGCAACTCACATATATCGGAGGAGTACCTTGTGTGTATCAAACGTCGCAACATAACTGGGTGACTATAAAGGTGCTCTACAGGTATCTCCGAGGGTTTCTGTTGAGTTGGCATGGATCGAGACTGGGATTTGTTACTCCGTGTGACGGAGAGGTATCTCAGGGCCCACTCGGTAATACAACATCACAATGAGCCTTGCAAGCAATGTGACTAATTGTTAGTTGCAGGATCTTGTATTACGGAACGAGTAAAGAGACTTGCCGGTAACGAGATTGAACTAGGTATGGAGATACCGACGATCAAATCTCGGGCAAGTAACATACCGAAGAACAAAGGAAACATCGTACGGGATTAACTGAATCCTTGACATAGAGGTTCGACCGATAAAGATCTTCGTAGAATATGTAGGAACCAATGTGGACATTCATGTCCCGCCATTCGTTATTTACCATAGAGGTGTCTCGGTCATGTCTACATAGTTCTCGAACCCGTAGGGTCTGCACACTTAAGGTTTGGTGACGTTTCGGTAGTGTAGAGTTATGTATGGTGGTGACCGAAGTTTGTTCGGAGTCCCGGATGAGATCTTGGACATCACGAGGAGCTCCGGAATGGTCCGGAGGTTAAGATTCATATATAGGATGTCCCAGTTTGGTCGCCGCAAAAGTTTCGGGCTCATCGGTAGTGTACCGGGAGTGCCGGTAATGTACCGCGAGACCTTCGGGAAGGGTATTTCGACCCTAGAGGGTCCATGGGCTGTGGGAGAATAATAACCAGCCCTTAGTGGGCTGGTGGAACAGCCACAAAAGGCCCATGGTGCCAGGAGGAAAAAGGCCTAAAGAAAAAGGTGGAAAAAGGGCCAATAGGGAGCAATCCTAGTCCAACTAGGATTGGAGGAGGAGTAGGATTCCTCCTCCTTTGCTTCGGCCGAAGCCTCCTTGGCTTGGCGGCAAGGCTGCCTCTCATCCTCCCTCCCTCCTATATATAATAGGGGATTTCTAGGGTTTTGCACAGTTTTTCCGGCCACGTGCTACCCGTTCCACCGGTGCATAGTTTCTCCTCTAGATCGTATTTCCGTAGTGCTTAGGCGAAGCCCTGCCGAAATCACACCACCACCATCGCTGGAGCGCCGTCACGCTGCTGGTGACCTCTTCCTCCTCTCCAACTGCTCTTGCTGAATCAATACGGTGGAGATCGTCATCAAGCTGCATGTGTGCTGAACGCGGAGGTGCCATCCGTTCTGTACTAGATCGGATGGATTGTGATCAAGGTCACGGGACGTTCGTGATTGGATCACGGGACGGATCGTGACGAGATCGCCGGACGTATCGCGATTCGATCGCGGGACGCTCGACAATTTGAATCGCGAAGACGTTCGAGTACACCAACCGCGCTTCTTAACGCTTCCCACTTAGCGATCTACAAGGGTACGTAGATCAACTCCCCCTCTCGTAGAGGCTCATCACCATGGATAGGTTTGCGTTTGCGTAGGAAATTTTTTGTTTCCCATGCAACGTTCCCAAACACTGGTATCGTCATTTAACCCACATATCATGTCCTAAAAAGTTGAGAGGGTTACGACAAAAACTGGATGCACTTCGTGTACAAAATGGACAATCTCTTACGAAGTATCACGATTTCGAACGAAAACTCATCTGTTACAAAGGGATTTCAATTTTTTGAACTTTTTGGAACTCCATACTTTTTGTGTGGTCAAAATGCACCATTCAAAGCCAGACCATCAATTTTCAAAAGTTTCGGACTACATTTGGTATTTTTCATGCACTTACTGATTTTTTAGATAAATAAACCTGAATTGAAAAGAACTTCAAATGAACTCTGAAAAGGTTGAAAGTTGGCATGGTATCATCATTTCACCCACATAGCATGTGCTAAAAATTTGAGAGGGTTACGACAATAATTGGATGCACTTCGTGTACAAAATGGACAATCTCTTTAGATGTATCATGGTTTCGAACGAAAACTCATTTGTTACAAAGGGATTTATTTTTTTAACTTTTTGACCTCCATACTTTTGTGTGGTCAAAATGCACCATTCAAAGCCACATCATCAATTTTCAACCCTTTCTGACTACATTCAGTATTTTTCATGCACTTACTGATATTTTTTGAGCTAAATAAGCCTGAAATTGAAAACCACTTCAAATGAACTCTGAAAAGGTTGAAAGTTGGAAAGGTATCATCATTTCACCTACATAGCATGTTCTAAAAACTTGAGAGGGTTACGCCAAATACTGGATACACTTTGTGTACAAAATGGACAATCTCTTTCGAAGTATCACAGTTTCGAACGAAAATTCGTCTGTTACAAAGGGATTTAATTGTTTTTAACTTTTTGGACCTCCATACTTTTTGTGTGTTCAAAATTCACCATCCAAAGCCACATCAGAAATTTTCAAAACTTTTTGACTACATTCAGTATTTTTCATGCACTTATTGATTTTTTGTGCTAAATAACCCTTAAATTGAAAAGTATTTCAAATGAAATCTGAAAGGTTGAAAGTTGGCATTGTCTCATAATTTCACCCACATAGCATGTGCTAAAAAGTTGAGAGGGTTACGGCAAAAACTGGATGCACTTCGTGTACAAAATGGACAATCTCTTTCGGAGTATCATAGTTGAGAGGGATTTTTGGAACTCCATACTTTTTGTGTGGTCAAAATGCACCATTAAAAACCACATGAACAATTTTCAAACCTTTCTGACTACATTTGGTATTTTTCATGCACTTACTGATTTTTTAGCTAAATAACCCTGAAATGGAAAAGCACTTCAAATGAACTCTAAAAGGGTTGAAAGTTGGTATTGTATCATCATTTCACCCAAATATCATGTGCTAAAAAGTTGAGAGGGGTATGGAAAAATCTGGATGCACTTCGTGTACAAAATGGAGAATGTCTTTCGAAGTATCACGGTTTCGAACGAAAACTCATCTCTTACAAAGGGATTTCAATTTTTTTGAACTTTTTGCAACTCCATACTTTTTGTATGGTCAAAATGCGCCATTCAAAGCCACATCATAAATTTTCAAAACTCTTTGACTACATTTGGTATTTTTCATGCACGTAGTGATTTTCTTGAGCTAAATAACGCTGAAATTGGAAACCACTTCAAATGAACTCTCAAAAGGTTGAAATTTGGCATGGTATCATAATTTCATCCAGATAGCATGTGCTAAAAACTGGTCAAAATGAACTCAAATGCACCATTCGAAGCCACATCATCAATTTTCAACCTTTTGTGTGGTCAAAATGGTCAAAATGGTATCATCATTCAAATGAACTCCATACTTTTGTGTGGTCAAAATGCACCATTCAAAGCCACATCATCAATTTTCAACCTTTCTGACTACATTCAGTATTTTTCATGCACTTACTGATTTTTTGAGCTAAATAACCCTTAAATTGAAAAGCACTTCAAATGAAATCTGAGAAGGTTGAAAGTTGGCATGGTATCATTATTTCAGCCACATAGCATGTGCTAAAAAGTTGAGAGGGTTACGGCAAAAACTGGTTGAACTTCGTGTACAAAATGGACAATCTCTTTCGAAGTATAATAGTTTCGAAGGAAAACTCATCTGTTACAAAGGGATTTCATTTTTTGAACTATTTGGAACTCCATACTTTTTGTCTGGTCAAAATGCACCATTCGAAGCCACATCATAAATTTTCAAAACTTTCTCACCACATTTGGTATTTTCATGCACTTACTGATTTTTTTGACCTAAATAATCCTGAAATTGAAAAGCACTTCAAATAAATTCTGAAAAGGCAGAAAGTTGGCATGGTATCATCATTTCACCCACATAGCATGTGTTACAAAATGTAGAGGGTTACCGCAAAAACTGGATCCACTTCATGTACAAAATGGACAATCTCTCTCGAAGTATCACGGTTTCGAACGAAAACTCATCTGTTACAAAGGGATTTATTTTTTTTGAAATTTTTGGAACTCCATACTTTTTTTGTGGTCAAAATGCACCATTCAAAGACACATCATCAATTGTGAAAACTTTGTGACTACATTTTGTATTTTTCATGCACTTACTGATTTTTTTGAGCTAAATAACCCCGAAATTGAAAAGCACCTGAAAAGGTTGAAAGTTGGAAGGGTATCATCATTTCACCCACATAGCATGTTAGAAAAACTTTAGGGGGTTACGCCGAAAACTGGATGCACTTTGTGTACAAAATGGACATTCTCTTTCGAAGTATCATAGTTTCGAACGAAAACTCATCTGTTACAAATGGATTTAACTGTTTTTAACTTTTTGGACCTCCATACTTTTTGTGTGGTCAAAATTCACCATTCAAAGCCACATCATCAATTTTCAACACTTTTTGACTACATTTGGTATTTTTCATGCACTTACTGATTTTTGTGTGCTAAATAACCCTTAAATTGAAAAGCACTTCAAATGAAATCTGAAAGGTTGAAAGTTGGCATGGTCTCATCATTTCAGCCAAATAGCATGTGCTAAAAAGTTGAGAGGGCTACGGCAAAAACTGGATGCACTTCGTGTACAAAATGGACAATCTCTTTCGAAGTATCATAGTTTCGAACAAAAACTCATCTGTTAGAAAGGGATTTCATTTTTTTGAACTTTTTGGAACTCCATACTTTTCATGTTTTCAAAATGCACCATTCAAAACCACATCATCAATTTTCAACCCTTTCTAACTACATTTGGTATTTTACATGCACTTACTGATTTTTTTAGCTAAATAACCCTGAAATTGAAAAGCACTTCAATGAACTCTAAAAGGGTTCAAAGTTGGCATGGTATCATCATTTCACCCACATATAATGGTTCATTTTTTTGAACTTTTTGGAACTCCATACTTTTTGTGTGGTCAAAATGCACCATCCAAAGCCACATCATCAATTTTCAAAACTTTGTGACTACATTTGGTATTTTTCATGCACTTCGTCATTTTTCTGAACTTTTTGGAACTCCATACTTTTTGTGTGGTCAAAATGTACTATTCAAAGTCACGTCATCAATTTTCAAAACTTTCTGACTACATTTGGTATTTTTCAATGCACCATTCGATGTACGGTTTCGAACGAAAACTCATCTATTACAAAGGGACTTAATTTTTTTGAACTTGTTTGAACTCCGTACTTTTTTGGTGGTCAAAATGCAACATTCAAAGCCACATCATCAATTTTCAAACTTTCTGACTACATTTGGTACTTTTCATGCACTTACTGATTTTTTTGAGCTAAATGACCCTGAAATTGAAAAGAACTTCAAATGAACTCTGAAAAGGTTGAAAGTTGACATGTTATCATAATTTCACCCACATGGCATGTGCTAAAAAGTTGAGAGGGTTACGAGAAAAACTGGATGCACTTTGTGTACAAAATGGACAATCTCTTTCGAAGTGTCATAGTTTTGAATGAAAACTCATCTGTTACCAAGGGATTTCATTTTGGAACTCCATACATTTTGTGTGGTCAAAATGCACCATTCAAAACCAGATCATCAATTTTCAAAACTTTCTGACTACATATGGTAGTCATGCACTTACTGATTTTTTGAGCTAAATAACCCTGAATTTGAAAAGCAGTTCAACTGAACTCCGAAAAAGTTGAAAGTTGGCATGGTATCACCATTTCACCGACATGGCATGTGCTAAAAAGTTGAGAGGGTTACGGCAAAAACTGGATGCACTTCATGTACAAAATGGACAATCTCTTTCGAAGTGTCATAGTTTCGAACGAAAACTCATCTATTACAGAGGGATTTCAATTTTTTTGGAACTCCATACTTTTTATGTCGTCAAAATGCACCATTCAAAACCACATCATCAATTTTCAACCCTTTCTGACTACATTTGTTATTTTTGCATGCACTTCGTGATTTTTTGGCTAAATAACCCTGAAATTGAAAAGCACTTCAAATGAACTCTAAAAGGGTTGAAAGTTGGCATGGTATCATCATTTCACCCACATATCATGTGCTAAAAATTTGAGAGGGTTATGGCAAAAACTGGATGCACTTCGTGTACAAAATGGATAATCTCTTTGGAAGTATCACGGTCTTGAACGAAAACTCATCTCTTACAAAGGGATTTCATTTTTTTGGACCTCCACACTTTTTGTGTGGTCAAACTGCACCATTCAAAACCACATCATCAATTTTCAACCCTTTCTGACTACATTTGGTATTTTTGCATGAACTTACTGGTTTTTAGCTAAATAACCCTTTAATTGAAAAGCACTTCAATTGAACTCTAAAAGGGTTAAAAGTTGGCATGGTATCATCATTTCACCCACATATCATTTGCTAAAAAGTTGAGAGGGTTATAGCAAAAACTGGATCCACTTCGTGTACAAAATGGACAATCTCTTTTGAAGTATCACGGTTTCGAACGAAAACTCATCTGTTACAAAGGGATTTCATTTTTTGAACTTTTTGGAACTCGACACTTTTTGTGTGGTCAAAATGCACAATTCAAAGTGACATCATCAATTTTCAAAACTTTCTGACTACATTTGGTATTTTTCACGCACTTGGTGATTTTCTTGAGCTAAATAACCCTGAAATTGAAAAGCACTTCAAATGAACTTTGGAAAGGTTGAAATTTGGCATGGTATCATCATTTCACCCAGATAGCATGTGCTAAAAAGTAAAGAGGGTTACGGCCAAAATAGGATGCACTTCGTGTACAAATTGGACAATCTCTTTCGAAGTATCACGGTTTCGAACGAGAACTCATCTCTTACACAGGGATTTTTTTAAAATTTTTGGCACTCCATACTTTTTTTGGGGTCAAAATGCACCATTCAAAGCCACATCATCAATTTTCAAAACTTTCTGACTACATTTGGTATTTTCCATGCACATCGTGATTTTTTAGCTAAATAATCCTGGAATTGAAAAGCACTTCAAATGAACTCTGAAAAGGTTGAAAGTTGCCATGGTGTCATCATTTCACCAACATAGCATGTGTTAAAAAATTTGAGAGGGTTACGACAAAAACTGGAAGCACTTCGTGTACAAAATGTACAATCTCTTCCGAAGTATCACAGTTTCGAACGAAAACTCATCTATTACAAAGGGATTTCATTATTTGGAACTCCATACTTTTTGCGTGGTCAAAATGCACCATTCAAAGCCACATCATCAATTTTCAAATTTTCTAACTACATTTGGTATTTTTCATGCACTTCGTGAATTTTCAAGCTAAATAACCCTGAAATTGAAAAGCACTTCAAATGAACTCTGAAAAGGTTGAAAGTTGGCATGGTATCATCATTTCACCCACATAGCATGTGCTAAAAAGTTGAGAGGGTTACGGCAAAAATTGGATGCACTTCGTGTACAAAATGGACAATCTCTTTCGAAGTATCATAGTCTCGATCGAAAACTCATCTGTTACGAAGGGATTTCATTTTTTTGGAACTCCATACTTTTTGTGTGGTCAAAATGCAGCATTCAAAACCACATCTTCAATTTTCAACTCTTTCTTACTATATTTCGTATTTTTGCATGCACTTACTGATTTTTTAGCTCAATAACCCTGAAATTGGAAAACACTTCAAATGAACTCTAAAAGGGTTGAAAGTTGGCATGGTATCATCATTGCACCGACATATCATGTGCTAACAAGTTGAGAGGGTTACGACAAAAACTGGACGCACTTCGTTTATAAAATGGACAATCTCTTTCGAAGTATCACGATTTCGAACGAAAACTCATCTGTTACAAAGGGATTTCATTTTTTTGAACTTTTTGGAACTCCATACTTTTGTGTGGTAAAAATGCACCATTATAAGCCAAATAATCAATATTCAAAACTTTCTGACTACATTTGTTATTTTTTTCACGCACTTAGTGATTCTTGAGCTAAATAACCCTGAAATTGAAAATCACTTCAAATGAACTTTGGAATGGTTGAAATTTGGCATGGTATCATCATTTCACCCAGATAGCATGTGCTAAAAAGTTGAGAGGGTTACGGAAAAAACTGGATGCACTTCGTGTACAAATTGGACAATCTCTTTTGAAGTATCACGGTTTCGAACGAAAACTCATCTCGTACAAAGCGATTTCATTTTTTTGGAACACCATACTTTTTGTGTGGTCAAAATGCACCATTCAAAACCACATCATCAATTTTCGACCCTTTCTGACTACATTTGGTATTTTTGCATGTACTTACTGATTTTTTTAGGTAAATAACCCTGAAATTGAAAAGCACTTCAAATGAACTCTAAAAGGGTTGAAAGTTGGCATGGTAACATCATTTCGCCCACATAGCATGTGCTAAAATTTTTGAGAGGGTTACGGCAAAAAATGGATGCACTTCGTGTACAAAATGTACAATCTCTTTTGAAGTATCACAGTATCGAACAAAAACTCATCTGTTACAAAGGGATTTCATTTTTTGGAACTCCATACTTTTTGGGTGGTCAAAATGCACCATTCAAAGCCACATCATCAATTTTCAAATTTTCTGACTACATTTAGTATTTTTCATGCACTTCATGATTTTTTTCAGCTAAATAACCTTGAAATTGAAACACACTTAAAATGAACTCTGAAAAGGTTGAAAGTTGGCATGGTATCATCATTTCAACCACATAGCATGTGCTAAAACGTTGAGAGGGTTACGGCAAAAACTGGATGCATTTCGTGTACAAAATGGACAATCTCTTTGGAAGTATCATAGTTTCGAACGGAAACTCATCTTTTACAATGGGATTTCATTTTTTGGAACTCCATACTTTTTGTGTGGTCAAAATGCAGCATTCAAAACCACATCTTCAATTTTCAACCCTTTCTGACTACATTTGCTATTTTTGCATGCACTTATTGATTTTTTAGCTAAATAACCCTGAAATTGAAAAGCACTTCAAATGAACTCTAAAAGGGTTGAAAGTTGGCATGGTATTATCATTGGACCCACATATCATGTGATAAAAAGTTGAGAGGGTTACGACGAAAACTGGATGCACTTCGTGTACAAAATGGACAATCTCTTTCGAAGTATCACGATTTCGAACGAAAACTCATCTGTTACAAAGGGATTTCATTTTTTTGAACTTTTTGGAACTCCATACTTTTTGTGTGGGCAAAATGCACCATTATAAGCCACATCATCAATTTTCAAAACTTTCTGACTACATTTGGTATTTTTCATGCACTTAGTGATTTTCTTGAGCTAAATAATCTTGAAATTGAAAAGCACTTCAAATGAACTTTGGAAAGGTTGAAATTTGGCACGGCATCATAATTTCACCCAGATAGCATGTGCTAAAAAGTTGAGAGGGTTACGGCAAAAAATGGATGCACTTCGTGTACAAATTGGACAAGCTCTTTCGAAGTATCACGGTTTCGAACGACAACTCATCTCTTACAAAGGGATTTTTTTAACTTTTTGGCACTCCATACTTTTTGTGTGGTCAAAATGCACCATTCAAAGCCACATCATCAATTTTCAAAACTTTCTGACTACATTTGGTATTTTTCACGCACTTCGTGATTTTTTTAGCTAAATAATCCTGGAATTGAAAAGCACTTCAAATGAACTCTGAAAAGGTTGAAAGTTGCCATGGTATCATCATTTCACCAACATAGCATGTGCTAAAAATTTGAGAGGGTTACGGCAAAAACTGGAAGCAATTCGTGTACAAAATGTACATCTCTTTCAAAGTATCACAGTTTTGAACGAAAACTCATCTGTTACAAAGGGATTTCATTATTTGGAACTCCATACTTTTTGTGTGGTAAAAATGCACCATTCAAAGCCACATCATCAATTTTCAAATTTTCTGACTACATTTGGTATTTTTGCATTCACTTCGTGAATTTTTGAGCTCAATAACCCTGAAATTGAAAAGCACTTCAAATGAACTTTGAAAAGGTTGAAAGTTGGCATGGTATCATCATTTCACCCACATAGCATGTGCTAAAAAGTTGAGAGGGTTACGGCAAAAATTGGATGCACTTTGTGTACAAAATGGACAATCTCTTTCGAAGTATCATAGTTTCGATCGAAAACTCATCTGCTACAAAGGGGTTTCATTTTTTTGGAACTCCATACTTTTTGCGTGGTCAAAATGCACCATTCAAAACCACATCTTCAATTTTCAACTCTTTCTTACGATATTTCGTATTTTTCATGCACTTCGTGAATTTTCGAGCTAAATAACCCTGAAATTGAAAAGCACTTCAAATGAACTCTGAAAAGGTTGAAAGTTGGCATCGTACCATCATTTCACCCACATAGCATGTGCTAAAAAGTTGAGAGGGTTATGGCATAAATTGGATGCACTTCGTGTACAAAATGGACAATCTCTTTCGAAGTATCATAGTTTCGATCGAAAACTCATCTGTTACAAAGGGATTTCATTTTTTTGGAACTCCATACTTTTTGTGTGGTCAAAATGCAGCATGCAAAACCACATCTTCAATTTTCAACTCTTTCTTACTATATTCGTATTTTTGCATGCACTTACTGATTTTTTAGCTCAATAACCCTGAAATTGGAAAACACTTCAAATGAACTCTAAAAGGGTTGAAAGTTGGCATGGTATCATCATTGCACCGACATATCATGTGCTAAAAAGTTGAGAGGGTTACGACAAAAACTGGACGCACTTCGTGTATAAAATGGACAATCTCTTTCGAAGTATCCGGTTTCGAACGAAAACTCATCTGCTACAAAGCGATTTCATTTTTTTGGAACACCATACTTTGTGTGTGGTCAAAATGCACCATTCAAAACCACATCATCAATTTTCAACCCTTTCTGACTATATTTGGTATTTTTCCATGTACTTACTGATTTTTTCGTTAAATAACCCTGAAATTGAAAAGCACTTCAAATGAACTCTAAAAGGGTTGAAAGTTGGCATGGTAACATCATTTCGCCCACATAGCATGTGCTAAACAAATTGAGAGGGTTACGGGCAAAACTGGATGCACTTCGTGTACAAAATGTACAATCTCTTTCGAAGTATCACAGTATCGAACAAAAACTCATCTGTTACAAAGGCTTTCATTTTTTGGAACTCCATACTTTTTGTGTGGTCCAAATGCAGCATTCAAAACCACATCTTCAATTTTCAACCCTTTCTGACTACATTTGCTATTTTTGCATGCACTTATTGATATTTTAGCTAAATAACCCTGAAATTGAAAAGCACTTCAAATGAACTCTAAAAGGGTTGAAAGGTGGCATGGTATCATCATTGCACCCACATATCATGTGATAAAAAGTTGAGAGGGTTACGACAAAAACTGGATGCACTTCGTGTACAAAATGGACAATCTCTTTCGAAGTATCACGATTTCGAACGAAAACTCATCTGTTACAAAGGGATTTCATTTTTTTGAACTTTTTGGAACTCCATACTTTTTGTGTGGTCAAAATGACCATTATAAGCCACATCATCAATTTTCAACACTTTCTGGCTACATTTGTTATTTTTTTCACGCACTTAGTGATTCTTGAGCTAAATAACCCCGAAATTGAAAATCACTTCAAATGAACTTTGGAAAGTTGAAATTTGGCGTGGTATCATCATTTCACCCAGATAGCATGTGCTGAAAAGTTGAGAGGGTTAAGGCAAAAACTGGATACACTTCGTATACAAATTGGACAATCTCTTTTGAAGTATCACGGTTTCGAACGAAAACTCATCTTTTACAAAGCGATTTCATTTTTTTGGAACACCATATTTTTTGTGTGGTCAAAATGCACCATTCAAAACCACATCATCAATTTTCAACCCTTTCTGACTACATTTGGAATTTTTGCATGTACTTACTGATTTTTTTAGCTAAATAACCCAGAAATTGAAAAGAACTTCAAATGAACTCTAAAAGGGTTGAAAGTTGGCATGGTAACATCATTTTGCCCACGTAGCATGTGCTAAAATATTTGAGAGGGTTACGGCAAAAACTGGATGCTCTTCGTGTACAAAATGTACAATCTCTGTCGAAGTATCACAGTATCGAACGAAAACTCATCTGTTACAAAGCGATTTCATTTTTTGGAACTCCATACTTTTTGCGTGGTCAAAATGCACCATTCAAAGCCACATCATCAATTTTAAATTTTCTGACTACATTTGGTATTTTTCATGCACTTCATGATTTTTTTCAGTTAAATAACCTTGAAATTGGAAAACACTTAAAATGAACTCTGAAAAGGTTGAAAGTTGGCATGGTATAATCATTTCACCCACATAGCATGTGCTAAAACGTTGAGAGGGTTACGGCAAAAACTGGACGCACTTCGTGTACAAAATGGACAATCTCTTTCGAAGTATCATAGTTTCGAACGGAAACTCATCTGTTACAATGGGATTTCATTTTTTGGAACTCCATACTTTTTGTGTGGTCAACATGCAGCATTCAAAACCACATCTTCAATTTTCAACCCTTTCTGACTACATTTGCTATTTTTGCATGCACTTACTGATTTTTTAGCTAAATAACCCTGAAATTGAAAAGCACTTCAAATGAACTCTAAAAGGGTTGAAAGTTGGCATGGTATCATCATTGCACCCACATATCATGTGATAAAAAGTTGAGAGGGTTACGACAAAAACTGGATGCACTTCGTGTACAAAATGGACAATCTCTTTCGAAGTATCACGATTTCGAACGAAAACTCATCTTTTACAAAGGGATTTCATTTTTTTGAACTTTTTGGAACTCCATACTTTTTGTGTGGTCAAAATGCACCATTATAAGCCACATCATCAATTTTCAAAACTTTCTGACTACATTTGGTATTTTTCATGCACTTAATGATTTTCTTGTGCTAAATAACCCTGAAATTGAAAAGCACTTCAAATGAACTTTGGAAAGGTTGAAATTTGGCATGGTATCATCATTTCACCCAGATAGCATGTGCTAAAAAGTTGAGAGGATTACGGCAAAAACTGGATGCACTTCGTGTACAAATTGGACAATCTCTTTCGAAGTATCACGGTTTCGAATGAGAACTCATCTCTTACAAAGGGACTTTTTTTAACTTTTTGGCACTCCATACTTTTTGTGTGGTCAAAATGCACCATTCAAAGCCACATCATCTATTTTCAAAACGTTCTGACTATATTTGGTATTTTTCATGGACTTCATGATTTTTTCCAGCTAAATAACCTTGAAATTGAAAAACACTTGAAATGAACTCTGAAAAGGTTGAAAGTTGGCATTGTATCATCATTTCAACCACATAGCATGTGCTAAAACGTTGAGAGGGTTACGGCAAAAACTAGATGCACTTGGTGTACAAAATGGACAATCTCTTTCGAAGTATCGTAGTTTCGAACGGAAACTCATCTGTTACAATGGGATTTCATTTTTTGGAACTCCATACTTTTTGTGTGGTCAAAATGCAGCATTCAAAACCTCATCTTCAATTTTCAACCCTTTGTGACTACATTTGCTATTTTTGCCTGCACTTACTGATTTTTTAGCTAAATAACTCTGAAATTGAAAAGCACTTCAAATGAACTCTAAAAGGGTTGAAACTTGACATGGTATCATCATTGCACCCACATATCATGTGATAAAAAGTTGAGAGGGTTACGACAAAAACTGGATGCACTTCGTGTACAACATGGACAATCTCTTTCGAAGTATCACAATTTCGAATGAAAACTCATCTGTTACAAAGAGATTTTATTTTTTTGAACTTTTTGGAACTCCATACTTTTTGTGTGGTCAAAATGCACCATTATAAGCCACATCATCAATTTTCAAAACTTTGTGGCTACATTTGTTATTTTTTTCACGCACTTCGTGATTCTTGAGCTAAATAACCCTGAAATTGAAAAGCACTTCAAATGAACTTTGGAAAGTTGAAATTTGGCATGGTATCATCATTTCACCCAGATAGCATGTGCTAAAAAGTTGAGAGGGTTACGGCAAAAACAGGATGCACTTTGTGTACAAATTGGACAATCTCTTTTGAAGTATCACGGTTTCGAACGAAAACTCATCTCTTCCAAAGCGATTTCATTTTTTTGGAACACCATATTTTTTGTGTGGTCAAAATGCACCATTCAAAACCACATCATCAATTTTCAACCCTTTCTGACTACATTTGGAATTTTTGCATGTACTTACTGATTTTTTTAGCTAAATAACCCAGAAATTGAAAAGAACTTCAAATGAACTCTAAAAGGGTTGAAAGTTGGCATGGTAACATCATTTTGCCCACGTAGCATGTGCTAAAATATTTGAGAGGGTTACGGCAAAAACTGGATGCTCTTCGTGTACAAAATGTACAATCTCTGTCGAAGTATCACAGTATCGAACGAAAACTCATCTGTTACAAAGCGATTTCATTTTTTGGAACTCCATACTTTTTGCGTGGTCAAAATGCACCATTCAAAGCCACATCATCAATTTTAAATTTTCTGACTACATTTGGTATTTTTCATGCACTTCATGATTTTTTTCAGTTAAATAACCTTGAAATTGAAAAACACTTAAAATGAACTCTGAAAAGGTTGAAAGTTGGCATGGTATAATCATTTCACCCACATAGCATGTGCTAAAACGTTGAGAGGGTTACGGCAAAAACTGGACGCACTTCGTGTACAAAATGGACAATCTCTTTCGAAGTATCATAGTTTCGAACGGAAACTCATCTGTTACAATGGGATTTCATTTTTTGGAACTCCATACTTTTTGTGTGGTCAACATGCAGCATTCAAAACCACATCTTCAATTTTCAACCCTTTCTGACTACATTTGCTATTTTTGCATGCACTTACTGATTTTTTAGCTAAATAACCCTGAAATTGAAAAGCACTTCAAATGAACTCTAAAAGGGTTGAAAGTTGGCATGGTATCATCATTGCACCCACATATCATGTGATAAAAAGTTGAGAGGGTTACGACAAAAACTGGATGCACTTCGTGTACAAAATGGACAATCTCTTTCGAAGTATCACGATTTCGAACGAAAACTCATCTTTTACAAAGGGATTTCATTTTTTTGAAATTTTTGGAACTCCATACTTTTTGTGTGGTCAAAATGCACCATTATAAGCCACATCATCAATTTTCAAAACTTTCTGACTACATTTGGTATTTTTCATGCACTTAATGATTTTCTTGTGCTAAATAACCCTGAAATTGAAAAGCACTTCAAATGAACTTTGGAAAGGTTGAAATTTGGCATGGTATCATCATTTCACCCAGATAGCATGTGCTAAAAAGTTGAGAGGATTACGGCAAAAACTGGATGCACTTCGTGTACAAATTGGACAATCTCTTTCGAAGTATCACGGTTTCGAATGAGAACTCATCTCTTACAAAGGGACTTTTTTTAACTTTTTGGCACTCCATACTTTTTGTGTGGTCAAAATGCACCATTCAAAGCCACATCATCTATTTTCAAAACGTTCTGACTATATTTGGTATTTTTCATGGACTTCATGATTTTTTCCAGCTAAATAACCTTGAAATTGAAAAACACTTGAAATGAACTCTGAAAAGGTTGAAAGTTGGCATTGTATCATCATTTCAACCACATAGCATGTGCTAAAACGTTGAGAGGGTTACGGCAAAAACTAGATGCACTTGGTGTACAAAATGGACAATCTCTTTCGAAGTATCGTAGTTTCGAACGGAAACTCATCTGTTACAATGGGATTTCATTTTTTGGAACTCCATACTTTTTGTGTGGTCAAAATGCAGCATTCAAAACCTCATCTTCAATTTTCAACCCTTTGTGACTACATTTGCTATTTTTGCCTGCACTTACTGATTTTTTAGCTAAATAACTCTGAAATTGAAAAGCACTTCAAATGAACTCTAAAAGGGTTGAAACTTGACATGGTATCATCATTGCACCCACATATCATGTGATAAAAAGTTGAGAGGGTTACGACAAAAACTGGATGCACTTCGTGTACAACATGGACAATCTCTTTCGAAGTATCACAATTTCGAATGAAAACTCATCTGTTACAAAGAGATTTTATTTTTTTGAACTTTTTGGAACTCCATACTTTTTGTGTGGTCAAAATGCACCATTATAAGCCACATCATCAATTTTCAAAACTTTGTGGCTACATTTGTTATTTTTTTCACGCACTTCGTGATTCTTGAGCTAAATAACCCTGAAATTGAAAAGCACTTCAAATGAACTTTGGAAAGTTGAAATTTGGCATGGTATCATCATTTCACCCAGATAGCATGTGCTAAAAAGTTGAGAGGGTTACGGCAAAAACAGGATGCACTTTGTGTACAAATTGGACAATCTCTTTTGAAGTATCACGGTTTCGAACGAAAACTCATCTCTTCCAAAGCGATTTCATTTTTTTGGAACACCATATTTTTTGTGTGGTCAAAATGCACCATTCAAAACCACATCATCAATTTTCAACCCTTTCTGACTACATTTGGAATTTTTGCATGAACTTACTGATTTTTTTAGCTAAATAACCCTGAAATTGAAAAGCACTTCATATGAACTCTAAAAGGGTTGAAATTTGGCATGGTAACATCATTTCGCCCACATAGCATGTGCTAAAATATTTGAGAGGGTTACGGCAAAAACTGGATGCACTTCGTGTACAAAATGTACAATCTCTTTCGAAGTATCATAGTATCAAACGAAAACTCATCGGTTACAAAGGGATTTCATGTTTTGGAACTCCATACTTTTTGTGTGGTCAAAATGCACCATTCAAACCCACATCATCAATTTTCAAATTTTCTGACTACATTTGGTATTTTTCATGCACTTCATGATTTTTTTCAGCTAAATAACCTTGAAATTGAAAAACACTTAAAATGAACTCTGAAAAGGTTGAAAGTTGGCATGGTATAATCATTTCACCCACATAGCATGTGCTAAAATGTTGAGAGGGTTACGGCAAAAACTGGATGCACTTCGTGTACAAAATGGACAATCCATTTCGAAGTATCATAGTTTCGAACGGAAACTCATCTGTTACAATGGGATTTCATTTTTTGGAACTCCATACTTTTTGTGTGGTCAAAATGCAGCATTCAAAACCACAACTTCAATTTTCAACCATTTATGACTACATTTGGTATTTTTGCATGCACTTTTGATTTTTTAGCTAAATAACCCTGAAATTGAAAAGCACTTCAAATGAACTCTAAAAGGGTTGAAAGTTGGCATGGTATCATCATTGTACCCACATTTCATGTGATAAAAAGTTGAGAGGGTTACGACAAAAACTGGATGCTCTTCGTGTACAAAATGGACAATCTCTTCCGAAGTATCACGATTTCGAACGAAAACTCATTTGTTAGAAAGGGATTTCATTTTTTTGAACTTTTTGGAACTCCATACGTTTTGTGTCGTCAAAATGCACCATTATAAGTCACATCATCAATTTTCAAAACTTTCTGGCTACATTTGTTATTTTTTTCACGCACTTAATGATTTTCTTGAGCTAAATAACCCTGAAATTGAAAGGCACTTCAAATGAACTTTGGAAAGGTTGAAATTTGGCATGGTATCATCATTTCACCCACATAGCATCTGCTAAAAAGTTGAGAGGATTACGGCAAAAACTGGATGCACTTCGTGTACAAATTTGACAATCTCTTTCGAAGTATCACGGTTTCGAATGAGAACTCACCTCTTACAAAGGGATTTTTTTAACTTTTTGGCACTCCTTACTTTTTGTGTGGTCAAAATGCACCATTCAAAGCCACATCATCAATTTTCAAAATGTTCTGACTACATTTGGTATTTTTCATGCACTTCGTGATTTTTTTAGCTAAATAATCCTGGAATTGAAAAGCACTTGAAATGAACTCTGAAAAGGATGAAAGTTGCCAATGGTATCATAATTTCACCAACATAGCTTGTGCTAACAAATTTGAGAGGGTTACGGCAAAAACTAGAAGACATTCGTGTACAAAATGTACAATCTCTTTCGAAGTATCACCGTATCGAACGAAAACTCATCTGTTACAAAGGGATTTCATTTTTTTGGAACTCCATACTTTTTGCGTGGTCAAAATGCAGCATTCAAAACCACATCTTCAATTTTCAACTCTTTCTTACTATATTTCGTATTTTTCATGCACTTACTGACTTTTTTTATCTAAATAACCCTGAAATTGAAAAGCACTTCAAATGAACTTTGGATGGGTTGAAAGTTGGCATGGTATCATCATTGCACCCACATATCACGTTCTAAAAAGTTGAGAGGGTTACGTCAAAAGCTGGATGCACTTCGTGTACAAAATGAACAATCTCTTTCGAAGTCTCACGATTTCGAACGAAAACTTATCTGTTACAAAGGGATTTCTTTTTTTTTGAACCTTTTGGAACTCCGTACTTTTTGTGTGGTAAAAATGCACCATTATAAGCGACATCTTCAATTTTGAAAACTTTCTGACTACATTTGGTATTTTTTCATGCACTTAGTGATTTTCTTGAGCTAAATAACCCTGAAATTGAAAGGCACTTCAAATGAACTTTGGAAAGGTTGAAATTTAGCATGGTATCATCATTTCACCCAGATAGCATGTGCTAAAAAGTTGAGAGGGTTACGGCAAAAACAGGATGCACTTCGTGTACAAATTGGACAATCTCTTTTGAAGTATCACGGTTTCGAACGAAAAGTCATCTCATACAAAGCGATTTCATTTTTTTGGAACACCATATTTTTTGTGTGGTCAAAATGCACCATTCAAAACCACATCACCAATTTTCAACCCTTTCTCACTACATTTGGTATTTCTGCATGTACTTACTGATTTTTTAGCTAAATAACCCTGAAATTGAAAAGCACTTCATATGAACTCTAAAAGGGTTGAAAGTTGGCATGGTAACATCATTTCGCCCACATAGCATGTGATAAAATATTTGAGAGGGTTACGGCAAAAACTGGATGCACTTCGTGTACAAAATGTACAATCTCTTTCGAAGTATCATAGTATCAAACGAAAATTCATCTGTTACAAAGGGATTTCATTTTTTCGAACTCCATACTTTTTGTGTGGTCAAAATGCACCATTCAAACCCACATCATCAATTTTCAAATTTTCTGACTACATTTTGTAGTTTTCATGCACTTCATGATTTTTTTCCGCTAAATAACCTTGAAATTGAAAAACACTTAAAATGAACTCTGAAAAGGTTGAAACTTCGCATGGTATAATCATTTCACCCACATAGCATGTGCTAAAACGTTGAGAGGGTTACGGCAAAAACTGGATGCACTTCGTGTACAAAATGGACAATCCATTTCGAAGTATCATAGTTTCGAACGGAAACTCATCTGTTACAATGGGATTTCATTTTGTGGAACTCCATACTTTTTGTGTGGTCAAAATGCAGCCTTCAAAACCACAACTTCAATTTTCAACCATTTCTGACTACATTTGGTATTTTTGCATGCACTTTTGATATTTTAGCTAAATAACCCTGAAATTGAAAAGCACTTCAAATGAACTCTAAAAGGGTTGAAAGTTGGCATGGTATCATCATTGCACCCACATATCATGTGATAAAAAGTTGAGAGGGTTATGACAAAAACTGGATGCTCTTCGTGTACAAAATGGACAATCTCTTTCGAAGTATCACAATTTCAAACGAAAACTCATTTGTTAGAAAGGGATTTCATTTTTTTGAACTTTTTGGAACTCCATACTTTTTGTGTGGTAAAAATGCACCATTATAAGCCACATCATCAATTTTCAAAACTTTCTGGCTACATTTGTTATTTTTTTCACGCACTTAATGATTTTCTTGAGCTAAATAACCCTAAAATTGAAAGGCACTTCAAATCAACTTTGGAAAGGTTGAAATTTGGCATGGTATCATCATTTCACCCAGATAGCATGTGCTAAAAAGTTGAGAGGATTACGGCAAAAACTGGATGCACATCGTGTACAAATTTGACAATCTCTTTCGAAGTATCACGGTTTCGAATGAGAACTCATCTCTTACAAAGGGATTTTTTTAACTTTTTGGCACTCCTTACTTTTTGTGTGGTCAAAATGCACCATTCAAAGCCACATCATCAATTTTCAAAACGTTCTGACAACATTTGGTATTTTTCATGCACTTCGTGATTTTTTTAGCTAAATAATCCTGGAATTGAAAAGCACTTGAAATGAACTCTGAAAAGGATGAAAGTTGCCATGGTATCATCATTTCACCGACATAGCATGTGCTTAAAAATTTGAGAGGGTTACGGCAAAAACTAGAAGACATTCGTGTACAAAATGTACAATCTCTTTCGAAGTATCACCCTATCGAACGAAAACTCATCTGTTACAAAGTAATTCATTTTTTTGGAACTCCATACTTTTTGCGTGGTCAAAATGCAGCATTCAAAACCACATCTTCAATTTTCAACTCTTTCTTACTATATTTCGTATTTTTCATGCACTTACTAACTTTTTTTAGCTAAATAACCCTGAAATTGAAAAGCACTTCAAATGAACTTTGGATGGGTTGAAAGTTGGCATGGTATCATCATTGCACTCACATATCACGTTGTAAAAAGTTGAGAGGGTTACGTCAAAAGCTGGATGCACTTCGTGTACAAAATGAACAATCCCTTTCGAAGTCTCACGATTTCGAACGAAAACTTATCTGTTACAAAGGGATTTCTTTTTTTTTGAACTTTTTGGAACTCCGTACTTTTTGTGTGGTAAAAATGCACCATTATAAGCCACATCTTCAATTTTCAAAACTTTCTCACTACATTTGGTATTTTTTCATGCACTTAGTGATTTTCTTGAGCTAAATAACCCTGAAATTGAAAGGCACTTCAAATGAACTTTGGAAAGGTTGAAATTTGGCATGGTATCATCATTTCACCCAGATAGAATGTGCTAAAAAGTTGAGAGGGTTACGGCAAAAACAGGATGCACTTCGTGTACAAATTGGACAATCTCTTTTGAAGTATCACGGTTTCGAACGAAAACTCATCTCTAACAAAGCGATTTCATTTTTTTGGAACACCATATTTCTTGTGTGGTCAAAATGCACCATTCAAAACCACATCATCAATTTTCAACCCTTTCTGACTACATTTGGTATTTTTGCATGTACTTACTGATTTTTTTAGCTAAATAACCCTGAAATTGAAAAGCACTTCATATGAACTCTAAAAGCGTTGAAAGTTGGCATGGTAACATCATTTCGCCCACATAGCATGTGATAAAATATTTGAGAGGGTTATGGCAAAAACTGGATGCACTTCGTGTACAAAATGTACAATCTCTTTCGAAGTATCATAGTATCAAACGAAAACTCATCTGTTACAAAGGGATTTCGTTTTTTGGAACTCCATACTTTTTGTGTGGTCAAAATGCACCATTCAAACCCACATCATCAATTTTCAAATTTTCTGACTACATTTGGTATTTTTCATGCACTTCATGATTTTTTTCCGCTAAATAACCTTGAAATTGAAAAACACTTAAAATGAACTCTGAAAAGGTTGAAAGTTGGCATGGTATAATCATTTCACCCACATAGCATGTGCTAAAACGTTGAGAGGGTTACGGCAAAAACTGGATGCACTTCGTGTACAAAATGGACAATCCATTTCGAAGTATCATAGTTTCGAACGGAAACTCATCTGTTACAATGGGATTTCATTTTTTTGGAACTCCATACTTTTTGTGTGGTCAAAATGCAGCATTCAAAACCACAACTTAAATTTTGAACCATTTCTGAATACATTTGGTATTTTTGCATGCACTTTTGATTTTTTAGCTAAATAACCCTGAAATTGAAAAGCACTTCAAATGAACTCTAAAAGGCTTGAAAGTTGGCATGGTATCATCATTGCACCCACATATCATGTGATAAAAAGTTGAGAGGGTTACGACAAAAACTGGATGCTCTTCGTGTACAAAATGGACAATCTCTTTCGAAGTATCACGATTCCGAACGAAAACTCATTTGTTAGAAAGGGATTTCATTTTTTTGAACTTTTTGGAACTCCATACTTTTTGTGTCGTCAAAATGCACCATTATAAGCCACATCATCAATTTTCAAAACTTTCTGGCTACATTTGTTATTTTTTTCACGCACTTAATGATTTTCTTGAGCTAAATAACCCTGAAATTGAAAGGCACTTCAAATCAACTTTGGAAAGGTTGAAATTTGGCATGGTATCATCGTTTCACCCAGATAGCATGTGCTAAAAAGTTGAGAGGATTACGGCAAAAACTGGATGCACTTCGTGTACAAATTTGACAATCTCTTTCGAAGTATCACGGTTTCGAATGAGAACTCATCTCTTACAAAGGGATTTTTTTAACTTTTTGGCACTCCTTAGTTTTTGTGTGGTCAAAATGCACCATTCAAAGGCACATCATCAATTTTCAAAACGTTCTGACTACATTTGGTATTTTTCATGCACTTCGTGATTTTTTTAGCTAAATAATCCTGGAATTGAAAAGCACTTGAAATGAACTCTGAAAAGGATGAAAGTTGCCATGGTATCATCATTTCACCAACATAGCATGTGCTAAAAAATTTGAGAGGGTTACGGCAAAAACTAGAAGACATTCGTGTACAAAATGTACAATCTCTTTAGAAGTATCACCGTATCGACCGAAAACTCATCTGTTACAAAGGGATTTCATTTTTTTGGAACTCCATACTTTTTGCATGGTCAAAATGCAGCATTCAAAACCACATCTTCAATTTTCAACTCTTCTTACTATATTTCGTATTTTTCATGCACTTACTGACTTTTTTTAGCTAAATAACCCCGAAATTGAAAAGCACTTCAAATGAACTTTGGATGGGTTGAAAGTTGGCATGGTATCATCATTGCATCCACATATCACGTTCTAAAAAGTTGACAGGGTTACGTCAAAAGCTGGATGCACTTCGTGTACAAAATGAACAATCTCTTTCGAAATCTCACGATTTTGAACGAAAACGTATCTGTTACAAAGGGATGTCTTGTTTTTTGAACTTTTTGGAACTCCGTACTTTTTGTGTGGTAAAAATGCACCATTATAAGCCACATCTTCAATTTTCAAAACTTTCTGACTACATTTGGTATTTTTTCATGCACTTAGTTATTTTCTTGAGCTAAATAACCCTGAAATTGAAACGCACTTCAAATGAACTTTGGAAAGGTTGAAATTTGGCATGGTATCATCGTTTCACCCAGATAGCATGTGCCAAAATTTTGAGAGGGTTAGGGAAAAAAAGGGATGCACTTCGTGTACAAATTGGACAATCTCTTTCGAAGTATCACAGTTTCGAACGAAAACTCATCTATTACAAAGGGATTTCATTCTTTGGAACTCCATAGTTTTTGTGTGGTCAAAATGCACCATTCAAAGCCACATCATCAATTTTCAAAACTTTGTGACTACATTTGATATTTTTCATGCACTTCGTGATCTTTTTGAGCTAAATAACCCTGAAATCGAAAAGCACTTAAAAAGAACTCTGAAAAGGTTGAAAGTTGGCATGTTATCATCATTTCACCCACATAGCATGTGCTAAAAAGTTGAGAGGGTTACGGCAAAAACTGGATGCACTTCGTGTACAAAATGGACAATCTCTTTCGAAGTATCATAGTTTCGAATGAAAACTCATCTATTACAAAGGGATTTCATTTTTTTAGAACTTCATACTTTTTTGTGGTCAAAATGCAGCATTCAAAACCACATCTTCAATTTTCAACCCTTTCTGACTACATTTGGTATTTTTGCATGCATTTACTGATTTTTTTAGCTAAATAACCTTGAAATTGAAAAGCACTTCAAATGAACTCTAAAAGGGTTGAAATTTTGTATGGTATCATCATTGCACCCACATATCATGTGCTAAAAAGTTGAGAGGGTTACGACAAAAATTGGATGCACTTCGTGTACAAAATGGACAATCTCTTTCGAAGTATCACGATTTCGAACGAAAACTCATCTGTTACAAAGAGATTTCATTTTTTTCAAATTTTTGAAACTCCATAATTTTTTTGTGGTAAAAATGCACCATTATAAGCCACATAATCAATTTTCAAAACTTTCTGACTACATTTGGTATTTTTTTTGTGCACTTAGTGATTTTCTTGAGCTAAATAACCCTGAAACTGAAAAGTACTTCAAATGAACTCTGAAAAGGTTGAAAGTTGGCATGGCATCATCATTTCACCCACATGGCATGTGCTAAAAAGTTGAGAGGGTTACGGCAAAAACTGGATGCACTTCGTGTACAAAATGGACAATCTCTTTCGAAGTATCATAGTTTCGAACGAAAACTCATCTCTTACAAAGGGATTCATTTTTTTGGAACTCCATACATTTTGTGTGGTCAAAATGCAGCATTCAAAACCACGTCTTCAGTTTTCAACCCTTTCCGACTACATTTGGTATTTTTGCATGCACTTACTGATATGTTTAGCTAAATAACCCTGAAATTGAAAAGCACTTCAAATGAACTCTAAAAGGGTTGAAAGTTGGCATGGTATCACCATTGCACCCACATATCACGTTCTTAAAAGTTGAGAGGGTTACGGCAAAAACTGGAAGCACTTCGTGTACAAAATGGACAATCTCTTCCGAAGTATCACAGTTTCGAACGAAAACTCATCTGTTACAAAGGGATTTCATTTTTAGGAACTCCGTACTTTTTGTGTGCCCAAAATGCACCATTCAAAACCACATCATCAATTTTCAACCCTTTCTGACTACATTTGGTATTTTTGCATGTACTTACTGATTTTTTTAGCTAAATAACCCTGAAATTGAAAAGCACTTCATATGAACTCTAAAAGGGCTGAAAGTTGGCATGGTAACATCATTTCGCCCACATAGCATGTGATAAAATATTTGAGAGGGTTATGGCAAAAACTGGATGCACTTCGTGTACAAAATGTACAATCTCTTTCGAAGTATCATACTATGAAACGAAAACTCATCTGTTACAAAGGGATTTCATTTTTTGGAACTCCATACTTTTTGTGTGGTCAAAATGCACCATTCAAACCCACATCATCAATTTTAAAATTTTCTGACTACATTTGGTATTTTTCATGCACTTCATGATTTTTTTCAACTAAATAACCTTGAAATTGAAAAACACTTAAAATGAACTCTGAAAAGGTTGAAAGTTGGCATGGTATAATCATTTCACCCACATAGCATGTGCTAAAACGTTGAGAGGGTTACGGCAAAAACTGGATGCACTTCGTGTACAAAATGGACAATCCATTTCGAAGTATCATAGTTTCGAACGGAAACTCATCTGTTACAATGGGATTTCATTTTTTTGGAACTCCATACTTTTTGTGTGGTCAAAATGCAGCATTCAAAACCACAACTTCAATTTTGAACCATTTCTGAATACATTTGGTATTTTTGCATGCACTTTTGATTTTTTAGCTAAATAACCCTGAAATTGAAAAGCACTTCAAATGAACTCTAAAAGGCTTGAAAGTTGGCATGGTATCATCATTGCACCCACATATCATGTGATAAAAAGTTGAGAGGGTTACGACAAAAACTGGATGCTCTTCGTGTACAAAATGGACAATCTCTTTCGAAGTATCACGATTCCGAACGAAAACTCATTTGTTAGAAAGGGATTTCATTTTTTTGAACTTTTTGGAACTCCATACTTTTTGTGTCGTCAAAATGCACCATTATAAGCCACATCATCAATTTTCCAAACTTTCTGGCTACATTTGTTATTTTTTTCACGCACTTAATGATTTTCTTGAGCTAAATAACCCTGAAATTGAAAGGCACTTCAAATCAACTTTGGAAAGGTTGAAATTTGGCATGGTATCATCGTTTCACCCAGATAGCATGTGCTAAAAAGTTGAGAGGATTACGGCAAAAACTGGATGCACTTCGTGTACAAATTTGACAATCTCTTTCGAAGTATCACGGTTTCGAATGAGAACTCATCTCTTACAAAGGGATTTTTTTAACTTTTTGGCACTCCTTGCTTTTTGTGTGGTCAAAATGCACCATTCAAAGGCACATCATCAATTTTCAAAACGTTCTGAGTACATTTGGTATTTTTCATGCACTTCGTGATTTTTTTAGCTAAATAATCCTGGAATTGAAAAGCACTTGAAATGAACTCTGAAAAGGATGAAAGTTGCCATGGTATCATCATTTCACCAACATAGCATGTGCTAAAAAATTTGAGAGGGTTACGGCAAAAACCAGAAGACATTCGTGTACAAAATGTACAATCTCTTTAGAAGTATCACCGTATCGACCGAAAACTCATCTGTTACAAAGGGATTTCATTTTTTTGGAACTCCATACTTTTTGCATGGTCAAAATGCAGCATTCAAAACCACATCTTCAATTTTCAACTCTTCTTACTATATTTCGTATTTTTCATGCACTTACTGACTTTTTTTAGCTAAATAACCCCGAAATTGAAAAGCACTTCAAATGAACTTTGGATGGGTTGAAAGTTGGCATGGTATCATCATTGCATCCACATATCACGTTCTAAAAAGTTGAGAGGGTTACGTCAAAAGCTGGATGCACTTCGTGTACAAAATGAACAATCTCTTTCGAAATCTCACGATTTTGAACGAAAACGTATCTGTTACAAAGGGATGTCTTGTTTTTTGAACTTTTTGGAACTCCGTACTTTTTGTGTGGTAAAAATGCACCATTATAAGCCACGTCTTCAATTTTCAAAACTTTCTGACTACATTTGGTATTTTTTCATGCACTTAGTTATTTTCTTGAGCTAAATAACCCTGAAATTGAAACGCACTTCAAATGAACTTTGGAAAGGTTGAAATTTGGCATGGTATCATCGTTTCACCCAGATAGCATGTGCCAAAATTTTGAGAGGGTTAGGGAAAAAAAGGGATGCACTTCGTGTACAAATTGGACAATCTCTTTCGAAGTATCACAGTTTCGAACGAAAACTCATCTATTACAAAGGGATTTCATTCTTTGGAACTCCATAGTTTTTGTGTGGTCAAAATGCACCATTCAAAGCCACATCATCAATTTTCAAAACTTTGTGACTACATTTGATATTTTTCATGCACTTCGTGATCTTTTTGAGCTAAATAACCCTGAAATCGAAAAGCACTTCAAAAGAACTCTGAAAAGGTTGAAAGTTGGCATGTTATCATCATTTCACCCACATAGCATGTGCTAAAAAGTTGAGAGGGTTACGGCAAAAACTGGATGCACTTCGTGTACAAAATGGACAATCTCTTTCGAAGTATCATAGTTTCGAATGAAAACTCATCTATTACAAAGGGATTTCATTTTTTTAGAACTTCATATTTTTTTGTGGTCAAAATGCAGCATTCAAAACCACATCTTCAATTTTCAACCCTTTCTGACTACATTTGGTATTTTTGCATGCATTTACTGATTTTTTTAGCTAAATAACCTTGAAATTGAAAAGCACTTCAAATGAACTCTAAAAGGGTTGAAATTTTGTATGGTATCATCATTGCACCCACATATCATGTGCTAAAAAGTTGAGAGGGTTACGACAAAAATTGGATGCACTTCGTGTACAAAATGGACAATCTCTTTCGAAGTATCACGATTTCGAACGAAAACTCATCTGTTACAAAGAGATTTCATTTTTTTCAAATTTTTGAAACTCCATAATTTTTTTGTGGTAAAAATGCACCATTATAAGCCACATAATCAATTTTCAAAACTTTCTGACTACATTTGGTATTTTTTTTGTGCACTTAGTGATTTTCTTGAGCTAAATAACCCTGAAACTGAAAAGTACTTTAAATGAACTCTGAAAAGGTTTAAAGTTGGCATGGCATCATCATTTCACCCACATGGCATGTGCTAAAAAGTTGAGAGGGTTACGGCAAAAACTGGATGCACTTCGTGTACAAAATGGACAATCTCTTTCGAAGTATCATAGTTTCGAACGAAAACTCATCTCTTACAAAGGGATTCATTTTTTTGGAACTCCATACATTTTGTGTGGTCAAAATGCAGAATTCAAAACCACGTCTTCAGTTTTCAACCCTTTCCGACTACATTTGGTATTTTTGCATGCACTTACTGATATGTTTAGCTAAATAACCCTGAAATTGAAAAGCACTTCAAATGAACTCTAAAAGGGTTGAAAGTTGGCATGGTATCACCATTGCACCCACATATCACGTTCTTAAAAGTTGAGAGGGTTACGGCAAAAACTGGAAGCACTTCGTGTACAAAATGGACAATCTCTTCCGAAGTATCACAGTTTCGAACGAAAACTCATCTGTTACAAAGGGATTTCATTTTTAGGAACTCCGTACTTTTTGTGTGCTCAAAATGCACCATTCAAAGCCACATCATCAATTTTCAAACTTTCTGACTACATTTGGTATTTTTCATGCACTTCATGATCTTTTTGAGCTAAATAAACCTCAGATTGAAAAGCACTTCAAATGAACTCTGAAAAGGTTGAAAGTTGGCATGGTATCATCATTTCACCCACATAACATGTGCTAAAAAGTTGAGAGCGTTACTGCAAAAACTGGATGAACTTCGTGTACAAAATGGACAATCTCTTTCGAAGTATCATAGTTTCGAATGAAAACTCATCTATTACAAAGGGATTTCATTTTTTTAGAACTTCATACTTTTTGTGTGGTCAAAATGCAGCATTCAAAACCACGTCATCAATTCTCAACCCTTTCTGACTACATTTTGTATTTTTGCATGCATTTACTGATTTTTTAGCTAAATAACCTTGAAATTGAAAAGCATTTCAAATGAACTCTAAAAGGGTTGAAATTTGGCATGGTATCATCATTGCACCCACATATCATGTGCCAAAAAGTTGAGAGGGTTACGACAAAAACTGGATGCACTTCGTGTACGAAATGGACAATCTCTTTTGAAGTATCACGATTTCGAACGAAAACTCATTTGTTACAAAGGGATTTCATTTTTTTGAACTTTTTGGAACTCCATACTTTTTGTGTGGTAAAAATACACCATTATAAGCCACATCATCAGTTTTCAAAACTTTCTGACTACATTTGGTATTTTTTCATGCACTTACTGATTTCTTTAGCTAAAGAATCCTGAAATTGAAAAGCACTTCAAATGAACTCTAAAAGTGTTGAAAGTTGGCATGGTATCCTCATTGCACCCACATATCACGTTCTAAAAAGTTGAGAGGGTTATGGCAAAAACTGGATGCACTTCGTGTACAAAATGGACAAGCTCTTTAGAAGTATCATGATTTCGAACGAAAACTCATGTGTTACAAAAGGATTTCTTTTTTTTGAACTTTTTGGAACTCCATACTTTTTGTGTGGTAAAAACGCACCATTATAAGCCACATAATCAATTTTCAAAACTTTCTGAATACATTTGGTATTTTTTATGCACTTCGTGATTTTCTTGAGCTAAATACCCTGAAATTGAAAAGCACTTCAAATGAACTTTGGAAAGGTTGAAATTTGGCATGGTATCATCGTTTCACCCAGATAGCATGTGCTAAAGTTTTTAGAGGGTTAGGGCAAAAAACTGGATGCACATATTGTACAAATTGGACAATCTCTTTCAAAGTATCACGGTTTCGAACGAAAACTCATCTATTACAAAGGGATTTCATTCTTTGGAACTCCATAATTTTTGTGTGGTCAAAATGCACCATTCAAAGCCACATCATCAATTTTCAAAACATTCTGACTACATTTGATATTTTTCATGCACTTTGTGATCTTTTTGAGCTAAATAACCCTGAAACCGAAAAGCACTTCAAAAGAACTCTGAAAAGGCTGAAAGTTGGCATGGTATCATCATTTCACCCACATATCATGTGCTAAAAAGTTGAGAGGGTTACGGCAAAAACTGGATGCACTTCGTGTACAAAATGGACAATCTCTTTCGTAGTATCATAGTTTCGAATGAAAACTCATCTATTAGAAAGGGATTTCATTTTTTTAGAACTTCATATTTTTGTTTGGTCAAAATGCAGCATTCAAAACCACATCTTCAATTTTCAACCCTTTCTGACTACATTTGGTATTTTTGCATGCATTTACTGATTTTTTTAGCTAAATAACCTTGAAATTGAAAAGCACTTCAAATAAACTCTAAAAGGGTTGAAAGTTGGCATGGTATCATCATTGCACCCACATATCATGTGCTAAAAAGTTGAGAGGGTTACGACAAAAATAGGATGCACTTCGTGTACAAAATGGACAATCTCTTTCGAAGTATCACGATTTCGAACGAAAACTCATCTGTTACAAAGAGATTTCATTTTTTTGAACTTTTTGAATCTCCATCATTTTTGTGTGGTAAAAACTAACCATTATAAGCCACATAATCAATTTTGAAAACTTTCTGACTACATTTGGTATTTTTTTCATGCACTTAGTGATTTTCTTGAGCTAAATAACCCTGAAACTGAAAAGCACGTCAAATGAATTCTAAAAAGGTTGAAAGTTGGCATGGCATCATCATTTCACCCATATGGCATGTGCTAAAAAGTTGAGAGGGTGACGGCAAAAACTGGATGCACTTCGTGTACAAAATGGACAATCTCTTTCGCAGTATCATAGTTTCGATCGAAAACTTATCTGTTACAAAGGGATTCATTTTTTTGGAACTCCATACTTTTTTTGTGGTCAAAATGCAGCATTCAAAACCACGTCTTCAGTTTTCAACCCTTTCCGACTACATTTGGTATTTTTGCATGCACTTACTAATATGTTTAGCTAAATAACCCTGAAATTGAAAAGCACTTCAAATGAACACTAAAAGGGTTGAAAGTTGGCATGGTATAACCATTCCACCCACATATCACGTTCTAAAAAGTTGAGAGGGTTACGGCAAAAACTGGAAGTACTTCGTGTACAAAATGGACAATCTCTTTCGAAGTATCACAGTTTCGAACGAAAACTCATCTGTTACAAAGGGACTTCATTTTTAGGAACTCCGTACTTTTTGTGTGCTCAAAATGCACCATTCAAAGCCACATCACCAATTTTCAAAACTTTCTGACTACATTTGGTATTTTTCATGCACTTCGTGATCTTTTTGAGCTAAATAACCCTGAAATTGAAAAGCACTTCAAATGAACTCTGAAAAGGTTGAAAGTTGGCATGGTATCATCATTTCACCCACATAGCATGTGCTAAAAAGTTGACAGGGTTATTGCAAAAACCGGATGCACTTCGTGTACAAAATGGACAATCTCTTTCGAAGTATCATAGTTTCGAATGAAAACTCATCTAGTACAAAGGGATTTCATTTTTTTAGAACTTCATACTTTTTGTGTGGTCAAAATGCAGCATTCAAAACCACATCTTCAATTCTCAACCCTTTCTGACTACATTTTGTATTTTTGCATGCATTTACTGATTTTTTAGCTAAATAACCTTGAAATTGAAAAGCACTTCAAATGAACTCTAAATGGGTTGAAAGTTGGCAAGGTATCATCATTGCACCCACATATCATGTGCTAAAAAGTTGAGAGGGTTACGACAAAAACTGGATGCACTTCGTGTACGAAATGGACAATCTGTTTTGAAGTATCACGATTTCGAACGAAAACTCATCTATTACAAAGGGATTTCATTTTTTGAACTTTTTGGAACTCCATACTTTTTGTGTGGTAAAAGTGCACCATTATAAGCCACATCATCAGTTTTCAAAACTTTCTGACTACATTTGGTATTTTTTCATGCACTTACTGATTTCTTTAGCTAAAGAACCTTGAAATTGAAAAGCACTTCAAATGAACTCTAAAAGTGTTGAAAGTTGGCATGGTATCCTCATTGCACCCACATATCACGTTCTAAAAAGTTGAGAGGGTTACGGCAAAAACTGGATGCACTTCGTGTACAAAATGGACAATCTCTTTCGAACTATCACAGTTTCGAACGAAAACTCATCTGTTACAAAGGGACTTCATTTTTAGGAACTCCGTACTTTTTGTGTGCTCAAAATGCACCATTCAAAGCCACATCACCAATTTTCAAAACTTTCTGACTACATTTGGTATTTTTCATGCACTTCGTGATCTTTTTGAGCTAAATAACCCTGAAATTGAAAAGCACTTCAAATGAACTCTGAAAAGGTTGAAAGTTGGCATGGTATCATCATTTCACCCACATAGCATGTGCTAAAAAGTTGACAGGGTTACTGCAAAAACCAGATGCACTTCGTGTACAAAATGGACAATCTCTTTCGAAGTATCATAGTTTCGAATGAAAACTCATCTAGTACAAAGGGATTTCATTTTTTTAGAACTTCATACTTTTTGTGTGGTCAAAATGCAGCATTCAAAACCACATCTTCAATTCTCAACCCTTTCTGACTACATTTTGTATTTTTGCATGCATTTACTGATTTTTTAGCTAAATAACCTTGAAATTGAAAAGCACTTCAAATGAACTCTAAATGGGTTGAAAGTTGGCAAGGTATCATCATTGCACCCACATATCATGTGCTAAAAAGTTGAGAGGGTTACGACAAAAACTGGATGCACTTCGTGTACGAAATGGACAATCTGTTTTGAAGTATCACGATTTCGAACGAAAACTCATCTATTACAAAGGGATTTCATTTTTTGAACTTTTTGGAACTCCATAGTTTTTGTGTGGTAAAAGTGCACCATTATAAGCCACATCATCAGTTTTCAAAACTTTCTGACTACATTTGGTATTTTTTCATGCACTTTCTGATTTCTTTAGCTAAAGAACCTTGAAATTGAAAAGCACTTCAAATGAACTCTAAAAGTGTTGAAAGTTGGCATGGTATCCTCATTGCACCCACATATCACGTTCTAAAAAGTTGAGAGGGTTACGGCAAAAACTGGATGCACTTCGTGTACAAAATGGACAAGCTCTTTAGAAGTATCATGATTTCGAACGAAAACTCATGTGTTACAAAAGGATTTCTTTTTTTTGAACTTTTTGGAACTCCATACTTTTTGTGTGGTAAAAAGGCACCATTATAAGACACATAATAAATTTTCATAACTTTCTGACTACATTTGTTATTTTTCATGCACTTCGTGATTTTTTTGAGCTAAATAATCCTGAAATTGAAAAGCACTTCAAATGAACTCTGAAAAGGTTGAAAGTTGCCATCGTATCATCTTTTCACCCACATAGCATGTGCTAAAAAATTTCAGAGGGTTACGGCAAAAACTGGATGCACTTCGTGTACAAAATGGACAATCTCTTTCGAAGTATCACAGTTTCGAACGAAAACTCATCTGTTACAAAGGGATCTCATTTTTTGGAACTCCATACTTCTTGTATGGTCAAAATGCACCATTCAAAGCCACATCATCAATTTTCAAAACTTTGTGACTACATTTGGTATTTTTCATGCACTTCATGATCTTTTTGAGCTAAATAACCCTGAAACTGAAAAGCACTTCAAATGAACTCTGAAAAGGTTGAAAGTTGGCATGGTATCATCATTTCACCCACATAGCATGTGCTAAAAAGTTGAGAGGGTTACGGCAAAAGCTGGATGCACTTCGTGTACAAAATGGACAATCTCTTTCGAAGGATCATAGTTTCGAATGAAAACTCATCTATTACAAAGGGATTTCATTTTTTACAACTTCATACTTTTTGTGTGGTCAAAATTCAGCATTCAAAACCACATCTTCAATTTTCAACACTTTCTGACTACATTTGGTATTTTTGCATGCATTTACTGAGTTTTGTAGCTAAATAACATTGAAATTGAAAAGCACTTCGAATGAACTCTAAAAGGGTTGAAAGTTGGCATGGTATCATCATTGCACCCACATATCATGTGCTAAAAAGTTGAGAGGGTTACGACAAAAACTGGATGCACTTCGTGTACAAAATGGACAATCTCTTACGAAGTATCACGATTTCGAACGAAAACTCATATGTTACAAAGGGATTTCATTTTTTTGAACTTTTTGGAACTCCATACTTTTTGTGTTGTGAAAATGCACCATTACAATCCACATCATCAATTTTCAAAACTTTCTGACTACATTTGGTATTTTTTCATGCACTTAGTGATTTTCTTGAGCTAAATAACCCTGAAATTGAAAAGCACTTCAAATGAACTTTGAAAAGGTTGAAAGTTGGCATGGCATCATCATTTCACCCACATAGCATGTGCTAAAAAGTTGAGAGGGTTACGGCAAAAACTGGATGCACTTCGTGTACAAAATGGACAATCTCTTTCGAAGTATCATACTTTCGAACGAAAATTCATCTGTTACAAAGGGATTCATTTTTTTGGAACTCCATACTTTTTGTGTGGTCAAAATGCACCATTCAAAAACATATCTTCAATTTTCAACCCTTTCCGACTACATTTGGTATTTTTTCATGCACTTACTGATTTCTTTAGCTAAAGAACCCTGAAATTGAAAAGCACTTCAAATGAACTCTCAAAGTGTTGAAATTTGGCATGGTATCCTCATTGCACCCACATATCACGTTCTAAATAGTTGAGAGGGTTACGGCAAAAACTGGATGCACTTCGTGTACAAAATGGACAATCTCTTTAGAAGTAGCATGATTTCGAACGAAAACTCATGTGTTACAAAAGGATTTCTTTTTTTTTGAACTTTTTGGAACTCCATACTTTTTGTGTGGTAAAAACGCACCATTATAAGCCACATAATCAATTTTCATAACTTTCTGACTACATTTGGTATTTTTCATGCACTTCGTGATTTTTTTGAGCTAAATAATCCTGAAATTCAAAAGCACTTCAAATGAACTCTGAAAAGGTTGAATGTTGGCATGGTATCATCATTTCACCCTCATAGCATGTGCTAAAAAGTTGACAGGGTTACTGCAAAAACTGGATGCACTTCGTGTACAAAATGGACAATCTCTTTCGAAGTATCACAGTTTCGAACGAAAACTCATCTGTTACAGAGGGATTTCATTTTTAGGAACTCCGTACTTGTTGTGTGCTCAAAATGCACCATTGAAAGCCACATCACCAATTTTCAAAACTTTCTGACTACATTTGGTATTTTTCATGCACTTCGTGATCTTTTTGAGCTAAATAACCCTGAAATTGAAAAGCACTTCAAATGAACTCTGAAAAGGTTGAAAGTTGGCATGGTATCATCATTTCACCCACATAGCATGTGCTAAAAAGTTGACAGGGTTACAAAAGGATTTCTTTTTTTTAGAACTTCATACTTTTTGTGTGGTCAAAATGCAGCATTCAAAACCACGTCTTCAATTCTCAACCCTTTCTGACTACATTTTGTATTTTTGCATGCATTTACTGATTTTTTAGCTAAATAACCTTGAAATTGAAAAGCATTTCAAATGAACTCTAAAAGGGTTGAAATTTGGCATGGTATCATCATTGCACCCACATATCATGTGCCAAAAAGTTGAGAGGGTTACGACAAAAACTGGATGCACTTCGTGTACGAAATGGACAATCTCTTTTGAAGTATCACGATTTCGAACGAAAACTCATCTGTTACAAAGGGATTTCATTTTTTTGAACTTTTTGGAACTCCATACTTTTTGTGTGGTAAAAATACACCATTATAAGCCACATCATCAGTTTTCAAAACTTTCTGACTACATTTGGTATTTTTTCATGCACTTACTGATTTCTTTAGCTAAAGAATCCTGAAATTGAAAAGCACTTCAAATGAACTCTAAAAGTGTTGAAAGTTGGCATGGTATCCTCATTGCACCCACATATCACGTTCTAAAAAGTTGAGAGGGTTATGGCAAAAACTGGATGCACTTTGTGTACAAAATGGACAAGCTCTTTAGAAGTATCATGATTTCGAACGAAAACTCATGTGTTACAAAAGGATTTCTTTTTTTTGAACTTTTTGGAACTCCATACTTTTTGTGTGGTAAAAACGCACCATTATAAGCCACATAATCAATTTTCAAAACTTTCTGAATACATTTGGTATTTTTTATGCACTTCATGATTTTCTTGAGCTAAATAACCCTGAAATTGAAAAGCACTTCAAATGAACTTTGGAAAGGTTGAAATTTGGCATGGTATCATCGTTTCACCCAAATAGCATGTGCTAAAGTTTTTAGAGGGTTAGGGCAAAAAACTGGATGCACATATTGTACAAATTGGACAATCTCTTTCAAAGTATCACGGTTTCGAACGAAAACTCATCTATTACAAAGGGATTTCATTCTTTGGAACTCCATAATTTTTGTGTGGTCAAAATGCACCATTCAAAGCCACATCATCAATTTTCAAAACATTCTGACTACATTTGATATTTTTCATGCATTTTGTGATCTTTTTGAGCTAAATAACCCTGAAACCGAAAAGCACTTCAAAAGAACTCTGAAAAGGCTGAAAGTTGGCATGGTATCATCATTTCACCCACATATCATGTGCTAAAAAGTTGAGAGGGTTACGGCAAAAACTGGATGCACTTCGTGTACAAAATGGACAATCTCTTTCGTAGTATCATAGTTTCGAATGAAAACTCATCTATTAGAAAGGGATTTCATTTTTTTAGAACTTCATATTTTTGTTTGGTCAAAATGCAGCATTCAAAACCACATCTTCAATTTTCAACCCTTTCTGACTACATTTGGTATTTTTGCATGCATTTACTGATTTTTTTAGCTAAATAACCTTGAAATTGAAAAGCACTTCAAATAAACTCTAAAAGGGTTGAAAGTTGGCATGGTATCATCATTGCACCCACATATCATGTGCTAAAAAGTTGAGAGGGTTACGACAAAAATAGGATGCACTTCGTGTACAAAATGGACAATCTCTTTTGAAGTATCACGATTTCGAACGAAAACTCATCTGTTACAAAGAGATTTCATTTTTTTGAACTTTTTGAATCTCCATCATTTTTGTGTGGTAAAAACGCACCATTATAAGCCACATAATCAATTTTGATAACTTTCTGACTACATTTGGTATTTTTTTCATGCACTTAGTGATTTTCTTGAACTAAATAACCCTGAAACTGAAAAGCACGTCAAATGAACTCTAAAAAGGTTGAAAGTTGGCATGGCATCATCATTTCACCCATATGGCATGTGCTAAAAAGTTGAGAGGGTGACGGCAAAAACTGGATGCACTTCGTGTACAAAATGGACAATCTCTTTCGCAGTATCATAGTTTCGATCGAAAACTTATCTGTTACAAAGGGATTCATTTTTTTGGAACTCCATACTTTTTTTGTGGTCAAAATGCAGCATTCAAAACCACGTCTTCAGTTTTCAACCCTTTCCGACTACATTTGGTATTTTTGCATGCACTTACTAATATGTTTAGCTAAATAACCCTGAAATTGAAAAGCACTTCAAATGAACTCTAAAAGGGTTGAAAGTTGGCATGGTATAACCATTGCACCCACATATCACGTTCTAAAAAGTTGAGAGGGTTACGGCAAAAACTGGAAGCACTTCGTGTACAAAATGGACAATCTCTTTCGAAGTATCACAGTTTCGAACGAAAACTCATCTGTTACAAAGGGACTTCATTTTTAGGAACTCTGTACTTTTTGTGTGCTCAAAATGCACCATTCAAAGCCACATCACCAATTTTCAAAACTTTCTGACTACATTTGGTATTTTTCATGCACTTCGTGATCTTTTTGAGCTAAATAACCCTGAAATTGAAAAGCACTTCAAATGAACTCTGAAAAGGTTGAAAGTTGGCATGGTATCATCATTTCACCCACATAGCATGTGCTAAAAAGTTGACAGGGTTACTGCAAAAACCGGATGCACTTCGTGTACAAAATGGACAATCTCTTTCGAAGTATCATAGTTTCGAATGAAAACTCATCTAGTACAAAGGGATTTCATTTTTTTAGAACTTCATACTTTTTGTGTGGTCAAAATGCAGCATTCAAAACCACATCTTCAATTCTCAACCCTTTCTGACTACATTTTGTATTTTTGCATGCATTTACTGATTTTTTAGCTAAATAACCTTGAAATTGAAAAGCACTTCAAATAAACTCTAAATGGGTTGAAAGTTGGCAAGGTATCATCATTGCACCCACATATCATGTGCTAAAAAGTTGAGAGGGTTACGACAAAAACTGGATGCACTTCGTGTACGAAATGGACAATCTGTTTTGAAGTATCACGATTTCGAACGAAAACTCATCTATTACAAAGGGATTTCATTTTTTGAACTTTTTGGAACTCCATACTTTTTGTGTGGTAAAAGTGCACCATTATAAGCCACATCATCAGTTTTCAAAACTTTCTGACTACATTTGGTATTTTTTCATGCACTTACTGATTTCTTTAGCTAAAGAACCTTGAAATTGAAAAGCACTTCAAATGAACTCTAAAAGTGTTGAAAGTTGGCATGGTATCCTCATTGCACCCACATATCACGTTCTAAAAAGTTGAGAGGGTTACGGCAAAAACTGGATGCACTTCGTGTACAAAATGGACAATCTCTTTCGAAGTATCACAGTTTCGAACGAAAACTCATCTGTTACAAAGGGACTTCATTTTTAGGAACTCCGTACTTTTTGTGTGCTCAAAATGCACCATTCAAAGCCACATCACCAATTTTCAAAACTTTCTGACTACATTTGGTATTTTTCATGCACTTCGTGATCTTTTTGAGCTAAATAACCCTGAAATTGAAAAGCACTTCAAATGAACTCTGAAAAGGTTGAAAGTTGGCATGGTATCATCATTTCACCCACATAGCATGTGCTAAAAAGTTGACAGGGTTACTGCAAAAACCGGATGCACTTCGTGTACAAAATGGACAATCTCTTTCGAAGTATCATAGTTTCGAATGAAAACTCATCTAGTACAAAGGGATTTCATTTTTTTAGAACTTCATACTTTTTGTGTGGTCAAAATGCAGCATTCAAAACCACATCTTCAATTCTCAACCCTTTCTGACTACATTTTGTATTTTTGCATGCATTTACTGATTTTTTAGCTAAATAACCTTGAAATTGAAAAGCACTTCAAATGAACTCTAAATGGGTTGAAAGTTGGCAAGGTATCATCATTGCACCCACATATCATGTGCTAAAAAGTTGAGAGGGTTACGACAAAAACTGGATGCACTTCGTGTACGAAATGGACAATCTGTTTTGAAGTATCACGATTTCGAACGAAAACTCATCTATTACAAAGGGATTTCATTTTTTGAACTTTTTGGAACTCCATACTTTTTGTGTGGTAAAAGTGCACCATTATAAGCCACATCATCAGTTTTCAAAACTTTCTGACTACATTTGGTATTTTTTCATGCACTTACTGATTTCTTTAGCTAAAGAACCTTGAAATTGAAAAGCACTTCAAATGAACTCTAAAAGTGTTGAAAGTTGGCATGGTATCCTCATTGCACCCACATATCACGTTCTAAAAAGTTGAGAGGGTTACGGCAAAAACTGGATGCACTTCGTGTACAAAATGGACAAGCTCTTTAGAAGTATCATGATTTCGAACGAAAACTCATGTGTTACAAAAGGATTTCTTTTTTTTGAACTTTTTGGAACTCCATACTTTTTGTGTGGTAAAAAGGCACCATTATAAGCCACATAATAAATTTTCATAACTTTCTGACTACATTTGTTATTTTTCATGCACTTCGTGATTTTTTGAGCTAAATAATCCTGAAATTGAAAAGCACTTCAAATGAACTCTGAAAAGGTTGAAAGTTACCATCGTATCATCTTTTCACCCACATAGCATGTGCTAAAAAATTTGAGAGGGTTACGGCAAAAACTGGATGCACTTCGTGTACAAACTGGACAATCTCTTTCGAAGTATCACAGTTTCGAACGAAAACTCATCTGTTACAAAGGGATCTCATTTTTTGGAACTCCATACTTCTTGTATGGTCAAAATGCACCATTCAAAGCCACATCATCAATTTTCAAAACTTTGTGACTACATTTGGTATTTTTCATGCACTTCATGATCTTTTTGAGCTAAATAACCCTGAAACTGAAAAGCACTTCAAATGAACTCTGAAAAGGTTGAAAGTTGGCATGGTATCATCATTTCACCCACATAGCATGTGCTAAAAAGTTGAGAGGGTTACGGCAAAAGCTGGATGCACTTCGTGTACAAAATGGACAATCTCTTTCGAAGGATCATAGTTTCGAATGAAAACTCATCTATTACAAAGGGATTTCATTTTTTACAACTTCATACTTTTTGTGTGGTCAAAATTCAGCATTCAAAACCACATCTTCAATTTTCAACATTTCTGACTACATTTGGTATTTTTGCATGCATTTACTGAGTTTTGTAGCTAAATAACATTGAAATTGAAAAGCACTTCGAATGAACTCTAAAAGGGTTGAAAGTTGGCATGGTATCATCATTGCACCCACATATCATGTGCTAAAAAGTTGAGAGGGTTACGACAAAAACTGGATGCACTTCGTGTACAAAATGGACAATCTCTTACGAAGTATCACGATTTCGAACGAAAACTCATATGTTACAAAGGGATTTCATTTTTTTGAACTTTTTGGAACTCCATACTTTTTGTGTTGTGAAAATGCACCATTACAATCCACATCATCAATTTTCAAAACTTTCTGACTACATTTGGTATTTTTTCATGCACTTAGTGATTTTCTTGAGCTAAATAACCCTGAAATTGAAAAGCACTTCAAATGAACTTTGAAAAGGTTGAAAGTTGGCATGGCATCATCATTTCACCCACATAGCATGTGCTAAAAAGTTGAGAGGGTTACGGCAAAAACTGGATACACTTCGTGTACAAAATGGACAATCTCTTTCGAAGTATCATACTTTCGAACGAAAATTCATCTGTTACAAAGGGATTCATTTTTTTGGAACTCCATACTTTTTGTGTGGTCAAAATGCACCATTCAAAAACATATCTTCAATTTTCAACCCTTTCCGACTACATTTGGTATTTTTTCATGCACTTACTGATTTCTTTAGCTAAAGAACCCTAAAATTGAAAAGCACTTCAAATGAACTCTCAAAGTGTTGAAATTTGGCATGGTATCCTCATTGCACCCACATATCACGTTCTAAAAAGTTGAGAGGGTTACGGCAAAAACTGGATGCACTTCGTGTACAAAATGGACAATCTCTTTAGAAGTAGCATGATTTCGAACGAAAACTCATGTGTTACAAAAGGATTTCTTTTTTTTTGAACTTTTTGGAACTCCATACTTTTTGTGTGGTAAAAACGCACCATTATAAGCCACATAATCAATTTTCATAACTTTCTGACTACATTTGGTATTTTTCATGCACTTCGTGATTTTTTTGAGCTAAATAATCCTGAAATTCAAAAGCACTTCAAATGAACTCTGAAAAGGTTGAATGTTGGCATGGTATCATCATTTCACCCTCATAGCATGTGCTAAAAAGTTGACAGGGTTACTGCAAAAGCTGGATGCACTTCGTGTACAAAATGGACAATCTCTTTCGAAGTATCACAGTTTCGAACGAAAACTCATCTGTTACAAAGGGATTTCATTTTTAGGAACTCCGTACTTTTTGTGTGCTCAAAATGCACCATTGAAAGCCACATCACCAATTTTCAAAACTTTCTGACTACATTTGGTATTTTTCATGCACTTCGTGATCTTTTTGAGCTAAATAACCCTGAAATTGAAAAGCACTTCAAATGAACTCTAAAAAGGTTGAAAGTTGGCATGGTATCATCATTTCACCCACATAGCATGTGCTAAAAAGTTGACAAGGTTACTGCAAAAACAGGATGCACTTCGTGTACAAAATGGACAATCTCTTTCGAAGTATCATAGTTTCGAATGAAAACTCATCTATTACAAAGGGAATTCATTTTTGTAGAACTTCATACTTTTTGTGTGGCCAAAATGCAGCATTCAAAACCACATCTTCAATTCTCAACCCTTTCTGACTACATTTGGTATTTTTGCATGCATTTACTGATTTTTTAGCTAAATAACCTTGAAATTGAAAAGCACTTCAAATGAACTCTAGAAGGGTTGAAAGTTGGCATGGTATCATCATTGCACGCACATATCATGTTCTAAAAAGTTGAGAGGGTTACGACAAAAACTGGATGCACTTCGTGTACTAAATGGACAATCTGTTTTGAAGTATCACGATTTCGAACGAAAACTCATCTATTACAAAGGGATTTCATTTTTTTGAACTGTTTGGAACTCCATACTTTTTGTGTGGTAAAAGTGCACCATTATAAGCCACATCATCAGTTTTCAAAACTTTCTGACTACATTTGGTATTTTTTTATGCACTTACTGATTTCTTTAGCTAAAGAACCCTGAAATTGAAAAGCACTTCAAATGAACTCTCAAAGTGTTGAAAGTTGGCATGGTATCCTCATTGCACCCACATATCACGTTCTAAAAAGTTGAGAGGGTTACTGCAAAAACTGGATGCACTTCGTGTACAAAATGGACAAGCTCTTTAGAAGTATCATGATTTGGAACGAAAACTCATGTGTTACAAAAGGATTTCTTTTTTTTTGAACTTTTTGGAACTCCATACTTTTTGTGTGGTAAAAACGCACCATTATAAGCCACATAATCAATTTTCATAACTTTCTGACTACATTTGGTATTTTTCATGCACTTCGTGATTTTTTTGAGCTAAATAATCCTGAAATTGAAAAGCACTTCAAATGAACTCTGAAAAGGTTGAAAGTTGCCATGGTATCATCATTTCACCCACATAGCATGTGCTAAAAAATTTGAGAGGGTTACGGCAAAAACTAGAAGCACTTCCTGTACAAAATGGATAATCTCTTTCGAAGTATCACAGTTTCGAACGAAAACTCATCTGTTACAAAGGGATATCATTTTTTGGAACTCCATACTTCTTGTTTGGTCAAAATGCACCATTCAAAGACACATCATCAATTTTCAAAACTTTCTGACTACATTTGGTATTTTTCATGCACTTCGTGATCTTTTTGAGCTAAATAACCCTGAAACTGAAAAGCACTTCAAATGAACTCTGAAAAGGTTGAAAGTTGGCATGGTATCATCATTTCACCCACATAGCATGTGATAAAAAGTTGAGAGGGTTACCGCAAAAACTGGATGCACTTCGTGTACAAAATGGACAATCTCTTCGAAATATCATAGTTTCGAATGAAAACTCATCTATTACAAAGGGATTTCATTTTTTAGAACTTCATACTTTTTGTGTGGTCAAAATGCAGCATTAAAAACCACATCTTCAATTTTCAACACTTTCTGACTACATTTGGTATTTTTGCATGCATTTACTGAGTTTTTTAGCTAAATAACATTGAAATTGAAAAGCACTTCGAATGAACTCTAAAAGGGTTGAAAGTTGGCATGGTATCATCATTGCACCCACATATCATGTGCTAAAAAGTTGAGAGGGTTACGACAAAAACAGGATACACTTCGTGTACAAAATGGACAATCTCTTACGAAGTATCACGATTTCGAACGAAAACTCATCTGTTACAAAGGGATTTCATTTTTTTGAACTTTTTGGAACTCCATACTTTTTGTGTGGTTAAAATGCACCATTATAAGCCACATCATCAGTTTTCAAAACTTTCTGACTACATTTGGTATTTTTTCATGCACTTACTGATTTCTTTAGCTAAAGAACCTTGAAATTGAAAAGCACTTCAAATGAACTCTAAAAGTGTTGAAAGTTGGCATGGTATCCTCATTGCACCCACATATCACGTTCTAAAAAGTTGAGAGGGTTACGGCAAAAACTGGATGCACTTCGTGTACAAAATGGACAATCTCTTTCGAAGTATCACAGTTTCGAACGAAAACTCATCTGTTACAAAGGGACTTCATTTTTAGGAACTCCGTACTTTTTGTGTGCTCAAAATGCACCATTCAAAGCCACATCACCAATTTTCAAAACTTTCTGACTACATTTGGTATTTTTCATGCACTTCGTGATCTTTTTGAGCTAAATAACCCTGAAATTGAAAAGCACTTCAAATGAACTCTGAAAAGGTTGAAAGTTGGCATGGTATCATCATTTCACCCACATAGCATGTGCTAAAAAGTTGACAGGGTTACTGCAAAAACCGGATGCACTTCGTGTACAAAATGGACAATCTCTTTCGAAGTATCATAGTTTCGAATGAAAACTCATCTAGTACAAAGGGATTTCATTTTTTTAGAACTTCATACTTTTTGTGTGGTCAAAATGCAGCATTCAAAACCACATCTTCAATTCTCAACCCTTTCTGACTACATTTTGTATTTTTGCATGCATTTACTGATTTTTTAGCTAAATAACCTTGAAATTGAAAAGCACTTCAAATGAACTCTAAATGGGTTGAAAGTTGGCAAGGTATCATCATTGCACCCACATATCATGTGCTAAAAAGTTGAGAGGGTTACGACAAAAACTGGATGCACTTCGTGTACGAAATGGACAATCTGTTTTGAATTATCACGATTTCGAACGAAAACTCATCTATTACAAAGGGATTTCATTTTTTGAACTTTTTGGAACTCCATACTTTTTGTGTGGTAAAAGTGCACCATTATAAGCCACATCATCAGTTTTCAAAACTTTCTGACTACATTTGGTATTTTTTCATGCACTTACTGATTTCTTTAGCTAAAGAACCTTGAAATTGAAAAGCACTTCAAATGAACTCTAAAAGTGTTGAAAGTTGGCATGGTATCCTCATTGCACCCACATATCACGTTCTAAAAAGTTGAGAGGGTTACGGCAAAAACTGGATGCACTTCGTGTACAAAATGGACAAGCTCTTTAGAAGTATCATGATTTCGAACGAAAACTCATGTGTTACAAAAGGATTTCTTTTTTTTGAACTTTTTGGAACTCCATACTTTTTGTGTGGTAAAAAGGCACCATTATAAGCCACATAATAAATTTTCATAACTTTCTGACTACATTTGTTATTTTTCATGCACTTCGTGATTTTTTGAGCTAAATAATCCTGAAATTGAAAAGCACTTCAAATGAACTCTGAAAAGGTTGAAAGTTACCATCGTATCATCTTTTCACCCACATAGCATGTGCTAAAAAATTTGAGAGGGTTACGGCAAAAACTGGATGCACTTCGTGTACAAACTGGACAATCTCTTTCGAAGTATCACAGTTTCGAACGAAAACTCATCTGTTACAAAGGGATCTCATTTTTTGGAACTCCATACTTCTTGTATGGTCAAAATGCACCATTCAAAGCCACATCATCAATTTTCAAAACTTTGTGACTACATTTGGTATTTTTCATGCACTTCATGATCTTTTTGAGCTAAATAACCCTGAAACTGAAAAGCACTTCAAATGAACTCTGAAAAGGTTGAAAGTTGGCATGGTATCATCATTTCACCCACATAGCATGTGCTAAAAAGTTGAGAGGGTTACGGCAAAAGCTGGATGCACTTCGTGTACAAAATGGACAATCTCTTTCGAAGGATCATAGTTTCGAATGAAAACTCATCTATTACAAAGGGATTTCATTTTTTACAACTTCATACTTTTTGTGTGGTCAAAATTCAGCATTCAAAACCACATCTTCAATTTTCAACATTTCTGACTACATTTGGTATTTTTGCATGCATTTACTGAGTTTTGTAGCTAAATAACATTGAAATTGAAAAGCACTTCGAATGAACTCTAAAAGGGTTGAAAGTTGGCATGGTATCATCATTGCACCCACATATCATGTGCTAAAAAGTTGAGAGGGTTACGACAAAAACTGGATGCACTTCGTGTACAAAATGGACAATCTCTTACGAAGTATCACGATTTCGAACGAAAACTCATATGTTACAAAGGGATTTCATTTTTTTGAACTTTTTGGAACTCCATACTTTTTGTGTTGTGAAAATGCACCATTACAATCCACATCATCAATTTTCAAAACTTTCTGACTACATTTGGTATTTTTTCATGCACTTAGTGATTTTCTTGAGCTAAATAACCCTGAAATTGAAAAGCACTTCAAATGAACTTTGAAAAGGTTGAAAGTTGGCATGGCATCATCATTTCACCCACATAGCATGTGCTAAAAAGTTGAGAGGGTTACGGCAAAAACTGGATACACTTCGTGTACAAAATGGACAATCTCTTTCGAAGTATCATACTTTCGAACGAAAATTCATCTGTTACAAAGGGATTCATTTTTTTGGAACTCCATACTTTTTGTGTGGTCAAAATGCACCATTCAAAAACATATCTTCAATTTTCAACCCTTTCCGACTACATTTGGTATTTTTTCATGCACTTACTGATTTCTTTAGCTAAAGAACCCTAAAATTGAAAAGCACTTCAAATGAACTCTCAAAGTGTTGAAATTTGGCATGGTATCCTCATTGCACCCACATATCACGTTCTAAAAAGTTGAGAGGGTTACGGCAAAAACTGGATGCACTTCGTGTACAAAATGGACAATCTCTTTAGAAGTAGCATGATTTCGAACGAAAACTCATGTGTTACAAAAGGATTTCTTTTTTTTTGAACTTTTTGGAACTCCATACTTTTTGTGTGGTAAAAACGCACCATTATAAGCCACATAATCAATTTTCATAACTTTCTGACTACATTTGGTATTTTTCATGCACTTCGTGATTTTTTTGAGCTAAATAATCCTGAAATTCAAAAGCACTTCAAATGAACTCTGAAAAGGTTGAATGTTGGCATGGTATCATCATTTCACCCTCATAGCATGTGCTAAAAAGTTGACAGGGTTACTGCAAAAGCTGGATGCACTTCGTGTACAAAATGGACAATCTCTTTCGAAGTATCACAGTTTCGAACGAAAACTCATCTGTTACAAAGGGATTTCATTTTTAGGAACTCCGTACTTTTTGTGTGCTCAAAATGCACCATTGAAAGCCACATCACCAATTTTCAAAACTTTCTGACTACATTTGGTATTTTTCATGCACTTCGTGATCTTTTTGAGCTAAATAACCCTGAAATTGAAAAGCACTTCAAATGAACTCTAAAAAGGTTGAAAGTTGGCATGGTATCATCATTTCACCCACATAGCATGTGCTAAAAAGTTGACAAGGTTACTGCAAAAACAGGATGCACTTCGTGTACAAAATGGACAATCTCTTTCGAAGTATCATAGTTTCGAATGAAAACTCATCTATTACAAAGGGAATTCATTTTTGTAGAACTTCATACTTTTTGTGTGGCCAAAATGCAGCATTCAAAACCACATCTTCAATTCTCAACCCTTTCTGACTACATTTGGTATTTTTGCATGCATTTACTGATTTTTTAGCTAAATAACCTTGAAATTGAAAAGCACTTCAAATGAACTCTAGAAGGGTTGAAAGTTGGCATGGTATCATCATTGCACGCACATATCATGTTCTAAAAAGTTGAGAGGGTTACGACAAAAACTGGATGCACTTCGTGTACTAAATGGACAATCTGTTTTGAAGTATCACGATTTCGAACGAAAACTCATCTATTACAAAGGGATTTCATTTTTTTGAACTGTTTGGAACTCCATACTTTTTGTGTGGTAAAAGTGCACCATTATAAGCCACATCATCAGTTTTCAAAACTTTCTGACTACATTTGGTATTTTTTTATGCACTTACTGATTTCTTTAGCTAAAGAACCCTGAAATTGAAAAGCACTTCAAATGAACTCTCAAAGTGTTGAAAGTTGGCATGGTATCCTCATTGCACCCACATATCACGTTCTAAAAAGTTGAGAGGGTTACTGCAAAAACTGGATGCACTTCGTGTACAAAATGGACAAGCTCTTTAGAAGTATCATGATTTGGAACGAAAACTCATGTGTTACAAAAGGATTTCTTTTTTTTTGAACTTTTTGGAACTCCATACTTTTTGTGTGGTAAAAACGCACCATTATAAGCCACATAATCAATTTTCATAACTTTCTGACTACATTTGGTATTTTTCATGCACTTCGTGATTTTTTTGAGCTAAATAATCCTGAAATTGAAAAGCACTTCAAATGAACTCTGAAAAGGTTGAAAGTTGCCATGGTATCATCATTTCACCCACATAGCATGTGCTAAAAAATTTGAGAGGGTTACGGCAAAAACTAGAAGCACTTCCTGTACAAAATGGATAATCTCTTTCGAAGTATCACAGTTTCGAACGAAAACTCATCTGTTACAAAGGGATATCATTTTTTGGAACTCCATACTTCTTGTTTGGTCAAAATGCACCATTCAAAGACACATCATCAATTTTCAAAACTTTCTGACTACATTTGGTATTTTTCATGCACTTCGTGATCTTTTTGAGCTAAATAACCCTGAAACTGAAAAGCACTTCAAATGAACTCTGAAAAGGTTGAAAGTTGGCATGGTATCATCATTTCACCCACATAGCATGTGATAAAAAGTTGAGAGGGTTACCGCAAAAACTGGATGCACTTCGTGTACAAAATGGACAATCTCTTCGAAATATCATAGTTTCGAATGAAAACTCATCTATTACAAAGGGATTTCATTTTTTAGAACTTCATACTTTTTGTGTGGTCAAAATGCAGCATTAAAAACCACATCTTCAATTTTCAACACTTTCTGACTACATTTGGTATTTTTGCATGCATTTACTGAGTTTTTTAGCTAAATAACATTGAAATTGAAAAGCACTTCGAATGAACTCTAAAAGGGTTGAAAGTTGGCATGGTATCATCATTGCACCCACATATCATGTGCTAAAAAGTTGAGAGGGTTACGACAAAAACAGGATACACTTCGTGTACAAAATGGACAATCTCTTACGAAGTATCACGATTTCGAACGAAAACTCATCTGTTACAAAGGGATTTCATTTTTTTGAACTTTTTGGAATCCATACTTTTTGTGTGGTTAAAATGCACCATTATAAGCCACATCATCAGTTTTCAAAACTTTCTGACTACATTTGGTATTTTTTCATGCACTTACTGATTTCTTTAGCTAAAGAACCCTGAAATTGAAAAGCACTTCAAATGAACTCTAAAAGTGTTGAAAGTTGGCATGGTATCCTCATTGCACCCACATATCACGTTCTAAAAACTTGAGAGGGTTACTGCAAAAACTGGATGCACTTCGTGTACAAAATGGACAATCTCTTTAGAAGTATCATGATTTCGAACGAAAACTCATGTGTTACAAAAGGATTTCCTTTTTTTTGAACTGTTTGGAACTCCATACTTTTTGTGTGGTAAAAACGCACCATTATAAGCCACATAATCAATTTTCATAACTTTCTGACTACATTTGGTATTTTTCATGCACTTCGTGATTTTTTTGAGCTAAATAATCCTGAAATTGAAAAGCACTTCGAATGAACTCTGAAAAGGTTGAAAGTTGCCATGGTATCATCATTTCGCCCACATAGCATGTGCCAAAAAATTTGAGAGGGTTACGGCAAAAACTAGAAGCACTTCGTGTACAAAATGGACAATCTCTTTCGAAGTATCACAGTTTCAAACGAAAACTCATCTGTTACAAAGGGATATCATTTTTTGGAACTCCATACTTCTTGTGTGGTCAAAATGCACCATTCAAAGCCACATCATCAATTTTCAAAACTTTCTGACTACATTTGGTATTTTTCATGCACTTCGTGATCTTTTTGAGCTAAATAACCCTGAAACTGAAAAGCACTTCAACTGAACTCTGAAAAGGTTGAAAGTTGGCATGGTATCATCATTTCACCCACATAGCATGTGATAAAAAGTTGAGAGGGTTACGGCAAAAACTGGATGCACTTCGTGTACAAAATGGACAATCTCTTTCGAAGTATCATAGTTTCGAATGAAAACTCATCTATTACAAAGGGATTTCATTTTTTAGAACTTCATACTTTTTGTGTGGTCAAAATGCAGCATTCAAAACCACATCTTCAATTTTCAACACTTCCTGACTACATTTGGTATTTTTGCATGCATTTACTGAGTTTTTTAGCTAAATAACATTGAAATTGAAAAGCACTTCGAATGAACTCTAAAAGGGTTGAAAGTTGGCATGGTATCATCATTGCACCCACATATCATGTGCTAAAAAGTTGAGAGGGTTACGACAAAAACAGGATACACTTCGTGTACAAAATGGACAATCTCTTACGAAGTATCACGATTTCGAACGAAAACTCATCTGTTACAAAGGGATTTCATTTTTTTAAACTTTTTGGAACTCCATACTTTTTGTGTGGTTAAAATGCACCATTATAAGCCACATCATCAGTTTTCAAAACTTTCTGACTACATTTGGTATTTTTTCATGCACTTACTGATTTCTTTAGCTAAAGAACCCTGAAATTGAAAAGCACTTCAAATGAACTCTAAAAGTGTTGAAAGTTGGCATGGTATCCTCATTGCACCCACATATCACGTTCTAAAAACTTGAGAGGGTTACTGCAAAAACTGGATGCACTTCGTGTACAAAATGGACAAGCTCTTTAGAAGTATCATGATTTGGAACGAAAACTCATGTGTTACAAAAGGATTTCTTTTTTTTTGAACTTTTTGGAACTCCATACTTTTTGTGTGGTAAAAACGCACCATTATAAGCCACATAATCAATTTTCATAACATTCTGACTACATTTGGTATTTTTCATGCACTTCGTGATTTTTTTTGAGCTAAATAATCCTGAAATTGAAAAGCACTTCAAATGAACTCTGAAAAGGTTGAAAGTTGCCATGGTATCATCATTTCACCCACATAGCATGTGCTAAAAAATTTGAGAGGGTTACGGCAAAAACTAGAAGCACTTCGTGTACAAAATGGATAATCTCTTTCGAAGTATCACAGTTTCGAACGAAAACTCATCTGTTACAAAGGGATATCATTTCTTGGAACTCCATACTTCTTGTTTGGTCAAAATGCACCATTCAAAGACACATCATCAATTTTCAAAACTTTCTGACTACATTTGGTATTTTTCATGCACTTCGTGATCTTTTTGAGCTAAATAACCCTGAAACTGAAAAGCACTTCAAATGAACTCTGAAAAGGTTGAAAGTTGGCATGGTATCATCATTTCACCCACATAGCATGTGATAAAAAGTTGAGAGGGTTACCGCAAAAACTGGATGCACTTCGTGTACAAAATGGACAATCTCTTCGAAATATCATAGTTTCGAATGAAAACTCATCTATTACAAAGGGATTTCATTTTTTAGAACTTCATACTTTTTGTGTGGTCAAAATGCAGCATTCAAAACCACATCTTCAATTTTCAACACTTTCTGACTACATTTGGTATTTTTGCATGCATTTACTGAGTTTTTTAGCTAAATAACATTGAAATTGAAAAGCACTTCGAATGAACTCTAAAAGGGTTGAAAGTTGGCATGGTATCATCATTGCACCCACATATCATGTGCTAAAAAGTTGAGAGGGTTACGACAAAAACAGGATACACTTCGTGTACAAAATGGACAATCTCTTACGAAGTATCATGATTTCGAACGAAAACTCATCTGTTACAAAGGGATTTCATTTTTTTGAACTTTTTGGAACTCCACACTTTTTGTGTGGTTAAAATGCACCATTATAAGCCACATCATCAGTTTTCAAAACTTTCTGACTACATTTGGTATTTTTTCATGCACTTACTTATTTCTTTAGCTAAAGAACCCTGAAATTGAAAAGCACTTCAAATGAACTCTAAAAGTGTTGAAAGTTGGCATGGTATCCTCATTGCACCCACATATCACGTTCTAAAAACTTGAGAGGGTTACTGCAAAAACTGGATGCACTTCGTGTACAAAATGGACAATCTCTTTAGAAGTATCATGATTTCGAACGAAAACTCATGTGTTACAAAAGGATTTCTTTTTTTTTGAACTGTTTGGAACTCCATACTTTTTGTGTGGTAAAAACGCACCATTATAAGCCACATAATCAATTTTCATAACTTTCTGACTACATTTGGTATTTTTCATGCACTTCGTGATTTTTTTGAGCTAAATAATCCTGAAATTGAAAAGCACTTCGAATGAACTCTGAAAAGGTTGAAAGTTGCCATGGTATCATCATTTCGCCCACATAGCATGTGCCAAAAAATTTGAGAGGGTTACGGCAAAAACTAGAAGCACTTCGTGTACAAAATGGACAATCTCTTTCGAAGTATCACAGTTTGAAACGAAAACTCATCTGTTACAAAGGGATATCATTTTTTGGAACTCCATACTTCTTGTGTGGTCAAAATGCACCATTCAAAGCCACATCATCAATTTTCAAAACTTTCTGACTACATTTGGTATTTTTCATGCACTTCGTGATCTTTTTGAGCTAAATAACCCTGAAACTGAAAAGCACTTCAACTGAACTCTGAAAAGGTTGAAAGTTGGCATGGTATCATCATTTCACCCACATAGCATGTGATAAAAAGTTGAGAGGGTTACGGAAAAAACTGGATGCACTTCGTGTACAAAATGGACAATCTCTTTCGAAGTATCATAGTTTCGAATGAAAACTCATCTATTACAAAGGGATTTCATTTTTTAGAACTTCATACTTATTGTGTGGTCAAAATGCAGCATTCAAAACCACATCTTCAATTTTCAACACTTCCTGACTACATTTGGTATTTTTGCATGCATTTACTGAGTTTTTTAGCTAAATAACATTGAAATTGAAAAGCACTTCGAATGAACTCTAAAAGGGTTGAAAGTTGGCATGGTATCATCATTGCAACCACATATCATGTGCTAAAAAGTTGAGAGGGTTAGGACAAAAACTGGATGCACTTCGTGTACAAAATGGACAATCTCTTACGAAGTATCACGATTTCGAACGAAAACTCATCTATTACAAAGGGATTTCATTTTTTTGAACTTTTTGGAACTCCATACTTTTTGTGTGGTAAAAATGCACCATTATATTCCACATCATCAATTTTCAAAACTTTCTGACTAAATTAGGTATTTTTTCATGCACTTAGTGATTTTCTTGAGCTAAATAACCCTGAAAATGCAAAGCACTTCAAATGAACTCTGAAAAGGTTGGAAGTTGGCATGGTATCATCATTTCACCCACATAGCATGTGCTAAAAAGTTGAGATGGTTACGGTAAAAACTGGATGCACTTCGTGTACAAAATGGACAATCTCTTTCGAATTATCATACTTTCGAACGAAAACTCATCTGTTACAAAGGGATTCATTTTTTTGGAACTCCATACTTTTTGTGTCGTCAAAATGCAGCATTCAAAAACACATCTTCAATTTTCAACCCTTTCCGACTACATTTGGTATTTTTGCATGCACTTACTGATTTCTTTAGCTAAATAACCCTGAAATTGAAAAGCACTTCAAATGAACTCTAAAAGGGTTGAAAGTTGGCATGGTTTCATCATTGCACCCACGTATCACGTTCTAAAAAGTTGAGAGGGTTACGGCAAAAACTGGATGCACTTCGTGTACAAAATGGACAATCTCTTTAGAAGTATCATGATTTCGAACGAAAACTCATCTGTTACAAAGGGATTTCTTTTTTTGAAGTTTTTGGAACTCCATACTTTTTGTGTGGTCAAAATGCACCATTCAAAGCCACATCATAAATTTTAAAAACTTTCTGACTACATTAAAAGTTTTCATGCACTTCGTGATCTTTTTGAGCTAAATAACCCTAAAATCGAAAAGCACTTCAAAAGAACTCTGAAAAGCTTGAAAGTTGGCATGGTATCATCATTTGACCCACATAGCATGTGCTAAAAAGTTGAGAGGTTACGGAAAAAACTGGATGCACTTCGTGTACAAAATGGACAATCTCTTTCGAAGTATCATAGTTTCGAATGAAAACTCATCTATTACAAAAGGGATTTCATTGTTTTAGAACTTCATATTTTTGTGTGGTCAAAATGCAGCATTCAAAACCACATATTCAATTTTCAACCCTTTCTTACTACATTTGGTATTTTTGCATGCATTTACTGATTTTTTTAGCTAAATAACCTTGAAATTGAAAAGCACTTCAAATGAACTCTAAAAGGGTTGAAAGTTGGCATGGTATCATCATTGCACCCACATATCATGTGCTAAAAAGTTGAGAGGGTTACGACAAAAATTGGATGCACTTCGTGTACAAAATGGACAATCTCTTTCGAAGTATCACGATTTCGAACGAAAACTCATCTGTTACAAAGGGATTTCATTTTTTTGAACTTTTTGAAACTCCATAATTTTTGTGTGGTAAAAATGCACCATTATAAGCCACATAATCAATTTTCAAAACTTTCTGACTACATTTGGTATTTTTTTCATGCACTTAGTGATTTTGTTGAGCTAAATAACCTTATACTGAAAAGCACTTCAAATGAACTCTGAAAAGGTTGAAAGTTGGCATGGCATCATCATTTCACCCATATGGCATGTGCTAAAAAGTTGAGAGGGTTACGGCAAAAACTGGATGCACTTCATGTACAAAATGGACAATCTCTTTCGAAGTATCATAGTTTCGAACGAAAACTCATCTGTTACAAAGGGATTCATTTTTTGGGACTCCATACTTTTTGTGTGGTCAACATGCAGCATTCAAAACCACGTCTTCAGTTTTCAACCCTTTCCGACTACATTTGGTATTTTTGCATGCACTTACTGATATGTTTAGCTAAATAACCCTGACATTGAAAAGCACATCAAATGAACTCTAAAAGGGTTGAAAGTTGGCATGGTATCACCATTGCACCCACATATCACGTTCTAAAAAGTTGAGAGGGTTACGGCAAAAACTGGAAGCACTTCGTGTACAAAATGGACAATCTCTTTCGAAGTATCACAGTTTCGAACGAAAACTCATCTGTTACAAAGGGATTTCATTTTGAGGAACTCCGTACTTTTTGTGTGCCCAAAATGCACCATTCAAAGCCACATCACCCATTTTCAAAACTTTCTGACTACATTTGGTATTTTTCATGCACTTCGTGATCTTTTTGAGCTAAATAACCCTGAAATTGAAAAGCACTTCAAATGAACTCTGAAAAGGTTGAAAGTTGGCATGGTATCATCATTTCACCCACACAACATGTGCTAAAAAGTTGAGAGGGTTACTGCAAAAACTGGATGCACTTCGTGTACAAAATGGACAATCTCTTTCGAAGTATCATAGTTTCACTCCTCTATTACAAAGGGAATTCATTTTTGTAGAACTTCATACTTTTTGTGTGGTCAAAATGCAGCATTCAAAACCACATCTTGAATTCTCAACCCTTTCTGACTACATTTGGTATTTTTGCATGCATTTACTGATTTTTAAGCTAAATAACCTTGAAATTGAAAAGCACTTCAAATGAACTCTAAAAGGGGTGATAGTTGGCATGGTATCATCATTGCACCCACATATCATGTGCTAAAAAGTTGAGAGGGTTACGACAAAAACTGGATGCACTTCGTGTACGAAATGGACAATCTGTTCTGAAGTATCACGATTTCGAACGAAAACTCATCTGTTACAAAGGGATTTCATTTTTTTGAACTTTTTGAAACTCCATAATTTTCGTGTGATAAAAATGCACCATTATAAGCCACATAATCAATTTTCAAAACTTTCTGACTACATTTGGTATTTTTCATGCACTTCATGATTTTTTTGAGCTAAATAATCCTGAAATTGAAAAGCACTTCAAATGAACTCTGAAAAGGTTGAAAGTTGCCATGGTATCATCATTTCACCTACATAGCATGTGCTAAAAAATTTGAGAGGGTTACGGCAAAAACTAGAAGCACTTCGTGTACAAAATGGACAATCTCTTTGGAAGTATGACATTTTCGAACGAAAACTCAGCTGTTACAATGGGATATCATTTTTTGGAACTCCATACTTCTTTTGTGGTCAAAATGCACCATCAAAGCCACATCATCAATTTTCAAAGCTTTCTGACTAAATTTGGTATTTTTCATGCACTTCGTGATCTTTTTGAGCTAAATAACCCTGAAACTGAAAAGCACTTCAAATGAACTCTGAAAAGGTTGAAAGTTGGCATGGTATCATCATTTCACCCACATAGCATGTGCTAAAAAGTTGAGAGGGTTACGGCAAAAACTGGATGCACTTTGTGTACAAAATGGACAATCTCTTTCGAAGTATCATAGTTTCGAATGAAAACTCATCTATTACAAAGGGATTTCATTTTTTAGAACTTCATACTTTTTGTGTGGTCAAAATGCAGCATTCAAAACCACATCTTCAATTTTCAACACTTTCTGACTACATTTGGTATTTTTGCATGCATTTACTGAGTTTTTTAGCTCAATAACATTGAAATTGAAAAGCACTTCGAATGAACTCTAAAAGGGTTGACAGTTGGCATGGTATCATCATTGCAACCACATATCATGTGCTAAAAAGTTGAGAGGGTTACGAGTAAAACTGGATGCACTTCGTGTACAAAATGGACAATCTCTTACGAAGTATCACGATTTCGAACGAAAACTCATCTATTACAAAGGGATTTCATTTTTTTGAACTTTTTGGAACTCCATACTTTTTGTGTGGTAAAAATGCACCATTATAATCCACATCATCAATTTTCAAAACTTTCTGACTACATTTGGTATTTTTTCATGCACTTAGTGATTTTCTTGAGCTAAATAACCCTGAAATTGCAAAGCACTTCAAATGAACTCTGAAAAGGTTGAAAGTTGGCATGGTGTCATCATTTCACCCACATAGCATGTGCTAAAAAGTTGAGAGGGTTACGGTAAAAACTGGATGCACTTCGTGTACAAAATGAACAATCTCTTTCGAATTATCATACTTTCGAACGAAAACTCATCTGTTACAAAGGGATTCATTTTTTTGGAACTCCATACATTTTGTGTGGTCAAAATGCAGCATTCAAAAATACATCTTCAATTTTCAACCCTTTGCGACTACATTTGGTATTTTTGCATGCACTTACTGATTTCTTTAGCTAAATAACCCTGAAATTGAAAAGCACTTCAAATGAACTCTAAAAGGGTTGAAAGTTGGCATGGTTCCATCATTGCACCCACGTATCACGTTCTAAAAAGTTGAGAGGGTTACGGCAAAAACTGGATGCACTTCGTGTACAAAATGGACAATCTCTTTAGAAGTATCACGATTTCGAACGAAAACTCATCTGTTACAAAGGGATTTTTTTTTGAAGTTTTTGGAACTCCATACTTTTTGTGTGGTCAAAATGCACCATTCAAAGCCACATCATAAATTTTAAAAACTTTCTGACTACATTAATAGTTTTCATGCACTTCGTGATCTTTTTGAGCTAAATAACCCTAAATTCGAAAAGAAGTTCAAAAGAACTCTGAAAAGCTTGAAAGTTGGCATGGTATCATCATTTCACCCACATAGCATGTGCTAAAAAGTTGAGAGGTTACGGCAAAAACTGGATGCACTTCGTGTACAAAATGGACAATCTCTTTCGAAGTATCATAGTTTCGAATGAAAACTCATCTATTACAAAAGGGATTTCATTTTTTTAGAACTTCATATTTTTGTGTGGTCAAAATGCAGCATTCAAAACCACATATTCAATTTTCAACCCTTTCTTACTACATTTGGTATTTTTGCATGCATTTACTGATTTTTTTAGCTAAATAACCTTGAAATTGAAAAGCACTTCAAATGAACTCTAAAAGGGTTGAAAGTTGGCATGGTATCATCATTGCACCCACATATCATGTGCTAAAAAGTTGAGAGGGTTACGACAAAAATTGGATGCACTTCCTGTACAAAATGGACAATCTCTTTCGAAGTATCACGATTTCGAACGAAAACTCATCTGTTACAAAGGGATTTCATTGTTTTGAACTTTTTGAAACCCCATAATTTTTGTGTGGTAAAAATGCACCATTATAAGCCGCATAATCAATTTTCAAAACTTTCTGACTACATTTGGTATTTTTTTCATGACCTTAGTGATTTTCTTGAGCTAAATAACCCTGATACTGAAAAGCACTTCAAATGAACTATGAAAAGGTTGAAAGTTGGCATGGCATCATCATTTCACCCATATGGCATGTGCTAAAAAGTTGAGAGGGTTACGGCAAAAACTGGATGCACTTCATGTACAAAATGGACAATCTCTTTCGAAGTATCATAGTTTCGAACGAAAACTCATCTGTTACAAAGGGATTCATTTTTTTGGAACTCCATACTTTTTGTGTGGTCAAAATGCAGCATTCAAAACCACGTCTTCAGTTTTCAACCCTTTCCGACTACATTTGATATTTTTGCATGCACTTACTGATATGTTTAGCTAAATAACCCTGACATTGAAAAGCACATCAAATGAACTCTAAAAGGGTTGAAAGTTGGCATGGTATCACCATTGCACCCACATATCACGTTCTAAAAATTTGAGAGGGTTACGGCAAAAACTGGAAGCACTTCGTGTACAAAATGGACAATCTCTTTCGAAGTATCACAGTTTCGAACGAAAACTCATCTGTTACAAAGGGATTTCATTTTTAGGAACTCCGTACTTTTTGTGTGCCCAAAATGCACCATTCAAAGCCACATCACCCATTTTCAAAACTTTCTGACTACATTTGGTATTTTTCATGCACTTCGTGATCTTTTTGAGCTAAATAACCCTGAAATTGAAAAGCACTTCAAATGAACTCTGAAAAGGTTGAAAGTTGGCATGGTATCATCATTTCACCCACACAACATGTGCTAAAAAGTTGAGAGGGTTACTGCAAAAACTGGATGCACTTCGTGTACAAAATGGACAATCTCTTTCGAAGTATCATAGTTTCACTCCTCTATTACAAAGGGAATTCATTTTTGTAGAACTTCATACTTTTTGTGTGGTCAAAATGCAGCATTCAAAACCACATCTTGAATTCTCAACCCTTTCTGACTACATTTGGTACTTTTGCATGCATTTTCTGATTTTTAAGCTAAATAACCTTGAAATTGAAAAGCACTTCAAATGAACTCTAAAAGGGGTGATAGTTGGCATGGTATCATCATTGCACCCGCATATCATGTGCTAAAAAGTTGAGAGGGTTACGACAAAAACTGGATGCACTTCGTGTACGAAATGGACAATCCGTTCTGAAGTATCACGATTTCGAACGAAAACTCATCTGTTACAAAGGGATTTCATGTTTTTGAACTTTTTGAAACACCATAATTTTTGTGTGGTAAAAATGCACCATTATAAGCCACATAATCAATTTTCAAAACTTTCTCACTACATTTGGTATTTTTCATGCACTTCATGATTTTTTTGAGCTAAATAATCCTGAAATTGAAAAGCACTTCAAATGAACTCTGAAAAGGTTGAAAGTTGCCATGGTATCATCATTTCACCCACATAGCATGTGCTAAAAAATTTGAGAGGGTTACGGCAAAAACTAGAAGCACTTCGTGTACAAAATGGACAATCTCTTTGGAAGTATCACATTTTCGAACGAAAACTCATCTGTTACAACGGGATATCATTTTTTGGAACTCCATACTTCTTGTGTGGTCAAAATGCACCATTCAAAGCCACATCATCAATTTTCAAAGCTTTCTAACTACATTTGGTATTTTTCATGCACTTCGTGATCTTTTTGAGCTAAATAACCCTGAAACTGAAAAGCACTTCAAATGAACTCTGAAAAGGTTGAAAGTTGGCATGGTATCATCATTTCACCCACATAGCATGTGCTAAAAAGTTGAGAGGGTTACGGCAAAAACTGGATGCACTTTGTGTACAAAATGGACAATCTCTTCCGAAGTATCATAGTTTCAAATGAAAACTCATCTATTACAAAGGGATTTCATTTTTTAGAACTTCATACTTTTTGTGTGGTCAAAATGCAGCATTCAAAACCACATCTTCAATTTTCAACACTTTCTGACTACATTTGGTATTTTTGCATGCATTTACTGAGTTTTTTAGCTAAATAACATTGAAATTGAAAAGCACTTCGAATGAACTCTAAAAGGGTTGAAAGTTGGCATGGTATCATCATTGCACCCACATATCATGTGCTAAAAAGTTGAGAGGTTACGACAAAAACTGGATGCACTTCGTATACAAACTGGACAATCTCTTACGAAGTATCACAATTTCGAACGAAAACTCATCTGTTACAAAGGGATTTCATTTTTTTGAACTTTTTGGAACTCCATACGTTTTGTGTGGTAAAAATGCACCATTATAATCCAGATCATTAATTTTCAAGACTTTCTGACTACATTTGCTATTTTTTCATGCACTTAGTGATTTTCTTGAGCTAAATAACCCTGAAATTGAAAAGCACTTAAAATGAACTCTAAAAAGGTTGAAAGTTGGCATGGCATCATCATTTCACCCACATCGCATGTGCTAAAAAGTTGAGAGGGTTACGGCAAAAACTGGATGCACTTCGTGTACAAAATGGACAATCTCTTTCGAAGTATCATACTTTCGAACGAAAACTCATCTGTTACAAAGAGATTCATTTTTTTGGAACTCCATACTTTTTGTGTGGTCAAAATGCAGCATTCAAAAACACATCTTCAATTTTCAACCCTTTCGGACTACATTTGGTATTTTTGCATGCACTTACTGATTTCTTTAGCTAAATAACCCTGAAATTGAAAAGCACTTCAAATGAACTCTAAAAGGGTTGAAAGTTGGCATGGTATCATCATTGCACCAACATATCACGTTCTAAAAAGTTGAGAGGGTTACGGCAAAAACTGGATGCACTTCGTGTACAAAATGGTCAATCTCTTTAGAAGTATCACGATTTCCAACGAAAACTCATCTGTTACAAAGGGATTTCTTTTTTTGAAGTTTTTGGAACTCCATACTTTTTGTGTGGTAAAAATACACCATTATAAGCCACATCATCAATTTTCAAAACTTCCTGACTACATTTGGTATTTTTTCATGCACTTAGAGATTTTCTTGAGCTAAATAACCCTGAAATTGAAAAGCACTTCAAATGAACTTTGGAAAGGTTGAAATTTGGCATGGTATCTTCATTTCAACCAGATAGCATGTGCTAAAAAGTTGAGAGGGTTACGGCAAAAACAGGATGCACTTCGTGTATAGATTGGACAATCTCTTTCGAAGTATCACGATTTCGAACGAAAACTCATCTCTTACAAAGGGATTTTTTGAACTTTTTGGCACTCCATACTTTTTGTGTGGCCAAAATGCACCATTCAAAGCCATATCATCAATTTTCAAAACTTTCTGACTACATTTGGTATTTTTCATGCACTTCGTGATTTTTTTGAGCTAAATAATCCTGAAATTGAAAAGCACTTCAAATGAACTCTGAAAAGGTTGAAAGTTGCCATGGTATCATCATTTCACCACCATAGAATGTGCTAAAAAATTTGAGAGGGTTACGGCAAAAACTGGAAGCACTTCGTGTACAAAATGAAAAATCTCTTTCGAAGTATCATAGTTTCGAACGAAAACTCATTGGTTACAAAGGGTTTTCATTTTTTGGAACTCCATACTTTTTGTGTGGTCAAAATAAACCATTCAAAGCCACGTCATCAATTTTCAAAACTTTCTGACTACATTTTGTATTTTTCATGCACTTCGTGATCTATTTGAGCTAAATAACCCTGAAATTGAAAAGCACTTCAAATGAACTCTGAAAAGGTTGAAAGTTAGCATGGTATCAGCATTTCACCCACATAGCATGTGCTAAAAAGTTGAGAGGGTTACGGCAAAAACTGGATGCACTTCGTGTACAAAATGGACAATCTCTTTCGTAGTATCATAGTTTCGAATGAAAACTCATCTGTTCCAAAGGGATTTCATTTTTTAGAACTCCATACTTTTTGGGTGGTCAAAATGCAGTATTCAAAACCACCTCTTGAATTTTCAGCCCTTTCTGACTACATTTGGTATTTTTGCATGCACTTACTGCTTTTTTTAGCTAAATAACCCTGAAATCGAACAACACTTCAAATGAACTCTAAAAGGGTGGAAAGTTGGCATGGTATCATCATTGCACCCACATATCATGTGCTAAAAAATTTGAGAGGGTTACGACAAATACTGGATGCACTTCGTGTACAAAATGGACAATCTCTTACGAAGTATCACGATTTCGAACGAAAACTCATCTATTACAAAGGGATTTCATTTTTTTGAACTTTTTGGAACTCCATACTTTTTGTGTGGTAAAAATGCACCATTATAATCCACATCATCAATTTTCAAAACTTTCTGACTAAATTAGGTATTTTTTCATGCACTTAGTGATTTTCTTGAGCTAAATAACCCTGAAATTGCAAAGCACTTCAAATGAACTCTGAAAAGGTTGGAAGTTGGCATGGTATCATCATTTCACCCACATAGCATGTGCTAAAAAGTTGAGATGGTTACGGTAAAAACTGGATGCACTTCGTGTACAAAATGGACAATCTCTTTCGAAGTATCATGGTTTCGAACGAAAACTCATCTCTTACAAAGGGATTTTTTTAACCTTTTGGCACTCCATACTTTTTGTGTGGTCACATTGTACCATTCAAAGCCACATGATCAATTTTCAAAACTTTCTGACTACATTAGGTATTTTTCATGCACTTCGTGATTTTTTCGAGCTAAATAATCCTGAAATTGATAAGCACTTCAAATGAACTCTGAAAAGGTTGAAAATTGCCATGGTATCATCATTTCACCCACATAGCATGTGCTAACAAATTTGCAGGGTTACGGCAAAAACTGGAAGCACTTCGTGTACAAAATGGACAATCTCTTTCGAAGTATCACAGTTTCGAACGAAAACTCATCTCTTACAAATGGATTTTTTTGAACTTTTTGGCATTCCATACTTTTTGTGTGGTTAAAATGCACCATTCAAAGCCACATCATCAATTTTCAAAACATTTTGAGTACGTTTGGTATTTTTCATGCACTTCCTGATTTTTTGAGCTAAATAACCTTGAAATTGAAAAGCACTTCAAATTAACTCTGAAAAGGTTGAAAGTTGCGATGGTATCATCATTTTACCCACATAGCATGTGCTAAAAAGTTCAGAGGGTTACGGCAAAAACTGGAGGCACTTCGTGTACAAAATGGACAATCTCTTTCGAACTATCACTGTTTCAAACGAAAACTCATCTATTACAAAGGGATTTCATTTTTTTAACTTTTTGGAACTCCATACTTTTTGTGTGGTCAAAATTCAACATTCAAAGCCACCTCATCAATTTTCATAACTTTCTGACTACATTTGGTATTTTTATGCACTTAGTGATTTTTTTTTAACTAAATAACCCTGAAGTTGAAAAACATTTCAAATGAACTCTCAAAAGGTTGAAAGTTGGAATGTTATCATAATTTCACCCACATAGCTTGTGCTAAAAAGTTGATAGGGTTACGGCAAAAACTGGATGCACTTTGTGTACAAAATGGACAATCTCTTTCAAAGTGTCACGATTTCGAACAAATACTCATTTGTTACAAAGGGTATAATTTTTTTGACCTTTTTGGAACTCCATACTTTTTTGGTGGTCAAAATGCACCATTCAAAGCCACATCATCAATTGTCAAATATTTCTGACTAAATTTGGTAATTTTCATGCACTTACTGATTTCTTTGAGCTAAATAACCCTGAAATGGAAAAGGACTTCAAATGAACTATGAAAAGGTTGAAAGTTGGCATGGTATCATCATTTCACCCACATAGCATGTGCTAAAAAGTTGAGAGGGTTACGGCAAAAACTGGATGCACTTCATGTACAAAATGGACAATCTCTTTCGAAGTATCACAGTTTCGAACGAAAACTCATCTGTTACAAAGGGATTTCATTTTTTTAACTTTTTGGAACTCCATACTTTTTGTGTGGTCAAAATGCACCATTCAAAGCCACATCATCAATTTTCAACAATTTCTGACTACATTTGGTATTTTTCATGCACTTACTAATTTTTTTTGAGCTAAATAACCCTGAAATTGAAAAGCACTTCAAATGAACTCTGAAAAGGTTGAAAGTTGGCATGGTATCATCATTTCATCCACATAGCATTTTATATACTAAATTATATCAAAAACCATTACAACGTATCATGAATAGAGAAGTGACCAAATTAATAGAAATTCATCATCACATTAAAGCTAAAGTACAATAGTGACCATAATAAATACATACAGTTCATACATAGTTCTCATTATTGAACAACATATAGCTCTCTAGAGCATCTAATTAAAATGTACATTGAAACTATGTAAAAAAATTACATGCAACAACAAATGTGATCATAGTCGCTACTATGGTACCAATTGATCCAACAGCATAATGATACCAAGCCTCAGTATGAATGGCATATTTTCTAATCTTTATAATCTTCAAGCGCATTGCATCCATCTTGGACTTGTGATCGTCGACAACATCGACAACATGCAACTCCAACTTCATCTTCTCCTCTTCAATTTTCTTTCAAGTCATTGTTTTCTTTTTCAACCAAATTTAATTTCTTGACAAGAGTTGCTATGTGGGTTGGAATTTCCGGTTCAACAACCTCCTCCTAGAATAAAAAATCTATGTCACGTTGGTCGGCATAATTGTCATAAACACTAAATAAAACAAATAGTTATAAAAGATAATATATACCACATCCGAATCATAGACATGACGAGGGCCGACGGAGGAGGATACGAAAACCATCACACTATATAATAACAAATAATAATAAAAGTAAGAAAATTACATATGTATCTATCTAAATCATACAAGTAAAACCTTTTTCCTTTTAGAAAGAAGATAAGAAGAGGAGGCTAACCATGGTGGTGCTGGCACCGAGATGGGCGCGGGCGCTCGACGGCGGTGAGGACGGGGATGGGACAAGACGAACCGCCAAACCTAGACAAATCTTGAGGAAAATGGAGCTTGGACAAGGAGCTTCGAGAGGAGAAAGCTTAACTGTGGCTTGGGCATTTCATCAAACACCTCAAGTGCATAGGAGGTGAGCTAGAGCACCACAAAGCTCTCCCCTCATCGGCCAAAAAAATAGAGCAGTGCACTAGTCTGGTCACGAGCGGGGGGGGGGGATATATGCATCTCATTGGTCCCGGTTCGTGGATGGAACCGGGACTAAAGGACCGAATTTGGTCTTGGTTCCAGCCACAAACCGGGACCAATGGTTGTTGGCCAGGAGAGAGGCCCATTGGTCCCGGTTGGTGTCTGGAACCGGGACCAATGCCCCACGTGGCCCGGCCGCCCCCTGGCCTCATGAACCAGGACCGTTACCCCCATTGGTCCCGGTTCATGACTGAACAGGGACTAATGGGCTGGCCTTTCCTGGACCAAAGCCCTCTTTTCTACTAGTGCAGGCGTATCATATTGACCGTCAAAAGAATGAGGCGGCTGATGCATTATCAAAGCTGGGCTCTCAGCGCAAGTTGGTGTCACCTAATGTCTTCTCGTACGAGTTGCATCACCCTTCTATTCATTTACCTTCTGAGGATGATCTGGCTATACCTGACCCAGAGGGGTAGTTGGTGGTGGTCTACATGCTATTCCTGATTGGAGGTTGCCCTATCTGGCGTATCTTACTCGCGGCGAGTTTCCAGAGGATGCAACCTTGGCGAGACAAATTGTGAGGCGGTCTAAGTCAATGACTATCATCAATGGCGAGTTGCATGAGTGCAGAGTAATTGGCGTCTTCTAGCGTTGTGTTTCTCCTGAAGAGGGTAAAGAGATTCTAAATGAAATACATGCTTGCGAATGCGGTCATCATGCCGGCTCCAAGTCTTTGGTGGGAAAAGCTTTCCGACATGGTTTCTTCTGGTTGACGGCTCATAAGGACGCAGAGCACTTGGTCACTAAGTGTGATGGATGTCAGAAGTTTGGATGACGTGGTCACATGCCGGCTCAAGAATTGCGGATGATTCCAATAACCTGGCCGTTTGCTGTCTGGGGGCTTGATATGGTTGGTCCTTTGAAGAGATCTAAAGACAAGAAGACCCATGTTTTGGTGGTGGTTGATAAGTTTACCAAGTGGGTCAAGGCTGAGCCGGTTAGCAAGTGTGACGCGGCCATGGCGGTTCAATTTGACAAAAAGTGGATCTACCATTTTGGTTACCCTCATAGTATCATCACAGACAATGGAACAAATTTGTCTAAGGGAGCTATGAAAGCATTCTGTGAAAGTGAGCACATCCGGCTTGATGTTTGTCTTGTCTCTCATCCACAGTCCAACGTGTTGGAAATATGCCCTAGAGGCAATAATAAATTAGTTATTATCATATTTCCTTGTTCATGATAATCGTTTATTATCCATGCTATAATTGTATTGATCGGAGACTTAAATGCATGTGTGGATACATAGACAAAACCATGTCCCTAGTATGCCTCTAATAGACTAGCTCGCTGATCAAAAGATGGTTAAGGTTTCCTAGCCATGGACATGAGATGTCATTTGATAACGGGATCACATCATTAGGAGAATGATGTGATGGACAAGACCCAAACTGCAAACGTAGCATATGATCGTGTCAGTTTATTGCTACTGTTTTCCGCATGTCAAGTATGTGTTCCTATGACCATGAGATCATGCGACTAACAGATATCGGAGGAGTGCCTTGTGTGTATTAAACATCGCAACGTAACTAGGTGACTATAAAGGTGCTCTACAGGTATCTCCGATGGTGTCTGTTGAGTTGGCATGGATCGAGACTGGGATTTGTTACTCCGTGTGACGGAGAGGTATCTCGGGGCCCACTCGTTAATGCAACATCACAATAAGCCTTGCAAGCAATGTGACTAATTGTTAGTTGCGGGATCTTGTATTACGGAATGAGTAAAGAGACTTGCTGGTAGCGAGGTTGAACTAGGTATGGAGATACCGACGATCGAATCTCGGGCAAGTAACATACCGAAGAACAAACGGAACGTTATACGGGATTAACTGAATCCTTGACATAGAGGTTCGACCGATAAAAATCTTCGTAGAATATGTAGGAACCAATGTGGACGTCCAGGTCCTGCCATTGGTTATTGACCGTAGAGGTGTCTCGGTCATGTCTACATAGTTCTCGAACCCGCAAGGTCTGCACACTTAAGGTTCGGTGACGTTTCGGTAGTGCAGAGTTATGTATGGTGGTGACCGAAGTTTGTTCAGAGTCCCGGATGAGATCTCGGACGTCACGAGGAGCTCCGGAATGGTCCGGAGGTAAAGATTCATATATAGGAAGTCCCAGTTTGGTTTCCGGAAAAGTTTCGGGCTCAATGGTAGTGTACCGGGAGTGCCGGTAGTGTACCGGGAGTGCCGGTAGTATACCGGGAGACCTCCGGGAGGGGTACTTCGACCCCAAGAGGTCCATGGGCTGTGGGAGAGTATTAACCATCCTTTAGTGGGCTGGGAAAACAGCCATAAAGGCCCATGGCGCAGGAGACTAAGTCCTAAAGCAAAAAGTGGAAAATCAGCTAATAGGAGGCAATCCTACTCCAACTAGGATTGGAGGTGAAGTAGGATTGCTTCCCACCTCCTATTTCGGCCAACCCAAAGGCCTTGGCTGCCTCTCCTCTCCTCTCCTCCTATATATACTAGTGGATTGGGTGGTTTTTTGGACAGAATTTCCGGCCACGTGCTACCCGTTTCACTGATGCACAGTTTCTCCTCTAGATCGGTTTTCCGCAGCGCTTAGGCGAAGCCCTGCCGGAATCACTCCCCCACCATCACCGGAGAGCCGTCACGCTGCTGGTGAACTCTCTATCCTTTCCACCTCCTCTTGCTGGATCAAGACGGTGGAGATCGTCATCAAGCTGCACGTGTGCTGAACGCGGAGGTGCCGTCCGTTCGGCGCTAGATCGGAAGGACCGTGATCGAGATCGCGAGACGGTTCGTGATGAGATCATGGAACGGATCATGATGAGTTCGCGAGACAGTCGTGATCAAGATCGTGAGACGGATCGTGATGAGATCGCGGGACGGATCGTGATTGGATCGCGGGACGGATCGTGATGAGATCGCGGGACGCTCGGCGATTTTGATCGCGAAGATGTTCGACTACACCAACCGCGTTTCTTAACGCTTCCCGCGTAGTGATCTACAAGGGTACGTAGATCCACTCTCCCTCTCGTAGATGCTCATCACCATGGATAGGTTTGCGTGTGTGTAGGAAAATTTTTGTTTCCCATGCGACGTTCCCCAACACAATGGTCAGGCGAAACGCAGTAATCAGCAGACCTTGAGAGGAATAAAACCTCGGCTTATGGTTCCTCTACAGATAACACCGGGTTGTTGGGTATAGTTACCATCAGTTCTTTGGAGTATCAGAACCACCCCCAACAGGTCAACAGGCTATACGCCTTTCTTAATGATTTATGGCGCAGAAGCCGTCTTACCAAGTGATATTCTTCATGAGTCGCGTAGGGTGGCAGCTTACATTGAAATTGACAACGAGACGACACGTCAAAATGCATTAGATGCTTTGGATGAAGAGAGGGATCTTGCAGCAGCACGATCAACAATTTATCAGCAAGACCTGAATTGCTATCATAGACGCAAGGTCAAGACCTGGACGTTTCTATTGGAAATATGCCCTAGAGGTAATAATAAAATGGTTATTATTGTATTTCCAATGCATGTGTGAATACATAGACCACAACATGTCCCTAGTGAGCCTCTAGTTGGCTAGCTCGTTGATCAATAGCTGGTCACGGTTTAATGACCATGGACATTGGATGTCGTTGATAACGGAATCACATCATTAGGAGAATGATGTGATGGACAAGACCCAATCCTAAGCATAGCACAAGATCATGTAGTTCGTCTGGTAAGGCTTTTATAATGTCAAGTATCATTTCCTTAGACCATGAGATTGTGCAACTCCCGGATACCGTAGGAATACTTTGGGTGTGCAAACGTCACAACGTAACTAGGTGGTTATAAAGGTACACTACGAGTATCTGCGAAAGTGTCTGTTGGGTTGGCACGAATCGAAACTCGGATTTGTCACTCCCTGTGACGGAGAGGTATCTCTGGGACCACTCGGTAAGACATCATCATAATGAGCTCAATGTGACTAAGGAGTTAGCCACGGGATGATGTGTTACGGAACGAGTAAAGAGACTTGCCCGTAACGAGATTGAACAAGGTATAGGGATACCGACGAGAATTGTATACGAGATTGTATCATAGCGGTAGACAAAGGGAATTGTATACGAGATTTATTGAATACTCGACATCGTGGTTCATCCGATGAGATCATCGTGGAGCATGTCGGAGCCAACATGGGTATCTAGATCCCACTGTTGGTTATTGACCGGAGAGGTGTCTCGGTCATGTCTACGTGCCGCCCTAACCCGTAGGGTCTACACACTTAAGGTTCGATGACGCTATGGTTATAGGGAAATAGTTTATGTGGTTACCGAAGGTCGTTCGGAGTCCCGGATGAGATCCCAGACGTCAATAGGAGTTTCAAAATGTTATGGAGGTAAAGATTCATGTATAGGAAGTGAGGTTTTGGTCACAGTAAGTGTTTCGGGCATCATCGATAACGTACCGGGACCACCGGAAGGGTTCCGGGGGTCCACCGTGTGTGGCCACCAACACCAGAGGGCTGCATTGGCCACAAGTGGGAGGGAACCAGCCCCTAGCACTAGTAGAAAACAGACCTTTCGTCCCAAGCATTAGTCCCGGTCTATTTACGAGCCGGTACTAAAGACGGTATTAGTCCCGGTTCGTGCCGGCTCTAACGGCTAGGAGCAGGGTAACCTATAGTACCGGCTCGTGAGCTATCTTTAGTACCGGTTCGTGTCACGAGATGGTACTAATGGGGGAATGACAGTCTTTTGGTCAGACTTGGGCCCCGCGTGCACCTTTAGTACCGGCTGGTGTCACCAACCAGTACTAAAGGGCAACCTTTAGTATCAGCTGGTGTCACCAGCCGGTACTAAAGAGTTCCTACATATATGCTTCGTCCACAGCCGATTGAAGGGGCTCGATCATTTCTCTGTTTTCTCCCCTGTTCTTCTTCTTCCTCGAAGCTCATCCTCCAGTTTGCCAAGGATTTGTCAAGATTTAAAGGCACCCCATCTATCCAAGTGTTCATAAAGGTTAGCAACTTTGCTCCTTCATGTCTCATTGCTAGATTAGCTTCTGTTATGCTAAAAGATATGTGATTTGTGGGTTTTAGCTAGGTTTTGGAGGAGTAATCATTATGTGGGAGTTTATTAGATTTATATGCAATTTCAGCTCAAATTAACTTTTTAGGTTGCATATGTGTAGGTGTGGTTTATTTGGTGCCTTCCCATCCCCGGCCGTCCTAACCACCGTCGGTCATCTGCATCGTCTCGTCACGGCACCAGCCACCTTGGTGAGCCTCTTGTTCTTCTTAAAACCTTTTTTAAAATTACTTGTGTGATTTAGATATCTGCGTGTACGATTTACTTACTTGTATTATTGTTAGTTATTCTATAGTGTCATAGTTATGGTATCCGCCCACGTCAGCCCTCGTCCAGTCTATGATTCAGATGTGGTATGTCGTTATATTTTATAACTATTTCACACATCATCTAATGTCTATGAAAATAAATTATGCCACCAAATTGACGTAGATATTTTTATCTATAGGAAGTAGTTGAAACAGAAATTCCAACCGACTATGCAATTCTGCTCGAGGAATTAACACAAGCTGAAAAAGAAACTGATCATTTGAAGGAAAAATTGAAAAGAACTGAAGATGAGAAGATGGGATTGGAGTTGCATGTTGCCGATATCGTCGATGATCACAAGAACAAGATGGTTGGAATGCGCTTGAAGCTTAGAAAGATTAGAAAATATGCCATTGATAAAGAGGCTTGGTATCATTATGTTGTTGGCTCAATTGTTACTTTAGTTGCGATTATGATCGCATTTGTTGTTGTATTCACAAGTTTTAGATAGTTGGTGTTGTTTTATGAGATGTATATGTATGAACTATAAGTATCCATTATTTGCAGTAATAACATTTGGTCACTGCTAGCTCTACTTTTGGTTGTAATGTGATGATGAAGTTGTATTAATTTGGTCACTTCGATGTTGTGTAGTGAACATGAGCCGACAATCGATGTACGATGACCAACTAAGTCCAGGGTTTCTTAATGGCCTGCATGATTTTATTCGTGTGGCTGAGACAAATAAGCAGAATGGTTTCATGTGTTGTCCATGTCATGACTGTAAGAATGATAGGAATTACTCTAACTCAAAAACCCTTCACTACCACCTTCTGAAGTCCGGTTTCATGTCCGGCTATAGCTATTGGACCAAGCACGGAGAAAGAGGGGTTATAATGGAAGACAATGAAGAAGAAGAGGATGATGGCAACTATCCTTTCGCTGATACAACAATGGGGGAAGCTGAAGAAGAGGCATCAATGGGGGAAGCTGAAGAAGAGGCATCAGATGAGCCCGCTCATGATTTGGGTCAGGTCATTGCTGATGCAAAGAGAAACTGCGAAAATGATAAGGAGAGGTTGAAGTTGAAATGCATGTTAGAGGATCACAAGAAATTATTGTATCCAAGTTGTGAAGATGACTAGAAAAAGCTGGGTACCACGCTGGAATTGCTGCAATGGAAGGTGAAGAATGGTCTAACTGACAAGGGATTTCAAGAATTACTGATAATGATAAAGAAGATGCTGTCAAAGGATAACGAATTGCCTGAAAGTACGTACGAAGCAAAGAAGGTTGTCTGCCCTCTAGGATTAGAGGAGCAGAAGATACATGCATGCCCTAATGACTGCATCCTCTACCGCGGTGAGGAGTACGAGAATTTGGATGCATGCCCAGTATGCGGTGCAATGCGCTATAAGATCCCCCGCGATGACCCTGGTGATGTCGAGGGCGAATGCCACAGGAAGAGGTTTCCTGCCAAGGTGATGTGGTATGCTCCTATAATACCACGGTTGAAACGTTTGTTCCAAAACAAACAGCATGCCAAGTTGTTGCGATGGCACAAAGAAGAACGTAAGAAAGACGGGATGTTGAGAGCACCCGCTGATGGGTCACAGTGGAGAAAAATCGAGAGGGAGTTCGAGAACTTTGTAGCTGATGCAAATAACTTATTGTTTGGTCTTAGTACAGATGGCATGAATCCTTTTGGCGAGCAGACCTCTAGTCACAGCACCTGGCCCGCGAGTCTAAGTAGTTACAACCATCCTCCTTGGTTGTGCATGAAGCGGAAGTTCATTATGATGTCAGTGCTCATTCAAGGCCCTAAGTAACCCGACAACAACATTGATGTCTACCTAAGGCCACTACTTGATGAACTTCTACAGTTGTGGAAAAAACCAGGTGTGCGTGTGTGGGATGCGCACACACAGAAGGAAATTGACCTACGAGCGTTGCTGTTTGTAACCATCAATGATTGGCCTGCTCTTAGTAACCTTCCAGGACATACAAACATGGGATACAATGCAGGCACGCACTATTTAGATGATACTAAAAGTATATATTTTGATAAATGTAAGAAGAATGTGTACCTGGAACATCGTCGATTTCTACCGATCAAGCATATCTTAAGAAAGGCAGGCAACCATTTCAAAGGTGAGCCAGATAACCAGAAGAAGCCTGGCCTCCGTATTGGTGAATATATATTTGATATGGTCAAGGATTTATAGGTAATCTTTGGAAAGGGTCCTGGCAGACAATCTGTTCCGAATGACGCCAACGGACACGCACCCATGTGGAAGAAGAAATCTATATTTAGGGAACTTGAATATTGGAAATCATTAAATGCAAGAAAATATCAAATGAAGTCAGAAAGGGTTGAAAATCGATGATGTGCCTTTGAATGGTGCATATTGAACACACAAAAACTATGGAGTTAAAATAATTTATTAAAAATGAAATCCCTTTGTAATAGATGAGTTTTCGTCCGAAACCCTCATACTTCTTATGAGATTGTCCACTTTGTTCATGAAGTGCATCCAGTTTTTTCCGTAACCCTCTCAACTCTCTAGAAGTTGCTATGTGGGTGAAATTATGATGTCATGCCAAGTTACAACCTTTTCAGACTTCATTTGTACTGCTTTTCAAATTCAGGGTCATTTAGCTCAAAATAAATCATTAAATGCATGAAAAATATCAAATGAAGTCAGAAAGGGTTGAAAATTTATGATGTGCCTTTGAATGGTGCATATTGAACACACAAAAATTATGGAGTTAAAATAAGTTATTAAAAATGAAATCCCTTTGTAATAGATGAGTTTTCGTCCGAAACCCTCATACTTCTTATGAGATTGTCCAATTTGTACACAAAGTGCATCCAGTTTTTGCCGTAACCCTCTCAACTCCCTAGAAGTTGCTATGTGGGTGAAATTATGATATCATGCCAAGTTACAATCTTTTCAGAGTTCATTTGTACTGTTTTTCAAATTTAGGGTCATTTAGCTCAAAATAAATCATTAAATGCATGAAAAATATCAAATGAAGTCAGAAAGGGTTGAAAATTGATGATGTGCCTTTGAATGGTGCATATTGAACACACAAAAAGTATGGATTTAAAATAAGTTATTAAAAATGAAATCCCATTGTAACAGATAAGTTTTCGTCCCAAACCCTCATACTTCTTATGAGATTGTCCAATTTGTACACGAAGTGCATCTAGTTTTAGTCGTAACCCTCTCAACTCTCTAGAAGTTTCTATGTGGGTGAAATTATAATGTAATTCCAAGTTACAACCTTTTCAGAGTTCATTTATACTGCTTTTCAAATTCAGGGTCATTTAGCTCAAAATAAATCATTAAATGCATGAAAAATATCAAATGAAGTCAGAAAGGGTTGAAAATTGATGATGTGCCTTTGAATGGTGCATATTTAACACACAAAAAGTATGGAGTTAAAATAAGGTATTAGAAATGAAATCCCTTTGTAATAGATGAGTTTTCGTCTGAAACACTTGTACTTCTTATGAGACTATCCAATTTGTACACGAAGTGGATCCAATTTTTGCCGTAACCCTCTCAACTCTCTAGAAGTTGCTATGTTGGTGAAATTATGATGTCATGCCAAGTTACAACCTTTTCAGAGTTCATTTGTACTGCTTTTCAAATTCAGGGTCATTTAGCACAAAATAAATCATTAAATCCATGAAAAATATCAAATGAAGTCAGAAAGGGTTGAAAATTGATGATGTGCCTTTGAATGGTGCATATTGAACACACAAATAGTATGGAGTTAAAATAAGTTATTGAAAACGAAATCCCTTTGTAATAGATGAGTTTTCGTCGGAAACCCTCATACTTCTTATGAGATTGTCCAATTTGTTAACGAAGTGCATCCAATTTTTGCCGTAACCCTCTCAACTCTCTAGAAGTTGCTATGTTGGTGAAATTATGATGTCATGCCAAGTTACAACCTTTTCAGAGTTCATTTGTACTGCTTTTCAAATTCAGGGTCATTTAGCACAAAATAAATCATTAAATCCATGAAAAATATCAAATGAAGTCAGAAAGGGTTGAAAATTGATGATGTGCCTTTGAATGATGTATATTGAACACACAAATAGTATGGAGTTAAAATAAGTTATTGAAAATGAAATCCCTTTGTAATAGATGAGTTTTCGTCCGAAACCCTCATACTTCTTATGAGATTGTCCAATTTGTTCACGAAGTGCATCCAATTTTTGCCATAACCCTCTCAACTCTCTAGAAGTTGCTATGTTGGTGAAATTATGATGTCATGCCAAGTTACAACCTTTTCAGAGTTCATTTGTATTGCTTTTCAAATTCAGGGTCATTTAGCTCAAAATAAATTATTAAATGCATGAAAAATATCAAATGAAGTCAGAAAGGGTTGACAATTGATGATGTGCCTTTGAGTGGTGCATATTGAACACACAAAAGTATGGAGTTAAAATAAGTTATTAAAAATGAAATCCCTTTGTAATAGATGAGTTTTCGTCCGAAACCCTCATACTTCTTATGAGATTGTCCAATTTGTACACGAAGTGCATCCAGTTTTTGCCATAACCCTCTCAACTCTCTAGAAGTTGCTATGTGGGTGAAATTATGATCTCCTGCCAAGTTACAACCTTTTCAGAGTGCATTTTTACTGGTTTTCAAATTTAGGGTCATTTAGCTCAAAATAAATCATTAAATGCATGAAAAATACCAAATGAAGTTAGAAAGGGTTGAAAATTGATGATGTGCCTTTGAATGGTGCATATTGAACACACAAAAAGTATGGAGTTAAAATAAGTTATTAAAAATGAAATCCCTTTGTAATAGATGAGTTTTCGTCCGAAATCCTCATACTTCTGATGAGATTGTCCAATTTGTACACGAAGTGCATCCAGTTTTTTCCGTAAGCCTCTCAACTCTCTAGAAGTTGCTATGTGGGTGAAATTATGATGTCATGCCAAGTTACAACCTTTTTAGAGTTCATTTGTACTGCTTTTCAAATTTAGGGTCATTTAGCTCAAAAGAAATCATTAAATGCATGAAAAATATCAATTGAAGTCATAAAGGGTTGAAAATTGATGACGTGCCTTTGAATGCTGCATATTGAACACACAAAAATTATGGAGTTAAAATAAGTTATTAAAAATGAAGTCCCTTTGTAATAGATGAGTTTTCTTCCGAAACCCTCATACTTCTTATGAGATTGTCCAATTTGTACACGAAGTGCATCCAGTTTTTGCCGTAACCCTCTCAATTCTCTAGAATTTGCTATGTGGGTGAAATTATGATGTCCTGCCAAGTTACAACCTTTTCAGAGTTCATTTGTACTGCTTTTCAAACTCGAGATATGAATATTTCAAATGCCATATTTAATGAAATTATCTTATAGAGCAGTTGAAGTTGTTCAAACATGCATGGAAATGCCATAAACAGATTCTTTTTATTTTTCTAATATTTTTTCATATATTATTTATTTCCATTGGAGTCCTACGTTTTTTCTATGATTTTCTAAATTTACGGGTTTTTTCTGAAAATAATAACTAATATTTAATTAAAAAACACTTTTAGTACCGGTGCTAGCCACGCACCGGTACTAAAGGTCCACCGACCCCGCGCTCTTTTGGTAGGTCCTTTAGTACCGGTGCGTGCCACGCACCGGTACTAAAGGTGTGCCTGGTATAGGACTTCCTCGTCCCGGGCCGAGCAACGCACCGGGAGAGCTCAACTTGCACCCCCAGGCTGCCGAAATCGCCATTGCCGTCGCCCTCGTCGCCGTCGCTCTCACCGCCATCGCCCTCGCCGCCGTCGCACCACCACCGCGCCATTGCCGTCGCCCTCACCACCGCCGCCGTCGCACCACCACCGCCGTCGCCCTTGCCGCCGTCGGTCGCGCCGTCGTGGCCCTCACCACCGCCGTCGTTGCCCTTGCCGCCGTCGCCCTCGCCACGGTCGCCCTCTCCTACCCGAACGCCGCCCCTTGCCGTCGTCGCCCTCACCACCGCCGCCGTCGCCCTCGCTGCGGTCGCCCTCGCGTACCCGGACGCCGCCGCCGGCCCGCTCACTCCGGGTCAGGAGGCTAGGTGAGATCTCCCGGCCGACCCCTCTCCGCGACGATCGTGCCGATCATCCCCGGACTAGTGTGTAGATGCTAGGGTATCTAGGGTCCCTCGACGTCGAACCCCGACACCCCGACACGACAACCCCAACACCCGACCCCGACCACAACACAACACCCCTATTTAGTTAGTTAGTTAGTTAGGTTATCAGGTTATTAGGATATGTGTTAGTTTATGTTTACTTTAGGAGCCAGCCCGTCGTCGACCCGGAGGTTCTGTGGTGGCGGCCGCATGGGCCACAGACGATCGAGAGGCTTGAGTCCCCCGCGGAGGTGGTACAGTACCATGTCAGCAAGAAGAACGAGCACGTCCAATGCTACATGGCAGCTTTGGAGGCCAGGTCCGATAATACCTGGCAGATTCTTCAGGGATCTCACTGAAGCTATGTTCCTGTGATGGTTCCTTCTCTTTGGGTGTCCACCGCCTGCCCCGATATCCGTCGGGCGCTACGGTTCTAGCTAGATCGATATATTAGCTAGCTACTATTATGATGTATTATTATGATGTATTTGCTAGATCGATGGAGATTAGCCGATGTATTGAAAATTATCCAAGATTATGCAGATGAGATCGTTTCTAAGAACTATACTATATATGTATTCGATGATGCATTATTAATTAACTATCAGTTATTTTGCTTCTTGAATGCATGCTAATTTAAATACTAATTTGTTTTATCTATATTATTATGGACTAGTTATTAAGCTATGGACAATACCGGTAGAGCTCATTTAGAGGACATCTTCGACATGATACGCTCCTCCGAAAACCCAGCGGACCTTCGAGGTGAATCACATGATCATGATGATGGCTCACAATATCTGAACGATCACGGTGATGGATATGAGACCGAGGAAGAACAACTTATGTTCCAAAATCCGAAACAACCAAGAATGTTCGGCAAGGTATATACACATCCATTAGCCTCTGGTGATCATTACATGTGTATTAATTGATTTGTATATATATATATATTAACAAATCATTCTTATTTTAATTATCAGCCCTCAGGATCGAGCCAATCTAGTAGAAATGTATGAGGGGCTGCCAAAATATTGGACGGCAATATAAAGCTCAATCTTGATGCTTTCAAACAGAATGGCGAACTGACTCACCCTGAAGCCAATGCCAAGACATTTGTGCGTCAATGCGGAGTGGTTGTTAGGGACGGAGTCCCGATCACAATGCATGAATGGATTCGGCCAAAGGAACCAAAACCAGGAGTGAATTATGTCGATACAAGAATTAAAGATGCCCTTTGGCGAGAGCTCATGGAGCATTTCACCCTACCAGATTCTCTCTCGGAGCGTCAAAGGAACAAAGTCAAGGAGTTTGCTCTCCATAAGATGGCCGGCGTGTTCCATACATGGAAGAAAAGATTATGGACCATCTACAACGCTAAAGGCAAGAAGGCACCCGAATTCAAAGGAATATACGAGAAGGTAAGGGATCACTGGGACGCATTTATCGAGTACAGGACATCGATAGTTGCTATGGAGAAGTCGACAAAGAATAAGACAAATGCTGAGAAAAAAAGTATCACAATAAACTAAAGACAGGTGGATAAAAGTGAGCCGTTCCTAAGTGGGATGCTTTAGAGAATAAGATGCTTGCTGAAGGGATCACTCCAGTAACCTTCAACTGGCCGAAGAGGTGCAGGATTGGTTTTTTGCGCATGGGGGAAAGTTGGACCCAGCCACAGGAAAGATTATTGCACTGGCCAGTCCGAAGTATGCATCAGATGAGTTGATTCAAGCAATAAAAGATGCCCAAGAAGGACGGTTTCACCGTGATAGAGAGAACGACGAGCTTACACGCGCCCTCGGGAATGCCGAACACGGAGGACGAACACGAGGCATGGGCGTTGTTCCGTGGTACGAGGGGTTTGCGGGATGGCAGGACAGTTATAAAAGCCATTCGAGAAAAATGAAGGTGGAAGCAGACTGACTTTTGAAGTTGGAACAGAAGTACGAGCAGCAGCAGCTACACATACAGGTACTGACACAGCAAAGGGAAACTCCGCAGCAGGAGGAAGGGGAAGAACCCATCCCATCTACAATGCCAAAAAGCAGCGTGGGTTCCACGGGGCACCATTGGGTCACACCCCCATGGATGATATCATCGAGAAGACATCTTATGAGCTAATCCAGAAAATGAAGAACATACCCGTGCGGGTCGCGACGGGCTATGCTTTACCAAATACACCTGATGTTCTCTGGCATTGCAATTCGGTTCCAGCTGGGTATGCTTGTGTCACGGTGGACGCAATAGAGCCGGGATATGATGAACTATTGCTTGACATCCCTGGAGGTGAGGGGGAGTCCACATTGGCAGAAGCCGGACGTGGTCTCATTCTATGGAGTAAGGACTGCATCGTCTTTCCACACTCGGCGCTAAGGCCACCGGCTCCTCCGAGCATCACAACGCCAGCAGTCCTCCCCACCTCGCTAGCAGTCCTCCCCACCTCGCGAGCAGTCACCTCGGCAGCAATCACCTCGCCAGCAGTCCTCCCCACCTCGAGCTCCCCCACAGTTGTCCCCACCTCGAGAGGCGTCCACCTTGCCAGCAGTCCTCCCCACCTCGCCATGAGCAGTCCTCCCAACCTCGGGACGGAGCACGACGCGAGTCCATATCATCAGGGATATCGATCTCCGCCGCATGAGCCGACTCCACCCCAGCAGCGGTCCCGCCAGAAGGGCTCCCAAAACAGGAAGGCCACAAGCAGTCCTCTTCGGAAGATAGCAAAGAAGAAACCCGAGCCTCCGGCCAAAAGGAAGCTACCTTATGACATGACACCAGAGGAAAATAAAATTGAATGCGATCTCCAAGTGAAAGCCTTTTTTGCGAAGAAGACCGTGCCGCCAAAGGAGGTAATACCCAAGAAAGTCCAAGAGCACTTTATGGAACACTTTATTGATCGACCCCCGGCATTTGTCGAGCGTATGCCGATAGACTATGAGCAACAAATTCAGAAGGCAAGTGAGCAGAGAAGTTGGCCCAGCCCAAGGAAGAAGTCGGGAAGTACAACATCAACTAGCGGGAAAACAGCTTCCCAGCTCGGAGAACAATCCAAGCAATCGATGTCTCCGCTCAAGGTGAGTACCAATCCAAGCAAGCAACCGATCCAACCAGTCGACGTGCAAGGCAACCCAATCGACCTCGAAGTTCTAAAGGCTGCAGGTCTCACTCTTGACCAAATCCTTGGCACCGAGGAAATCCGCGGGTACGATGCAACTTAGTACGCAATGCAATATGCCGTCGGAAAACCACTTGTCACACCCGAGCAGTACAAGGAACTACCAACTGCGATGTGACGGTTGCATGATTGGTACATGCGTGAAGCAAAGCGTGGGGAGACGGCGGTCATGGTCAAAGTAAGGAAAGAGCATTATGTCAATGCATGTGACATATGTCTTGAATTCTCAAAACTTTTCCAGTTATACCACATGGACTCTATCGACAAAACTCTCATCGGTTGCTATTGTCTGTAAGTGATTTATATCTTTAGTTATTTAAGTCTCTAGCTAAGATATCATTCATTGGCTTATCCTCACTATATATGTTCTTTTCTACGCTATTATGCAGATTGAAGATGTGGGAATTGAAACAAGAGGGAATCGATGACATTGGGTTCATCGACCCAAGTACCGTTAGTTGTCATGTGTAAAACATTATGCCAAGGACACAGAGGATCTCTTGGAAAATTTTCTATAGGCACTAATGAATACCAAATCTACTATAATATTTGCTTACAACATGGGGTGAGTGTTTTCTCTCTTGTATACTACAAATTCTATTTTTGCTTACTAGCTCGCTGTCAAGTGTAGTTGATGAGTTATATGTGCATGCCTGCTTAATTATATAAACTTCTGCGCAGATACCACTATATCCTCCTATATATTATCCTCGCGGATGGACTTGTTCAAGTGTACGACTCACTAGATACACCAGAACAATCATACGTTGACTTGTATTTTATGATAGAACGGTAATTTCAAACTTTATCGACCTCTCTTTCTTTCATTATTTCCTGATATCAAAAGTAATTATAATAACTCTTTCATTCTTTTTCTTTACCGGGTAGTGTTTGGAAAAATATGATAGAAAAAACCATCACGGTCGTCAATGGAAACCGAAGCTGAAGTGGAAAAAAATGCAGGTAATTAAGTAGTACTACTAGGTCCGCGCATACCATTAATTCTATTTTCAATACCATTATCATCCTCGATTATTAATTATCTTATTCAATTCTATTCTTTTGCAAAGTGCGCGAAGCAGACACAAGGGACAAATTTATGTGGATATTTCCTCTGTGAGAACATTCGCATCCAGACCGACGACCGTATATGTCGGAAAGAAGCACGTGAAAGATAACTCTAGCTTTGGCAGATGTTGTCGAAGCTCACACACGAGAAACGCTCCGTAGCACTTCAAGAGGACTTTGCGGCATTTCTTCTTCAACATGTCATTGATGTAAACGGAGAGCACTATTCCTTACCGCCGCCTCAATAACGCCAGCAAATCAGTAGTAGAGAACTGATATTTCATCCGGAGCACTAGCTAGCTAGTCCAGGCCGGGTTTTGGGCCTTAAGTTAATTATAAGTCCCGAATTTATATGGATGTGTAATTCCATTTGTATATATATATATATATATACTGTGTATGAGGTATTGTATATTATATTACATATATATATGCATGAACTTGTGTACTGTTTACAGTATGTAGCACCATAAAATAAATTTGAAATGAATGGAAAACACAATAAATAGAGAGGAAAATTAAAACCTAATTAAAAGCTAAAACAAAAAAACAGAAGACTTAGTACCGGTTGGTATCACCAACTGGTACTAAAGGTCTTCCACCACCAGTCCACGCAGGCAGCCACGTGGAGGGCCTTTAGTACCGGTCCGTGCTCCAACCGGTACTAAAGGTCTGGACCTTTAGTCCTGACCCGTTAGTACCGGTTGGGGAACCGGTACTAAAGGTCCATCCAGCCCGGGACTATAGCCCTGTTCTGCACTAGTGACCGGAGGCACGGGAGGACAAGCAAAGAATTAACAAAAAAGACGGCATGCCTCCAAAGCAGTATGAAGGTCCTGCCAGCTACGCTCTTACGAAAGAAGAGAAGGAAATCTTTTTTGAATGCCTGCTCAGTATCAAGGTCCCGTCTGGCTTCTCATCGAATATAAAGGGAATAATAAATATGGCAAGGAAAAAATTTCAAAATCTAAAGTCTCATGACTACCACGTGATTATGACACAATTACTTCCGGTTGTACTTAGGGGGCTCATACCGGAAAATGTTTGATTAGCCATTGTGAAGCTATGCGCATTTGTCAATGCAATTTCTCAGAAGGTAATCGATCCAGAAATCCTACCAAGGTTACAGAATGACCTGGTCAAAGGTCTTGTCAGTTTCGAGTTGGTGTTCCCTCCATCCTTCTTCAATATTATGACGCACGTTCTTGTTCACCTAGTCGAAGAGATTAACATTTTGTGTCCTATATTTCTACAAAATATGTTCCCCTTCGAGAGGTTCATGGGAGTCTTAAAGAAATACGTTCATAACCGTGCTAGGCCAGAAGGAAGCATCGCCAAGGGATATGGAACAGAGGAGGTTATTGAGTTTTGTGTTGACTTTGTTCCTGACATTAAGCCGATTGGTCTTTCTGAATCACGGCATGAGGGGAGACTGGGTGGAAAAGGCACATTAGGAAAGAAAGAAGCAATAAATATGGACGGACATTCTTTCACTCAAGCACACTACACGGTTCTACAAAATTCCACCTTGGTGACACCATATATGGAGGAACACAAGGATATTGTACGGTCCAAGAACCCGAAGCAGTTTGACCCCTGGATTGAATGTAAACACATGGAGACTTTTGCCGGTTGGTTGCAAACAAAGCTCATCGATGACAATGATGTTCCAGATGAACTATAATGGTTGGCCAAGACACCAAGTTCGACTATAACGACTTTCAAAGAGTACGAGATAAATGGGAATACATTTTACATGATCGCCCAAGACAAAAAGAGCACCAACCAAAACAGTGGTGTCCACTATGATGCAACTAACTTTCAAGACTCATATTATGGTTACATAGAGGAGATATGGCAACTTGACTATTGACCTGATCTTAAGGTCCCTTTGTTTCGGTGCAAATGGGTCAAATATACTGGAGGCAGGGTACAGGTAGACCCGCAGTACGGAATGACAACAATGGATCTCAACAATCTTGGATACACAGACGACACATTCGTCCTAGCCAATGATGTGGCTTAGGTTTTCTATGTGAAGGACATGTCTAGCAAATCGAGGAGAAAAAATATAAGGAAGCGAATACATCATACGACGAGCCAAAGCGCCATATAGTTCTTTCAGGGAAAAGAAACATTGTGGGAGTGGAGGACAAGACAGACATGTCAGAAGATTATTAAAAGTTTCATGAAATCCCTCCCTTCAGAGTGAAGACTGACCCAAGCATCTTGTTAAATGATGAAGATTCTCCATGGTTATGGCGCAATCATAAGCAAGGGACAAACACGCATAAAAAGTCTTACACCGCGAGATCCCACTCTGGGATGTGACCGGCTTCACTGTCATCACTTTCTATGTGAAGGACATGCATGCATTTTCTAGCATGGTATCTTTGTAACAGTTTGCACACGAAGTGCATCCAGTTTGTACACAAAGTGTTTGCCATAACCCTCTCAACTCTTTAGAAGTTGCTATGTGGGTGAAATTATGATGTCATGGCAAGTTACAACCTTTTCAGAGTTCATTTGTACTACTTTTGAGCTCAAAAAACTCATTAAATGCATGGAAAATATCAAATGAAGTCAGAACAGGGTTGAAAATTGATGATGTCCCTTTGAATGGTGCATATTGAACACACAAAAAGTATGGAGTTAAAATAAGTTATTAAAAATGAAATCCCTTTGTAATAGATGAGTTTTCGTCCGAAACCCTCATACTTCAAAAGAGATTGTTCAATTTGTACATGAAGTGCATCCAGTTTTTCCCGTAACCTTCTCAACTCTTTAGAAGTTGCTATGTGGGTGAAATTATGATGTCATGCCAAGTTACAACCTTTTCAGAGTTCATTTGTACTGCTTTTCAAATTCAGGGTCATTTAGCTCAAAATAAATCACAATGTATGGAAAATATCAAAATGAAGTCAAAAAGGGTTGAAAATTGATGATGTGCCTTTGAATGGTGCATATTGAACGCACAAAAAGTATGGATTTAAAATAAGTTATTAAAAATGAAATCCCTTTGTAATAGATGAGTTTTCGTCCGAAACCCTCATACTTCGAAAGAGACTGTCCAATTTGTACACGAAGCGCATCGAGTTTTTGCCGTAACCCTCTCAACTCTTTAGAAGTTGCTATTTGGGTGAAATTTTGATGTCATGCCATGTTACAACCTTTTCTGAGTTCTTTTGTACCACTTTTCTATTTCAGGGTCATTTAACTCAAAATAAATCATCAAATGCATGGAAAGTATCAAATGAAGTCAGAAAGGGTTGAAAATTGATGATGCGCCTTTGAATGGTGCATATTGAACAGACAAAAAGTAGTGAGTTAAAATAACTTATTCAAAATGAAATCCCTTTGTAATAGATGAGTTTTCGTCCGAAACCCAACTACTACCGAATAGGCTGTTAGTGGCGCACCCGTTTTTGCTATTAATGGCGCGCTATGGGTGCGCCACTATTAACACGCCACTAGTAACAAATAGTAATGGCGCACCTCTGGTGCGCCATTAGTATCCCAGATAATAGTGGCGCACCACAGAGTGCGCCGTTACTATGTCCAACAATGCGCCATTACTATGCTTCCTAGGGGGCCATATTTTCCTCCACCTATGCCCCCAGGTGCGCCATTACTATGCCCCATAATGCGCCACTGGTATTTGACCCTGGTGTGCCACTAATGCTTAATATGGTGCGCAACTACTATGAATATTAGGAATTATTTTTTTTTGCTTTTCTGGTATTTGCACAGGTTACAAAATACGTTACAACATAGAATATATACATCAAACAATAGAATTCATCATATTAGTCTCCAAATTCGAAATAGCGAACAAAGTTCAAACATTAGCCAAGTTTACGTCTCGAGACATTAGCAAAGTTCATCGTAATAGCCGAGTTTATCGTCACATTACAAAGTCGATATCGATCATCTAAACTACCATCACATAGAAGAGAGTTGCGGTCACGATGAGCATCATCGCGATGAAACTAGTCTTCATCCGGTTCCTCCTCCGCTCGCTCCTCTCTCCCGGTAGACAGCGCACGTATCTAGCTTCCGCCTCCGCCCTAGTGGTGTACCCTTTTTAACTGTTACCACTAAAACGGTGAACCTGTCTCCGACACTCCTCCCAGTCGTTGTAGACTCCGGGAACCTTACCCTCGGCATATCTATGCACTAGACAAACAAAACGTTAGTAGCAATTCACAGATAATATATAAGCAATATAAAAGTATGCAACAAAAGGATCGGAAGAGAAAAGCAACACATTAATAGCACGATTCATGGTGCTACTAATAAATAGCATCGATTACATATAAGTTGAATGACTGTCCAAACTAAAGAGACATACAAGTTCATTAAAGTTTAATTACAACATGAGCTAAACTCTTCTTCCAGAACTACATAGCATCAATACTTTCGACTCGGCTTAGGGACCGGAGTGTGGATGAAGCCGCCGTCTTTCGTGATGGTCATGAATGTGCGGTCTTGTCAGCCTGCATTTGTAGCGTTGTTTCTATTTCACTATTGGACGGTTGATATTTCAGGTAGAACTGCCCCGAGGTACGAAGGACATCTTGATAGATGATTTCCGCAATATCCAACTAGATGCGAAAGGATTCTTGTCTGATGTCCGCGTCCTGGATTTCCGACAAGCGTGCGGCCCAATCTTTGAGATTACTTGGTAGCATAAGGTGATGAAGGTCCCGTATGATCGCCCGCATGTGATAGTAGGCATCCTTCTGACTACCAGGCGGGTGCTTGACGTAGGGGAACGTCGTTACGTGGGTGAACACGTGCTTGCCGTACTTAGAAATTGGCCTCCTGAAGGTGCCTCCAGATTTGGTGTAGCCGGGGAGAGCAATATCAAGAACTTGCTTGATATTTGTGTACTCTTTCTTCGACTGACGGTCCAAGTCGAAATACGTGGCCATGGAATATTTTGGGCTTCAGAGGATGAGTATGCAATGTGTGTCACTGCACAAAACACGAAATGTTAGAAAAAAGGAACGATCGAAATCTAAGAAATCATATGTTACGGGGCAGTGAGGGGATGACTTACTCGGGAAAGTAAGGCACGAGGACGTTATCCTTATCTGGGTTCGCCAGAATGACGCCTTCGAGGTATGAACTCGCGACTTGCCGGTCCCCAGCGCTGAAGATCTTGGCATGCATGTAGAAGGGGTCGACTATCACGATGTCCGGGGTCTTGTCTCTAATGATCCGCATCTCCATACTGAGCGAAAATAGCCGAACGAAGGTGTAGTGCAGCGGATAAAGGTTAAACATAGCGAAGATGTCATCAAACCGCAGGACGATCATACGCCGATGGTGCTCTCGACAAAGCCCTTGCCCTCTAGCACCTTGGCCACGAAAACTGGGTATGCCACATCCTTCTCGGTGAGACGCCGCTTGTCCATAGTAAGAACACCGTCATGCAGACTCCGCATAACACCGGTTGCAGCATTGAGCAGATTAGTCGGTAGCATCGGCCTACCCGCCACATGCACCCTCCTCGCGATATCCTTAGGTATTGGTGGCCCGTCCTGAGAACGGATCGTACTCGGTGCCGGCTATCTCGCACCCTTGTTATTTTTTCTTTTCCGTGCCTTCTGCTTCTTCTGCTGTAATGGGATCGAGTTCTGCTCAGAGACCACCTTCTTGAGTGTGTTGGGGCTGATAATATTTCGCACCTCGGCTGTTTGAGTCTCGGTGAAGGCGGCAGCTGGAGGCGTCTCCTGAGAACTGAACAGACGACGCCTGTTGCACTTGGGTTTCTCCACGGTACCAGCTAGATCCCGATTGTCTTTTGCAGGGGTGGGTTCTTGAGAAAGAGGCCCCAAGAATTCGTCACCGTACCCATCTTTGTTGATGTACTTATTGACGTTGGAAAATATACCGTCATCGTCCTCTGGATCCTGTGCCATATGCATGTCCGGATCAACTAATGGTGGGAGCGTTGCGGCGGTCTTGCCATGGCTTGGCGCCGGCACGACTGGCGGTGTTGTCTGCGGGGTGTTGTCCCCCGCCCCCAAACGAATCTGGCTCTTCGACCAAAGCATGGACCAGTTTAAGCAGGCGCTAAGGGTTATCACATCATCTTCGTCGGCCCAGGGGGTCGATACAGAGGTAACAAGTCACTGCAACCCCGCAGCACCCGAACAAGTTGAAGCCTATACACGGTGGGTGGCATCCGATTACCATGGAACACATGGTTGCCCGGTTCAACGATTTTGGCCTTGGCGACATCGATCAACTCGCCGTCCACGAAGTGCAGGAGAGTGCATGGAACATTGGCGGCGCCCTGCAAAAACATGTAGGGCGTTAGGGATGCCCAGTCAAAGGCAAGAAGATGAAGTAGTCATCGACCGAGGGTTAGTTACCGTGATGGCGTCGAGCTCGGCTAGTGTCGAGGCACCGCCAATGGCGGGCGTGCAAGTGACGGAGGGGCCGCTTGCTGCCGAGGTGTCGGCCGGCGTATTCTTCCCACATCCGGGTGCATTAAGGTCCAATACCGGCGCCGACGCTGGAGACACCAATGTCGCCTCCGCCGGAGACACCATTGCCGGCGCATTGTGCGAGTTGCTGCCCGTGAAGCTGGGAATCGGGGGCAGCCCCTGTTGGCCGCCCGCAATCCACCCCCGCAGCCCCAAAAGCAAGGAAGGCATAATGGCGGTGATCGTCACTCCCAGTTGGTCTCGCACTTGTTCTTGGACTATCTCCGGAATCCATGCCACTTGTGCCTTGAGTTCTTTAACCTCGTGCTCCTGGCTTTCCGAGCTAGTCTTTCTCTCCTTTCACCCAGCCTTATACTATTGCGACCATTTCGTGGACAAGCCTTCGCCGACCACACGACGAGCTAACGACGACTTACTGAACTTATCCTTTTGTTTCAGAACGTTCAACGCCCTATTTAAAGAGGTGTCCCAAGGGGCAGCAGCCGGGGAGCTGTGAGACCCCGCGCTACTGCTTTTAGTTTCCCGCGGAAGGAACATGAACCATTTAGATATTTGGCTTGATTAATTAGAATGCAACCATATGGAGCTAATTACGCGAGGGTGTATTCCTTACCAGAATACGCTCAAGCTCCTTCACCTTTGGATCTGTGGTAAGCTCCCCTGTTAACGGGTCCACCTTGTACCGGGCCCTGACATAGTTCCTGGTCTGCTTTTCATGGTATTTATCGAAGCGGGGCGGTAGGACTTGCGCGGCACGCTCCGCGTCCTCCTTGTCCCATTTAGATTCCGCCACTCTGTAACCGCCGGGACCGAGTTTGTGGACACCTAAGTTCAAGTCCCGCATATCTTTCCCCCACTGACTTGATTCCGCGGATGCGTTGCTCTCGCACTTGATCTTGAACACCAGGTAGTCCTCTTCACGGATCGAAGGATTTGTCGCCTTGATCTTCTCATAACTATCACCACTTAGATTCCTTCTCTTCACCGCGGCTCTCCAAGTAGCCAGGGCCATGCTCATCTCTATGAGGGCGGCACTGTTCACTTTATTCCCTAAGAGGCGTGTGTTTGCGACGTCACCGGGGAACTTGTATCGTTCATGCAGCTTCATGAAGTGGAGGTTGCGCAAATTCCCTCGGTCAGGATGCCTTAGGTTCTCGGTGTTTATCGAGACGGTGTTCCGGAGAATGCACCCGAGTTGTCCTGCGTACCCACAGACTAATTCTTTGGGCGCCGTTGGATGCCCACTAGAGGACACTTCAGTAAATTCCTCCTTGACGGCGCCGAGCACGTTCGGGCGCCGGTCCTTCCGTTGCCTCTTTAGTTGGCTGCAATCTGTGTGTTCGCTGCCATCATCAGTGGTGGCATCCCCGGCGGCACCATCAGTGGTGTCATCCCCGACGCCACTAGGGGTTGTGTAGTCGGGATCGGTATCTTCCGTGGCGTCCTCATTGCGGTGAGGTTCTTCCTCCATCTCCTGGGACAGCTCCCAGAATGGCTTGCCCGAACCGCCGGCCTCATCGTTGTTGGCCATGTTCGCTCTAAATAGGAAAAAGGGCTACTAGAGTTACTGGATGAGATCAAGGTAGTATCTATTCTTCTCAGATTTAGAGGAAAACTGAGAATAAAATATTGTCTCTAAATGTTGATTAATTGTTGTTTCGGTTGAGAATCGGGCACCTTCTAGGTCAAGAAAATTGGGCATGACCTTTGCTAATTTTCTTGACCTAGGAGTGCCCCATTCTCAACCGAAATGGAAATTAATCAACATTTCAGGAGAAAGGGGTAACTATTTGTCCCGGCGTCAACATCCCAGGACACACGGGTGCTTAGCAATTTAAAACCAAAGGTCACTTTTAATCGGCCAAACTTAGAGGAATAAGATAGTCCTAATGAGGAGATGCGCACGCCAGCGCGCGTGTGTCAAAACAAAAGGACATAGTGGTAATCAGGGTATGACGAAAGGAAGTTGTCAGCAAAACTACCAACGATATTTGCTTTTATTAATCAACGTTATAGAATTAATCAACGTTATAGATATGTCCCTGAAAAAATCATGTGCGAGTACAGGTGCTCTGATGAAAATAAGCCTCCAAGACCTGAAAGGCTGAAGCTTGGACAACGTGTCCTTGAATCCCAAGTTACAGAACTTGAGAGATCCTTTCTTGGGCTGAAGCGTGTCGGCTTGAATACGTCATGTCTGAGTTAGTAACTACACTTGCAGCTAGTCAGATTAACACAGTACACTTGCAGCAGTTAGTAAGAACTGATGATATTAACATGGAACTATCTATTTTTTCCAAGAAACAGATTACCATAGTCGAACCAATCAACTAGCACATGTCACTTAATCTAATTTGGAAAAGTTGCAGACTACATATGTGGATGCTAATTAAGCTGCCAATAGAGCAGGAGGTGCTTCAGGTCAACTAACTGAACGAACAGGATACAGTCCGAAGCTAACTAGCAGCTAGTACAGGCATAGCTGATAAATAGGGCCCCTTGGGTGGTAATGTTCAACGGTGATATATAGAGTGGTCATCTCCTGACTGACTAACAAAGATGGTAGAACCATTGGGCAAAGGGGCATTCCTTCTCGTGTGCTTCTGTTGGCTGTGGAAGCATCAAAACGGTGTGGTGCTCAATGTTGATGTGCCGTGAGACGTGATGTAGAAGCTTGGTTACCCTGCTTGTCTGCTAGGGGCGGCTGATTTTGCTACCCCCGGTGCTCTCCCCCCTCTGTACTCTTTCCATGTACTACCTCTGTAAATTAATATAAGACGTTCTAGATCATCATTTCAATGATCTAAAACATCTTATATTAGTTTACGGAGGGAGTAAAAATCTCTAACGATGGAATAAAAGCAAATGAGTGAATCACTGACCAAACTGCCAATTGAAAGCTTTATGAGATAATGTGGTAACTCGATAGAATTAATCTGACAAGTACGACAAAACTTCTTGACAACTTGTAATACAATGGATTGCAAAAGGTTTAAATCTGGCAACCAAAACTTGGAATGGACAAAATAACCACTTTATATAACATAGCAATTAAAGTATTTTTAAAATTTGGCAGCTGAGTATTTGGTATCTGAGCCTAGTACTTATATTCTGCAATTAAGCTTTATTTTCAACTCTTTTGTAATATGGCAACTAAGTATGTTTAAATTAGCAACTATTTTTTAAATATGACAACTAACCCTTTATCTAATATAACTAAATAAATATAACTTTGGCAGTTAAGTATGTATCAAACCTAATCCAAAAAAGTAGTATATGACTACATGTTAAACCTGACAACAAATCTATCTAGCTAAGCAAATAATGCGCAAAGACGTGTTTGATTGCCATTAGTGATATCCTGGAAATAATGTTTTGATGGCCATGAATGCTGTCAAATCTGAAGATGTTATCCGGTTAGTTGGTTAGAGGTTACAGTGCTTTTTTGCATAGTGGGCTAGTGGGGTGATGGACTGTATACTCAAGATTTTGACCAAATTTTAAATAAAGCACTCTTGCTTGTGATAATCATCTTATCTATCACGAACAAATTCCTGGTTCATCACATATTTAATGTGCCATCAAATAGGTCTGGTCTTTAATTTGAAATGTGTTAGGCTACACTAGTTCACCCTGTAGCATTCCATATCCTCTGTTTTCTTGAACTTTCTTACGCTGGGTAAAAAAGAGATACAAGCAATCAGGGACTCAACATGTTTTGATGAATAATTTTGTTTGGCCATAAAGGGGTGATAAAGATACTCATGTGAACTCCAAATGAAAATTTATAGTAGAATGCAAGCAATGAAAATTCCGTGGAGTAATCATTTTCATGTTTATGAAGCAGTTGAGTTAGCTATACTTGAGAAACTGAAATGTCCTCAGATTGTTGCTGTCCTAGGTTCAGATCGTTGTTATTTTGTTGGCACCACCATTCCCTAAGATTTTGAGATTATTATTATTATTTTCTTGGGGGATGAACATGCTCTTAGTTTACTCACATCTTCTTTAGTGAATTTTGAGTTTAGAATTTCTGAACTACTGGTCTGAAATCTTTACTGAATGTTGAACTAGAAATGACTGCACTTTTGGTCTGAAATATTTACTAAACATTGAATAAGAAATGACTGAACTTCTACTTTGCATCAATGGTGGCTATTAGCATTTATTTTATCGGCGGTGTAACCTTACGAATGGACTATGTGTTGGCTAGGTACTAGAATATACATTGCTGGAGGATTCTTTCGAAGCAAACATGCATGACTACACCAAATGGATACAAGTCTATGGCAAGCAGAATATGTTGAGCAAAGCGGAGGAAGCATTCCACGCCATGAAAGGCAGAGGCCTCCCCTGTGACTAGGACATGTACAGCAAGGCCGGGGATCTCACCCGCGCAGGAAATTGATTGCAAGTGCTGCAGGAGTACCACCATTAACCACCATTGGTCGCGACGGCGGAGACGGATGGGAAGAGCACGCTGGAAGGGGGAAGGGAACAGGTAGAGAGGCGCTTACCGCAGGGGGGAGGGAGCAGGTAGGTAGGCGGCGAGGCGGGCTCCGGTGGGCGGCGGCGGGGGATCCGGGGACGGAGACGCAGTCGATGGCGGCGAGGGCGTGGGTGGGAGGCGACGGCGGAGCGGGGGTGGGAGGGCCGGTTGTGAAACAGTGATAGGAAGGGAGGGAGGGAGGGAAAAGGCCATAGTGGGGGGAGGGTTAGCAATGGCGCACCTTTCGGTGATAGCAATGGTGCACCTCCTCCTGGTGCGAAATTACTAACATTTTTTATTGGTATATCAATGACGCACCTTTTAGGGGTGCGCCATTGAAACAGTGATAGCAATGGCGCACCAGAGGTGCGCCATTACTAACTTTTTTTTATTTTTTTGGATTTTAGTTTGCATGTAATAGTTTAGAATTATATGACATGGTATGATACAAAGTGTGTATGTTGGTGGTTCTTGTGTACTTGGTTCACTATGATACAAAGGTATCTATTGAGTAGGAACCACATGTAGAATCCTTATGGTCAGGTGCTACTTAGTTAAAAAGAATATGGTTTTTTGCACACATGCAAAAGCATTGTGATTCGCTCTTCGCTATATTTTCACAATCTTCTTGCCCTTCTTTCTCGCGGTTGAATAATTTATCCCCAGAACCCCTTGAGTCCTTCTCTTGAATGGACGTCCTTTAGGTAGGGTGGTCCTGCTTCTTCTTGAGGTGTATGGTACTTCATCATCGTCTTCATCTTCCATTTTCCGGTCGCCGTACTTGTCGAAGTCTTGCTCATTGGCGCCATCCATTCCGATGATGTTCCTTTTGCCTCTCCTCACGACAACACGACTGGGCTTTGACGGGTCGGTAATGAAGAAGCATTGGTCCACTTGGCAAGCCAGTACCCATGGCTCATTTTTCGCGGTGACGTTTGCGCCCGCGGTCTTGGATTTGGCTTCGGGTATAACCATGGTGGTGAAATACCTGTCTTCTTTTAGGACGCTCTTGGCCCATCTGACACGGAACATCGGGACCTTCTCTCCAGCGTAGCTCAGCTCCCAGATCTCCTCGATCCTTCCATAGTATTTCTCCTTGTCGTTACCGGTGTAGGATTGCATCGTTACCACGCAGTTCTGATAATCGCTCTTCATGTCCTTTTCCTCGGTGTAGAATGTGTAGGCGTTGATAGCATACGCCTCATAGGTCATCAGGTTATGCTCGGCGCCTTGTGACAAGGCGAATATGAGTTTTTCTTCCGCGGAAGAATCCTCATGTAAAGGGTACGACAGAAGCCTGTCCTTGAACCAACGTGTGAAACATGAGTTGTGCTCTTTGATTATATCTCCATCCGTCCTCTGTTGGCCTTGGTCATTGTTCATCTTCTCAATAAAGGTTTTGTGCTCTACCACCCAAGGATGGACCACCTCTATGTGTTGTAGCGCGACTAGGTTTGCTCTTTCAAAGTCGGCGAGTCGACCCTGGAGGTCGACATGCATTTCGCGGCGACCCTCGCGGTGACCCCATCCAGCAAGCCTACCGAGGTGCCTGTTGATGGGCAGACCAACGGGGTTCTCGATGCCTAGATAATTCGTGCAGAAGGAGATGCACTCTTCGGTCAGAAAGCCCTTGGCTATGCTTCCATATGGACGTGCCCTGTTGCGAATGTATCCTTTGATGACACCATTCATTCTTTCGAACGGCATCATGCTATGCAGGAACGTCGGCCCGAGTTGAATGATATCCTCCACGATATGGACAAGCAGATGCACCATAACGTCGAAGAATGCGGGCAGGAAGTACATCTCAAGCTCACATAGTATCACCACGATCTCTTCCTGTAGCCTTGTGAGTTGCTTCACGCCAACCGAATTCCGAGAGATGACGTCGAAAAAGTCCCATGGATTGCAACTGGAAGTATCTGCGTCATCAGCACGTGACAGTCGTGAGACTTCATCCCGCTTAACTTCTGCTTCGCTGAGTCTAGGTATCTGCTTATCTTCCCCGCGTAACCGTAGGGAAGTTTTACTCCTACGAGGCAGGTGAAAAACTGCTCGATCTCCTTCTGACTTAGAGTGAAGCACGTGGGAGGGCATTCATATTCGATCTTCTTGGCCTTTTTGCCTTTGTTGCGACGAGTTTCCGTGTCCTTCGCCTCAACATCATCATCATCATCATTAGGGCGTTTTGCATGAAGCTCCTCTCTGATGCCCATTGATTGCAAGTCTGCCCTTGCTTTCGGCCCATCTTTGGTCCTCTCTGGCATGTTGAGCAGGGTACCAAGCAGACTCTCGCACACGTTCTTCGTGATATGCATGACATCAAGGCTGTGAGGCACACAGAGGATCTTCCAGTACGACAAGTCCTAGAGAACAGACGTTATTTTCCATACCTTCAGCAGCGGCTCTGGTGCCTTTCGCTTCGTTCCCGGCGGTGGGCACACTTTCCAATTTTTCAACAGCTCGTCTATTTCCTTGCCGCTCCTCGTACGTGGGGGTCTTCGGGGTTCGGTTTCACCATCGAACAGATCCTTGCATTTTCTCCATGTGTCATTGTCGTGAAGCCACCTTCGATGTCCCATGAACATGGTTTTCGAAGACCCGAGATCTCTATCTAGCTGGCGATACGTTGTGTCATCCATGCACCTGACACATGCACTAAATCCGTGGACCACCTGCCCCACGACATATCCGTAATCGAGAAAGTCATCCACCGTCGTGAGCAGTGCGGCTCTCATAGGGAAATATTGTTTCGCTGCGGCATCCCACGTATTGGCTGGCATTTTCCACAGCGTGTCTAGCTCCTCTTTCAGCAGACCCAGATGTAGATTGATGTCGTTCCCTAGTTGTTTTGGCCCTTCAATTAGCATACTCATGTGAATGTACTTCCTCTTCATGCACATCCAGGGGGAAGGTTGTACATCCACACAAACACAGGCCAGGTGCTATGTGTGCTTCTCTGGCTGCCAAACGGATTGACTCCATTGGTGCTCGCGCCCAGCATGATGTTCCTTGGATCGTCCCAAAATTCTGGGTGTTCGAAGTTCAACGCTTTCCACTGGCTCGCATCCTTAGGGTGACTCAGCATCTTGTCTTTTTTATTTATCTCTGGATCATTTCTGTCATCTTCTCGCTTCTTCTCCTCTCTATCCGCATGCCAACGCAGGAGCTTTGCTAGCTTAGGGTCCACGAAATACCGCTGCGGACGAGGAGTGATCAGAAAGTACCACACCACTTTTCGAGGAGCTTTCTTCCTCTTCTTGTATCTAGTGACGCCACACACCGGACATATGGTAGACTCCGCGTGCCCGTCCCGATAAATGATGCAATCGTTCATGCACACATGGTATTTCACGTGCGGTAAATCCAGAGGACACACGATTTTGTTTGCCTCCTCCGAACTGGTGGGCACTTGTTCCCCTTAGGAAGACGTTCTTTCCAGAATGACATGTTCTCGTCGAAGCATGTGTCAGTCATTTTGTGTTTTACCTTCATCTCTAGAGCCATTAGTGTTACTTTCAGGTGGGTATCCTCGGGCCTGCATCCTTCATACAATGGAGTAACCGCGTCTATCTCCAGTTGATCCAGCTTGGCTTTCTCTCGGGCGGCAGCTCTTGCATTACCCATCTGCTTGAGAAGCAGCTCTCGAATATGAGGGTCCTACACCCAGCCCATCGATGGTCCATCGTCGTCTGCTCCGGCATCTTCATCTTCATGATCATGCCCTTCGTCTTGATCTTCCTCATCATCATGTCCGGCATCTTCTACATGATGACTGTGTCCTGCATCTACTTCGTGATCATGTCCTGGAGATTCTTCGTCTTCTCGCCCGCCCTTGCCGCTATTGTCTTGCTGCCCTTCCTTATTTCTTGCCCGGCCCCCATGGACGACTTTATAATCATCTTCATCACCTTGCCACCAATAGCCATCCATGAAACCACGCACGAGCAGGTGGTCCCGCACCTGTCTAGAATCTGGGTTCATAAGGCTCTTCAGCTTGCATCTTCGACACGGACATGTTATCTCCGTCTCGTTCTTTCGAAGCATCTCGTCCTTTGCGGAGCTCAAAAACCTATTCAGGATGCCTTCGGTCATCGTGCGGACCATGGTCTCCTGCGGGGTAGAGCAAAATGATATTTTAGAACCAAAAAAAATTTGGCATGACTTTGCCTAAAAATAGGACCAAAAAGAATGCATAGTGCCAAATTCTCGCCGAAACGGAAATGAATCAACATTCCGGCAAAATATTGGCAACATTTAGGGGAGGGTCATCACCACAAACAATGGCGCACCACAAACATTCGTAGATCTAGGCCATAAAAAGTGTGTACGTTGGAGGGAGAAAAAAGTAGATCTAGAACATAAAGAAAGCTTTCCCCTTACTTACCTATCAAGAAAAGGAAATTTAACCACTTAATTTGGGTGAATCTATGGTGCAAATGAGGTGAGGAGGAGGAGGCAGCCGAGACCAAGCTTGGTAGCTAGAGGTGGAGAGAATGAAGTGGGGAAAGTGAGTGTGGTAGGTGGCTGCAAAAATTAAATATCTAGCTGCTCTCAGGTTCCCAATAGCGCACCTCCTAAGAATGCGCCATTGGTAACCAGGGTTACTAATGGCGCACCTGGTGCATGGTGCGCCATTACTAGTTTTGAAAAAAAATCGAAAAAAATTGTTAGCAGTGGCGCACCGTATGTGTGGTGCGCCATTAATAGTTAAAACTAGTAATGGCGCACTTCCACCTGGTGCGCCACTGCTAAGTCTAGAGAGGGGTGTGGGGGGCCACAACACAACTAGTAATGGCGCACCACACACGAGGTGCGCAATTAGTAATATGGCCATTAATGGAGCACCAGTATCTGGTGTGCTACTCCTATAAAGCAGTGCGCACCACATACATAGTGCGCCACTAATGTCTATATTAGCTATAGCCCTTTTCCTAGTAGTGACCCTCATACTTCGAAAGAGATTGTCCAATTTGTACATGAAGTGCATCCAGTTATTGCCGTAACCCTCTCAACTCTTTAGAAGTTGCTATGTGGGTGAAATTATGATGTCATGCCAAGTTACAACCTTTTCAGACTTCATTTGTAGTGCTTTTCAAATTCAGGGTCATTTAGCTCAAAATAAATCATTAAATGCATGGAAAATATCAAATGAAGTCAGAAAGGGTGGAAATTTGATGATGTGCCTTTGAATGGTGCCTATTGAACACACAAAAAGTATGGAGTTAAAATAAGTTATTAAAAATGAAATCCCTTTGTAATAGATGAGTTTTCGTCTGAAACCCTCATACTTCGAAAAAGATTGTCCAATTTGTACACGAAGTGCATCCAGTTTTTGCCCTAACCCTCTCAACTCTTTAGAAGTTGCTATGTGGGTGAAATTATGATGTCATGCCAAGTCACAACCTTTTCAAAGTTCAATTGTACTGCATTTCAAATTTAGAGCCATTTAGCTCAAAATAAATCATTAAATGCGTGGAAAATATCAAATGAAGTCAGAAAGGGTTGAAAATCTATGATGTGCCATTGAATGGTGCATATTGAACACACAAAAATTATGGAGTTAAAATAAGTTATTGAAAATGAAATCCCTTTGTAATAGATGAGTTTTCGTCTGAAACCCTCATACTTCGAAAGAGATTGTCCAATTTGTACACGAACTGCATCCAGTTTTTGCCGTAAACCTCTCAACTCTTTTAGAAGTTGCTATTTGGGTGAAATTATGATGTCATGCCAAGTTACAACCTTTTCAGAGTTCATTTGTAGTGCTTTTCAAATTCAGGGTCATTTAGCTCAAAATAAATCATTAAATGCGTGGAAAATATCAAATGAAGTTAGAAAGGGTGGAAAATTAATGATGTGCCTTTGAATGGTGCATATTGAACACACAAAAAGTATGGAGTTAAAATAAGTTATTATAAATGAAATCCCTTTATAATAGATGAGTTTTCGTTCGAAACCCTCATACTTCGAAAGTGATTGTCCAATTTGTACATGAAGTGCATATAGTTTTTGCCGTAACCCTATCAACACTTTAGAAGTTGGTATGTGGGTGAAATTATGATGTCATGCCAAGTTACAACATTTTCAGAGTTCATTTATTCTGCTTTTCAAATTCAGGGTCATTTAGCTAAAAATAAATCATTAAATGCATGGAAAATATCAAATGAAGTCAGAAAGGGTTGAAAATTGATGATGTGCCTTTGAATGGTGCATGTTGAACACACAAAAAGTATGGAGTTAAAATAAATATTAAAAATGGAATCCCTTTGTAATGGATGAGTTTTCGTCCGAGACCCTCATACTTCGAAAGAGATTGTCCAATTTGTACACGAAGTGCATCCAGTTTTTGCCGTAACCCTCTCAACTCTTTAGAAGTTGCTATGTGGGTGAAATTATGATATCATGACAAGTCACAACCTTTTCAGAGTTCAATTGTACTGCTTTTCAAATTCAAGGTCATTTAGCTCAAAATAAATCAGTAAATGCATGGAAAAAATCAAATGAAGTCAAAAACGGTTGAAAATTGATGATGTTCCTTTGAATGGTGCCTATTGAACACACAAAAAGTATGGAGTTAAAATAAGTTACTAAAAATGGAATCCCTTTGTAATAGATGAGTTTTCGTCCGAAACCCACATACTTGGAAAGAGATTGTCCAATTTGTACACGAAGTGCATCTAGTTTTTACCGTAACCCTCTCAACTCTTTAGAAGTTGCTATGTGGGTGAAATTATGATGTCATGCCAAGTTACAACCTTTTCAGAGTTCATTTGTAGTGCTTTTCAAATTCAGGGTCATTTAGCTAAAAATAAATCATTAAATGCATGGAAAATATCAAATGAAGTTAGAAAGGGCCATTTAGCTCAAAATAAATTATTAAATGCGTGGAAAATATCAAACGAAGTCAGAAAGGGTTGAAAATCTATGATGTGCCATTGAATGGTGCATATTGAACACACAAAAATTATGGAGTTAAAATAAGTTATTATAAATGAAATCTCTTTGTAATAGATGAGTTTTCATCCGAAACCCTCATACTTTGTAAGAGATTTTCCAATTTGTACACGAAGTGCATCCAGTTTTTGCCGTAAACCTCTCAAGTCTTTAGAAGTTGCTATGGGTGAAATTATGATGTCATGCCAAGTTACAACCTTTTCAGAGTTCATTTGTAGTGCTTTTCAAATTCAGGGTCATTTAGCTCAAAATACATCATTAAATGCATGGAAAATATCAAATGAAGTTAGAAAGGGTGGAAAATTAATGATGTGCCTTTGAATGGTGTATATTGAACACACAAAAAGTATGGAGTTAAAATAAGTTATTATAAATGAAATCCCTTTGTAATAGATGAGTTTTCGTGCGAAACCCTCATACTTCGAAAGAGATTGTCCAATTTGTACATGAAGTGCATACAGTTTTTGCCGTAACCCTATCAACTCTTTAGAAGTTGGTATGTGGGTGAAATTATGATGTAATGCCAAGTTACAACCTTTTCAAAGTTCATTTGTACTGCTTTTCAAATTCGGGGTCATTTAGCTCAAAATAAATCATTAAATGCATGGAAAATATGAAATGAAGTCAGAAAGGGTTGAAAATTAATGATGTGCCTTTGAATGGTGCATATTGAACACACAAAGAGTATGGAGTTAAAATAAGTTATTAAAAATGGAATCCGTTGGTAATAGATGAGTTTTCGTCCGAAACCCTCATACTTCGAAAGAGATTGTCCAATTTGTACACGAAGTGCATCCAGTTTTTGCCGTAACATTATCAACTCTTTATAAGTTGCTACGTGGGTGAAATTATGATGTCATGACAAGTCACAACCTTTTCAGAGTTCAATTGTACTGCTTTTCAAATTCAGGGTCATTTAGCTCAAAATAAATCATTAAATGAGTGGAAAATATCAAATGAAGTCAGAAAGGGTTGAAAATTGATGATGTGCCTTAGAATCGTGCGTATTGAACACACAAAAAGTATGGAGTTAAAATAAGTTACTAAAAATGGAATCCCTTTGTAATAGATGAGTTTTCGTCCGAAACCCTCATACTTCGAAAGAGATTGTCCAATTTGTACACGAAGTACATCCAGTTTTTGCCATAACCCATTCAAATCTTTATAAGCTGCTATGTGGATGAAATTATGATGTCATGCCAAGTTACAACCTTTTCAGAGTTCATTTGTACTGCTTTTCAAATTCAGGGTTATTTAGCTCAAAATAAATCATTAAATGCATGGAAAATATCAAATGAAATCAGAAAGGGTTGAAAATTGATGATGTGCCTTTGGCTGGTGCATATTGAACACACAAAAAGTATCTAGTTAAAATAAGTTATTGAAAATTAAATCCCTTTGTAATAGATGAGTTTTCGTCTAAAACCCTCAAACTTCGAAAGAGATTGTCCAATTTGTACACGAAGTGCATCCAGTTTTTGCCGTAACCCTCTCAACTCTTTAGAAGTTGCTATGTGGGTGAAATTATGATGTCATGCCAAGTTACAACCTTTTCAGAGTTCATTTGTTCTGCTTTTCAAATTCAGGGTCATTTAGCTCATAATAAATCATTAAATGCATGGAAAATATCAAATGAAGTCAGAAAGGATTGAAAATTGATGATGTGCCTTTGAATGGTGCATATTGAACACACAAAAATTATGGAGTTAAAATAAGTTATTAAAAATGGAATCCCTTTGTAATGGATGAGTTTTCGTCCGAAACCCTCAAACTTCGAAAGTGATTGTCCAATTTGTACACGAAGTGCATCCAGTTTTTGTCATAACCCTCTCAACTCTTTAGAAGTTGCTATGCAGGTGAAATTATGATGTCATGACAAGTCACAACCTTTTCAGAGTTCAATTGTACTACTTTTCAAATTCAAGGTCATTTAGCTCAAAATAAATCATAAAATGCGTGGAAAAAATCAAATGAAGTCAGAAAGGGTTGAAAATTTGTGATATGCCTTTGAATGGTGCGTATTGAACACACAAAATGTATGGAGTTAAAATAAGTTACTAAAAATGGAATCCCTTTGTAATAGATGAGTTTTCGTCCGAAACCCTCATACTTGGAAAGAGATTGTCCAATTTGTACACGAAGTGCATCTAGTTTTTACCGTAACCCTCTCAACTCTTTAGAAGTTGCTATGTGGGTGAAATTATGATGTCATGCCAAGTTACAACCTTTTCAGAGTTCATTTGTAGTGCTTTTCAAATTCAGGGTCATTTAGCTAAAAATAAATCATTAAATGCATGGAAAATATCAAATCAAGGTAGAAAGGGTGGAAAATTGATGATGTGGCTTTGAATGGTGCATATTGAACACACAAAAAGTATGGAGTTAGAAGAAGTTATTAAAATGACATCCTTTTGTAATACATGAGTTTTCGTCTGAAACCCTCATACTTCGAAAGAGATTGTCCAATTTGTACACGAAGTGCATCCAGTTTTGTCCGTAACCCTCTAAACTCTTTAGAAGTTGCTATGTGGGTGAAATTATGATGGCATGCCAAGTCACAACCTTTTCAAAGTTCAATTGTACTGCTTTTCAAATTCAGGGCCATTTAGCTCAAAATAAATCATTAAATGCGTGGAAAATATCAAACGAAGTCAGAAAGGGTTGAAAATCTATGATGTGCCATTGAACGGTGCATATTGAACACACAAAAATTATGGAGTTAAAATAAGTTATTATAAATGAAATCCCTTTGTAATAGATGAGTTTTCATCCGAAACCCTCATACTTTGAAAGAGATTGTCCAATTTGTACACGAAGTGCATCCAGTTTTTGCCGTAAACCTCTCAACTCTTTAGAAGTTGCTATGGGTCAAATTATGATGTCATGCCAAGTTACAACCTTTTCAGAGTTCATTTGTAGTGCTTTTGAAATTCAGGGTCATTTAGCTCAAAATAAACCATTAAATCCATGGAAAATATCAAATGAAGTTAGAAAGGGTGGAAAATTAATGATGTGCCTTTGAATGGTGCATACTGAACACACAAAAAGTATGGAGTTAAAATAAGTTATTATAAATGAAATCCCTTTGTAATAGATGAGTTTTCGTTCGAAACCCTCATACTTCGAAAGAGATTGTCCAATTTGTACATGAAGTGCATACAGTTTTTGCCGTAACCCTATCAAATCTTTAGAAGTTGGTATGTGGGTGATATTATTATGTCATGCCAAGTTACAACCTTTTCAGAGTTCATTTGTACTGCTTTTCAAATTCAGGGTCATTTAGCTCAAAATAAATCATTAAATGCATGGAAAATATGAAATGAAGTCAGAAAGGGTTGAAAATTGATGATGTGCCTTTGAATGGTGCATATTGAACACACAAAATGTATGGAGTTAAAATAAGTTATTATAAATGGAATCCCTTGGTAATAGATGAGATTTCGTCCGAAACCCTCATACTTTGAAAGAGATTGTCCAATTTGTACACGAAGTGCATCCAGTTTTTGCCGTAACCCTCTCAACTCTTTAGAAGTTGCTATGTGGGTGACATTATGATGTCATGACAAGTCACAGCCTTTTCAGAGTTCAATTGTACTGCTTTTCAAATTCTAGGTCATTTAGCTCAAAATAAATCATTAAATGAGTGGAAAATATCAAATGAAGTCAGAAAGGTTGAAAATTGATAATGTGCTTTTGAATGGTGCGTATTGAACACACAAAAAGTATGGAGTTAAAATAAGTTACTAAAAATGGAATCCCTTTGTAATAGATGAGTTTTCGTCTGAAACCCTCATACTTCGAAACAGATTGTCCAATTTGTACACGAAGTGCATCCAGTTTTTGCCGTAACCCACTCAACTCTTTATAAGTTGCTATGTGGGCGAAATTATGATGTCATGCCAAGTTAAAAACCTTTTCAGAGTTCATTTGTACTGCTTCTCAAATTCAGGGTTATCTAGCTCAAAATAAATCATTAAATGCATGGAAAATATCAAATGAAATCAGAAAGGGTTGAAAATTTATGATGTGCCTTTGGATGGTGCATATTGAACACACAAAAATTATGTAGTTAAAATAATTTATTGAAAATGAAATCTCTTTGTAATAGATGAGTTTTCGTTTGAAACCCTCATACTTCGAAAGAGATTGTCCAATTTGTACACGAAGTGCATCCAGTTTTTGCCGTAACCCTCTCAACTCTTTAGAAGTTGCTATGTGGGTGAAATTATGATGTCATGCCAAGTTACAACCTTTTCAGAGTTCATTTGTACTGCCATTAATCAAATTGTCTTATACAGCAGTTTAAGTTGTTCAAACATGCATGGAAACGCCGTTAACAGATTCTTTATATTATTCTGATATGTTTTCATATATTATTTATTTCCATTGAAGTCATAGTTTTTTTCTATGATTTTTTAAAGTTAAGGGGTTTTCTTTAAAAATAATAACTAATAATGAATTAAAAAACCTTTAGTATTGACGCGAGCCACGCACCGGTACTAAAGGTCCACCACCCCGCGCTGTTTTGGGGAGGACCTTTAGTACCGGTGCGTGGCTCGCACCGGTACTAAAGACCCCTTTAGTACTGGTGCGATCCACACACCAGTACTAAAGGTGCTCCACATATAAATAGTGGAGGCCTCGTCCCGGTGCGAGCCACACACCGGGAGAAGCTCATTCGCGCGCCGCTAGGCTGTCGGAAATTGCCGTCGCCGCCGCGCGCCGCCCCGACGCCACGCGCCGCCCCGAGCCCGCCGCCCCGACCACACCGCCCCAACGCTGCGCGCCGCCCCGACGCCGCATGCCGCCCCGCCACCACCGCCCCGACGCCGCCCCGGCAGCGCCCCCACCCAACTCCGGCTCTAGTGAGTGCCCGGCCGCCCCCTCCATTATACTTGTTTTTTCTGTTAATTTAGTTAGTTTAGGTTTAGGTTTAATTTAGTTAAGTTAAGTTTAATTTAGTTAGTTTAGGTTTAAGTTAGTTTATTTTAGTTTCTTAGGTCAATTATTAGGTTAGTTAATTGGTTAGTTAGTTTAGTTTAGTTCGTTTAGGTTTAATTTAGTTTAGGTTTAGTTTAGTTTAGGTTTAATTTAGTTTAGGTTTAGTTTAGTTAGTTAGTTAGTTAGGTCGTCCATAGGTTATTAGGGCATGTGTTCATTTTGTTAGATGCGAAGTGTTATTTAATTTGTTAGATGCTAAGTGCTAATTTTGCTAAGTTTTATTCAATTTGTTTTCATAATTAAGTGTTTCTTCTCGACGTCGACGATGCCGATCCCGCATCCTCATCGTCGAGTCGCCGGAGGAGGTCACTTTCTTGAGACGAGGGTCACTGTCAGGGATTGGGATCTGCCGGGCTGGTACTGGGAGGTGCTTCCTTCTGGGTGGCGCAGCTTGGTGAGGAGCCAGCCCATCGTAGACCCGGAGGTTCTATGGTGGCGGCCGCATGGGCCACGGAGTTTTCAGAGGCTTGAGTCCCCCGCGGAGGTGGTACAGTACCATGTCAGCAATGAGAAAGAGCACGCCGTCGCTACATGGCATCTTTGGAGGCCAGGTCCGACAATACCTGGCAGATTCTTCAGGGATCTCACTGCAGCTATGTTCCTGTGATGGTTCCTTCTCTTTGGGTGTCCACCGCCTGCCCCTATATCCACCAGGCGCTAGGGTTCTAGCTAGATCGATATATTAGATACTATATATGTATTATTATGATGTATTAGCTAGATCGATGGATTAGCCGATGTATTAACAATTATCTGAGATTATGAGATGAGATCTTTTCTAAGAACCACTATATATGTATTTGATGATGCATTATTAATTAACTATCAGTTATTTTGCTTCTTGAATGCATGCTAATTTTAATACTAATTTGTTTTATCTATATTATTATGGATTAGTTATTAAGCTATGGAAAATACCGATAGATCTCATGAAGAGGACATCTTCCACATGATACGCTCCTCCGAAAACCCAGCGAACCTTTTGGGTGAATCACATGATGATGACGGCTCACAATATCTAAACGATTATGGTGATGGATGTGAGGCCGAGGAAGAACAACTTATGTTCCAAAATCCGGAACAACTAAGAATAATGTCCGGCGAGGTATATACACATATTAGCCTCTGGTGATCAGTACATGTGTATTAATTGATTTGTATATATATATTAACAAATCTTTTTTCTTTTAATTATCATCCCTCCGGATTGAGCCAATCTAGTAGAAAGGTATGAGGCAGTGCCAAAATATTGGACGACAACGTAAAGCTCAATCTTGATGCTTTCACACATGATGGCGGACCGACTCACCCTGAAGCCAATGCCAAGACATTTGTGCGTCAATGCGGAGTGGTTGTTAGGGATGGAGTCCCGTTCACAATGAAAGAATGGATTCAACCAAACAACCGAAAACTAGGAGTGAATTATGTCGATACAAGAATTAAAGATACCCTTTGGCAAGATCTCATGGAGCATTTCATCTCCACCTCGCCAGCAGTCCTCCCTACCTCCCCAGTAGTCCTCCCCACCTCGAGAGGGATCCCACCTTGCCAGCAGTCCTCCCCACCTCGCCAGCAGTCCTCCCAACCTCGGGACGGCGCGCGACGCGAGTCCATATCGTTGATATCGATCTCCGCCGCGTGAGCCGACTCCACCCCGGCAGCTGTCCTGCGTGATACAAGAATTAAAGAGGAAGGCCAGCAACAGTCCTCTTCAGAAGAAAGCAAAGAAGAAACCCGAGCCTCCGGCCAAAAGGAAGCTGCCTTACGACATGACACCAGAGGAAAACAAATTGAAAGCGATCGCCAAGTGAAAGCCTTTTTTGCGAAGAAGACCGTGCCGACAAAGGAGGTAATACCCAAGGAAGTCCAAGAGCACTTTATGGAACACTTTATTGATCGACCCCCGGCATATGTCGATCGTATGCCGACAGACTATGAGCGACAAATTCAGAAGGCAAGTGAGGAGAGAAGTGTAGTTGTCAAGTGTAGTTGATGAGTTATATGCATGTGTGCTTAATTATATAAACTTCTGTGCAGAGACCACTATATCCTCCTCAATATTATCCTCGCTGATGGACTTGCTCAAGTGTACGACTCACTAGATACACTAGAACAATTATACATGAACTTGTATTTTATGATAGAACGGTAATTTCAATCTTTATCGACCTCGCTTTCTTTCATTATTTCCTGATATCAAAAGTAATTATAGTAACTCTTTCGTTCTTTTTCTTTGCCACTTAGTGTTTGGAAAAAGTTGATAGAAAAAAACCATCACGGTCGTTAATGGAAACCGAAGCTGGAGTGGAAAAGATGCAGGTAATTAAGTAGTACTACTAGGTCCGCGCATCTCTTTAATTCTAGTTTCAATACCATTATCACATGCTTGATTATTAATTATCTTATTGAATTCTATACTTTTGCAAAGTGCGCGAAGCAGCCACAGGGGACAAATTTATGTGGATACTTCCTCTGCGAGAACATTCGTATCCAGACCGAAGGCCGTATATGTCGCAGACGAGCACGTGAAAGATGACTCCGGGTTTGGCAGATGATGTCGAAGATCTCACCCGAGAAACGCTTTGTAGCACTTCAAGAGGAATTTGCGGTATTTATTCTTCGACATGTCATTGATGTAAATGGAGAGCACTATTCCTTACCGCCGCCTCAATAATGCCAGCAAATCAGTAGTAGAAAACTGAGATTACATCCGGAGCACTAGCTAGCTAGTCCCGGCCGGGTTTTGGGCCTTAAGTTATAAGTCCCAGAATATATATGCATGTGTAATTCCATTTGTATATATATTGTGTATGAGATATTGTATATTATAGTACATATATATATATATATATGCATCAACATGTGTAATGTTTACAGTATGTAACACCGTAAAATAAACTTGAAATGAATGGAAAACTAAAACCTAATAAAAAGCTAAAACAAAACAAAAAACACTTAGTACCGGTTGGTATCACCAACCGGTACTAAAGGTTCTCCACCACCAGCCCACATAGGCAGCCACGTGGTGGGCCTTTAGTACCGGTTGGTATCACCAACCGGTACTAAAGGTCCTCCACCGACAGCCCACGCAGGCAGCCACGTGGTGGGCCTTTAGTACCGGTCCGTGGGCCAACCGGTACTAAAGGTTTGGACCTTTAGTCCTGACCCTTTAGTACTGGTTGGGGAACCGGTACTAGAGGCACATCCCGACCGGGACTACTGATCGACATTCTACTAGTGTAGGTGGGCTGGTGCACCCCCCACAAGGGCCGAAGGCGCAACACTTGGTGGGAGGGGCGCAAACCCTAGGGGCAGATGGGCCCTAGACCCACCTAGGGCGCGGCCCCTCCCTCTCCCTCTCTGGCAGTCGCACTAGATGCCATCTAGGTCTCTCATCGGCCCTAGGGTGGGAATCCTAGGGGCTGCGCACCCTCCTCCCCTCCTCCTATATATAGTGGGGATTTTGGGGGCTGCCAACACATGAGTTCCTCTCCCTCTCGGCGCAGACCTACCCATCCTCCTCCTAGGGGGCTGCCACACAGCTCCACCATCACCACGCCGTCGTGCTGCCGGAGCTCTCCCTCAACCTCTCCTTCCTCCTTGCTGGATCAAGGCATAGGAGACGTCACCGGGCTGCACGTGTGTTGAATGCGGAGGCGCCGTTGTTCGGCGCTTAGATCGAAATCCACCGTGATGTGAACCGCTACGAGTACGACTCCACCAACCGCGTTCTTGTACCGCTTCCGCTTTGCGATCTTCAAAGGTGTGAAGATGCACTCCCCCTTTGCTCGTTGCTGGTTTCTCCATAGACAGATCTTGGTGACACATAGGAATTTTTTTTATTTACTACTACGTCTCCCATCAGTAGCATCATGAGCTAGGTCTATGCGTAGAATCTATGCGCGAGTAGAACAAAAGGTGTTGTGGGCATCGATTTTGTCAATTGTCTTGCCGTTACTAGTCTTATCTTGATTCGGCGGTATTGTGGGATGAAATGGCCCGGACCAACTTTACACGTACGCTTACGTGAGACCGGTTCCACCGCCTGACATGCACTTGTTGCATAAGGTGGCTAGCGGGTGTCTGTCTCTCGCACTCTACTCGGATCATATTCGATGAAACGGGTCCTTATGAAGGGTAAATAGAAGTTGGCATATCATGTTGTGGTTTTTGCATAGGTAAGAAACGTTCTTGCTAGAAACCTATAGCAGCCACGTAAAACTTGCAGCAACAAATTAGAGGATGTCTAACTTATTTTTGCAGCATATGCCTTGCGATGTGATATGGCCAAAGAACGTGATGTGATATATGGGATGTATGAGATTGATCATGTTCTTGTAATAGGATTCACGACTTGCATGTCGATGAGTATGACAACCGGCAGGAGCCATAGGAGTTGCCTTAATGTATTGTATGACATGCGTGTCAATCATAAACACCATGTAATTACTTTAATTTATTGCTAATCATTAACCACAGTAGTAGAAGTAATAGTTGGCAAGACAACTTCATGAAGACACGATGATGGAGATCATGGTGTCGTGCCGGTGACATTGATGATCATGGTGCCCCGAATATGGAGATCAAAGGAGCAAGATGATATTGGCTATATCATGTCACTATATTGATTGCATGTGATGTTTATCATGGTTAAATCTTATTTGTGTAGAACGACTATAGCTAAATAAGATGATCTCTCACTAAAATTTCAAGAAATGTGTTCACCCTAATTGTGCGCTGTTGCTAAGGATCGTTGTTCCGAAGCACCACGTGATGATCGGGTGTGATAGGTTCTAACGTTTGCATAAAACGGGTGTATGCCAGAGTTACACACGTGATACACTTAGGTTGACTTGAAGAGCCTAGCATGTACAGACATGGCCTCGGAACACGGGAGACCAAAAGTTCGAACATGAGACATATAGAATATATGATCAACATGAAGATGTTCACCATGGATGACTAGTCCGTCTCACGTGATGATCGGACACGGGCTAGTTGACGTGGATCATGTGTCACTTGGATGACTAGAGAGAGGTCTATCTAAGTAGGAATTCACTAAATAATTTGATTGTGTGAACTTAATTATCATGAACTTAGTCTAAAATTGTCTTTACAATCTATATTGTAGATCCAATGGCCAACCCTAATGTTTCCGTCAACTTCAACGCATTCCTAGAGAAAACCAAGTTGAAAAATGATGGAAGCAACTATGCGGACTGGGTCCGTAGCTTGAGGATCATCCTCATATATAGCTTCCAAGAGATTATATGTCCTTGGTGCACTGCTAGGTGATGCACCCATTTTCCCAGTGACTCAAGACGTTATGAACGCCTGGCAATCGCGTTGTGATGATTACTCCCTGGTTCAGTGCAGCATGCTTTACAGTTTAGAACTAGGGATCCAAAAGCGTTTTGAGCAACACGGAGCATACGAGATGTTCCAAGAGCTTAAACTGGTTTTCCAAGCTCAGGCCCAGGCGAGAGATATGATGTCTCCGACAGTTTCTTCAGTTGTAAGATGGAGGAGAATAGTTCTGTCAGCGAGCACATACTCAAAATGTCTGGGTTGCACAACCTCTTGTCTCAGCTGGGAGTTAATCTTCCGCATGACTCGGTTATTGACAGAATCATCCAGTCAGTCCCACCTAGCTAAAAGAGCTTTGTGATGAACTACAACATGCAGGGGATGGATAAGTCCATTCCTGAGTTTTACTCAATGCTGAAATCAGTGGAGGTCGAGATCAAAAAGGAGCATCAAGTGTTGATGGTCAATAAGACCACTAGTTTCAAGAAAGGCAAGGGTAAGAAGAAATTCAAGAAGGACGAGAAAGCAGTTGCCATGCCCGGTAAGCAAGTTGCCAGGAAGAAGAACAAGAATGGACCCAAGCCTGAGACTGAGTGCTTTTATTGCAATTGTACCGGTCACTGGAAGCGGAACTGCCCCAAGTACTTAGTGGATAAGAAGGCCGAAAACGTTAAAGGTATATGTGATATACTTGTTATTGATGTGAACCTTACCAGCGCTCGTAGTAGCTCTTGGGTATTTGATAATGGTGCAGTTGTTCACATTTGTAACTCCAAGCGGGAGCTAAGGGATAAGCGGAGACTGGCAAAGGACGACGTGATGATGCGCGTCGAGAATGGTTCCAAGGTCGATGTGATCGCCGTCGGCATGCTACCTCTACATCTACCTTCGGGATTAGTTTTAAACCTCAATAATTGCTATTTAGTGCCAACTTTGAGCATGAACATTGTATCTGGATCTCGTTTGATGCGAGATGGCTACTCATTTAAATCTGAGAATAATGGTTGTTCTATTTATATGAGAGAAATGTTTTATGGTCATGCCCCGCTGGTCAATGGTTTATTTTTGATGAATCTCGAACGTGATGTCACATATGTTGATAGTCTGAGTACCAAAAGATGTAAGGTTGATAACGATAGTCCCACTTACATGTGGCACTGCCGCGTTGGTCATATTGGTGTCAAACGCATGAAGAAACTCCATGCTGATGGACTTTTGGAGTTTCTTGGTTTCGAATCATTTGACATGTGCGAACCATGCCTCATGGGCAAGATGACCAAGACTCCGTTCTCCAGAACAATGGAGCGAGCATTTGACTTTTTGGAGATAATACATACCGATGTATATCGTCCAATGAGCGTTGAGGTTCGCGGTGGCTACCGTTATGTTCTCACCCTCACTGATGACTTATGCAGATATGGGTATGTCTACTTAATGAAACACAAGTCAGAAACCTTTGAAAAATTCAAGGAATTTCAGAGTGAGGTAGAGAATCAACATGACAAGAAAAGAAAGTGCCTACGATCTGATCGTGGCGGAGAATATTTGAGTCACGAGTTTGGCACACACCTAAGGAAATGTGGATCTATGATGTCTCTTACCGACTTACCACTATCATTTTGGGGATATGCATTAGAGACTGCCGCATTCTCTTTAAATAGGGCACCGTCTAAATCCATTGAGACGACACCGTATGAATTATGGTTTGGAAAGAAACCTAAGTTGTCGTTTCTGAAAGTTTGGGGATGCGATGCTTATGTGAAGAAACTTCAACCTGAGAAGCTCGAACCCAAAGAGGAAATGCGCGTCTTCATAGGATACCCCAAAGAAACCATTGGGTATACCTTCGTCCTCCGATCTGAAGGCAAGTTCTTTGTTGCCAAGAATGGATCCTTTCTAGAGAAAGAGTTTCTCTCGAAAGAAGTAAGTGGAAGGAAAATAGAACTTGATGAGGTAATTGTACCTCCACTCGAACCGGAGAGTAGCGCAGCACAGGAAGTTGTTTATGTGGAGCCTGCACCGCCTGGAGAGGAAGTTAATGATCATGATCATGAAACTTCAGATCAAGTTTCTATTCAAAGGTTCACTAGGACACGTTCCACACCAGAGTGGTACGGCAACCCTGTCCTGGAGATCATATTGTTGGACAACGGTGAACCTTCGAACTATGAAGAAACGATGGTGGGCCTAGATTCCAACAAATGGCTTGAAGCCATGAAATCCCAGATAGGATCCATGTATGAGAAAAAAGTATGGAATTTGGTGGACTTGCCTGATATAAGCGAGCCATAGAAAATAAATGGATCTTTAAGAAGAAGACTGACACGGAAGGTAATGTGACCGTCTATAAGGCTCGGCTTGTCACTAAGGGTTATCGACAAGTTCGAGGAGTTGACTATGATGAGACTTTCTCACCCGTAGAGATGTTGAAGTCCATCCAAATCATGTTTGCAATTGCCGAATTTTATGATTATGAGATCTCGCAAATGGACGTCAAAACGGCATTCCTTAACGGCTTCCTTAAGGAAGAACTACATATGATGCAGCCGAAAGTTTTTGTCGATCCTAGAGATGCTAACAAAGTATGCCAGTTCCAGCGCTCGATCTATGGGCTGCTGCAAGCATCTCGGAGTTGGAACATTCGCTTTAATGAAGTGATTAAAGCGTTTGGGTTTATACAGGTTTATGGAGAACCCTGTAATTACAAGAAAGTGAGTGGGAGCTCTTTAGCATTTCTCATATTATATGTGACTGACATTTGTTGATGGGAAATAATATAGAACTTTTGGAAAGCATAAAGGCCTACTTGAATAAGTGTTTTTCAATGAAGGACCTTGTAGAAGCTGCTTACATATTAGGCATCAAGATCTATAGAGATAGATCGAGATGTCTCATAGGTCTTTTGTTGGAAATATGCCCTAGAGGCAATAATAAATTAGTTATTATCATATTTCCTTGTTAATGATAATCGTTTATTATCCACGCTATAATTGTGTTGATCGGAAACTCACATATATGTGTGGATACATAGACAACACCATGTCCCTAGTATGCCTTTAATAGACTAGCTCATTGATCAAAGATGGCTATGGTTTCCTAGTCATGGACATGAGATGTCATTTGGTAACAGGATCACATCATTAGGAGAATGATGTGATGGACAAGACCAAAACTACAAACATAGCATATGATCGTGTCAGTTTATTGCTACTGTTTTCTGCATGTCAAGTATATGTTCCTATGACCATGAGATCATGCAACTCACTGACACCGGAGGAGTACCTTGTGTGTATCAAACGTCGCAACGTAACTGGGTGACTATAAAGGTGCTCTACAGGTATCTCCGAGGGTGTCTGTTGGGTTGGCATGGATCAAGACTAGGATTTGTTACTCCGTGTGATGGAGAGGTATCTCAGGGCCCACTCGGTAATACAACATCACAACAAGCCTTGAAAGCAATGTGACTAAGTGTTAGCCACAGGATCTTGTATTACGGAACGAGTAAAGAGACTTGCCGGTAACGATATTGAACTAGGTATAGAGATACCGACGATCGAATCTCGGGCAAGTAACATACCGAAGAACAAAGGGAATAGCATACGGGATTAACTGAATCCTTGACATAGAGGTTCGACCGATAAAGATCTTCATAGAATATGTAGGAGCCAATATGGGCATCTAGGTCCCGCTATTGGTTATTGACCGTAGAGGTGTCTCGGTCATGTCTACATAGATCTCGAACCCGCAGGGTCTTTACACTTAAGGTTTGGTGGTGTTTCGGTAGTATAGAGTTATGCATGGTGGTGACCGAAGGTTGTTTGTAGTACCGGATGAGATCCCAGACGACACGAGGAACTCCATAATGGTCCGGAGGTAAAGATTGATATATAGGAAGTCTTGTTTTGGTCACCGGAAAAGTTTCGGGCTCATCGGTAGTGTACTGGGAGTGCCGATAGTGTACAAGGAGACCATCGGGAGGGGTATTTCCACCCAAGAGGCTACATGGTCTGTGGGAGAGTAAATACCAGCCCTTAGTGGGCTGGTGGAATTCCCACACATGGCCCATGCTTCTGGGAAGAAAAGCCCAAAGAGAAAAAGGTGGAAAAAGGCAAAAAAGGCAAAAATAAGGAGGAGTCCTAGTCCTACTAGGACCAATCCTCCTTGGTTTGGCCGACCCAAGGGCTGGATCCTTGGGAACCAAGCCTCCTCCTCTCTTCCTCCTATATATACTAGAGGTTTTAGGGTTTTTGGTACTAGATTTCAGCCACGTGCTACCCGCTCCTCCAGTGCATAGTTTCTCCTCTAGATCGGATTTCTGAAGTGCTTAGGCAAAGCCCTGCCGAAATAGCTCCACCACCATCGCCGGAGCGCCGCCATGCTGCCAGAGAACTCTTCTATCTCTCTGCTCCCTCTTGCTGGATCAAGAAGGTGGAGATCGTCATCAAGCTGTACATGTGCTGAACACGGAGGTGTCGTCCGGTCAGCGCTAGATTGGAAGGACCGTGATAAAGATTGCGAGACGGGTCGTGATGAGATTGCGGGACGGATCGTGATGAGTTCTCCGAACGGATCGTGATGAGATCGCAGGACGGATCATGATGAGTTCGCGGGACGGATCGTGATCGGATTGTGGGACGGATCGTGATCGGATTGTGGGACGGATCATGATGAGATCGCGGGATGCTCGGTGATTTGGATCGCGAAGACGTTCGACTACACCAACCGCGTTTCTTAAATCTTCCCGCTTAGCGATCTACAAGGGTATGTAGATCCACTCCCTCTCGTAGATGCTCATCACCATGGATACATCTTGCATGTGCGTAGGAATTTTTTTGTTTCCCATGCAACGTTCCCCAACAGTGGCATCATGAGCTAGGTCTATGTGTAGATGAAATCTCGAGTAGAACACAAAGAGTTTGTGGGCATTGATGCTTAGATTGCTTCCTCCCTTGGTCGTGTTTTGGTTCAGGGGATCATGAGATGAAGCGGCCTGGACCAACTTTACTTGTACGTTTACGAGAGACTGGTTCCCTCAACTGGAACTTGTTGCATAGATGGCTTGCGGGTGCTAGTTTCTTTCACTTTAGTTCGATCGGATTTGAAAAAGGCGGTCCTTGCGAAGGTTGAAAAGCAACTAGTGTATCACCGTTGTGGTTTTTGCGTAGATGAGAGTTTTTCTTTCTAGATACCCGTAGCAGCCATGTAAAACATGCAACAACAATTATAGGACGTCTAACTTGTATTTGCAGGGTATGTTGTGATGTGAAATGGCCAATTACATGATGTGATATATGTGATGTATGAAATGATCATGTGTTGTATAGAATATCACGACTTGCATGTCGATGAGTACGGCAACCGGCAGGAGCCATAGTGTTGTCTTTAATTATTGTATGACTTGCGTGTCAATCATTAAGCGCTATGTAATGCTTTACTTTATCGCTAAACGGTAGCAATAGTACTAAAAGCATGATGGGCGCGACAACCCTGATGGCGACACATTGATTTAGATCATGGTGTCGTACTGGTGACGATTGAGATCATGCCGGTGCTTTCAAGATGGAGATCAAAAGCACAAGTTCATGGCCATATCATGTCACTTATGATTTGCATGTGATGTTAATCCTTTTATGCACCTTGTTTTGCTGAGGACGACGGTAGCATTATAAGGTGATCCCTCACATAAATTTCAAGATGAATTGTGTTCTCCCCGAGTGTGCACCGTTGCGAAAGTTCGTCGTGTTGAGACACCACGTGATGATCGGGTGTGATAGACTCTATGTTCACATACAACGGGTGCAAGCCAGTGTTACACATGCAGAACACTCGGGTTAAACTTGACGAGCCTACCATGTACAAACATGGCCTCAGAACATAAGAGACCGAAAGGTCGAACATGAGTCATATAGTATATATGATCAACATGATGATGTTCACCATTGAAACCACCTCAACTCACGTGATTATTGGACTTGAGTTGGTGAATTTGGATCATGTATCACTCGAATGACCGGAGGGATGTCAATTTGAGTGGGAGTTCTTAAGTAATATGATTAATTGAACTCATTATCATGAACATAGTCAGTAGTGTCTTTGCAAACTGTGTTGTAGGTTACTAGCTCATGCTGTAGCTCCCTTGAATTTTTATATGTTCCTAGAGAAATAGAGTTGAAAGATGATGGTAGCAATATTGCGGACTGGCTCCGTGATCTGAGGATTGGCCTCGTTGCTTCACAGAAGGCTTATGTCCTTAATGCACCGCTCGGTGCGCCAACCTCTCTAGCATCATCTGTAGATGTTGTGAACATCTGACGGGCACGTTCTGATGACTACTAGATAGTTTAGTGCGTCATGCATTACAACTTAGAATTGAGGCTCCGAAACATTTTGAACGTCACGGAACATATGACATCTTCTAAGAGCTGAAATTAGGATCTCAGGCTCGTGCCCGTGTTGCGAGATATGAGATCTCCAACAAGATTCTTTGCCTGCAAGATGAAAGAGAATAGCCCAATCGTTAAGCATGTGCTTAGATTGTCTGGGTCCTACAATCGCTTGAATCAAGTGGGAGTTGATCTTCCAGATAAGATAGTGATTGATATAGTTCTCCAAGTCACTGTCACTAAAGCTACTAGAACTTGGTGATGAACTATAAAATGCCAGGGATAGAAATAATGATCCCTGAGCTATTCGCGATGTTTGACACCGCGAAGGTAGAAATCAAGAAGGAGCGTCAAGTGTCGATGGTTAGTCAAACCACTAGTTTCGAGAAGGGCAAGATCAAGGAGGGAAACTTGATGGATAGCAAGTTAGTTTCTGCTCCAGTGAAGCAATCCAAAGTTGAACCCAAACCTGAGACTAAGTGCTTCGATTATGAGGAGAGCAGTCGCTGAAGCGGAACAACCCTAGATACTTGGTAGATAAGAAGGCTGGCAAAGTCGATAGAAGTATATTTGATATACGTGTTAATGATGTGTACCTTGCGAGTACTCCTAGTAGGACCTGGGTATTGGATACCGGTTAGGTTGCTAAATGTTAGTAACTCGAAATAAAAGCTACGGAATAAACGGAGAACTAGCTAAGGGTGAGGCGATGATGTGTGTTGGAAATGTTTCCAAGGTTGATGTGATCAACATCGCACGCTCTCTCTACCTTCGGGATTAGTGACAAACCTAAATAAAGGTTTTTGGTGTTTTGCGTTGAGAATGAACGTGATTAGATCGTGTTTATTGCAACACGGTTGTTCATTTAAGTTAGAGAATAATGGTTATTCTGTTTACATGAATATTAGCTTCAATGGTCATGCACCTAGTGAGAATGGTTTGTTGAATCTTGATCGTAGTAATACACATGTTCATAACATTGATGCAAAAAGATAGAAAGTTAATAATGATAGTACCACATACTTGTGGCACTGCCGCTAAATGTCATATTGGTATAAAGCACATGAATAAACTCCATGCTGATGGATCTTTGGACTGATTCAATTTTGAATCGGTTGAGACATGCGAACCATTCTCACTAGCATCCTCCTTGGTTTGGCCGACCCAAGGGCTGGCTCCTTGGGAGCCAAGCCTCCACCTCTCTTCCTCCTATATATACTATAGGTTTTAGGGGTTTTGGTACTAGATTTTCAGCCACGTGCTACCCGTTCGACGAGTGCATAGTTTCTCCTCTAGATCGGATTTCTACAGTGCTTAGGCGAAGCCCCGCCAGAATAGCTCCACCACCATCGCCGGAGCGCCGTCATGCTGCCGGAGAACCCTTCTACCTCTCCGCTCCCTGTTGCTGGATCAAGAATGCGGAGATGGTCATCAAGCTGTACTTGTGTTGAACGCGGAGGTGCCATCCGTTCGGCGCTAGATTGGAAGGATCGTGATCAAGATCGCGAGACGAATCGCGATGAGATCACGGGACGGATCATGATGAGTTCGAGGGACGGATCGTGATGAGATCGCGGGACGGATCGTGATGAGTTCGCGGGACGGATCGTGATTGAATCGCGGGACTGATCGTGATGAGATCGCGGGATGCTAGGCGATTTGGATCGCGAAGACGTTTGACTACACCAACCGCGTTTCTTAACGCTTCCCGCTTAGCGATCTACAAGGGTGTGTATATCCACTCTCCCTCTCGCAGATGCTCATCACCATGGACAGATCTTTTGTGTGCGTAGGAATTTTTTTGTTTCCCTTGCAACGTTCCCCAACATCTTTTGCAAAGCACATACCTTGACAAGATATTTAAGAAGTTCAATATGGATCAGTCCAAGAAGGGGTCCTTGCCTGTCTAACAGGGTGTGAGATTGAGTATGACTCAATGCCCGACCACGACAAAATAAAGAAGAGATGAGCGTCATCCCCTATGCTTCAGCCATAGGCTCTATTATGTATGCCATGCTATGTACCAACCCTGATGTGAACCTTGCCATAAGTTTGGTAGGGAGGTACCAAAGTGATCCCGGAGCGGAACACTGGACACCGGTCAAGAATATCCTAAAGTACCTGAAAAGGAACAAGGACATGTTTCTCGTATATGGAGGTGCCGAAGAGCTCGTCATAAAGGGTTACGTCGATGATAGCTTCGACACAGATCTGGATGACTCCAAGTCACAAACTGGATACGTTTATATTTTGAACGGGGGGGCTGTCAGCTGGTGCATCAGCAAGCAAAGTGTCGTGGCGGCATCTACATGTGAAGCGGAGTACATGGGTGGTTCAGAAGTAGCAAAGGAAGGAGTCTGGAAGAAGGAGTTCATCACCGACATAGGAGTGATTCCATATGCGTCGGGCCCGATGATTCTATTATGTGACAACACTGGAGCTATTGCCCTTGCCAAGGAGCCCAGGTTTCACAAGAAGACAAGACACATCAAATGCCGCTTCAACTCCATTCGTGATTACATTCAGGAAGGAGATATAGATATTTGTAAAGTACATACGGATCTGAATGTCGCAGATCTGTTGACTAATCCTCTCTCATGAGAAAAACATGATCAACACCAGAACTCTATGGGTGTTTGATACATCAAATGTAACTAGATTATTGACTCTAGTGCAAGTGGGAGACTGTTCCAAATATGCCCTAGAGGCAATTGTAAAATGGTTATTATTGAATTTCCTTTTTCATGATAATTGTCTATTGTTCATTCTATAATTGTATTAACCGGAAACCGTAATGCATGTGTGAATACATAGACCACAACATGTCCCTAGTGAGCCTTTAGTTGTCTAGCTCATTTATCAATAGATGGTCACGGTTTCATGACCATGGACATTGGATGTCGTTGATAAAGGGATCACATCATTAGGAGAATGATGTGATGGACAAGACCCAATCCTAAGCATAGCACAAGATCTTGTAGTTCGTCTGCTAAAGCTTTTCTAATGTCAAGTATCGTTTCCTTAGACCATGAGATTGTGCAACCCCCGGATACCGTAGGAATACTTCGGGTGTGCCAAACATCACAACGTAACTGGGTGGCTATAAAGGTACACTACGGGTATCTCCCAAAGTGTCTGTTGGGTTGGCACGAATCGAGACTGGGATTTGTCACTCCGTGTGACGAAGAGGTATCTCCGGGCCCACTCGGTAAGACATCATCATAATGAGTTCAATGAGACTAAGGAGTTAGCCACGGGATGATGTGTTACGGAACGAGTAAAGAGACTTGCCAGTAACGAGATTGAACATGGTATAGGTATACCAACGATCGAATCTCGAGCAAGTATCATACCTGTAGACAAAGGGAATTGTATATGGGATTGATTGAAACCTCGACATCGTGGTTCATCCGATGAGATCATCATGGAGCATGTCAGAGCCAACATGGGTATCCAGATCCCTCTATTGGTTATTGACCAGAGAGGTGTCTCGGTCAGGTCTACATGCCTCCCGAACCCATAGGGTCTACACACTTAAGGTTCGATAACGCTAGGGTTATAGGGAAATAGTGTACGTGGTTACCGAAGGTTGTTCAAAGTCCCGGATGACATGTCGGACGTCACGAGGAGTTCCGGAATGTTACGGAGGTAAAGATTCATATATAGAAAGTGAGGTTTTGGTCACCGGAAGTGTTTCGGGCATCACCGGTAACGTACCGGGACCACCGGAAGGGTTCCGGGGGTCCACCGTGTGGGGCCACCAGCACCAGAGGGCTGAATGGGCCACAAGTGGGAGGGAACCATCCCCTAGGTGGGATGGTGCACCCCCCACAAGGGCCCAAGGTGCAGCACTAGGTGGGAGGGGGGCAAACCCTAGGGGCAGATGGGCCCTAGGCCCACCTAGGGCGCGACCCCTCCCTCTCCCTCTCTAGTCATCGCACTAGATGCCATCTAGGGCTCCCGCTGGCCCTAGGTTGGGAACCCTAGGGGATGCACACCCTCCTCCCCTCCTCCTATATATAGTGTGTGTATTGGGGGCTGCCAACACATGAGTTCCTCTCCCCCTCGGCCCAGCCCTACCCCTCATCCTCGTCCTCCATTGTGCTTGGCAAAGCCCTGCCGGAGTACCACGCAGCTCCACCATCACCACACCGTCATGCTGCCGGATATCTCCCTCAACCTCTCCTTCCTCCTTGCTGGATCAAGGCATAGGAGACGTCATCGGGCTGCACGTGTGTTCAGCACGGAGGCGCCGTTGTTCGGCGCTTAGATCGGAATCCACCGCGATCTGAATCGCTGTGAGTACGACTCCACCAACCGTGTTCTTGTAATGCTTCCGCTTTGCGATCTTAAAATGTATGAAGATGCACTCCCCCGCTGGTTTGTCCATAGATAGATCTTGGTGACACTTCGGAATTTTTTTGATTTACTACTACGCCTCCCATCAGTTTCAAGAAGGTGACTTGTTGTTGCGTTTGATTCAATATCAGATGGAGATGCACAAATTATCCCCCCCTTGGGAAGGACCTTTTGTGGTCAGCATAAATCTCAATAACGAATCATATTACCTCATTGATGTACGGGAAGAATCAGATACCTCTGGGTAGGAGACCAACAGGCCATCGAATATTGCTCATCTCCGGCCTTACTACACTTGAGTCATCGACTCTTATCAATGTACATACATCCATCATTGTATATACCTTTTTCATATAATAAAGTTGGCATCCCTACAAGACGGGGCTTTTTCCGTTTGTTCATACAAGATTGTGCAAAGGTGGATACTTCACCAAAGGTCATTTGGGGGCTTCCAACCCGCCAGGTTCATCTTTCACACCTTTTGATCGGTTGTACAGCCACCGCAAGGCCGGCTTGTATACCCAAAAGTTGATTCCGTCAACAAGGTCATTCGGGGGCTACCAACCCGCTGGGTTTAGCTTTCACACCCTCTTGATCGTCTCTTCAGCCACCGCAAGGACGGGTTGTATGCCCAAAAGTTGATTCCGTCAACAAGGTCATTTGGGGGTTTCCAACCCATCGGGTTTATCTTTCAAACCCTCTTGATCGGCTTTACAACCACCGCAAGGCCAAGTTAAACATGCATGTATGCTGCTGCTACTCCGTTAGGTGACCCACCGAACTCTTATTAGTTAATATCGACCAGAGACCTTGAGGTGTCAAAGTATTTGACAATCATTCTCATCACAGACCCTATAATAGTTAAGGTTCACATGGCATCTTGTGTCACGTGAGGGCCAGCTTACGAAAAGCGAGGATAAACTCACCCATCTGTTCCGTCTCTCTGCCTTGTGGCCCGTTCATTCTCTTATTCAGTTACTCTTTTTAAATACCCTATACTATTTAAGGTTCAAACGACAGATTTCTGTCACGTGAGAGCCGGCTTATAGGTCTAGGTGTACTCATCCCTGCTACGCCTCTCCAATATGGCTCGTTGTACTCTTACCAGTTACTCTTTTAAAGACCCTGCATTATTAAGGTTCAAATGACGAATCTGTGCCATGTGAGAGCCGGCATATGAGTTTTGGGCTCCACGCCTAAGTTTTTGAAAAAACAAAAGCAAGGTCACAAAAATATTTCACATATTTGGGTTATGCCTCTAAAGCCGCCCTAAAAACGATACAGAGTATACTGTCTTGTTTGTTTTTTCAGGTCTTGCCTTCTATGATAAGTCGCTGGTAAGTAAGACAGATAAGCACATGAAGCTATTCAACTTAATACGTGCACTATGGCACGACAAAGGCAGTCAAGGTTTTACTTAAGCTATTACACTTCAAAGAGCCCAAAAATCCGAGGACTTAAAGTTAGTTACATCACTGCTAACCCGGTGGCTCAACTAGTCGGGTTACCTTCAATCAGGGGCAACTTGTTCAACCCACTAGCAGGTCATCCTACGCCGGGCATTCGTTCTCCTTGATCTGAACGTTGTCCACATCCCAGTTGTATTTTGTTAAAGCTTAAAATTGAGCTTCGTCAAAGAGGGGAGACATGTCAATTTCAGGAGCAAAGTGTTTCTTACAGCGCATAGGAATTAACTGATGGGGAACGTTGCATGGGAAACAAAAAATTTCCTACGCTTCAGCAAGATCAATCTAGGAGATGAGCATCTATGAGAGGAGAGATTGGATCTACGTACCCTTATAGATCGCTAAGTGGAAGCGTTAAAGAACGCAGTTGATGTAGTGGTACGTCTCTGCGATCCAAATCGCAAGCCGTCCCACGAACTCTCGATCAAGTACCGAACGGATAGCACCTCCGCGTTCAGCACACGTGTAGCTCGGTAAAGATCTGTGCCTTGTTGATCCAGCAAGAGGGATTAGAGAGGTAGACCAGTTCTCCGGCAGCGCAACGGCGTTGCGGTGCTGGTGGTGGAGCAATTAAAGCAGGGCTTTGCCTAAGCACTGCTGAAAACCGATCTAGAGGAGAAAACAATCTAGAGGAAGAAGAGGGCACCACTTGGCACAGTTAGGGTTGGGGCCGCCCTCAAAATCCTCTAGTATATATAGGAGGGAGGCGAGAGGAGGCGTCCCTAGCCTCTCCTCCAAGGAGAGGTTCGTCCAAACCAATGGGGAAGAGTCCACCTCCCACAAGGGAGGTGGATTCCCAGTGGGACCCTTTCCCAAACTTGGCCCCTACTCTATCTCATCCTCCATGCTCATAGGACCTTTTGGGCTGGCTTGCCCAACTCACCAGGGGATGGTGCGCCACCTCTAAGGACCATGTGCCCCTTGGGGTATGTGGTCCCCGAAACCCATTCGTCACTCCCGGTACACTTCCGGAAATACCAGAAACTTTTCCGGAGTTCAAACACCACTTTGCTATATATCAATCTTTACCTCTGGACCATTCCAAAGCTCCTCATGACGTCCGGGATCTCATCTGGGACTCCGAACAACCTTCGGTCACCACCATACATAACTCTGTACTACTGAAACATCACCGAACCTTTAGTGTGCAGACCCTGCGGGTTCGAGAACTATGTAGACATGACCGAGACACCTCTACGGTCAATAACAAATAGCGGGACCTGGATGCCCATATTGATTCCTATATATTTTACGAAGATCTTTATCGGTCGAACCTCTATGTCAAGAATTCAGTTAATCCCGTATGATGTTCCATTTGTTCTTCGGTATGTTGCTTGCCCGAGATTCGATCATCGGTATCTCTATACCTGGTTCAACCTCGTTACCGGCAAGTCTCTTTACTCGTTCTGTAATGCATCATGGCTAACACTTAGTCACATTGCTTGCAAGGATTATTGTGATGTTGTATTACCAAGTGGGCCCTGAGATACCTCTCCGTCACACGAAGAACAAATCCCAGTGTTGATCCATCCCAACCCAGCAGACACCCTCGAAGAAACTTGTAGAGCACCTTTATAGTCACCCAGTTACGTTGCGACGTTTGATACACACAAGGCACTCCTCCGGTGTCCGTGAGTTGCATGATCTCATGGTCATAGGAACATATACTTGACATGATCATATGGTACGTTTATAGTTTGGGTCTTGTCCATCCCATCATTCTCCTAATGATGTGATCCTGTTATCAAATGACATGTCATGTCAATGGATAGGAAACCTTGGCCATCTTTGATCAACGAGCTAGTCTACTAGAGGCACACTAGAGACAAAGTGTTGCCTATATATCCACACATGTAATGTGTTTCCAATCAATACAATTATAGCATGGATAATAAACAATTAGCATGAACAAGGAAATATAATAATAAACACTTTATTTATTGCCTCTAGGGCATATTTCCAACAGTCTCCCACTTGCACTAGAGTCAACAATCTAGTTCACATTACTATGTGATTTACATTGTAATGAATCGAACACCCATGCAGTTCTGGTGTTGATCATGTTTATCCCTTGGAAGAGGTTAAGTCAACGGGTCTGCAACATTTAGATCTGTGTGCACTTTGCAAATATTTATGTCCTTCTCCTTGATGTAATAGCGGATGGAATTGAAGCGTCGCTTTATGTGTCTGGTCCTCTTGTGAAACCTTAGTTCCTTGGCCAAAGCAATGGCACCAGTATTGTTACAAAACAGAGTCATTGGATTCAGTGCACTGGGCACTACTCCAAGATCTGTCATGAACTGCTTCATCCAGACACCTTCCTTTGCTGCCTCCGAGGCTGCGATGTACTCCGCTTCGCATGTTGAATCGGCTACCATGCTTTGCTTGGAGCTACACCAACTTACCGCTCCCCCATTGAGAATAAATACATATCTATTTTTCGACTTAGAGTCATCCGGATCAGTGTCAAAGCTTGCATCGACGTAACCCTTTACGACGAGCTCTTGATCACCTCCATAAACGAGAAACATTTCCTTAGTCCTTTTCGGGTACTTAAGGATAGTCTTGACCGTCATCCAGTGCTCCATTCCAGGATCACTTTGGAACCTTCCGGCCATACTTATGGCAAGGATGACATCGGGTCTTGTGCACAGCAATGCATACATGATAGAGCCTATGGGTGAAGCATATGGGATGACACTCATCTTCTCTTTATCAAAGTATGTGCCTTGTGAAAGTGCTATCAAGCGTCTTGATCTATCTCTATATATCTTAATGCCTAATATGAAAGCAGCTTCTCCTAGGTCCTTCATTGAAAAACTCTTGTTCAAATATTCCTTCTTGCTTTCTAGCATTTCTATATTGTTTCCAATCAGCAATATGTCATCCACATATAATATTAGAAACACTATAGAGCTCCCACTCACTTCCTTGTAAATACAAGGTACTCCCTAAACTTGTATAAACCCAAACGCTTTGACAACCTCATCAAAGCGCTTATTCCAACTCCGAGATGCTTGCACCAGTCACTAAAAGGATCGCTAGAGTTATTAAACTTTGTCAGCATTCTTTGGATCGACAAAACCTTCTGGTTGCATCATATACAACTCTTCCTCAAGGAAACCGTTGAGGAACGCTGTTTTGACATCCATCTGCCAAATTTCATAGTCGAAATATGCAGCTATTGCTAACATGATTCTGACGGACTTACGCATCGCTACGGGTGATAAGGTCTCATCGTAGTCAACTCCTGGAACTTGTGAAAAAAACCTTTGCCACAAGTCGAGCTTTATAGACGGTGACATTACCGTCCGCACTCTTCTTATTCTTAAAGATCCATTTGTTCTGACTGGCCTTTCGCCCTTCAGGTAATACTTCCAAAGTCGATACTTTGTTTTCATACATGGATCCCATCTCAGATTTCATGGCCTCTAACCATTTCTCGGACTCCGGGCCCATGATTGCTCCTTCATAGTTTGTAGATTCATTGTTCTCCAATAACATGACCTCCAAGAAAGGGTTGACATACCACTCAGGAGCAGAACACGCCCTTGTCAACCTACGAGGTTCAATAGTAACTTGATCCGAAGCTTCATGATCATCATCACTAACTTCCTCTTCAACTGCTGTAGGGTCCACAGAAACATTTTTCTATGCTGCACTACACTCTGGTTGAAGCAAAGGTTCAATAACCTCATCAAGCTCTATTTTCCTCCCACGCAATTCTTTCGAGAGAAACTCTTTCTCAAGAAATGTTCCGTTTTAGTGACAAACACTTCGCCTTCGGATCTGAGATAGAAGGCATACCCAACTGTCTCTTTCGGGTATCCTATGAATACGCATTTCTCCGCTTTGGGTTCTAGCTTTTTAGGCTGAAACTTTTTGACATAAGCATCACATCCCCAAACTTTAAGAAACGACAACTTTGGCCTCTTGCCAAACCAAAGTTCATATGGCATCGTCTCAACAGATTTCGATGGTGCCCTATTTAAAGTGAATGCAGCTATCTCTAATGCATAACCCCAAAATGATAGTGGCAAATCGGCAGACATCATAGAACACACCATATCTAATAAGGTTTGATTACGACGTTCGGACACACCATTACGCTGTGGTGTTCTAGGCAGTGTCAACTGTGAAACAATTCCGCACTGTCTTAAGTGACAGCCAAACTCATAACTCAGATATTCACCTCCTCGATCAGATCGTAGGAATTTAAAATTCTTGTTATGATGATTCTCAAGTTCACTCTAAAATTGCTTGAACTTTTCAAACGTTTCAGACTTGTGTTTCATTAAGTAAATATACCCATATCTACTTAAGTCATCGGTGAAGGTGAGAAAATAACGATATCCACTGCATGCTGCAACATTCATTGGACCACACACATCAGTATGTATGACTTCCAACAAGTCACTTGCCCGTTCCATTGTCCTAGAGAACGGCGTTTTAGTCATCTTGCCCATGAGGCAGGTTCACATGTGTCAAGTGATTCAAAATCAAGTGACTCAAAAAGCCATCAGCATGGAGCTTCCTCATGCGTTTTACACCAATATGACCCAAACGGCAGTGCCACAAGAAAGACGTATTATCGTTATCAAATCTACATCTTTTGGCATCAATGTTATGAACATGTGTATCATCACTATCAATATTCAATATGAATAAACCCCTCACATTGGGTGCATGTGCATAAAAGATATTACTCATATAAATAGAACAACCATTATTCTCTGATTTAAATGAGTAACTGTCTCGCAATAAACAAGATCCAGATATAATGTTCATGCTTAACGCAGGCACTAAATAACAATTATTCAGGTTCATCACTAATCCCGATGGTAATCGAAGAGAGAGCATGCCGACGGCGATCACATCAACCTTAGAACCATGTCCCACGCGCATCGTCACTTCGTCCATCGCCGGCGTTCGTCTATTCTGTAGTTCCTGTTTTGAGTTGCAAATGTGAGCAACCAAACCAGTATCAAATACCCAGGCACTGCAATGAGAGCTAGTAAGGTACACATATATAACATGTATATCATATATACCTTGTTTGTTGTTGGCCGCCTTCTTGTCAGCCAGATACTTGGGGTAGTTCCACTTCCAGTGACCAGTTCTGTCGTGGTTTTATCATGGCAGATGTCTAGGTGAACGGACTTGGGCTCGAGGCCATTGCTAACGTGATGGACTCAAAGGGGTTGGTTGGGACGAAGGACACGAGTTTACCTAGGTTCGGCCCCTCAAGTCGAGGCAATAGCCTACGTCCTGCTTGTGCTTGTATTGCTTGATGTATCGATTACAAGGGAGCTATTGCTTGACCTAGTTCTCGATCACCTCATCTCTAAGTCGCCCCGGGTCTTGCCTTTATATAGGAGGTCAAGACCACAGATCATACAAGTTGTAACCGACTCTCACTACATGTCCGAGTATACCTCTATCTTCTCTTGCCTTTCCTGACCAAGTTGTCCCCGGGCGGCTTACATGCCCGGGTCTTCTTCATCCGGGCAACTTGCCGGCCCATCCTGTCAAGCCGCTAAGCTTCTTGGGCCCTTAAGTCTCCACGGCTCACTCTTGGGCTGGTGTGCGAGCCGTTAGGTATGACCCAGAGCCCTCAGGGCGGGTCTCATCATGGGGTTATATCCCTAACATTAGGCCCCGGGTTGATTTGAGCTTGCTCACTTCATCCTTTCTTCTTACTCCTCGGCGAGTCGCCCGGAAATGACCCGCCGTGACGTCATGTCAAATCTGCAAAAAAGATTCTGTGACGCACGCAACAAATTTTCTTATTAAATGAACATCCCGAAGATCGAGGCGTCCGCCTCGGTCAAATGACATCCGACGCCTGGATTTTCGCGCCCGTTCCGCCATTTCCCTATTAAATAGGACCGCCCGGGGCGGCATTTGCCTTCTCCCACTTGTTCTGTCATCTCCTTCCTTAAGACGCTTCCGTTTCCAGCGCCTCCTTCTCCGACACCATCTTCTCCTCGCCATCAACAGGGCCGCTGCATCAACCTGACGTGATCCAGAGTATCTTCCGCCTTCATCGTGCCGTCGTCGGTGAGTCTTTCTCCCCTTAGATCAGCAACTTGTTCCGGTAGGGTTTCCATGGAGCTCTGACGCCACTATTCCTTAGAACTCAGGGTTCCATCAATGCCAGCCATGTTCAGTCCATTAGTCCTCAATCGTAATGTGTCCCTATGGCGCCGCTAGGTAGAAGACCGACACTGATGCTGTTTAGATTCACCACGTCATTTGGAGGCACGTCGTTTTCAGACTTCCTCTGTTTTCACCAGTTCACTGCTGGGTTTGGAAATAAAGACATTTCTTTTGTTTTATAGATCCGCACCCGTAGCACTACTTTGCGAAACTTGTTTTCAGAACTTAGCCAAATTTCACTCTGTCCCTTCGTGATGTTGATCCGCCATGCTGTTCTGGCTCTCATCAGTTGGATCTTGGCCTCTCATCCTTTAGGTCTTAAGCTTTTAAGCTGCCCACATTTATTCGCCTTTTTCTTAACTCGCCATATATGGTTACTTTGTACAATTAAAAACTGCCGCCATGTCTCGTGCATCTAACTCCTGCAGCTGGGTTGGTTCATGCATTACCGAAGAGTTTCTGATGGATTTTGTACTTGCGGGCACCCTTGCCTCCAAAGAGGTCATCCATTGGCGGGTTCCGGGTAATGAACTGAGGCACATTCCTCAGGAGGGCGAGGTAGTTATTTTTTCGGATCATATTGAACGTAGATTCGTACCCCCCGGCTCAAAATTCTTCCGGGACATCCTTCATTTCTATAAGTTGCATCCTGAAGACCTTGCCCCCAACTCCGTCTCAAAAATCTGCAACTTCCAAGTGCTCAGCGAGGTCTATCTGCAGACTCAGCCGTCTGTAGGTCTCTTCTGAGAATTCTTTTATGCGAATCGGCAAACTGAAGTAAAGGCCGGCCCGAGCTTAGAACTTGGTGGAATTTCCATTCAGAGGCTCCGGGACATTACCTTTCTGGCTATACCAATGTCGAGTCATCCAAAGGATTGGAATAAGACTTGGTTCTACTGCAAGGATACTTCCCCGGAGGGTGCGCATCTGCTGCCCGGTTATCGCCCCTCCCAGCTCAAGACAACTTCTGAGCTTCCTGGTGGGCTATCAACTTCTGAACGTGCAATGCATGAGCCGGCTCACGCCCAGATTAGTGCCCTCATGGCCAATGAATTGACGGGTTTGGACTTGATCCGCTGCTGGATCTCCTGGAGAATTATGCCTTTGAGCCTGAGAAGCCACCTCATGTGCAAATACACTGGCAAGTATGATGGTTCCCTATACTTTAGCCGAACAACTTTAACCGAAGATGATATTACCACTATCATCCGGAGTCTTGTTCATGAGACGTCAGGAGCTTGCAGCGCTATTGGGCTTGCGCCTTTTAGTGCCGTTAATCCGGCCCCAGACGTAAGGCGACTCTTCATCGTCTCTTCTTTTTTTTGTACTTATGACTTGTCAATTCATTGCTATTACGGCTTACGTTTTTAGGCCGACTCTAACTTCTGGAAGAAGAAGTATGTTCCTCCTCTGAAGAAAAGCAAGAAGAAGGCCCCGACCAAGAGGACGAACAAGACCACCCCTCAAGAGGAATGGTTTGACCCGCCAGAATCATCCGGCTCAGGGGTATAGTTTGACTATTTTTAGTAACCTCATTATTCACCTTACTGATAGCAACTTATTCACAGGACAAGGTAGATACGAGCCGCGCCAACATTCCTGAGGTAACTTATATTTCATCCGAATCAGAATGTTTTGTACCCCAGAAGATACGGCGGGTTGTTCAAAAAGTTCCCCTTTCTCATCCTCTTGCTCATTTGGATCCCCAATTTCTTTTGAAAAAGCAACAGCAAGTCGACCATCGTTAGACCCGGAACGACGGCTCTACTGATCTCATGTCCGGGTTGCCTAACTCCTCGGCTCCGAAGAAATGCCCCGCAGAGGTATGTATCTCTGTTTGATTTTATAAGAGTTTCCTTTATGATCTCAGCACTGACTTATATCATCTGAACTCTCTCTCAGGGATCACCTTCATCCGACGACTCTACGGCCTCCGCTCTTCCACCTCCAAAGATTAATCCGCTGTAACCATTTTGTAACCTTTACATCCGGCTCTTTGGCGGTTGTAACCCTTGAATTCTAGCCTTCATGTCTTTTTTAGGGCTCAAGCTAAGCGGAGGAAAACCAACAAGTCCTCCCCTTGCCCTGCTACTCAAGAACCGGTGCTTGCCAAGCCGGACCCCCCCCAGCGACTTCTGCAGAGCCGGCAGCTGATCACATTATTCTTGAGAGCCCGCAAAGGGACCTTTCCAAGCCGCCGAGCCCTGCCAAGGCTGCTGATGATGCTGCTGCCCCGGACGTCATGATTACTGGCGCCGGCTTGCACTCTCCTCCACCTCACGTGCGAGCCAAGCATAGTGAAACAGCTGAAGCTTCGAGGAAGCTAGAATTTGAGCTCCCTGCCTTAGAAAAATTGACAACCGACGAACTTCATGCTGGCTATATGGACCGACTGTCTACAAGCCGGGATTTGGAGCTCAAACTGGTTAATTTAATGAAGAGACGATATGAGGTATTCCTTTTTCCTCCTTATACCCTTACGTAGCCCCCAAGAGCTGGGTAAATATTGACTGATAATAATCCGGCTCTTCCATCTTTAGCAGAAGTAGACATATGCAATGTGTAGGCTTTAATTTATTTAGCCGTGATCTGAAATCATTGTTGTTAGCCCCCAAGGGCCGGCTCAATAATTGATAATTTTGAACTGGTACTTCCTCGAAGATAGTTACCAGAGCCAACTATAGCCCCCAACGGTCGGCTTAATCTTTTCCAAAGTTGAGCCAGGACTTCCTAGAAGATAGTTACCAGACCTAACTATAGCCCCCAAGGGTCGGCTTAATCTTTTCCAAAGTTGAGACGGGACTTACATATTGAACTTCTTAGAAAACCAATATGTAGCCCCCAAGTTCCGAGTCAAACTTGTCAAAGTTGAGTCAGAACTGTCTTTAAAATAGACATTAGCCCCCAAGTGTCATGCATATTGCTTGCAATCTGTTTGAGACTTGCTTATGTACTCCATATTTTGATACGTCGCAGGAAGCTTTAACCGAAGCCGGGTCAGAATTGGCTGGCTTAAAAATGAACTTAGCTACTCAGCAAGCCGCCCGGAGTGAAGATGATGAGACATGGCGGCTCCTTGTCGAAGAGATAGCTAAGGTCAAAGCTGACTTCACCGCCTTCAAGGAATCTGCCGAGGCTGAAAAAGCTACATTGACTAAACGGGCGGATATTGCCGATCAGCGACTCATGATCGTATCTAACGGGATACAGTCTTTGAAGCGTCACATCACGAAGATGGCAGCGGCCCTCTTTGGTAAGTTTTTAATAGCTTGGCTCGATCCGGATAGTTGGACTTGTGCTGGCGACTCATAACGAGGCCTCCTTCTCATGCAGGTCCTACGAGCCGCCAACTTGTCTCCGACAGTCTGCTGCCTTTGAAGGCTATATACACATTGATAGAACAACTGTACTGCGGGGCGGTATGCACAATCAAGGTTGTGCAGTATAAAGAGAACATTCCTTCGGCTCTCAAAAGTGTCTTGGAGCTCCTGTCAATGATGCCCAAACAGATTGTGGAGCTGAAGACATCAGCCGCTCGCCAGGGGGCGATTGCGGCCATAAGCTGGGCATTGGCTTTCGCTCCAGAGCTTACTCCGGTTGAGATGATTGATGGGTTTCCCTCCAAGAAGGATGACGGCTCTGAGTTTACTGACGCTGACTATGCTCGGTGCATAAAAAATTCCAAAGTTCTAGCCTCTGTCTTAGCAGAAGAGGTCAACTTGGCGACTTACCAGGTGGCTTACAGTGCTGATCAAAAGAGGATCTGTGGTCCACTCTTTGAGTCCCAGGATCTGACACCCGCTCACAGTAAGACTCTCTTCGCTTCTGATCTTGACCCATTCCCCTTCTTTGAAGAAGGAACTTTTGCGGCTTTAACCGACTGCAATTGGTACTTGGATAATCTCCACATCAAGGCAGCCGAAGAGCCGGAGCAGGATGACCCGCCAGCCAGCTGATTGCTTTGTTAGAAAACTTGGAATAGTTGGCTCTCCATGACCCGCCGTGGGCGATGTAAAAAACTTGATGATATTTTGAGCTCCACAGAGAGTGTCTGTAATAGGATAGCAACAACTTTTGCCTTTGTTGAACTTATGCCATTGCGCACGTATGAAAGTCCGGCTTTAAAATAGATATGTGCCATCTTCCTTGTCCTTCTCATTGTATGCCTTACCGGCTCTTCGTAGCTTAGTTTCCTTCATGTATAAATGTACCTTTACATCGTTAGGATGGCGGGTTAAAAGCATAACCCAAAGATGATGTGTCTTCCGAACGTGTTTGATAGAATTCTTCGCTTGGCTTCAGAGCCGGCCAAGAAGGTTTGATAAGCTTCACCCGTAGGGCAGGAAGCCCCCCGTATGGTTATGTTGACTTGTCAACATTTCTGGCGCGAACGCCGGTTGTTAGGGATAGATAAGCTACACCCGGAGGTGGGAAGCCCCCTTTGACAACCATGGCTAACATGTTAACCGGAATGGCATAAAGCCGGCTATTAGGGTGAGATAAGCGATACCCAAAGGTAAGAAGCCCCCTTCGACAGCTTGACTTGTCAACATTTTTGGCGCGAACGTCGGTTGTTAGGGTGAGATAAGCGATACCCGAAGGTAAGAAGCCCCCTTCGACAACCGCGGCTAACATGTTAACCGGAAATGGCATAAAGCCGGCTATTAGGGTGAGATAAGCGACACCCAAAGGTAAGAAGCCCCCTTCGACAGCCGCAGCTGACATGTCAACTGGAATGGCATAAAGCCGGTTGTTAGGGTGAGATAAGCGAACCCGTCGGTAAGAAGCCCCCTTCGACAACCGCGGCTAACATATTAACCGGAAATGGCATAAATTCGACTGTGGTGAGATAAGCGACACCCGTCGGTGAGAAGCCCCCTTCGACAGCCGCAGCTGACATGTCAACTGGAATGGCATAAAGCCGGTTGTTAGGGTGACATAAGCGATACCCGAAGGTAAGAAGCCCCCTTCGACAACCGTGGTTAACATGTTAACCGTAAGTGGCATAAAGCCGGTTGTTAGGGTGAGATAAGAGATACCCGAAGGTAAGAAGCCCCCTTCGACAGCCGCAGCTGACATGTCAACTGGAATGGCATAAAGCCGGTTGTTCGGGTGAGATAAGCGATACCCCAAGGTAAGAAGCCCCCTTCGACAACCAATGTATTTGCATCGATGAAGATGTGCAGTGCGGCAGAGGCCCCGGCTTGTAGGGATGCTATTTTATTTATATATAAATATGATATGTACAATGATAATGTACAGTGACGATTATCAACAACCTTAAGTGTAATAAGGCCACAGATGCGCTATGTTCCACGGCCGGCGGGTCTGCTGACCCGAAGTATCTGAGTCGTCCCGAATGTCAATGAGGTAATACGACCCGTTGTTGAGATTTCGCCTGACCACAAAAGGCCCTTCCCATGGAGGAGATAATTTATGCATATCTGTCTGGTCTTGAATCAGCCGTAGAACTAAGTCACCCTCTTGAAACGTCCGGGTCTTAACCCTGCGGCTATGATAGCGGCGCAGGTCTTGTTGATAAATCGCCGAACGGGCAGCTGCCAGCTCTCGTTCCTCCTCCAAGGCATCCAACACATCCTGACGTGTCGTCTCATTAACCGTCTCAATGTAAGCCGCCACTCGTGGCGAGTCATGTTAGATGTTACTTGGCAACACGGCCTCGGCACCGTAAACCATGAAGAAAGGTGTATATCCTGTGGATCTGTTGAGGGTGGTTCTGATACTCCATAAGAAGGAGGGCAGCTCTTCTACCCAACAACCGGGTGTTCATTGTAAAGGAACCATGAGCCATGGCTTGATACCCCTAAAGATGTCTTGATTAGCACGCTCCGCCTGACAGTTGGAGTGCGGATGAGCAACTGCTGAAACATCAAGCCGGATGTGCTCTTCGTCGCAGAATTTTTTCATAGCTCCCTTGGACAAATTTGTGCCATTGTCAGTGATGATGGTGTGGGGGTAACCAAAAGGGTAGATCAATTTTTTAACAAATTGAACCGCCGTAGCAGCATCCCACTTGCTGATTGGATTAGCCTCTACCCATTTGGTGAACTTATCAACCGCAACCAGGAGGTCTGTTTTCTTATCCTTGGATCTCTTGAAAGCTCCAACCATATCAAGCCCCCAGACTGCAAACGGCCAAGTAATTGGTATCATCCGCAACTCTTGAGCCGGAACATGAGCACACTGGCCAAATTTTTGAGAGCCGTCACACTTGCGGACCAGATCCTCTGCGTCTTTGTGAGCCATCAACTAGAAGAAACCGTGCTGAAACACCTTAGCTACCAAAGATTTTGAGCCGGCGTGATGTCCGCAATCTCTAGCGTGAATTTCATTCAAAATTTCCTGACCTTCCTCTGGTGAGACACAACGCTGAAAAATCCGAGTAACGCTACACTTGTGTAACTCCCCATTAACTATTGTCATCGACTTAGACCGCCGGGTGATCTGTGTGGCTAGATTTTCATCATCAGGTAATTCGCCCCGAGTCAAATAGGCCTGGTAAGGCACAGTCCCATCCAGAATAGCATGTAGAGCCGCCACCAATTGCCCCTCCAGGTCAGGGACAGCCAAATCTTCCTCTGAAGGCAATTTGACTATCAAGTGATATAAAACACCCAAAAAGATATTGGGCGGCACCGGCTTTCGTTGAGAGCCTAAACGTGATAAGGCATCAGGTGCCTCATTCTTGCGACGATCAATGTGATCTACCTGATAACCTTTGAAGTGACCAGCAATGACATCCACCGCCTGTCTATAAGCCGCCATCCGCGGGTCCCTGGAATCCCACGTGCCTGAAACTTTCTAAGCCACAAGATCTGAGTCGCCCAAACACCTTACCCGGCTTAAATTCATCTCTTTGTCTACTCTGAGACCATGAAGCAGAGACTCATATTCAGCCGCATTGTTGGTGCAAGGGAACATCAGCCAGAGCACATAACAAAATGTATCACCTTTGGGAGATGTTAAAACAACTCCTACTCCTGATCCTTCTAGCTGCTTGGATCCATCAAAATGTATAGTCCAGTATGTGTTATCCGGCTTTTCCTCAGGAGCTTGACACTCTGTCCAATCGTTTACAAAATCCACAAGGTCTTGGGACTTGATGGCCGTACGAGGCACATATTTCAGATTGAGAGGTCCCACCTCCAATGCCCATTTAGCAATCCTACCAGTAGCTTCTCTATTCTGGATTATATCCCCCAACGGAGCAGAACTAACCATGGTGATTTGGTGCCCTAGAAAATAGTGCTTCAACTTGCGATTTGCCATGAACACTCCATACACCGGCTTGTCCCAATGTGGATATCTCTGCTTGGATTCAGTCAGGACCTCACTGATATAATAAACTGGCCTTTGAACTGGATACTCCTTCTCGGCTTCCTTGCACTCAACCACAATTGCGGCGCCGACTGCCCAGTTGTTAGCCGCCACGTACAGGAGCAAAGGTTCTTTCTCAGCCGGAGCAGCCAATACCGGCGGCTCAGTGAGTTGTTTCTTGAGTGCCTCCAACGCTTCACCCGTTGCCGTACTCCAGACAAAATTATCTGTCTTTTGCATCATCTGATATAGGGGAATGGCTTTCTCACCGAGGCGGCTTATGAACCGGCTCAATGCGGCAATTTGCCCTGCCAGGCGTTCGACATCGTTAACACAGGCCGGCTCTCCTAGGGAGGTGATAGCTTTGATTTTATCTAGGTTAGCCTCAACTCCACGCTCAGAAACCAGAAATGCGAAGAGCTTGCCAGCTGGGACACCAAAAACACATTTGGCCGGGTTAAGCATCATCTTGTGGATCCGGAGATTGTCAAAAGTTTCCCTTAAGTCGTCTATAGGGGTCTCCTTCTTCCTTGATTTGATCACAATATCATCCACGTAAGCATGAACATTGCGCCCAATCTGACTGTGAAGCCAATTCTGCACACAGGCTGATAAGTCGCCTGGGCACTCTTGAGCCCGAAAGGCATAGATACATAACAGAAGGCTCCAGAAGTTGTAATGAAAGTCATCTTGTCTTGGTCCTTAACCGCCATCTTGATCTGATGATATCCTGAATAAGCATCCAGGAAGCACAGGCTTTCGCAACCCGCTGCAGCATCAATGATCTGATCAATACGAGCGAGAGCAAAGGGTTCAGCTGGAAAAGCCTTGTTAAGGTCCATATAATCCACACACACCCGCCACGTGCCGTTCTTTTTGAGCACCAGCACTGGGTTAGCAAGCCACTCTGGGTGAAAGACCTCGACAATGAAACCCGCCGCTAAGAGCCAGGCGACCTCTTCTCCGATGGCTTTGCGTCTCTCCTCGTTGAAACGCCATAGAAACTGCTTGATAGGTTTAAACTTAGGATCCATATTAAGATTGTGCTCAGCGAACTCTCTCGGAACACCCGGCATGTCAGAAGGTTTACATGCAAAGATGTCTCGATTCTCATGGACGAATTCGATGAGCGCGCTTTCCTATTTGGGATCCATGTGAGCCCCAATGATGAACTGTTTGGATGAGTTACCCGGAGTGAAGTCTATTGCCTTGGTATCATCTACCGAAAACTTAAGGGTTGGCTCAACCTCCGTTGTGGGCTTTTTCAGCAGCGTCATATCCTCTAGGTCAACATTCTCCTTATAAAACTTAAGCTCCTCCCGAGCACAACTAGATTCTGCATAAGCCGCGTCTCCTTCCTCGCACTCAATAGCCGTATTCTGATCACCATGAACGGTAATTGTACATTTTAACCCGGGCATCTTAAGATGTAAGTAGACATAGCAAGGCCTAGCCATGAACTTAGCATAAGCCGGCCGCCCAAACAACGCATGGTAAGGGCTCTTGATCTTGACCACTTCAAACCACATGGACTCCACTTTGTGGTTATATTCCTCACGAAAGGCAACTTCCAAAGAAATCCTGCCCACCGGATAAGCCGACTTGCCTGCACCACACCATGAAAAACGGTGGATGAGGGCTTAAGATCCTTGTCAAGTAACTTCATCCGCCGGAAGGTGTCATAATAGAGGATGTTGATACTCCTGCCTCCATCCATAAGCACCTTATTTACCATATATCCTCCCATTTGAGGGGCAACAACAAAAGCCAGCTGCCCCGGGTCATCAACACGCGGCGGGTGATCCTCGGCTCCATGTTATGCTATATTCAGACAACTTTAAGTACTGTGGCAGAGCCAGCGCAGTCACCTGGACCGCTCGCTTGCGTAATTTCTGATCTCGCTTGTTAAGGCTGGTCATGAAAACATGATACTGGCCTGAGCTGAGCTGCTTCGGATTACTTTGATACCCAGATTGGTTATGTTGCTGCTGGTTGTTGTTACCAGAGTGCTGCGGATGCCCTCCTTGATTACCTTGACCATGATGACCGGACCCTGAGCCACCGGATCCAAATCCGGTTCCTGACTCGCCTGATCCTGCGCCGCCGGGCGGACCACCGCCCTGGTTGTTGCGTTGCATGTAGTAATTCTTTAACTTCTGCATAATGTGGCAATCACCCCATGCGTGTAACGAAGGTTTGTCGGGCTGGCTGCGTTCTGGACAGGGCTTCTTAAGCACCTCCTCCAAATTGAAGGGAGTCCTACTCTTATTGAAAGGTGGTCTGAACTTCCCATTGCCCTTAGGAGGATTCTGGCCAGTACTTGCATTGCCGACCAGTTCTGATCTGCCATCGGGGTTCTTCTGCTTGTTCTGGTTACCATTGTTAACCACACCTTTTCCTTGATTATTCTTTTTACCCTGACCACCCTTCTCCTCATCAGAGCCTGGGTCCTTCGTGTTATCAGAGTCGGCGTACTTTGTGAGAGCCGTCATGAGCTCTCCCATATCCTGACACGTACGCTTGAGCCGGCCAAGTTTCTGCTTCAGCGAAACGAAATGATAGTTCTTCTCTAAGATGAGCACGACTTGGGCTGCCGTGATCTTCTCAGACGAATGGATGATGGTTGACACCCGTTGGACCCAATGATGAGCCGAATCACCCTCCTGCTGGACGCAGTGATCAAGATCCATGATGGGCATAGGCTGTTTGCAAGTCCCTTGAATTTTTTTGATGAACCTTGCCCTTAACTCAGCCCATGAATTGATGGTATTGGAAGGCAACCCCTTTAACCATGTTCAAGCCGGACCTTCAAGCATCATGATGAAGTACTTAGCACACACCGCCTCACTGACATCTAGCATCTCCATAGCCAGTTCATAACTTTTGACCCAAGCCTCCGGAGGCAAATCAGTAGTGTAATTCGGAACCTTGCGAGGCCATTCCAAATGCTTTGGCAGTCGTTCACTTCACAGAGCCGGCAATAGACATGGCACTCCCACGGCTCTGGTAGTCACTCCCGCTCCTACTGATATCGAGGGCGCGGGCTCTTGGTGAGTCGTTCTCGCCAAAGCTGCCGCCTCTTGCTGGTTTCTCGCCCGGTTCATGAGCACTTGCGCATCTAGACCTGCCCAATCGTCCCCTAGAGGTCCTCTCTGCCGATCACTGCTGGAAACCGCTGGCGACTCATAGCACCGGCTAAAGCTCCGGCTGGGGAGAGGGGTTGAATGAACGCAGCTCCGACTATGAGTATACTTCTCCTGCTAGGCCATCGCTGTTTGAAGGTATCCAATGGCATTCCGTACCTCTTTCGCAAAAGGCACTTCATCCAGAATAGGAATTGTTTCAAGCCGAGTAGCCACGGCCACCATATTCTCAGCTGGGTTAGAATAATGACCCACCGGCATTGGGAGGACCACTGGTGAGGCCTGGTTTCGTCGGGCCGGGTGAGATGTCGGTCGAGCCGCCGAGCGGCTTCCAGGTGCATCCGCTGCTCGTCCCGTTCCTTGTGTGTTGAAGAGGTTCCTAGCCTCATAGCATTCTGGAAAGTGGAATTGATGCCTCCTCCGGTGTACCGCAGCTGCCGATTGTTGTTCCAGCCCAAGGCGGACGGCACCCGTTTTAATACGTTATGCCTCTTCCTCCATCTGGACTTTCAGCTCAGCTATCCTCTGCTGCTCCTCCACCATCCGGTCCTTGAGCCTCACAATCTCTAAGTTCCGGGCAGCCTGATTATCTGGTGTAACGTCAGTGGCCATCAAGGCCGTGAGCTCGTTCATCAAATCTAGAAGAACTTGAGCCGGCGGCGGCGGGTCAGCGTGATCCGACTCAGGGCAAAGCTCATCGTAGCCCCCGAGCCCGCCATTGTGAAGCTGGTAAATTGACTCCGTCTCTCTGTTCGAAGACTTGTCTTCTGAATAGACAAGAGTTTCCTGTGACCCAGAAGCTTCCAGATCCATCCCTTCTTCATAGAACTCAACACCACTGAGCGCAGGCCCCACGGTCAGTGCCAACTGTTGTGGTTTTATCACTGCAGATGTCCGGCTGAACGGACTTGGGTTCGAGGCCATTGCTAATGTGATGGACTCAAAGGGGTTGGTTGGGACGAAGGACACGAGTTTACCCAGGTTCGGCCCCTCAAGTCGAGGTAATAGGCTACGTCATGCTTGTCCTTGTATTGCTTGATGTATCGATTACAAGGGAGCTATTGCTTGACCTAGTTCTCGATCACCTCATCTCTAAGTCGCCCCGGGTATTGCCTTTATATAGGAGGTCAGGACCACGGATTATATAAGTTGTAACCGACTCTCATTACATGTCCGAGTCTACCTCTATCTTCTCTTGCCTTTCCTGACCAAGTTGTCACCGGGCGGCTTACACGCCCGGGTCTTCTTCATCCGGGCCACCTGCCGGCCCATGCTGTCAAGCTGCTAAGCTTATTGGGCCCTTAAGTCTTCATGGCTCACTCTTGGGCTGGTGTGCGAGCCGCCAGGTATGACCTGGAGCCCTCAGGGCGGGTCTCACCATGGGGTTATATCCCTAACAAGTTCCCTTGCAATGAAAGCACTCAGTTTCTGGCTTGGGTCCAGCCTTGGGTTTCTTGACGGGAGGAGCAACTGCTTTGTCACCCATCTTGGAGTTACCCTTCTTGCCCTTGCCATTCTTCTTGAAACAAGTGGTTTTATTGACCATCAACATTTGATGTTCTTTCTGGATCTCAGACTCAGCGACTTTCAACATCACAAACAGCTTGGCGACTGACTTGTTCATCCTATGCATGTTATAGTTCAGCACGAAGCTTTTGTAGCTAGGTAGTAGTGATTGAAGAACTCTGTCAGTGATCACCTCTGGAGGAAGAGGCATGCCTAACTCCGCCAGACGAGTCGAATACCCAGACATTCTGAGTATATGTTCACTGATAGACCCGTTCTCCTCCATTTTATAAGCATTTTAACTTATCGAAGGTCTCATACCTCTCGATCCGGGCATTCTTCTTAAAGATAAACTCCAACTCTTGGAACATCTCATATGCTCCATGATGTTCAAAACGTCTTTGAAGTCCCGGTTCTAAACCATACAAAATTGCACACTGAACTATTGAGTAATCTCCAGAACGTGCCTCCCAAGGATTCTTAACGTCTTCAGATGAGAAGTCTGCGGGTTGGTTACCAAGCGGTGCATCAAGGACATATGCCTTCTGGGAAGGTGTGAGGATAACCCTCAGATTACGGGCCCAATCCACAAAGTTACTTCCATCATCTTTCAACTTAGCTTTCTCTAGGAACGCATTAAAATTCAGGGGTGCTACTGCATGAGCCATTGATCTACAACATAAATAAGCAAAGGTTACTAAGACTATTGTTCAAGATAATGAGTTTAGTTAATCAAATTACTAAAGCTCCCACTCAAATTGACATCCCTCAGGTCATCTTAGTGACACATGATCCATATTCACCCCGAGTGTTCTGCATGTGCAACACTGGCTTACACCCATTGTATGCGAACGTAGAGTCTATCACACCCGATCATCATGTGGTGTCTCGACACGACGAACTTTCGCAACGGTGCACACTCGAGGAGAACATAGTTCATCTTGAAATTTAAGTGAGGGATCACCTTATAATGCTATCGTCGTCCTAAGAAAAACAAGGTGCATAAAAGGACTAATATCACATGCAATTCATAAGTGACATGATATGGCAATGAACTTGTGCTTTTGATCTCCATCTTGAAAGCACCGGCAAGATCTCCATCGTCACCGGCACGACACCATGATCTCCATCAACGTGTCGCCATCGGGGTTGTCGTGCCCACTATGCTTCTACTAATATTGCTACCGTTTAGCGATAAAGTAAAGCATTACAAAGCACTTAAAGATTCACACATAGGTCATACAATAATCAAAAACAACTCTATGGCTCCTGCCAGTTGTCGTACTCATCTACATGCAAGTCGTGATATTCTATACGAAAACATGATCATCTCATACATCACATATATCACATCATGCAATTGGCCATATCACATCACAACATACCCTGCAAAAACAAGTTAGACATCCTCTAATTGTTGTTGCATGTTTTATGTGGCTGCTATGGGTATCTAGCAAGAACGATTCTTACCTACGCAAAACTGTTGGGGAACGTTGCATGGGAAACAAAAAAATTCCTACGCACACGCAGATCTATCCATGGTGATGAGCATCTACGAAAGGGAGAGTGGATCTACGAACCCTTGTAGATCGCTAAGCGGGAAGCATTAAGAAACGCGGTTGGTGTAGTCGAACGTCTTCGCGATCCCAATCGCCGAGCGTCCCGCGATCCAATCACGATCTGTCCCGATCAAGCACCGAACGGATGGCACCTCCGCGTTCAGCACATGTACAGCTTGATGACGATCTCCAACTTCTTGATCCAGCAAGAGGGAGCAGAGAGGTAGAAGAGTTCTCCGACAGCGTGACGACGCTCCGGCGATGGTGGTGGAGCTTTTCCGGCAGGGCTTCACCTAAGCAGTGCAGAAATCCGATCTAGAGGAGAAACTATGCACTGGAGGAATGGGTAGCACGTGTCTTAAAATCTAGTGAAAAACCCCTAGAACCACCAGTATATATAGGAGGGAAGGAGGAGAGGCCTTGGCGCAAGGGCCAAGCCTCCTTTGGTTCAGCCGAAGTGGGGAGGAGAGGTGGACTCCTCCTCCAATCCTAGTAGGACTAGGATTCCTCCCCTTTTTGCCTTTTTTCTAATTATCCCTTTGGGCTTTTCTTCCCCTAGCCGCATGGGCCTTGTGTGGGACTTCCACAAGCCCACTAAGGGCTGGTATTCACTCTCCCATAGCCCATGAAGCCTCTTGGGTCGAAATAACCCTCCCGGTGGTCTCACGGTACGGTACCGATGAGCCTGAAATTTTCTGGCGACCAAAAGAGGACTTCCTATATATGAATATTTACCTCCGGACCATTCCGGAGCTCCTCGTGATGTCCGGGATCTCATCCGGGACTCCTAACAACCTTCGGTCACCACCATGCATAACTCTATACTACCGAAACGTCACGAAACCTTAATTGTGCAGACCCTGCGGGTTTGAGAACTATGTAGACACCTCTACGGTCAATAACAAATAGCAGGACTTGGATGACCATATTGGTTCCTACATATTCTACGAAGATCTTAAACGGTCGAACCTCTATGTCAAGGATTCAGTTAATCCCGTATGATGTTCCCTTTGTTCTTCGGTATGTTACTTGCCCGAGATTCGATCGTCGGTATCTCCATACCTAGTTCAACCTCATTACCCGCAAGTCTCTTTACTCATTCCGTAATACAAGATCCCGTGACTAGCACTTAGTCACATTGCTTGCAAGGCTTATTGTGATGTTGTATTACCTAGTGGGCCCTGAAATACCTCTCTATCACACGGAGTAACTAATCCTAGTCTTGATCCATGCCAACTCAACAGACACCCTCGGAGATACCTGTAGAGCACCTTTATAGTCACCCAGTTACGTTGCGACATTTGGTACACACAAGGCACTCCTCCGGTGTCCGTGAGTTGCATGATCGCATGGTCATAGGAACATATACTTGACATGTAGAAAATAGTAGCAATAAATTGACACGATCATATGCTACGTTTGTAGTTTGGGTCTTGTCCATCACATCATTCTCCTAGTGATGTGATCCCATTATCAAATGGCATCACATGTCAATGGCTAGGAAACCTTGACCATCTTTGTTTAACGAGCTAGTTCACTAGAGGCATACTAGGGACAAAGTGTTATCTATTTACCCACACATGTATTATGTTTCCAATCAATACAATTATATCATGGATAATAAGAGATTATCATGAACAAGGAAATATAATAACAAACAATTTATTCATTGCCTCTACGGCATATTTCCAACAGTCTCCCACTTGCACTAGAGTCAATAATCCAGTTCACATCACTATGTGATTTACATTGTAATGAATCAAACACCCATGCAGTTCTGGTGTTGATCAAGTTTAGCCCTTGGAAGAGGTTTAGTCAACGGGTGTGCAACATTCAGATCCATGTGCACTTTGCAAATATTTATGTCCTTTTCCTCGACGTAATCGCGGATGGAGTTGAAGCGTCGCTTTATCTGTCTGGTCCTCTTGTGAAACCTTGGTTCCTTGGCTAGAGCAATGGCACCAGTGTTGTCATAGAACAAGTTCATTGGATTCAGTGCACTGGGCACTACTCCAAGATCTGTCATGAACTGCTTCATCCAGACACCTTCCTTCGCCGCCTCCAAGGCTGCGATGTACTCTGCTTCGTGCGTAGAATCGGCTACCACGCTTTGCTTGGAACTGCACCAGCTTACCGCTCCCCCGTTGAGAATAAATACGTATCCGGTTTGTGACTTAGAGTCATCCAGATCAGTGTCAAAGCTTGCATCGACGTAACCCTTTACGACGAGCTCTTCATCAACACCATAAACGAGAAACATTTCCTTAGTCCTTTTCAGGTACAAAAGGATATTCTTGACCGCTGCCCAGTGCTCCATTCCAGGATCACTTTGAAACCTTCAGGCCATACTTATGGCAAGATTGACATCGGGTCTTGTGCACAACATTGCATACATGATAGAGCCTATGGATGAAGCATAGGGGATGACACTCATCTTTTCTCTATCTTCTGCAGTCACTAGGCAAAAAGTCTTACTCAACTTCACACCTTGTAACAGAGGCAAGAACCCCTTCTTGGACTGATCCATTTTGAACTTCTTCAAAACTTTATCAAGGTATGTGCTCTGCGAAAGTGCTATTAAGCATCTCGATCTATCTCTATAGATCTTAATGCCTAATATGAAAGCAGCTTGTCCCATGTCCTTCATTGAAAAACTCTTGTTCAAATATTCCTTCACGCTTTCCAGCATTTCTATATTGTTTCCAATCAGCAATATGTCATCCACATACAATATTAGAAATGCTATAGAGATCCCACTCACTTTCTTGTAAATACAAGCTTCTCCATAAACACGTATAAACTCAAATGCTTTGATCACCTCATCAAAGCGCTTATTCCAACTCCCAGATGCCTCCACCAGCCCATAAATGGATCGCTGGAGTTTGCAAACTTTGTTAGCATTCTCTAGATCGACAAAACCTTCTCGTTGCATCATATACAACTCTTCCTCAAGGAAACCGTTGAGGAACGCTGTTTTCACATCCATCTGCCAAATTTCATAGTCGAAATAAGCAGCTATTGCCAACATGATTCTGACAGACTTAAGCATCGCTATGGGTGAGAAGGTCTCATCGTAGTCAACTCCTTGAACTTGTGAAAAACCCTTTGCCACAAGTCGAGCTTTATAGACGGTGACATTACCGTCTGCGTCTTTCTTCTTCTTAAAGATCCATTTGTTCTGAATGGCCTTTCGCCCTTCAGGTAATACTTCCAAAGTCCATACTTTGTTTTCATACATGGATCCCATCTCGGATTTCATGGCCTCTAAACATTTCTCGGAATCCGGGCCCATCGCTACTCCTCCATAGCTCGTAGGTTCATTGTTGTCCAACAACATGACCTCCAAGACAGGGTTGCTGTACCACTCAGGAGCAGTACGTGCCCTTGTCGACCTATGATATTCAATAGCAGCTTGATCTGAAGCTTCATGATCATCATCATTAACTTCCTCTTCTACCATCGTAGGTTCCACAGAAACATCTTTCTGTGCTGCCCTACTTTCTGGTTGAAGTAAAGGTTCAATAACCTCATCAAGCTCTATTTTCCTCCCACTCAATTCTTTCGAGAGAAACTCTTTCTCAAGAAATGTTCCGTTCTTAGTGACAAACACTTTGCCTTTGGATCTAAGCTAGAAGATATACAAGACTGTATCTTTTGGGTATCCTATGAAGATGCATTTCTCCGCTTTGCGTTCCAGCTTTTCAGGTTGAAGCTTTTTGACATAAGCATCACATCCCCAAACTTTAAGAAACGACAACTTTGCCCTCTTGCCAAACCATACTTCATATGGCATCGTCTCAATGGATTTCGATGGTGCCCTATTTAAAGTGAATGTCGTTGTCTCAAATGCATAACCCTAAAACGATAGTGGCAAATCAGCAAGAGACATCATAGAACGCACCATATCTATTAAGGTTCGATTACGACGTTCGGACACACCATTATGCTATGGTGTTCCGGGCGGTGTCAACTGTGAAACAATTCCACACTGTCTTAAGTGAATGCCAGACTAATAACTCAGATATTCACCAACTCGATGAGATCGCAGGAATTTAATCTTCTTGTTATGATGATTCGCAACTTCACTCTGAAATTGCTTGAACTTTTCAAACGTTTCAGACTTGTGTTTCATTAAGTAAATATACCCATATCTACTTAAGTTGTCAGTGAAGGTGAGAAAATAACGATATCCAGCATGCGCTGTAACATTCATTGGACCACACACATCTGTATGTATGATTTCCAACAAGTCACTCACCCGTTCCATTGTTCCAAAGAATGACGTTTTAGTCATGTTGCCCATGAGGCATGGTTCACATGTGTCAAGTGATTCAAAATCAAGTGACTCCAAAAGTCCATCAGCATGGAGCTTCCTCATGCGTTTTACACTAATATGACCTAAACGACACTGCCACAAGAAAGTGATACTATCATTATCAACTCTACATCTTTTGGCATCAATGTTATGAACATGTGTGTCATCACTATCAAGATTCAATATGAATAAACCCCTCACATTGGGTGCATGACCGTAAAAGATATTACTCATACAAATAGAAAAATATTTATTCTCTAATTTAAATGAGTAACCGTCCTGCAATAAAAAAGATCCAGATATAATGTTCATGCTTAACGCAGGCACTAAATAATAATTATTCAGGTTCATCACTAATCCCGATGGTAATCGAAGAGAGAGCGTGCCGATGGCAATCACATCAACGTTGGAACCATTTCCCACGCGCATCGTCACTTCATCCTTTGCCAGCCTTCGTCTATTCCGTAGTCCCTGTTTTGAGTTGCAAATGTGGGCAACCGAACTAGTATCAAATACCCAGGCACTACAACGAGAGCTAGTAAGGTACACATCAATAACATGTATATCATATATACCTTGTTTGTCGTTGGCTGCCTTCTTGTCAGCCAGGTACTTGGGGCAGTTCCGCTTCCAGTGACCAGTTCCCTTGCAATGAAAGCACTCAGTTTCTGGCTTAGGTCCATGGTTAGGCTTCTTTACAGGAGTAGCAACTGCTTTTCCATCCTTCTTGGTTTTACCCTTCTTTCCCTTGCCGTTGCCATTCTTCTTGAAACTAGTGGTTTTATTGACGATCAACACTTGATGTTCTTTCTGGATTTCAAACTCAGCGACTTTTAGCATCACAAAACAGCTCGGCGACTGACTTGTTCATCCCGTGCATGTTATAGTTCATCACAAAGCTCTTGTAACTAGGTGGCAGTGATTGAAGAACTCTGTCGGTGATCGCCTCTGGCGGAAGGATAATTCCCAACTCTGCTAGACGACTCGAATACCCATACATTCTGAGTATATGCTCACTGATAGACCCGTTCTCCTCCATTTTGCAAGAATAGAACTTATCGGAGGTCTCATACCTCTCGATCCGGGCATTCTTATGAAAGATAAACTTCTCCTGGAACATCTCATATGCTCCATGACATTCAAAACATCTTTGAAGTCCTGGTTCTAAGCCATACAATATTGCACACTGAACTATTGAGTAATCTCTAGTACGTGCCTCCCAAGCGTTTTTAACTTCTTCTGATGACATGTTTTCTGGTTGGTCACCAAGCGATGCATCAAGGACATATGATTTCTGGGAAGCCGTGAGGATAATCCTCAGATTACGGGCCCAGTCAACAAAGTTACTTCCATCATCTTTCAACTTAGCTTTCTCTAGGAACGCATTTAAATTCAGGGGTGCTACTGCGCGAGCCATTGATCTACAACATAAATATGCAAAGGTTACTTAGACTATTTTTCAAGATAATGAGTTTAGTTAATCAAATTACTAAAGCTCCCACTTAAATTTGGATCGTGTGACACTCGATGACCTGAGGGATGTCAATTTGAGTGGGAGCTTTAGTAATTTGATTAAGTAAACCCATTATCTTGAACAATAGTCTAAGTAACCTTTGCATATTTATGTTGTAGATCAATGGCTCGCGCAGTAGCACACCTAAATTTTAATGTGTTCCTAGAGAAAGTTAAGTTGAAAGATGATGGAACTAACTTTGTTGACTGGGCCCGTAATCTGAGGATTATCCTCAAGGCTTCCTAGAAATCATATGTCCTTCATGTACCGCTTGGTGACCAACCAGAAGACATGTCATCCGAAGACGTTAAGAACGCTTGGGAGGCACATACTGGAGGTTACTCAATAGTTCAGTGTGCAATATTGTATGGTTTAGAACCGGGACTTCAAAGACGTTTTGAACGTCACGGAGCATTTGAGATGTTCTAGGAGTTGAATTTTATCTTTCAGAAGAATGCCCGGATTGAGAGGTATGAGACCTCCGATAAGTTCTATGCTTGCAAAATGGAGAATGGGTCTATCACTGAGCATATACTCAGAATGTTTGGGTATGCGAAATGTCTAGCAGAGTTGGGAATTACCCTGCCTACAGAGGCGATCACTAAGAGAGTTCTTCAATCACTTCCACCTAGTTACAAGAGCTTTGTGTTGAACTATAACATGCACGGGATGAACAAGTCAGTTGCCGAGCTGTTTGCGATGCTAAAAGTCGCTGAGTCTGAAATCCAAAAAGAACATCAAGTGTTGTTGGTCAATAAAACCACTAGTTTCAAGAAGGATGGCAAGGGCAAGGGCAAGAAGTGTAAAACCAAGAAGGATGGCAAAGCAGTTGCTAATCTTGTAGAGAAGCCTAAGCATGGACCTAAGGCAGAAACTGAGTGCTTTCATTGCAAGGGAATTGGTCACTGAAAGCATAACTGCCCGAAGTACCTGGCTGACAAGAAGGCGGACAACGACAAACAAGGTATATATGATATACATGTTATTGATGTGTACCTTACTAGCTCTCGTTGTAGTGCCTGGGTATTTTATACCGGTTCGGTTGCTCACATTTGCAACTCAAAACAGGAACTACGGAATAGACGAAGGCTGGCAAAGGATGAAGTGACGATGCACGTGGGAAATGGTTCCAACGCTGATGTGATCGCCGTCGGCACGCTCTCTCTTCGATTACCATCGGGATTAGTGATGAACCTGAATAATTGTTATTTAGTGCTTGCATTAAGCATGAACATTATATCTGAATCTTTTTCATTGCGAGACGGTTACTCATTTAAATCACAGAATAAAGGTTGTGCTATTTATATGAGTAATATCTTTTTCGGTCATGCACCCAATGTGAGGGGTTTATTCATATTGAATCTTGATAGTGATGACACACATGTTCATAACATTGATGCCAAAAGATGTAGAGTTGATAATGATAGTACGACTTTCTTGTGGCACTGTCGTTTAGGTCATATTGGTGTAAAACGCATGAGGAAGCTCCATGCTGATGGACTTTTGGAGTCACTTGATTTTGAATCACTTGACACATGTGAACCATGCCTCATGGGCAAGATGACTAAAACGCCGTTCTTTGGAACAATGGAACGGGCGAGTGACTTATCGGAAATCATACATACCGATGTGTGCGGTCCAATGAATGTTACAACGCGTGGTGGATATCGTTATTTTCTCACCTTTACTAACGACTTAAGTAGATATGGGTATATTTACTTAATGAAACACAAGTCTGAAACGTTTGAAAAGTTCAAGCAATTTTAGAGTGAAGTATATAATCATCATAACAAGAAGATTAAATTCCTGCGATGTGATCGAGGAGGTGAATATCTGAGTTATGAGTTTGGCAGTCACTTAAGACACTGTGGAATTGTTTCACAGTTGACACCGCCCGAAAAACCATAGCGTAATGGTGTGTCTGAACGTCATAATCTAACCTTAATAGATATGGTGCGTTCTATGCTATCTCTTGCTGATTTGCCACTATCGTTTTGGGGTTATGCATTAGAGACAGCTGCATTCACTTTAAATAGGGCACCATCGAAATCCGTTGAGACGATGCCATATGGACTATGGTTTGGCAAGAGGCCAAAGTTGTCGTTTCTTAAAGATTGGGGATGTGATGGTTATGTCAAAAAGCTTCAGCCTGAAAAGCTGGAACCCAAAGTGGAGAAATGCGTCTTCATAGGATACCCGAAAGAGACAGTCGGGTATACCTTCTATCTCAGATCCAAAGGCAAAGTGTTTGTCGCTAAGAACGGAACATTTCTACAGAAAGAGTTTCTCTCGAAAGAATTGAGTGGGAGGAAAATAGAGCTTGATGAGGTTATTGAACCTTAATTCAACCAGAAAGTAGCGCAGCGCAGAAAGATGTTTCTGTGGAACCTACACGGTAGAACAGAAAGTTAATGATGGTGATCATGAAGCTTCAGATCAAGCTACTTTTGAACCTCGTAGGTCGACAAGGGCACGTACTACTCCTGAGTGGTACGGCAACCCTGTCTTGGAGGTCATGTTGTTGGACAACAATGAACCTACGAGCTATGGAGGAGCAGTGATGGGCCCGGATTCCGAGAAATGGTTAGAGGCCATGAAATCCGAGATGGGATCCATGTATGAAAACAAAGTATGGACTTTGGAAGTATTACCTGAAAGGCGAAAGGCCATTCGGAACAAATGGATCTTTAATAAGAAGAAAGACGCGGACGGTAATGTCACTGTCTATAAAGCTCGACTTGTGGCAAAGGGTTTTTCACAAGTTCAAGGAGTTGACTACGATGAGACCTTCTCACCCGTAGCGATGCTTAAGTCTGTCAGAATCATCTTGGCAATAGCTGCTTATTTCGACTATGAAATTTGGCAGATGGATGTCAAAACAGCGTTCCTCAACGGTTTCCTTGAGGAAGAGTTGTATATGATGCAACGAGAAGGTTTTGTCGATCCGGAGAATACTGAGAAAGTTTGCAAACTCCAGCGATCCATTTATGGGATGGTGCAGGCATCTCGGAGTTGGAATATGTGCTTTGATGAGGTGATCAAAGCGTTTGAGTTTATACAAGTTTATGGAGAAGCTTGTATTTACAAGAAAGTGAGTGGAAGCTCTATAGCGTTTCTAATATTATATGTGGCTGACATACTGCTGATTGGAAACAATATAGAAAAGCTGGAAAGCATGAAGGAATATTTGAACAAGAGTTTTTCAATGAAGGACATAGGAGAAGCTGTTTTCATATTAGGCATTAAGATCTATAGAGATAGATCGAGACGCTTAATAGCACTTTCACAGAGCACATACCTTGACAAAGTTTTGAAGAAGTTCAACATGGATCAGTCCAAGAAGGGGTTCTTGCCTGTGTTACAAGGTGTGAAGTTGAGTAAGACTCAATGCCCAGTGACTACAGAAGATAGAGAAAAGACGAGTGTCATCCCCTATGCTTCAGCCATAGGCTCTATCATGTATGCAATGCTGTGCACGAGACCCGATGTCAGCCTTGCCATAAGTATGGCCAGAAGGTTTCAAAGTGATCCTGGAATGGAGCACTAGGCAGCGGTCAAGAATATCCTTAAGTACCTGAAAAGGACTAAGGAAATGTTTCTCGTTTATGGAGGTGATGAAGAGCTCGTCATAAAGGGTTACGTTGATGCAAGCTTTGACACTGATCTGGATGACTCTAAGTCACAAATCGGATACGTATTTATTCTCAACGGGGGAGCGGTAAGCTGGTGCAGTTCCAAGCAAAGCATGGTAGCCGATTCTACGTGCGAAGCGGAGTACATCGCAGCCTCGGAGGCGGCGAAGGAAGGTGTCTGGATGAAGCAGTTCATGACAGATCTTAGAGTAGTGCCCAATGCACTGAATCCAATGAACATGTTCTGTGACAACACTGGTGCCATTGCTCTGGCCAAGGAACCAAGGTTTCACAAGAGGACTAGACACATAAAGCGACGCTTCAACTCCATCCGCGATTACATCAAGGAGAAGGACATAAATATTTGTAAAGTGAACACGGATCTGAATGTTGCAAACCCATTGACTAAACCTCTTGCATGGGCTAAACGAGATCAACACCAGAACTGCATGGGTGTTCGATTCATTACAATGTAAATCACATAGTGATGTGAACTAGATTATTGACTCTAGTGCAAGTGGGAGACTGTTGGAAATATGCCCTAGAGGCAATAAATAAAGTGTTTATTATTATATTTCCTTGTTCATGATAATTGTTTATTATCCATGCTATAATTGTATTGATTGGAAACACATTACATGTGTGGGTAAATAGACAACACTCTGTCCCTAGTATGCCTCTAGTGAACTAGCTTGTTGATCAAAGATGGTCAAGGTTTCCTAGCCATTGACATGTGATGTCATTTGATAATGGGTCACATCATTAGGAGAATGATTTGATGGACAAGACCCAAACTACAAACGTAGCATATGATCGTGTCAGTTTATTGCTACTGTTTTCTACATGTCAAGTATATGTTCCTATGACCATGAGATCATGCAACTCACGGACACCGGAGCAATGCCTTGTGTGTATGAAACGTCGCAACGTAACTGGGTGACTATAAAGGTGCTCCACAGGTATCTTTGAGGGTGTCTGTTGAGTTGGCATTGATCAAGACTGGGATTTGTTACGCCGTGTGACAGAGAGGTATCTCAGGGCCCACTCGGTAATACAACATCACAATAAGCCTTGCAAGCAATGTGACTAAGTGTTAGTTACGGGATCTTGTACTACGGTACGAGTAAAGAGACTTGCTGGTAACGAGGTTTAACTAGGTATGGAGATACCGACGATCGAATCTTGGGCAAATAACATACCGAAGAACAAAGGGAACATCATACGGGATTAACTAAATCCTTCACATAGAGGTTCAATGGATAAAGATCTTCATAGAATATGTAGGAACCAATATGGACATCCAAGTCCCGCTATTGGTTTTTGACCATAGTGGTGTCTCGGTCATGTCTACATAGTTCTCGAACCCGCAGGGTCTGCACACTTAAGGTTTGGTGACGTTTCGGTAGTATAGAGTTATGCATGGTGGTGACCGAAGGTTGTTCAGAGTCCCGGATGAGATCCCGAACGTCACGAGGAGCGCCGGAATGGTCCGGAGGTAAAGATTCATATATACGAAGTCCTGTTTTGGTCGCCGGAAAAGTTTCACTCCTTCCCTAAACCCTACTAGGATTGGAGGAGGAGTCCTCCACTCCTTCCCCCTTCGGCCGAACCAAAGGAGGCGTGGCCCTTGTGCCAAGGCCTATCCTCCCTCCCTCCTATATATACTGGTGGTTTTAGGGGTTTCGCACTAGTTTTTCAGCCACATGCTACCCGTTCCTCCAGTGCATAGTTTCTCCTCTAGATCGGATTTCTGCAGTGCTTAGGCGAAGCCCTTCCGGAATAGCTCCACCACCATCGCCGGAGCACCGTCATGCTGCCGGAGAACTATTCTACCTCTCCGCTCCCTCCTGCTAGATCAAAAAGGTGGAAATCGTCATCAAGCTGTACGTGTGTTGAACGCGGAGGTGCTGTCCGTTCGGTGCTTGATCGGGACAGATCATGATTGGATCGCGAGACGCTCGGCGATTTCGATCGCAAAGACGTTCGACTAAACCAACCGTGTTTCTTAACACTTCCCTCTTAGCGATATACAAGGGTACGTAGATCCACTCTCCCTCTCGTAGATGCTCATCACCATGGATAGATCTGCGTGTGCGTAGGAATTTTTTTGTTTCCCATGCAATGTTCCCCATCACCATTTACATATGTTGCTTGGTTCTCCTAATGGTTTCATAACTGAGGGTAATACTTACCGTAGTTGAGCCGCATCATCCCTTCCTGTTTGGGGAAATACCGACATATTCTCAAGCCACGTCATCCACCAACCTCCCACTCGGTCTATGATCAACCTTTTCTTCTCGACCACGTTCTGCGTGATGATTGATCTGGCGTTGAGCTGCGGGAATTGCCGGCCACCTTCTTCATAAACTCTAGGCTGGGGCAGACTTCATTCGTTGTCTTCTCGGTGAGCTCGAATGCCATCGTAAGGCTGCTTGCCATATGAATTGCCCCTCTGAGGGGGTGTCTTACTAACGTCGTGATCATCGTGCCAACGTTCTCTGTGCTGGCCTCTTAGAATAGGAGGAGAGTGCCGGCACTTTGCAAACGCATGCGGGTTGTGTGCAAACTGGTCTGTATCGGCTCGTGCGGACTTATTGTTTATCCGTTGGTATGACTGTGAGACTTCCCTAGCCGCCGAACCAGACGGATGAATAGATTCAACGATCTTAGTGGCTATGACCAGGTTCTCCATTGGCCTGCGCATCACCCGGATCTTGGGCGGTCAGTTGTTCTAGAACAAGAATGCCACAGTTGACCGGAGCAGGTCGTCGAGTGATAGCTGGAGTCGCTCGAGCTTCTCGCTCTCAACCAAAGTGTCTTGATGCGAGGCATACAAAGCTATCTCTTCTGAGTAGTCCCCGTCATGAGAGTGAGAAGGACTTGGTCATCTCTCCTCCTCCTCTATTCATGTTGCTCCTGAGTGAGAGGTCGAGGGATGTAGCCGCTGGTGTTACCACCATGGAAGTCACCATCTTGGCCATGGGACCCATCCGCAGAGTACCCAGGACGCTCGTTCCGCAACATCTCCGTTGTTGTTGTATTCTGACCCATCTGTGATCTCATCACCCGAAGAGGGGAACAGGCTGACGGTGGGCTCATCAGAATCGAGCACAGCCACTTGGTCGACCGTGGACTGGCATACCATAGCATGGTCAATCCGTCGCCGCAGGCGTGAGCGTCCGGAACGCTTCCAACGGCCCCTAGAGAGGGAGACGGACAGGGAGCCGTAAGGCTTCGATGCCTGTCGAAGAAGAACCTCATGCGTCGCTACGTTGAAGTGCGTCGCTCCCCGGGCGGGGAATGCATCCGGGTCTAGCGGTGCCTCATGCAACCTCGCTTAGCCATCGGCGACGAAGCGAAGGGCGTCAAAGAGGATCTCACCACCGAGTGTCTACATGTTGAATGGAAAAGTTAGGATCCCACTTATGCCGGAATTTCTAGACGTGTCGCCCCAAGGGGTGCGCCAACTATCGTGGGAGTAATACTGACAGTAGTACGGGGGTACGTACGAGTGAGGACGAAACCTAGCTACGACGCAAGTGTAACACTCGGATGTATGAGTTCGGGACCCACTCGGAAGTGGTAAAGACCCTACGGGTCGAGCCCTAGGGCTTTGTGTTTGCTTTATGTATGAGTATGATTACAAAGAGTTCATAACCTTTGTTTTAGCGCCAGGGGGTGGCTTATATAGAGTGCACCACCACCGGCCGAGCATCATCACTAGGGAAATAAATGTTGATAACTGCTAGAGTTACTGGAAATGGCTGAGTTAACTAGCAGCATTACAGGTAACAATGTATACACAACTCTTTATGTTAGTTAAGTCCCTCGAACATTTCCACTCCTGCGTCGCCTCTGCTTCCTATCGTCCGAGTGTGGTATCACGATCGAATGACGTCCGAGATACTTTGGAGGATCCAAGTGGATATGAAAGAATAGTCTTGAAAGTGCGTTATATCGACTAGAGTGGGGGTGAATAGGCAATTTTTACAAATTCATCACTTGAGGAATTTCAACTTTGAGGAATTTGAAAGGTGATGAATAACTAGCAGCGGAATAAGTACTCAAATGCATGAGGAACATAGCGATAGCATAGTCATCATGATGAAATGAAACATGCAAAACTTACAAGTAGCGTGATACAGGATAAGCAATGATGAACAAGGTAACTTGAAGAATCTAAGGTGAGAAAAATTGTGATAGTCTTCAGTCAAATTCTTCAAACAGTAAAGTTCAATTTCATCAACGGTTATACGAGAAAATGAAAGGGTTGAGGAAATAGAACCAGCTAGCTTGATGAAGACAATGATTTCATGACCCCGTTCCAACTGCTGTGACAGTCGTACATCTGGTTCAAAGCGGCCTGGTATTTAAACCAAAGGACACACAGTCCCAGGACACACAGTCCTTACCGTATTCTCCTTGTGCTAAGGTCACACAGTCCTCGCCCAACACTCGTGGTAAATATTTAGGGTAGACTTCCAAAACCTTCACAAACTGGTCACCCGGCGATCCACAATTTGCTGTTGGATGCTCTAGACCAAGGTCACTCCGTGATCCCCAACTGACTGCAGGAGCACTAGACCATGACGCCTAACCGTCTGGAGGATGCACAATCCTTAAAGGTAACAGGCATTGGTTCCACACAGGAATTTCCTCAGTGATGCTCAATCACTTTTGGGTTTGGTGGTTTGGTTGTGGGTTTTTCCTCACTGATGATTTTCTCTCAAAGTCCTCGGAGGATGGGTTGCTCTCAAATGACAAGTGTCAGTTCTCTCTCAGAGCATCCAACCAACTAGTGGTTGTGGGGGTGGCTATTTATAGCCAGGGTGCAACCTGACATGATAAACATAAATGCCCCCGATGATATGACCGTTATGTGGATAGGAATGATTGGGGACAGCTAGCGCTAAGCACAGAAATGGTCGGAATTTTGAACTATGAAAGTCCTCAGCTTAACATGTTCCTCACTTGTAGGCAATTCACACTGGCGAAATCCTAACTCCTCAGTCAGATCAATTTCCTTAGAGACTAGAAGAACTTCGTCTCTGTCACTGAAGAACTTGTCTGAGTCGTAAGAGATTTCCAAAGGCTTCACTCGAAGGATTGTGTAGGTTGAGGATTTTGGAGTTTAGCATCATTTGGAAATTTTCCTTAGTATTACCTCAGCCCCCTTTAACAGTACGGTGTTTCCTATGACTCAAATGAAAGGAAATGAAACTACGAAAACAATTGTCTTCACGCTTCATGTTCCTCGTTCATATCTTCAAGGTCACACCAACTTCTTCATTTTCAAAGTCTTCACAAAGTCTTCAGAAAGTCTTCAGCAAAGTCTTCACTTGAAGACATACATTTTTAGGGGTCGATAATCTCCGGATATATCAAACTTCTCATAGACTTATAGAGCTTGTGTACACTCACAAACACATTAGTACCTTAACCTATAAGTCTTCAATACACCAAAATCACTAAGGGGCAGTAGATGCACTAACAATCTCCCCCTTTTTGGTGATTGATGACAAATAGCACTAGTGCAGAACATGCCTATAGTCCCAGGCCGGATGGACCTTTAGTACCGGTTCCCCAACCTGTACTAACGGGTCGGGACTAAAGGTACAAACCTTTAGCAACAGTTGGACCACAGACCGGTACTAAAGGCCCTCCACGTGGCTGCCTGCGTGGACTGGTGGTGGAAGACCTTTAGTACCGGTTGGTGATACCAACCGGTACTAAGTCTTCTGTTTTTTTTTGTTTTAGATTTTCATTAGGTTTTAATTTTCCTCTCTATTTTTTGTGTTTTCCATTCATTTCAAATTTATTTTACGGTGCTACATACTGTAAATAGTACACAAGTTCATGCATATATATGTAAGATAATATACAATATCTCATACACATAATATATATATACAAATGGAATTACACATCCATATAAATTCGGGACTTATAATTAACTTAAGGCCCAAAACCCGGCCGGGACTAGCTAGCTAGTGCTCCGGATGAAATCTCAGTTCTCTACTACTGATTTGCTGGCATTATTGAGGCGGCGGTAAGGAATAGTGCTCTCCGTTTACATCAATGACATGTTGAACAAGAAATACCGCAAATTCCTCTTGAAGTGCTACGAAGTGTTTCTCGAGTGAGAGCTTCGACAACATTTGCCAAAGCTGGAGTTGTCTTTCACGTGCTTCTTTGCGACGTATACGGCCTTCGGTCAAGATGCGAATGTTCTCGCAGAGGAAATATCCACATAAATTTGTGCCTTGTGGCTGCTTCGCGCACTTTACAAAAGAATAGAATTGAATAAGATAATTAATAATCGAGCATGATAATGGTATTGAAAATAGAATTAATGAGATGCGCGGACCTAGTAGTACTACTTAATTACTTGCATCTGTTTCCACTTCAGCTTCGGTTTCCATTGACGACCGTGATGGTTTTTTTCTATCATCTTTTTCCAAACACTACCTGGCAAAGAAAAAGAACGAAAGAGTTATTATAATTACTTTTGATATCAGGAAATAATGAAAGAAAGCGAGGTCGATAAAGATTGAAATTACCGTTCTATCATAAAATGCAAGTCCACGTATGATTGTTCTGGTGTATCTAGTGAGTCGTACACTTGAACAAGTCCATCCGCGAGGATAATATATAGGAGGAGTGGTCTTTGCGCAGAAGTTTATATAATTAAGCAGGCATGCGCATATAACTCATCAACTACACTTAACAGTGAGCTAGTAAGCAAAAATAAAATTTGTAGTATACAAGAGAGTAAACACTCACCCCATGTTGTAAGGAAATATTATAGTAGATTTGGTATTCATTAGTGCCTCTAGAACATTTTCCAAGAGATCTTCTGTGTCCTTGGCATAATGTTTTACCACATGACCATTAACGGTACTTGGGTCGATGAACCCAATGTCATCGATTCCCTCTTGTTTCAATTCCCACATCTTCAATCTGCATAATAGCGTAGAAAAGAACATATATAGTGAGGATAAGCCAATGAATGATATCTTAGCTAGAGACTTCAATTACTAAAGATATAAATCAGTTACAGATAATAGCAACTGATGAGAGTTTTGTCGATAGAGTCCATGTGGTATAACTGGAAAAGTTCTGAGAATTCAAGACATATGTCGCATGCATTGACGTAATGCTCTTTCCTTACTTTTACCATTACCGCCATCTCCCCTCGCTTTGCTTCCCGCATGTACCAATCATGCAACTGTCGCATCGTAGTTGGTAGTTCCTTGTACTGCTCGGGTGTGACAAGTGGTTTTCCGACGGCATATTGCATTGCGTACTCAGTTGCATCGTACCCGTGGATTTCCTCGGTTCCAAGGATTTGATCAAGAGTGAGACCTACAGCCTTTAGTACTTCGAGGTCGATTGGGTTGCCTTGCACGTCGACTGGTTGGATCGGTTGCTTGCTTGGATTGGTACTCACCTTGAGCGGAGAGATCGATTGCTTGGATTGTTCTCCGAGCTGGGGAACTGTTTTCCCACTAGTTGATGTCGTACTTCCCGACTTGTTCCTTGGGCTGGGCCGACTTTTCTACTCACTTGCCTTCTGAATTTGTCGCTCATAGTCTGTTGGCATACGCTCGACATATGCCAGGGGTCGATCAATAAAGTGTTCCATAAAGTGCTCTTGGACTTCCTTGGGTATTACCTCCTTTGGCGGCACGGTCTTCTTCGCAAAAAAGGCTTTCACTTGGAGATCACATTCAATTTTATTTTCCTCCGGTGTCATGTCATAAGGCAGCTTCCTTTTGACCGGAGACTCGGGTTTCTTCTTTGCTTTCTTCCGAAGAGGACTGCTGGTGGCCTTCCTCTTTTGGGAGCCCTGCTGGCGGGACCGCTGCTGGGGTGGAATCGGTTCACGTGGCGGAGATCGATATCGATGATGATATGGAATCGCGTCGTGCTCCGTCCCGAGGTTGGGAGGACTGCTCATGGTGAGGTGGGAAGGACTACGGGCGAGGTGGGACGCCTCTCGAGGTGGGGACGACTCTGGGGGAGCTCGAGGTGGGGAGGACTGCTAGCGAGGTGACTGCTGCCAAGGTGACTGCTGGCGAGGTGGGGAGGGCTGCTTGTGAGGTGGGAGGACTACTGGCGCTATGACGCCTCTGGCTGGGATCCCTCACGCTGGACATCGATACTCGGAGGAGCCGGTGACCTTAGTGCCGAGTGTGGAAAGACGATGCAGTCCTTACTCCATAGAATGAGACCACGGCCGGCTTCATCCAATGTGGACTCCCCCTCACCTCCAGGGATGTCAAGCAATAGTTCATCATATCCCGGCTCTATTGCGTCCATCACAACACAAGCATACCCAGCTGGAACCGGATTGCAATGCTAGAGAACATTAGGTGTATTTGGTAAAGCATAGCCTGTCGCGACCCGCACGGGTATGTTCTTCATTTTCTAGATTAGCTCACAAGATGTCTTCTCGATGATATCATCCACGGGGGTGTGACCTAGCGGTGCCCCCGTGGAATCCACGCTGCTTTTCGGCATTGTAGATGGGACGGTTTCTTCCCCTGCCTCCTGCTGCGGACTTTCCCTTTGCTGGGTCAGTACCTGTATCTGCTGCTGCTGCTGCTGCTCGTACTTCTATTCCAACTTTGAAAGTCGGTCTGCTTCCATCTTCTTTTTTCTCAAATGGCTTTTATAACTGTCCTGCCATCCCACAAACCCCTCGTACCACGGAACAACGCCCATGCCTCGTGTTCGTCCTCCGTGTTCGGCATTCCCGAGGGCACGTGTAAGCTCGTCGTTCTCTCTATCGGGGTGAAACCGTCCTTATTGCTTGAATCAACTCATCTGATGCATGCTTCAGACTAGCCAGTGCAATAATCTTTCCTATGGCTGGGTCCAACTTTCCCCCATGCGCAAAAAACCAATTCCTGCACCTCTTGGGCCAGTTGAAGGTTACTGGAGTGATCCCTTCAGCAAGCATCTTATTCTCTAGTGCATCCCACTTAGGAATGGTTGACTTGTATCCACCTGTCCCTAGTTTATGGTGATACTTTTTTCTCTCAGCATTTATCTTATTCTTTGCCGACTTCACCACAGCAACTATCGATGTCCTGTACTCGATAAATGCGTCCCAGTGATCCCTTACCTTCTTCTATATTCCTTTGAATTCGGGCGCCTTCTTGCCTTTAGAATTGTAGTCGGTCCATAATCTTTTCTTTGAAGTCTGGAACGCGCCGGCCATCTTATGGAAAGCAAACTCCTTGACTTTGTTGCTTTGACGCTCCGAGAGAGAATCTGGTAGGGTGAAATGCTCCATGAGCTCTCACCAAAGGGCATCTTTAATTCTTGTATCGACATAATTCACTCCTGGTTTTGATTCCTTTGGCTGAATCCATTCATGCATTATGATCGGGACTCCATCCCTAACAACCACTCCGCATTGACGCACAAATGTCTTGGCATTGGCTTCAGGGTGAGTCGGTTCGCCATTATGTTCGAAAGCATCAAGATTGAGCTTTACGTTGCCGTCCAATATTTTGGCAGCGCCTCGTACATTTCTACTAGATTGGCTCGATCCAGAGGTCTGATAATTAAAATAAGAAAGATTTGTTAATATATATATATATACAAATCAATTAATACACATGTAATGATCACCAGAGGCTAATGGATGTGTATATACCTCGTCGAACATTCTTGGTTGTTCCGGATTTTCGAACATAAGTTGTTCTTCCTCGGTCTCACATCCATCATCGTGATCGTTCAGATATTGTGAGCCATCATCATGATCATGTGATTCACCTCGAAGGTCCGCTGGGTTTTCGGAGGAGTGTATCATGTTGAAGATGTCCTCTTCATGAGCTCTACCAGTATTGTCCATAGCTTAATAACTAGACCATAATAATATAGATAAAACAAATTAGTATTTAAATTAGCATGCATTCAAGAAGCAAAATAACTGATAGTTAATTAACAATGCATCATCGAATACATATACAGTATAGTTCTTAGAAAAGATCTCATCTGCATAATCTTGGATAATTTTCAATACATCGGCTAATCTCTATCGATCTAGCTAATACATCATAATAATACATCCTAATAGTAGCTAGATAATATATCGATCTAGCTAGAACCCTAGCGCCCGGCGGATATCGGGGCAGGCGGTGGACACCCAAAGAGAAGGAACCATCACAGGAACATAGCTCCAGTGAGATCCCTGAAGAATCTGCTAGGTATTATCGGACCTGGCCTCCAAAGCTGCCATTTAGCATCGAACGTGCTCGTTCTCCTTGCTGACATGGTACGGTACAACCTCAGCGGGGGACTCAAGCCTCTCGATCGTCTGTGGCCCATGCGGCCGCCACCACATAACCTCCGGGTCAACGACGGGCTGGCTCCTCAGCAAGTTGCGCCGCCCGAAAGGCAGCACCTCCCAGTACCATCCCGGCGGAGCCCAGTCCCTGACAGGGCCCCTTGGCTCAAGCAAGTGACCTCCTCCAGCGACTCGACGACGAGGATGCGGGATCGGCATCATCGACGTCGAGAAGAAACACTTAATTACGAAAACAAATTAAATAAAACTTAGCAAAATTAACACTTAACAAAATTAACACTTAGCAAAATTAACACTTAGCATCTAGCAAAATCAAGAATTATGGCACGCTTTGAATCCTAATGCGTGTGTGACTATCGGTCTGTCGAGACTTTCCTTAAATAACTCTCACATATCTCATGGTGTGTTGGTGCGCACTCTCTCACATTGATACGGTGGTGTATATATGTTGGTGGACACTCTCTCGCAGTAATAGGTTCGACCGGCGGTGATGGACACTTCCCCTCTCCTCTTATTGCAAAATATATCGATGAGTATATCGCAAAGAAGAGGAGAAAGAGGAAGCGCCCCCCACGACAATAGTCGGGATTCCTCCATCAACAACACACATGAAACCCTAAACTAAATTAGGATCGACGACAGACCGAAAGTCACACACGCATTAGGATCCAAACTAAATTAAACCTAAACCTAAACTAAACATAATCTAAATTAAACCTAAACTAAACATAAACTAACACATATCCTAATAACCTGACAACCTAACTAACTAACTAACTAAATAGGGGTGTTGTGTCGTGGTCGGAGTCGGGTGTCGGGGGTGTCGTGTCGGGGTGTCGGGGATCGACGTCAAGGGACCCAAGATACCCTAGCTTCTACACACTAGTTTGGCGATCATCGGGGCGATCGTCGGGGAGAGGGGTCGGCCGGGAGATCTCACCTAGCCTCCTGACCCGAAGGTGGTGTCTGCGACGGGCTCGGGGCGGCGGCAATGGGATCACAGAGCGGCGGCCAGAGTGAGCGGGCCGGCGGCGATAGGACCGGTGACGAGGGGCGGCGTCCGGGTAGGCGAAGGCTGACCGCGGCGAGGGCAACGGTGGCGGTGGTGAGGGCGACGGCGGCGAGGGGCGGCGTCCGGGTAGGTGAGGGCGACCGCGGCGAGGGCGACGGCGGCAAGGGCGACGGTGGCGAGGGCGATGGCGGCGGTGATGAGGGCGACGGTGGCGTGACCGACGGCGGCGAGGGTGACGACGGTGGTGGTGCGACGGCGGCGGTGGGGAGGGCGATGGCAATGGCGCGGTGGTGGTGCGACGGCGGTGAGGGCGACGACGGCGAGAGCGACGGCGGCGAGGGCGACGGCAATGGCGATTTCGGCGGCCGGGCGACGCAAGTTGAGCTCTCCCGGTGCGTTGCTCGGCCCGAGACGATGAAGTCCTCCTTTTATACCAGACAGACCTTTAGTACCGGTGCGTGGCTCGCACCGGTACTAAAGACCCTTTAGTACTGGTGCTACTCACGCACCGGTACTAAAGGTCCTGCCAAAAGAGCGCTGGGGCGATGGACCTTTAGTACCGGTGCGTGGCTAGCACCGGTACTAAAAGTGTTTTTTAATTAAATATTAGTTATTATTTTTAGAAAAAACCCGTAAACTTTAGAAAATCTTAGAAAAAAACGTAGGACTCAAATGGAAATAAATAATATATGAAAAAATATCAGAAAAATATAAAGAATCTGTTTTTGGCATTTCCATGCATGTTTGAACAACTTCAACTACTGTATAAGATAATTTGATTAAATATGGCATTTGAAATATTCATATCTCGAGTTTGAAAAGCAGTACAAATGAACTCTGAAAAGGATGTAACTTGGCATGACATCATAATTTCACCCACATAGAAACTTCTAGAGAGTTGAGAGGGTTACGGCAAAAGCTGGATGCACTTCGTGTACAAATTGGACAATCTCATAATAAGTATGAGGGTTCCGGACGAAAACTCATCCATTACAAAGGTATTTCATTTTTAATAACTTATTTTAACTCCATACTTTTTGTGTGTTCAATATGCACCATTCAAAGGCACATCATCAATTTTCAACCCTCTCTGACTTCATTTGATATTTTTCAAGCATTTAATGATTTAAGCTAAATGACCCTGAATTTGAAAAGCAGTACAAATGAACTCTGAGTAGGTTGTAACTTGCCATGACATCATCATTTCACCCACAAAGAAACTTCTAGAGAGTTGAGAGGGTTACGGCAAAAACTGGATGCACTTCGTGTACAAATTTGACAATCTCATAAGAAGTATGAGGGTTTCGGACGAAAGAAGGCACCATTCAAAGGCACATCATCAATTTTCAACCCTTTCTGACTTCATTTGATATATTTTCATGCATTTAATGATTTATTTGGAGCTAAATGACCCTGAATTTGAAAAGCGGTACAAATGAACTCTGAAAAGGTAGTAACTTGGCATGACATCATAATTTCACCCACATAGAAACTGTAGAGAGTTGAGAGGATTACGGCAAAAATTGGATGCAGTTCGTGTACAAATTGGACAATCTCATAAGAAGTATGAGGGTTTTGAACGAAAACTCATCTATTACAAAGGGATTTCATTTTTAATAACTTATTTTAACTCCATACTTTTTGTGTGTGCAATATGCACCATTCAAAGGCACATCATCAATTTTCAACCCTTTCTGACTTCATTTGATATTTTTCATCCATTTAATCATTTATTTTGAGCTAAATGACCCTGAATTTGAAACGCGGTACAAATGAACTCTGAAAAGATTGTAACTTGGCATGAGATCATAATTTCACCCACATAGAAACTTGTAGAGAGTTTGGAGGGTTACGGCAAAAACTGGATGCACTTCGTGTACAACTTGGATAATCTTATAAGAAGTGTGAGGGTTTCGGACGAAAACACATCTATTACAAAGGGATTTCATTTTTATTAACTTATTTTAACTCCATACTTTTTGTGTGCTCAATATGCACCATTCAAAGGCACATCATCAATTTTCAACCCTTTCTGACTTCATTTGATATTTTTCATGCATTTAATGATTTATTTTGAGCTAAATAACCCTGAATTTGAAAATGAGTACAAATGAACTTTGAAAAGGTTGTAACTTGGCATGACATCATAATTTCACCCACATAGCAACTTCTAGAGAGTTTAGAGGGTTACGGCAAAAACTTGATGCACTTCGTGTAAAAATTGGACAATGTCATTAGAAATATGAGGGTCTGGGACGAAAACTCATCTATTACAAAGGGATTTCATTTTTAATAACTTATTTTAACTCCATACTTTTTGTGTGTTCAATATGCACCATTCAAAGGGACATCATCAATTTTCAACCCTTTCTGACTTCATTTGATATTTTTCATGCATTTAATGATTTATTTTGAGCTAAATGACCCTGAATTTGAAAAGCAGTACAAATGAACTTTGAAAAGGTTGTAACTTGGCATGACATCATAATTTCAGCCACATAGCAACTTCTAGAGAGTTGAGAGGGTTACGGCAAAAACTAGATGCACTTCGTGTACAAATTGGACAGTCTCATAAGAAGTACAAGGGTTTCAGACGAAAACTCATCTATTACAAAGGGATTTCATTTCTAATACCTTATTTTAACTCCATACTTTTTGTGTGTTCAATATGCCCCATTGAAAGGCACATCATCAATTTTCAACCCTTTCTGACTTCATTTCATATTTTTCATGCATTTAATGATTTATTTTGAGCTAAATGACCCTGAATTTGAAAAGCAGTAGAAATGAACTTTGAAAAGGTTGTAACTTGCCATGATATCATCATTTCACCCAGATAGCAACTTCTAGAGAGTTGAGAGGGTTACGGAAAAAACTGGATGCACTTCGTGTACAAATTGGACAATCTCATAAGAAGTATGAGGGTTTCGGACGAAAACTCATCTATTACAAAGGGATTTCAGTTTTAATAACTTATTTTAACTCCTTACTTTTTGTGTGTTCAATATGCACCATTCAAAGGCACTTCATCAATTTTCAACCCTTTCTGACTTGATTTGATATTTTTCATGCATTTAATGATTTATTTTGAGCTAAATGACCCTGAATTTGAAAAGCGGTACAAATGAACTCTGAAAAGGTTGTAACTTGGCATGACATCATAATTTCACCCACATAGAAACTTCTAGAGAGTTGACAGGGTTACGGCAAAAACTGGATGCACTTCGTGTACAAATTGGACAATCTCATAAGAAGTATGAGGGTTTCGGACGAAAACTCATCTATTACAAAGGGATTTCATTTTTAATAACTTATTTTAACTCCATACTTTTTGTGTGTTCAATATGCACCATTCAAAGGCACATCATCAATTTTCAACCCTTTCTAACTTCATTTGATATTTTTCATGCATTTAATGATTTATTTTGAGGTACATGACCCTGAATTTGAAAAGCAGTACAAATGAACTTTGAAAAGGTTGTAACTTGGCATGAAATCATTATTTCACCCACATAGCAACTTCTAGAGAGTTGAGAGGGTTACGGCAAAAAGTGGATGCACTTCGTGCACAAATTGGACAATCTCAATAGAAGTATGAGGGTTTCGGACGAAAACTCATCTATTACAAAGGGATTTCATTTTTAATTACTTATTTTAACTCCATACTTTTTGTGTGTTCAATATGCACCATTCAAAGGCACATCATCAATTTTCAACCGTTTCTGACTTCATTTGATATTTTTCATGCATTTAATGATTTATTTTGACCTAAATGACCCTGAATTTGAAAAGCGGTACAAATGAACTCTGAAAAAGGTTGTAACTTGGCATGACATCATAATTTCACCCACATAGAAACTTTTAGAGAGTTTAGAGGGTTACGGCAAAAACTGGATGCACTTCGTGTACAAATTGGACAATCTTATAAGAACTCTGAGGGTTTCGGACGAAAACACATCTATTACAAAGGGATTTCATTTTTAATAACTTATTTTAACTCCATACTTTTTGTGTGTTCAATATGCACCTTTAAAAGGCACATCACCAATGTTCAACCCTTTCTGACTTCATTTGATATTTTTTATGCATTTAATGATTTATTTTGAGCTAAATGACCCTGAATTTGAAAAGCAGTACAAATGAACTTTGAAAAGGTTGTAACTTGGCATGACATCATAATTTCACCCACATAGCAACTTCTAGAGAGTTTAGAGGGTTACGGCAAAAACTTGATGCACTTCGTGTAAAAATTGGACAATCTCATAAGAAGTATGAGGGTTTCGGACGAAAACTCATCTATTACAAAGGGATTTTGTTTTTAATAACTTATTTTAACTCCATAGTTTTTGTGTGTTCAATATGCACCATTCAAAGACACATCATCAATTTTCAACCCTTTCTGACTTCATTTGAAATTTTTCATGCATTTAATGATTTATTGTGAGCTAAATGACCCTGAATTTGAAAAGCGGTACAAATGAACTCTAAAAAGGTTGTAACTTGGCATGACATCATAATTTCACCCACATAGAACCTTCTAGAGAGTTGAGAGGGTTACGGAAAAAACTGGATGCACTTCGTGTACAAATTGGACAATCTCATAAGAAGTATGAGCGTTTCGGACGAAAACTCATCTATTACAAAGGGATTTCATTTTTAATAACATATTTTAACTCCAGTCTTTTTGTGTGTTCAATATGCACCATTCAAATGCACATCATCAATTTTCAACCCTTTCTGACTTCATTTGATATTTGTCATGCATTTAATGATTTATTTTGGGGTACATGACCCTGAATTTGAACAACAGTACAAATGAACTTTGAAAAGGTTGTAACTTGGCATGACATCATAATTTCACCCACATAGCAACTTCTAGAGAGTTGAGAGGGTTACGGCAAAAAGTGGATGCACTTCGTGCACAAATTGGACAATCTCATAAGAAGTATGAGGGTTTCGGACGAAAACTCATCTATTACAAAGGGATTTCATTTTTAATTACTTATTTTAACTCCATACTTTTTGTGTGTTCAATATGCACCATTCAAAGGCACATCATCAATTTTCAACGCTTTCTGACTTCATTTGAAATTTTTCATGCATTTAATGATTTATTTTGAGCTAAATGACCCTGAATTTGAAAGCGGTAGAAATGAACTCTAAAAAGGTTGTAACTTGGCATGACATCATAATTTCACCCACATAGAAACTTTTAGAGTGTTTAGAGGGTTACGGCAAAAACTGGATGCACTTCGTGTACAAATTGGACAATCTCATAAGAAGTATGAGGGTTTCGGACGAAAACTCATCTATTACAAAGGGATTTCATTTTTAATAACTTATTTTAACTCCATACTTTTTGTGTGTTCAATATGCACCATTAAAAGGCACATCATCAATTTTCAACCCTTTCTCACTTCATTTGATATTTTTCATGCATTTAATGATTTATTTTGAGGTACATGACCCTGGATTTGAAAAGCAGCACAAATGAACTTTGAAAAGGTTGTAACTTGGCATGACATCATAATTTCACCCACATAGCAACTTCTAGAGAGTTGAGAGGGTTACGGCAAAAAGTGGATGCACTTCGTGCACAAATTGGACAATCTCATAAGAAGTATGAGGGTTTCGGACGAAAACTCATCTATTACAAAGGGATTTCATTTTAATTACTTATTTTAACTCCATACTTTTTGTGTGTTCAATATGCACCATTAAAAGGCACATCATCAATTTTCAACCCTTTCTGACTTCATTTGATATTTTTCATGCATTTAATGATTTATTTTGAGGTACATGACCCTGGATTTGAAAAGCAGCACAAATGAACTTTGAAAAGGTTGTAACTTGGCATGACATCATAATTTCACCCACATAGCAACTTCTAGAGAGTTGAGAGGGTTACGGCAAAAACTGGATGCACTTCGTGTACAAATTGGACAGTCTCATAAGAAGTACAAGGGTTTCAGACGAAAACTCATCTATTACAAAGGGATTTCATTTCTAATACCTTATTTTAACTCCATACTTTTTGTGTGTTCAATATGCCCCATTGAAAGGCACATCATCAATTTTCAACCCTTTCTGACTTCATTTGATATTTTTCATGCATTTAATGATTTATTTTGAGCTAAATGACCCTGAATTTGAAAAGCAGTAGAAATGAACTTTGAAAAGGTTGTAACTTGCCATGATATCATCATTTCACCCAGATAGCAACTTCTAGAGAGTTGAGAGGGTTACGGAAAAAACTGGATGCACTTCGTGTACAAATTGGACAATCTCATAAGAAGTATGAGGGTTTCGGACGAAAACTCATCTATTACAAAGGGATTTCAGTTTTAATAACTTATTTTAACTCCTTACTTTTTGTGTGTTCAATATGCACCATTCAAAGGCACTTCATCAATTTTCAACCCGTTCTGACTTGATTTGATATTTTTCATGCATTTAATGATTTATTTTGAGCTAAATGACCCTGAATTTGAAAAGCGGTACAAATGAACTCTGAAAAGGTTGTAACTTGGCATGACATCATAATTTCACCCACATAGAAACTTCTAGAGAGTTGAGAGGGTTACGGCAAAAACTGGATGCACTTCGTGTACAAATTGGACAATCTCATAAGAAGTATGAGGGTTTCGGACGAAAACTCATCTATTACAAAGGGATTTCATTTTTAATAACTTATTTTAACTCCATACTTTTTGTGTGTACAATATGCACCATTAAAAGGCACATCATCAATTTTCAACCCTTTCTAACTTCATTTGATATTTTTCATGCATTTAATGATTTATTTTGAGGTACATGACCCTGAATTTGAAAAGCAGTACAAATGAACTTTGAAAAGTTTGTAACTTGGCATGACATCATAATTTCACCCACATAGCAACTTCTAGAGAGTTGAGAGGGTTACGGCAAAAACTGGATGCACTTCGTGTACAAATTGGACAATCTCATAAGAAGTATGAGGGTTTCGGACGAAAACTCATCTATTACAAAGGGATTTCATTTTTAATTACTTATTTTAAGTCCATACTTTTTGTGTGTTCAATATGCACCTTTAAAAGGCACATCAGCAATGTTCAACCCTTTCTGACTTCATTTGATATTTTTCATGCATTTAATGATTTATTTTGAGGTACATGACCCTGGATTTGAAAAGCAGTACAAATGAACTTTGAAAAGGTTGTAACTTGGCATGACATCATAATTTCACCCACATCGCAACTTCTAGAGTGTTGAGAGGGTTACGGCAAAAAGTGGATGCACTTCGTGCACAAATTGGACAATCTCATAAGAAGTATGAGGGTTTCGGACGAAAACTCATCTATTACAAAGGGATTTCATTTTAATTACTTATTTTAACTCCATACTTTTTGTGTGTTCAATATGCACCATTAAAAGGCACATCATCAATTTTCAACCCTTTCTGACTTCATTTGATATTTTTCATGCATTTAATGATTTATTTTGAGGTACATGACCCTGGATTTGAAAAGCAGCACAAATGAACTTTGAAAAGGTTGTAACTTGGCATGACATCATAATTTCACCCACATAGCAACTTCTAGAGAGTTGAGAGGGTTACGGCAAAAACTGGATGCACTTTGTGCACAAATTGGACAATCTCAGAAGAAGTATGAGGGTTTCGGACGAAAACTCATATATTACAAAGGGATTTCATTTTAATTACTTATTTTAACTCCATACTTTTTGTGTGTTCAATATGCACCATTCAAAGGCCCATCATCAATTTTCAACCCTTTCTGACTTCATTTGATATTTTTCATGCATTTAATGATTTATTTTGAGCTAAATGACCCTGAATTTCAAAAGCGGTACAAATGAACTCTGAAAAGGTTGTAACTTGGCATGACATCATAATTTCACCCACATAGAAAATTTTAGAGAGTTATAGGGTTACGGCAAAAACTGGATGCACTTCGTGTACAAATTGGACAATCTTATAAGAAGTCTGAGGGTTTCGGACGAAAACACATCTATTACAAAGGGATTTCATTTTTAATAACTTATTTTAACTCCATACTTTTTGTGTGTTCAATATCCACCATTAAAAGGCACATAATCAATTTTCAACCCTTTCTGACTTCATTTGATATTTTCCATGCATTTAATGATTTATTTTGAGCTAAATGACCTTGAATTTGAAAAGCGGTGCAAATGAACTTTGAAAAGGTTGTAACTTGGCATGACATCATAATTTCACCCCCATAGCAACTTCTAGAGAGTTTAGAGGGTTACGGAAAAAACTTGATGCACTTCGTGTAAAAATTGGCCAATCTCATAAGAAGTATGAGGGTTTTGGACGAAAACTCATCTATTACAAAGGGATTTCGTTTTTAATAACTTATTTTAACTCCATACTTTTTGTGTGTTCAATATGCACCATTGAAAGGCACATCATCAATTTTCAACCCTTTCTGACTTCATTTGATATTTTTCATGCATTTAATGATTTATTTTGAGCTAAATGACCCTGAATTTGAAAAGCAGTACAAATGAACTCTGAAAAGGTTGTAACTTGCCATGACATCATCATTTCGCCCACATAGCAACTTCTAGAGAGTTGAGAGGGTTACGGCAAAAACTGGATGCACTTCGTGTACAAATTGGACTATCTCATAAGAAGTATGAGGGTTTCGGACGAAAACTCATCTATTACAAAGGGGTTTCATTTTTAATAACTTATTTTAACTCCTTACTTTTTGTGTGTTTAATATGCACCATTCAAAGGCACATCATCAATTTTCAACCCTTTCTGACTTGATTTGATATTTTTCATGCATTTAATGATTTATTTTGAGCTAAATGAACCTGAATTTGAAAAGCGGCACAAATGAACTCTGAAAAGGTTGTAACTTGGCATGACATCATAATTTCACCCACATAGAAACTTATAGAGAATTGAGAGGGTTACGGCAAAAATTGGATGCACTTCGTGTACAAATTGGACAATCTCATAAGACGTATGAGGGTTTCGGACAAAAACTCATCTATTACAAAGGGATTTCATTTTTAATAACTTATTTTAACTCCATACTTTTTGTGTGTTCAATATGCACCGTTCAAAGGGACATCATCAATTTTCAACCCTTTTTGACTTCATTTGATATTTTTCATGCATTTAATGATTTATTTTGAGCTAAATGACCCTGAATTTCAAAAGCGGTACAAATGAACTTTGAAAAGGTTGTAACTTGGTATGACATCATAATTTCACCCGCATAGCAACTTCTAGAGAGTTGAGAGGGTTACGGCAAAAACTTCATGAACTTCGTGTAAAAATTGGACAATCTCATAAGAAGTATGAGGGTTTCGGACGAAAACTCATCTATTACAAAGGGATTTCATTTTTAATAACTTATTTTAAGTCCATACTTTTGTGTGTTCAATATGCACCATTAAAAGGCACATCATCAGTTTTCAACCCTTTCTGACATCATTTGCTATATTTCATGCATTTAATGATTAATTTTGAGCTAAATGACCCTGAATTTGAAAAGCAATACAAATGAACTCTGAAAAGGTTGTAACTTGCCATGACATCATAATTTCACCCACATAGCAACTTCTAGAGAGTTGAGAGGGTTATGGCAAAAACTGGATGCACTTCGTCTACAAATTGGACAATCTCATAAAAAAGTATGAGGGTTCCGGACGAAAACACATCTATTACAAAGGGATTTCATTTTTAATAACTTACTTTAAATCCATACTTTTTGTGGATTCAATATGCACCATTCAAAGGCACATCACAAATTTTCAACCCTTTCTGACTTCATTTCATATTTTTCATGCATTTAATGATTTATTTTGAGCTAAATGACCCTGAATTTGAAAAGCAGTACAAATGAACTCTGAAAAGGTTGTAACTTGGCATGACATCATAATTTCACCCACATAGAAACTTTTAGAGAGTCGAGAGGGTTACGGCAAAAACTGGATGCACTTCGTGTACAAATTGGACAATCTCATAAGAAGTATGAGGGTTTTGGACGAAAAGACATCTATTACAAAGGGATTTCAATTTTAATTACTTAATTTAACTACATACTTTTTGTGTGTTCAATATGCACCATTCAAAGGCACATCATCAATTTTCAACCCTTTCTGACTTCATTCGATATTTTTCATGCATTTAATGATTTATTTTGAGCTAAATGACCCTGAATTTGAAAGCAGTCCAAATGAACTTTGAAAAGGTTGTAACTTGGAATGACATCATAATTTCACCCACATAGCAACTTTAGAGAGCTGAGAGGGTTACGGCAAAAACTGGATGCACTTCGTGTACAAATTGGACAATCTCTTAAGAAGTATGAGGGTTTCGGACGAAAACTCGTCTATTACAAAGAGATTTCATTATTAATAACTTATTTTAACTCCATAGTTTGTGTGTGTTCAATATGCACCATTTAAAGGCACATTATCAATTTTCAACCCTTTTTGACTTCATTTGATATTTTTCATGCATTTAATGATTTATTTTCAGCTAAATGACCCTGAATTTGAAAAGCAGTACAAATGAACTCTGAAAATGTTCTAACTTGGCATGACATCATAATTTCACCCACATAGAAACTTTTAGAGAGTCTAGAGGGTTACGGCAAAAACTGGATGCACTTCATGTACAAATTGGACAATCTCATAAGAAGTACAAGGGTTTCGGACGAAAACTCATCTATTACAAAGGGATTTCATTTTTAATAAGTTATTTTAACTCCACACTTTTTGTGTGTTCAATATGCACCATTCAAAGGCACATCATCAATTTTCAACCCTTTCTGACTTCATTTGATATTTTTCATGCATTTAATGATTTATTTTGAGCTAAATGACCCTTAATTTGAAAAGCAGTACAAATGAACTCCTAAAAGGTTGTAACTTGGCATGACATCATAATTTCACCCACATAGGAACTTTTAGAGAGTTGAGAGGGTTACGGCAAAAATTGGATGCACTTCGTGTACAAATTGGACAATCTCATAAGTATGTGGGTTTCGGACGAAAAGACATCTATTACAAAGGGATTTCATTTTTAATAACTTATTTTAACTCCATACTTTTTGTGTGTTCAATATGCACCATTCAAAGGCACAACATCAATTTTCAACCCTTTCTGACTTCATTTGATATTTTTCATGCATTTAATGATTTATTTTCAGCTAAATGACCCCGAATTTGAAAAGCAGTACAAATGAACTTTGAAAAGGTTGTAACTTGGCATGACATCATAATTTCACCCACATAGCAACTTCTAGAGAGTTGAGAGGGTTACGGCAAAAACTTGATGCACTTCGTGTAAAAATTGGACAATCTCTTAAGAAGTATGAGGGTTTCGGACGAAAACTCATCTATTACAAAGAGATTTCATTTTTAATAACTTATTTTAACTCCATAGTTTTTGTGTGTTCAATATGCACCATTTAAAGGCACATCATCAATTTTCAACCCTTTGTGACTTCATTTGCTATTTTTCATGGATTTAATGATTTATTTTGAGCTAAATGACCCTGAATTTGAAAAGCAGTACAAATGAACTCTGAAAAAGTTCTAACTTGGCATGACATCATAATTTCACCCACATAGAAACTTTTAGAGAGTTGAGAGGGTTACGGCAAAAACTGGATGCACTTCATGTACAAATTGGACAATCTCATAAGAAGTACAAGGGTTTCGGACGAAAACTCATCTATTACAAAGGGATATCATTTTTAATAACTTATTTTAACTCCATACTTTTTTGTGTTCAATATGCACCATTCAAAGGCACATCATCAATTTTCAACCCTTTCTGACTTCATTTGATATTTTTCATGCATTTAATGATTTATTTTGAGCTAAATGACCCTGAATTTGAAAATCAGTACAAATGAACTTTGAAAAGGTTTTAACTTGGCATGACATCATAATTTCACCACATAGCAACTTCTAGAGAGTTGAGAGGGTTACGGCAAAAACTTGATGCACTTCGTGTAAAAATTGGACAATCTCATAAGAAGTATGAGGGTTTCGGACGAAAACTCATCTATTACAAAGGGATTTCATTTTTTAATAACTTATTTTAACTCCATACTTTTTGTGTGTTCAATATGCACCATAAAAAGGCACATCATCAATTTTCAACCCTTTCTGACTTCATTTGATATTTTTCATGCATTTAATGATTTATTTTGAGATAAATGACCCTGAATTTGAAAAGCGGTACAAATGAACTCTGAAAAGGTTGTAACTTGGCATGACATCATAATTTCACCCACATAGCAACTTTTAGAGAGTTGAGAGGGTTACCGCAAAAACTGGATGCACTTCGTGTACAAATTGGACAATCTCATAAGAAGTATGAGGGTTTCGGACGAAAACTCATCTATTACAACGGGATTTCATTTTATATTACTTATTTTAACTCCATACTTTTTGTGTGTTCAGTATGCACCATTCAAAGGCACATCATCAATTTTCAACGCTTTCTGACTTCATTTGACATTTTTCATGCATTTAATGATTTATTTTGAGCTAAATGACCCTGAATTTCAAAAGCGGTACAAATGAACTCTAAAAAGGTTGTAACTTGGCATGACATCATAATTTCACCCACATAGAAACTTTTAGAGTGTTTAGAGGGTTACGGCAAAAACTGGATGCACTTCGTGTACAAATTGGACAATCTCATAAGAAGTATGATGGTTTCGGACGAAAACTCATCTATTACAAAGGGATTTCATTTTTAATAACTTATTTTAACTCCATACTTTTTGTGTGTTCAATATGCACCATTAAAAGGGACATCATCAATTTTCAACCCTTTCTGACTTCATTTGATATTTTTCATGCATTTAATGATTTATTTTGAGGTACATGACCCTTGATTTGAAAAGCAGCACAAATGAACTTTGAAAAGGTTGTAACTTGGCATGACATCATAATTTCACCCACATAGCAACTTCTAGAGAGTTGAGAGGGTTACGGAAAAAAGTGGATGCACTTCGTGCACAAATTGGACAATCTCATAAGAAGTATGAGGGTTTCGGACGAAAACTCATCTATTACAAAGGGATTTCATTTTAATTACTTATTTTAACTCCATACTTTTTGTGTGTTCAATATGCACCATTAAAAGGCACATCATCAATTTTCAACCCTTTCTGACTTCATTTGATATTTTTCATGCATTTAATGATTTATTTTGAGGTACATGACCCTGGATTTGAAAAGCAGCACAAATGAACTTTGAAAAGGTTGTAACTTGGCATGACATCATAATTTCACCCACATAGCAACTTCTAGAGAGTTGAGAGGGTTACGGCAAAAAGTGGATGCACTTCGTGCACAAATTGGACAATCTCATAAGAAGTATGAGGGTTTCGGACGAAAACTCATCTATTACAAAGGGATTTCATTTTAATTACTTATTTTAACTCCATACTTTTTGTGTGTTCAATATGCACCATTCAAATGCACATCATCAATTTTCAACCCTTTCTGACTTCATTTGATATTTTTCATGCATTTAATGATTTATTTTGAGGTACATGACCCTGGATTTGAAAAGCAGCACAAATGAACTTTGAAAAGGTTGTAACTTGGCATGACATCATAATTTCACCCACATAGCAACTTCTAGAGAGTTGAGAGGGTTACGGCAAAAAGTGGATGCACTTCGTGCACAAATTGGACAATCTCATAAGAAGTATGAGGGTTTCGGACGAAAACTCATCTATTACAAAGGGATTTCATTTTAATTACTTATTTTAACTCCATACTTTTTGTGTGTTCAATATGCACCATTCAAAGGCACATCATCAATTTTCAACCCTTTCTGACTTCATTTGATATTTTTCATGCATTTAATGATTTATTTTGAGCTAAATGACCCTGAATTTCAAAAGCGGTACAAATGAACTCTGAAAAGGTTGTAAGTTGGCATGACATCATAATTTCACCCACATAGAAACTTTTAGAGAGTTTAGAGGGTTACGGCAAAAAGTGGATGCACTTCGTGTACAAATTGGACAATCTTATAAGAAGTCTGAGGGTTTCGGACGAAAACACATCTATTACAAAGGGATTTCATTTTTAATAACTTATTTTCACTCCATACTTTTTGTGTGTTCAATATGCACCATTAAAAGGCACATAATCAATTTTCAACCCTTTCTGACTTCATTCGATATTTTCCATGCATTTAATGATTTATTTTGAGCTAAATGACCTTGAATTTGAAAAGCAGTGCAAATGAACTTTGAAAAGGTTGTAACTTGGCATGACATCATAATTTCACCCCCATAGCAACTTCTAGAGAGTTTAGAGGGTTACGGAAAAAACTTGATGCACTTCGTGTAAAAATTGGACAATCTCATAAGAAGTATGAGGGTTTCGGACGAAAACTCATCTATTACAAAGGGATTTCGTTTTTAATAACTTATTTTAACTCCATACCTTTTGTGTGTTCAATATGCACCATTGAAAGGCACATCATCAATTTTCAACCCTTTCTGACTTCATTTGATATTTTTCATGCATTTAATGATTTATTTTGAGCTAAATGACCCTGAATTTGAAAAGCAGTACAAATGAACTCTGAAAAGGTTGTAACTTGCCATGACATCATCATTTCGCCCACATAGCAACTTCTAGAGAGTTGAGAGGGTTACGGCAAAAACTGGATGCACTTCGTGTATAAATTGGACTATCTCATAACAAGTATGAGGGTTTCGGACGAAAACTCATCTATTACAAAGAGATTTCATTTTTAATAACTTATTTTAACTCCATAGTTTGTGTGTGTTCAATATGCACCATTTCAAGGCACATTATCAATTTTCAACCCTTTCTGACTTCATTTGATATTTTTCATGCATTTAATGATTTATTTTGAGCTAAATGACCCTGGATTTGAAAAGCAGTACAAATGAACTCTGAAAATGTTCTAACTTGGCATGACATCATAATTTCACCCACATAGCAACTTCTAGAGAGTTGAGAGGGTTACGGCAAAAAGTGGATGCAGTTCGTGCACAAATTGGACAATCTCATAAGAAGTATGAGGGTTTCGGACGAAAACTCATCTATTACAAAGGGATTTCATTTTAATTACTTATTTTAACTCCATACTTTTTGTGTGTTCAATATGCACCATTCAAAGGCACATCATCAATTTTCAACCCTTTCTGACTTCATTTGATATTTTTCATGCATTTAATGATTTATTTTGAGCTAAATGACCCTGAATTTCAAAAGCGGTACAAATGAACTTTGAAAAGGTTGTAACTTGGTATGACATCATAATTTCACCCGCATAGCAACTTCTAGAGAGTTGAGAGGGTTACGGCAAAAAATTGATGAACTTCGTGTAAAAATTGGACAATCTCATAAGAAGTATGAGGGTTTCGGACGAAAACTCATCTATTACAAAGGGATTTCAATTTTAATTACTTATTTTAAGTCCATACTTTTGTGTGTTCAATATGCACCATTAAAAGGCACATCATCAGTTTTCAACCCTTTCTGACATCATTTGCTATATTTCATGCATTTAATGATTAATTTTGAGCTAAATGACCCTGAATTTGAAAAGCAATACAAATGAACTCTGAAAAGGTTGTAACTTGCCATGACATCATAATTTCACCCACATAGCAACTTCTAGAGAGTTGAGAGGGTTATGGCAAAAACTGGATGCACTTCGTCTACAAATTGGACAATCTCATAAGAAGTATGAGGGTTTCGGACGAAAACACATCTATTACAAAGGGATTTCATTTTTAATAACTTACTTTAAATCCATACTTTTTGTGGATTCAATATGCACCATTCAAAGGCACATCACAAATTTTCAACCCTTTCTGACTTCATTTCATATTTTTCATGCATTTAATGATTTATTTTGAGCTAAATGACCCTGAATTTGAAAAGCAGTACAAATGAACTCTGAAAAGGTTGTAACTTGGCATGACATCATAATTTCACCCACATAGAAACTTTTAGAGAGTCGAGAGGGTTACGGCAAAAACTGGATGCACTTCGTGTACAAATTGGACAATCTCATAAGAAGTATGAGGGTTTCAGACGAAAAGACATCTATTACAAAGGGATTTCAATTTTAATAACTTATTTTAACTACATACTTTTTGTGTGTTCAATATGCACCATTCAAAGGCACATCATCAATTTTCAACCCTTTCTTACTTCATTCGATATTTTTCATGCATTTAATGATTTCTTTTGAGCTAAATGACCCTGAATTTGAAAACCAGTACAAATGAACTTTGAAAAGGTTGTAACTTGGCATGACATCATAATTTCACCCACATAGAAACCTCTAGAGAGTTGAGAGGGTTACGAGAAAAAATGGATGCACTTCGTGTACAAATTGGACAAAATCATAAGAAGTATGAGGGTTTCGGACGAAAACTCATCTATTACAAAGGGATTTCATTTTTAATAACTTATTTTAACTCCATGCTTTTTGTGTGTTCAATATGCACCATTCAAAGGCACATCATCAATTGTCAACCCTTTCTGACTTCATTTGATATTTTTCATGCATTTAATGATTTATTTTGAGCTAAATGACCCTGAATTTGAAAGCAGTCCAAATGAACTTTGAAAAGCTTGTAACTTGGAATGACATCATAATTTCACCCACATAGCAACTTTAGAGAGCTGAGAGGGTTACGGCAAAAACTGGATGCACTTCGTGTACAAATTGGACAATCTCTTAAGAAGTATGAGGGTTTCGGACGAAAACTCATCTATTACAAAGAGATTTCATTTTTAATAACTTATTTTAACTCCATAGTTTGTGTGTGTTCAATATGCACCATTTCAAGGCACATTATCAATTTTCAACCCTTTCTGACTTCATTTGATATTTTTCATGCATTTAATGATTTATTTTGAGCTAAATGACCCTGGATTTGAAAAGCAGTACAAATGAACTCTGAAAATGTTCTAACTTGGCATGACATCATAATTTCACCCACATAGCAACTTCTAGAGAGTTGAGAGGGTTACGGCAAAAAGTGGATGCAGTTCGTGCACAAATTGGACAATCTCATAAGAAGTATGAGGGTTTTGGACGAAAACTCATCTATTACAAAGGGATTTCATTTTAATTACTTATTTTAACTCCATACTTTTTGTGTGTTCAATATGCACCATTCAAAGGCACATCATCAATTTTCAACCCTTTCTGACTTCATTTGATATTTTTCATGCATTTAATGATTTATTTTGAGCTAAATGACCCTGAATTTCAAAAGCGGTACAAATGAACTCTGAAAAGGTTGTAACTTGGCATGACATCATAATTTCACCCACATAGAAACTTTTAGAGAGTTTAGAGGGTTACGGCAAAAACTGGATGCACTTCGTGTACAAATTGGACAATCTTATAAGAAGTCTGAGGGTTTCGGACGAAAACACATCTATTACAAAGGGATTTCATTTTTAATAACTTATTTTAACTCCATACTTTTTGTGTGTTCAATATGCACCATTAAAAGGCACATAATCAATTTTCAACCCTTTGTGACTTCATTTGATATTTTCCATGCATTTAATGATTTATTTTGAGCTAAATGACCTTGAATTTGAAAAGCAGTGCAAATGAACTTTGAAAAGGTTGTAACTTGGCATGACATCATAATTTCACCCCCATAGCAACTTCTAGAGAGTTTAGAGGGTTACGGAAAAAACTTGATGCACTTCGTGTAAAAATTGGACAATCTCATAAGAAGTATGAGGGTTTCGGACGAAAACACATCTATTACAAAGGGATTTCGTTTTTAATAACTTATTTTAACTCCATACTTTTTGTGTGTTCAATATGCACCATTGAAAGGCACATCATCAATTTTCAACCCTTTCTGACTTCATTTGATATTTTTCATGCATTTAATGATTTATTTTGAGCTAAATGACCCTGAATTTGAAAAGCAGTACAAATGAACTCTGAAAAGGTTGTAACTTGCCATGACATCATCATTTCGCCCACATAGCAACTTCTAGAGCGTTGAGAGGGTTACGGCAGAAACTGGATGCACTTCGTGTACAAGTTGGACTATCTCATAAGAAGTATGAGGGTTTCGGACGAAAACTCATCTATTACAAAGGGGTTTCATTTTTAATAACTTATTTTAACTCCTTACTTTTTGTGTGTTTAATATGCACCATTCAAAGGCACATCATCAATTTTCAACCCTTTCTGACTTGATTTGATATTTTTCATGCATTTAATGATTTATTTTGAGCTAAATGACCCTGAATTTGAAAAGTGGTACAAATGAACTCTGAAAAGGTTGTAACTTGGCATGACATCATAATTTCACCCACATAGAAACTTCTAGAGAATTGAGAGGGTTACGGCAAAAATTGGATGCACTTCGTGTACAAATTGGACAATCTCATAAGAAGTATGAGGGTTTCGGACAAAAACTCATCTATTACAAAGGGATTTCATTTTTAATAACTTATTTTAACTCCATAATTTTTGTGTGTTCAATATGCACCATTCAAAGGGACATCATCAATTTTCAACCCTTTCTGACTTCATTTGATATTTTTCATGCATTTAATGATTTATTTTGAGCTAAATGACCCTGAATTTCAAAAGCGGTACAAATGAACTTTGAAAAGGTTGTAACTTGGTATGACATCATAATTTCACCCGCATAGCAACTTCTAGAGAGTTGAGAGGGTTACGGCAAAAACTTGATGAACTTCGTGTAAAAATTGGACAATCTCATAAGAAGTATGAGGGTTTCGGACGAAAACTCATCTATTACAAAGGGATTTCATTTTTAATAACTTATTTTAAGTCCATACTTTTGTGTGTTCAATATGCACCATTAAAAGGCACATCATCAGTTTTCAACCCTTTCTGACATCATTTGCTATATTTCATGCATTTAATGATTAATTTTGAGCTAAATGACCCTGAATTTGAAAAGCAATACAAATGAACTCTGAAAAGGTTGTAACTTGCCATGACATCATAATTTCACCCACATAGCAACTTCTAGAGAGTTGAGAGGGTTATGGCAAACACTGGATGCACTTCGTCTACAAATTGGACAAGCTCATAAGAAGTATGAGGGTTTCGGACGAAAACACATGTATTACAAAGGGATTTCATTTTTAATAACTTACTTTAAATCCATACTTTTTGTGGATTCAATATGCACCATTCAAAGGCACATCACAAATTTTCAACCCTTTCTGACTTCATTTCATATTTTTCATGCATTTAATGATTTATTTTGAGCTAAATGACCCTGAATTTGAAAATCAGTACAAATGAACTCTGAAAAGGTTGTAACTTGGCATGACATCATAATTTCACCCACATAGAAACTTTTAGAGAGTCGAGAGGGTTACGGCAAAAACTGGATGCACTTCGTGTACAAATTGGACAATCTCATAAGAAGTATGAGGGTTTCGGACGAAAAGACATCTATTACAAAGGGATTTCAATTTTAATAACTTATTTTAACTACATACTTTTTGTGTGTTCAATATGCACCATTCAAAGGCACATCATCAATTTTCAACCCTTTCTGAGTTCATTCGATATTTTTCATGCATTTAATGATTTCTTTTGAGCTAAATGACCCTTAATTTGAAAACCAGTACAAATGAACTTTGAAAAGGTTGTAACTTGGCATGACATCATAATTTCACCCACATAGAAACCTCTAGAGAGTTGAGAGGGTTACGACAAAAAATGGATGCACTTCGTGTACAAATTGGACAAAATCATAAGAAGTATGAGGGTTTCGGACGAAAACTCATCTATTACAAAGGGATTTCATTTTTAATAACTTATTTTAACTCCATACTTTTTGTGTGTTCAATATGCACCATTCAAAGGCACATCATCAATTTTCAACCCTTTCTGACTTCATTTGATATTTTTCATGCATTTAATGATTTATTTTGAGCTAAATGACCCTGAATTTGAAAGCAGTCCAAATGAACTTTGAAAAGGTTGTAACTTGGAATGACATCATAATTTCACCCACATAGCAACTTTAGAGAGCTGAGAGGGTTACGGCAAAAACTGGATGCACTTCGTGTACAAATTGGACAATCTCTTAAGAAGTATGAGGGTTTCGGACGAAAACTCATCTATTACAAAGAGATTTCATTTTTAATAACTTATTTTAACTCCATAGTTTGTGTGTGTTCAATATGCACCATTTAAAGGCACATTATCAATTTTCAACCCTTTCTGACTTCATTTGATATTTTTCGTGCATTTAATGATTTATTTTGAGCTAAATGACCCTGGATTTGAAAAGCAGTACAAATGAACTCTGAAAATGTTCTAACTTGGCATGACATCATAATTTCACCCACATAGAAACTTTTAGAGAGTCTAGAGGGTTACGGCAAAAACTGGATGCACTTCATGTACAAATTGGACAATCTCATAAGAAGTACAAGGGTTTCGGACGAAAACTCATCTATTACAAAGGGATTTCATTTTTAATAAGTTATTTTAACTCCACACTTTTTGTGTGTTCAATATGCACCATTCAAAGGCACATCATCAATTTTCAACCCTTTCTGACTTCATTTGATATTTTTCATGCATTTAATGATTTATTTTGAGCTAAATGACCCTTAATTTGAAAAGTAGTACAAATGAACTCTTAAAAGGTTGTAACTTGGCATGACATCATAATTTCACCCACATAGGAACTTTTAGAGAGTTGAGAGGGTTACGGCAAAAATTGGATGCACTTCGTGTACAAATTGGACAATCTCATAAGTATGTGGGTTCCGGACGAAAAGACATCTATTACAAAGGGATTTCATTTTTAATAACTTATTTTAACTCCATACTTTTTGTGTGTTCAATATGCACCATTCAAAGGCACAACATCAATTTTCAACCCTTTCTGACTTCATTTGATATTTTTCATGCATTTAATGATTTATTTTGAGCTAAATGACCCTGAATTTGAAAAGCAGTACAAATGAACTCTGAAAAGGTTGTAACTTGGCATGACATCATAATTTCACCCACATAGCAACTTCTAGAGAGTTGAGAGGGTTACGGCAAAAACTTGATGCACTTCGTGTAAAAATTGGACAATCTCTTAAGAAGTATGAGGGTTTCGGACGAAAACTCATCTATTACAAAGAGATTTCATTTTTAATAACTTATTTTAACTCCATAGTTTTTGTGTGTTCAATATGCACCATTTAAAGGCACATCATCAATTTTCAACCCTTTCTGACTTCATTTGATATTTTTCATGCATTTAATGATTTATTTTAAGCTAAATGACCCTGAATTTGAAAAGCAGTACAAATGAACTTTGAAAAGGTTGTAACTTGGCATGACATCATAATTTCACCCACATAGCAACTTCTAGAGAGTTGAGAGGGTTACGGGAAAAACTTGATGCACTTCGTGTAAAAATTGGACAATCTCTTAAGAAGTATGAGGGTTTCGGACGAAAACTCATCTATTACAAAGAGATTTCATTTTTAGTAACTTATTTGAACTCCATAGTTGTTGTGTGTTCAATATGCACCATTTAAAGGCACATCATCAATTTTCAACCCTTTCTGACTTCATTTGCTATTTTTCATGCATTTAATGATTTATTTTGAGCTAAATGACCCTGAATTTGAAAAGCAGTACAAATGAACTCTGAAAAAGTTCTAACTTGGCATGACATCATAATTTCACCCACATAGAAACTTCTAGAGAGTTCCGAGGGTTACGGCAAAAACTGGATGCACTTGATGTACAAATTGGACAATCTCATAAGAAGTACAAGGGTTTCGGACGAAAACTCATCTATTACAAAGGGATTTCATTTTTAGTAACTTATTTTAACTCCATACTTTTTGTGTGTTCAATATGCACCATTCAAAGGCACATCATCAATTTTCAACCCTTTCTGACTTCATTTGATATTTTTCATGCATTTAATGATTTATTTTGAGCTAAATGACCCTGAATTTGAAAGCAGTCCAAATGAACTTTGAAAAGGTTGTAACTTGGAATGACATCATAATTTCACCCACATAGCAACTTTAGAGAGCTGAGAGGGTTACGGCAAAAACTGGATGCACTTCGTGTACAATTGGACAATCTCTTAAGAAGTATGAGGGTTTCGGACGAAAACTCATCTATTACAAAGAGATTTCAGTTTTAATAACTTATTTTAACTCCATAGTTTGTGTGTGTTCAATATGCACCATTTAAAGGCACATTATCAATTTTCAACCCTTTCTGACTTCATTTGATATTTTTCATGCATTTAATGATTTATTTTGAGCTAAATGACCCTGGATTTGAAAAGCAGTACAAATGAACTCTGAAAATGTTCTAACTTGGCATGACATCATAATTTCACCCACATAGAAACTTTTAGAGAGTCTAGATGGTTACGGCAAAAACTGGATGCACTTCATGTACAAATTGGACAATCTCATAAGAAGTACAAGGGTTTCGGACGAAAACTCATCTATTACAAAGGGATTTCATTTTGAATAAGTTATTTTAACTCCACACTTTTTGTGTGTTCAATATGCACCATTCAAAGGCACATCATCAATTTTCAACCCTTTCTGACTTCATTTGATATTTTTCATGCATTTAATGATTTATTTTGAGCTAAATGACCCTTAATTTGAAAAGTAGTACAAATGAACTCTTAAAAGGTTGTAACTTGGCATGACATCATAATTTCACCCACATAGGAACTTTTAGAGAGTTGAGAGGGTTACGGCAAAAATTGGATGCACTTCGTGTACAAATTGGACAATCTCATAAGTATGTGGGTTTCGGACGAAAAGACATCTATTACAAAGGGATTTTATTTTTAATAACTTATTTTAACTCCATACTTTTTGTGTGTTCAATATGCACCATTCAAAGGCACAACATCAATTTTCAACCCTTTCTGACTTCATTTGATATTTTTCATGCATTTAATGATTTATTTTGAGCTAAATGACCCTGAATTTGAAAAGCAGTACAAATGAACTCTTAAAAGGTTGTAACTTGGCATGACATCATAATTTCACCCACATAGCAACTTCTAGAGAGTTGAGAGGGTTACGGCAAAAACTTGATGCACTTCGTGTAAAAATTGGACAATCTCTTAAGAAGTATGAGGGTTTCGGACGAAAACTCATCTATTACAAAGAGATTTCATTTTTAATAACTTATTTTAACTCCATAGTTTTTGTGTGTTCAATATGCACCATTTAAAGGCACATCATCAATTTTCAACCCTTTCTGACTTCATTTGATATTTTTCATGCATTTAATGATTTATTTTAAGCTAAATGACCCTGAATTTGAAAAGCAGTACAAACAACTTTGAAAAGGTTGTAACTTGGCATGACATCATAATTTCACCCACATAGCAACTTCTAGAGAGTTGAGAGGGTTACGGGAAAAACTTGATGCACTTCGTGTAAAAATTGGACAATCTCTTAAGAAGTATGAGGGTTTCGGACGAAAACTCATCTATTACAAAGAGATTTCATTTTTAGTAACTTATTTGAACTCCATAGTTGTTGTGTGTTCAATATGCACCATTTAAAGGCACATCATCAATTTTCAACCCTTTCTGACTTCATTTGCTATTTTTCATGCATTTAATGATTTATTTTGAGCTAAATGACCCTGAATTTGAAAAGCAGTACAAATGAACTCTGAAAAAGTTCTAACTTGGCATGACATCATAATTTCACCCACATAGAAACTTCTAGAGAGTTCCGAGGGTTACGGCAAAAACTGGATGCACTTGATGTACAAATTGGACAATCTCATAAGAAGTACAAGGGTTTCGGACGAAAAATCATCTATTACAAAGGGATTTCATTTTTAATAACTTATTTTAACTCCATACTTTTTTTGTGTTCAATATGCACCATTCAAAGGCACATCATCAATTTTCAACCCTTTCTGACTTCATTTGATATTTTTCATGCATTTAATGATTTATTTTGAGCTAAATGACCCTGAATTTGAAAATCAGTACAAATGAACTTTGAAAAGGTTTTAACTTGGCATGACATCATAATTTCACCACATAGCAACTTCTAGAGAGTTGAGAGGGTTACGGCAAAAACTTGATGCACTTCGTGTAAAAATTGGACAATCTCATTAGAATTATGAGGGTTTCGGACGAAAACTCATCTATTACAAAGGGTTTTCATTTTTTAATAACTTATTTTAACTCCATACTTTTTGTGTGTTCAATATGCACCATAAAAAGGCACATCAGCAATTTTCAACCCTTTCTGACTTCATTTGCTATTTTTCATGCATTTAATGATTTATTTTGAGATAAATGACAATGAATTTGAAAAGCAGTACAAATGAACTCTGAAAAGGTGGTAACTTGGCATGACATCATAATTTCACCCACATAGCAACTTCTAGAGAGTTGAGAGGGTTATGGCAAAGACTTGATGCACTTCGTGTAAAAATTGGACAATCTCTTAAGAAGTATGAGGGTTTCGGACGAAAACTCATCTATTACAAAGAGATTTCATTTTTAATAACTTATTTTAACTCCATTGTTTTTGTGTGTTCAATATGCACCATTTAAAGGCACATCATCAATTTTCAACCCTTTCTGACTTCATTTGATATTTTTCATGCATTTAATGATTTATTTTAAGCTAAATGACCCTGAATTTGAAAAGCAGTACAAATGAACTTTGAAAAGGTTGTAACTTGGCATGACATCATAATTTCACCCACATAGCAACTTCTAGAGAGTTGTGAGGGTTACGGGAAAAACTTGATGCACTTCGTGTAAAAATTGGACAATCTCTTAAGAAGTATGAGGGTTTCGGACGAAAACTCATCTATTACAAAGAGATTTCATTTTTAGTAACTTATTTGAACTCCATAGTTGTTGTGTGTTCAATATGCACCATTTAAAGGCACATCATCAATTTTCAACCCTTTCTGACTTCATTTGCTATTTTTCATGCATTTAATGAATTATTTTGAGCTAAATGACCCTGAATTTGAAAAGCAGTACAAATGAACTCTGAAAAAGTTCTAACTTGGCATGACATCATAATTTCACCCACATAGAAACTTCTAGAGAGTTCCGAGGGTTACGGCAAAAACTGGATGCACTTGATGTACAAATTGGACAATCTCATAAGAAGTACAAGGGTTTCGGACGAAAAATCATCTATTACAAAGGGATTTCATTTTTAATAACTTATTTTAACTCCATACTTTTTTTGTGTTCAATATGCACCATTCAAAGGCACATCATCAATTTTCAACCCTTTCTGACTTCATTTGATATTTTTCATGCATTTAATGATTTATTTTGAGCTAAATGACCATGAATTTGAAAATCAGTACAAATGAACTTTGAAAAGGTTTTAACTTGGCATGACATCATAATTTCACCACATAGCAACTTCTAGAGAGTTGAGAGGGTTACGGCAAAAACTTGATGCACTTCGTGTAAAAATTGGACAATCTCATTAGAATTATGAGGGTTTCGGACGAAAACTCATCTATTACAAAGGGTTTTCATTTTTTAATAACTTATTTTAACTCCATACTTTTTGTGTGTTCAATATGCACCATAAAAAGGCACATCAGCAACTTTCAACCCTTTCTGACTTCATTTGCTATTTTTCATGCATTTAATGATTTATTTTGAGATAAATGACAATGAATTTGAAAAGCAGTACAAATGAACTCTGAAAAGGTTGTAACTTGGCATGACATCATAATTTCACCCACATAGCAACTTTTAGAGAGTTGAGAGGGTTACCGCAGAAACTGGATGCACTTCGTGTACAAATTGGACAATCTCATAAGAATTATGAGGGTTTCGGACGAAAAGACATCTATTACAAAGGGATTTCATTTTTAATAACTTATTTTACCTCCATACTTTTTGTGTGTTCAATATGCACCATTCAAAGGCACATCATTAATTTTCAACCCTTTCTGACTTCATTTGATATTTTTCATGCATTTAATGATTTATTTTGAGCTAAATGACCCTGAATTTGAAAAGCAGTACAAATGGACTTTGAAAAGGTTGTAACCTGGCATGACATCATAATTTCACCGACATGGCAACTTCTAGAGAGTTGAGAGTGTTACGGCAAAAACCGGATGCACTTCGTGTACAAATTGGACAATCTCATAAGAAGTACAAGGGTTTCGGACGAAAGCTCATCTATTACGAAGGGATTTCGTTTTAATACCTTATTTTAACTCCATACTTTTTGTGTGTTCAGTATGCACCATTGAAAGGCACATCATCAATTTTCAACCCTTTTTGACTTCGTTTGATATTTTTCATCCATTTAATGATTTATTTTCAACTAAATGACACTGAATTTGAAAAGCAGTACAAATGAACTCTGAAAAGGTTGTAACTTGCCATGACATCATAATTCCACCCACATAGCAACTTCTAGAGAGTTCAGAGGGTTACGGCAAAAGCTGGATGCACTTCGTGTAAAAATTGGACAATCTCATAAGTAGTATGAGGGTTTCGGAAGAAAACACATCTATTACAAAGGGATTTCATTTTTAATAACTTACTTTAACTCCGTACTTTTTGTGTGTTCAATATGCGCCATTCAAAGGCACATCATCAATTTTCAGCCCTATCTGACTTCATTTGATATATTTCATGCATTTAATGATTTATTTTGAGCTAAATGACCCTGAATTTGAAAAGCAGTACAATTAAACTTTGAAAAGGTTGTAACTTGGCATGACATCATAATTTCACCCACATAGCAACTTTAGAGAGTTGAGAGGGTTACGACAAAAACTGGATGCACTTCGTGTACAAATTGGACAATATCATAAGAAGTACAAGGGTTTCGGACGAAAACTCATCTATTACAAAGAGATTTCATTTTTAATACCTTATTTTAACTCCATACTTTTTGTGTGTTCAATATGCACCATTGAAAGGCACATAATCAATTTTCAAACCTTTCTGACTTTATTTGATATTTTTCATGCATTTCATGATTTATTTTGAGCTAAATGACCCTGAATTTGAAAATCAGTACAAATGAACTTTGAAAAGGTTGTAACTTGGCATGACATCATAATTTCACCCACATAGCAACTTCTAGAGAGTTGAGAGGGTTACGGCAAAAACTTGATGCACTTCGTGTAAAAATTGGACAATCTCTTAAGAAGTATGAGGGTTTCGGAAAAAAAACTCATCTATTACAAAGAGATTTCATTTTTAATAACTTATTTTAACTCCATAGTTTTTGTGTGTTCAATATGCACCATTTAAAGGCACATAATCAATTTTCAACCCTTTCTGACTTCATTTGATATTTTTCATGCATTTAATGATTTATTTTGAGCTAAATGACCCTGAATTTGAAAAGCAGTACAAATGAACTCTGAAAAAGTTCTAACTTGGCATGACATCATAATTTCACCCACATAGAAACTTTTAGAGATTTGAGAGGGTTACGGCAAAAACTGGATGCACTTCATGTACAAATTGGACAATCTCATAAGAAGTACAAGGGTTTTGGACGAAAACTCATCTATTACAAAGGGATTTCATTTTTAATAACTTATTTTAACTCCATACTTTTTTTGTGTTCAATATGCACCATTCAAAGGCACATCATCAATTTTCAACCCTTTCTGACTTCATTTGATATTTTTCATGCATTTAATGATTTATTTTGAGCTAAATGACCCTGAATTTGAAAATCAGTACAAATGAACTTTGAAAAGGTTTTAACTTGGCATGACATCATAATTTCACCACATAGCAACTTCTAGAGACTTGAGAGGGTTACGGCAAAAACTTGATGCACTTCGTGTAAAAATTGGACAATCTCATAAGAAGTATGAGGGTTTCGGACGAAAACTCTTCTATTACAAAGGGATTTCATTTTTTAATAACTTATTTTAACTCCATACTTTTTGTGTGTTCAATATGCACCATAAAAAGGCACATCATCAATTTTCAACCCTTTCTGACTTCATTTGATATTTTTCATGCATTTAATGATTTATTTTGAGATAAATGACCCTGAATTTGAAAAGCAGTACAAATGAACTCTGAAAAGGTTGTAACTTGGCATGACATCATAATTTCACCCACATAGCAACTTTTAGAGAGTTGAGAGGGTTACCGCAAAAATTGGATGCACTTTGTGTACAAATTGGACAATCTCATAAGAATTATGAGGGTTTCGGACGAAAAGACATCTATTACAAATGGATTTCATTTTTAATAACTTATTTTAACTCCATACTTTTTGTGTGTTCAATATGCACCATTCAAAGGCACATCATTAATTTTCAACCCTTTCTGACTTCATTTGATATTTTTCATGCATTTAATGATTTATTTTGAGCTAAATGACCCTGAATTTGAAAAGCAGTACAAATGAACTTTGAAAAGGTTGTAACTTGGCATGACATCATAATTTCACCGACATGGCAACTTCTAGAGAGTTGACAGTGTTACGGCAAAAACCGGATGCACTTCGTGTACAAATTGGACAATCTCATAAGAAGTACAATGGTTTCGGACGAAAGCTCATCTATTACGAAGGGATTTCGTTTTTAATACCTTATTTTAACTCCATACTTTTTGTGTGTTCAGTATGCACCATTGAAAGGCACATCATCAATTTTCAACCCTTTTTGACTTCGTTTGATATTTTTCATCCATTTAATGATTTATTTTGAACTAAATGACCCTGAATTTGAAAAGCAGTACAAATGAACTCTGAAAAGGTTGTAACTTGCCATGACATCATAATTCCACCCACATAGCAACTTCTGGAGAGTTGAGAGGGTTACAGCAAAAGCTGGATGCACTTCGTGTACAAATTGGACAATCTCATAAGTAGTATGAGGGTTTCGGAAGAAAACACATCTATTACAAAGGGATTTCATTTTTACTAACTTACTTTAACTCGGGTACTTTTTGTGTGTTCAATATGCGCCATTCAAAGGCACATCATCAATTTTCAACCCTATCTGACTTCATTTGATATATTTCATGCATTTAATGATTTATTTTGAGCTAAATGACCCTGAATTTGAAAAGCAGTACAATTAAACTTTGAAAAGGTTGTAACTTGGCATGACATCATAATTTCACCCACATAGCAACTTTAGAGAGTTGAGAGGGTTACGGCAAAAACTGGATGCACTTCGTGTACAAATTGGACAATATCATAAGAAGTACAAGGGTTTCGGACAAAACTCATCTATTACAAAGAGATTTCATTTTTAATACCTTATTTTAACTCCATACTTTTTGTGTGTTCAATATGCACCATTGAAAGGCACATAATCAATTTTCAACCCTTTCTGACTTTATTTGATATTTTTCATGCATTTCATGATTTATTTTGAGCTAAATGACCCTGAATTTGAAAATCAGTACAAATGAACTCTGAAAAAGTTCTAACTTGGCATGACATCATAATTTCACCCACATAGAAACTTTAAGAGAGTTGAGAGGGTTACGGCAAAAACTGGATGCACTTCATGTACAAATTGGACAATCTCATAAGAAGTACAAGGGTTTCGGACGAAAACTCATCTATTACAAAGGGATTTCATTTTTAATAACTTATTTTAACTCCATACTTTTTTGTGTTCAATATGCACCATTCAAAGGCACATCATCAATTTTCAACCCTTTCTGACTTCATTTGATATTTTTCATGCATTTAATGATTTATTTTGAGCTAAATGACCCTGAATTTGAAAATCAGTACAAATGAACTTTGAAAAGGTTGTAACTTGGCAGGACATCATAATTTCACCCACATAGCAACTTCTAGAGAGTTGAGAGGGTTACGGCAAAAACTTGATGCACTTCGTGTAAAAATTGGACAATCTCTTAAGAAGTATGAGGGTTTCGGACGAAAACTCATCTATTACAAAGAGATTTCATTTTTAATAACTTATTTTAACTCCATAGTTTTTGTGTGTTCAATATGCACCATTAAAGGCACATCATCAATTTTCAACCCTTTCTGACTTCATTTGATATTTTTCATGCATTTAATGATTTATTTTGAGCTAAATGACCCTGAATTTGAAAAGCAGTACAAATGAACTCTGAAAAAGTTCTAACTTGGCATGACATCATAATTTCACCCACATAGAAACTTTTAGAGAGTTGAGAGGGTTACGGCAAAAACTGGATGCACTTCATGTACAAATTGGACAATCTCATAAGAAGTACAAGGGTTTCGGACGAAAACTCATCTATTACAAAGGGATTTCATTTTTAATAACTTATTTTAACTCCATACTTTTTTGTGTTCAATATGCACCATTCAAAGGCACATCATCAATTTTCAACCCTTTCTGACTTCATTTGATATTTTTCATGCATTTAATGATTTATTTTGAGCTAAATGACCCTGAATTTGAAAATCAGTACAAATGAACTTTGAAAAGGTTGTAACTTGGCATGACATCATAATTTCACCACATAGCAACTTCTAGAGAGTTGAGAGGGTTACGGCAAAAACTTGATGCACTTCGTGTAAAAATTGGACAATCTCATAAGAAGTATGAGGGTTCTGGACGAAAACTCATCTATTACAAAGGGATTTCATTTTTTAATAACTTATTTTAACTCCATACTTTTTGTGTTTTCAATATGCACCATAAAAAGGCACATCATCAATTTTCAACCCTTTCTGACTTCATTTGATATTTTTCATGCATTTAATGATTTATTTTGAGATAAATGACCATGAATTTGAAAAGCAGTACAAATGAACTCTGAAAAGGTTGTAACTTGGCATGACATCATAATTTCACCCACATAGGAACTTTTAGAGAGTTGAGAGGGTTACGGCAAAATTTGGATGCACTTCGTGTACAAATTGGACAATCTCATAAGAAGTATGAGGGTTTCGGACGAAAAGACATCTATTACAAAGGGATTTCATTTTTAATAACTTATTTTAACTCCATACTTTTTGTGTGTTCAATATGCACCATTCAAAGGCACATCATTAATTTTCAACCCTTTCTGACTTCATTTGATATTTTTCATGCATTTAATGATTTATTTTGAGCTAAATGACCCTGAATTTGAAAAGCAGTACAAATGAACTTTGAAAAGGTTGTAACTTGGCATGACATCATAATTTCACCGACATGGCAACTTCTAGAGAGTTGACAGTGTTACGGCAAAAACCGGATGCACTTTGTGTACAAATTGGACAATCTCATAAGAAGTACAATGGTTTCGGACGAAAGCTCATCTATTACGAAGGGATTTCGTTTTTAATACCTTATTTTAACTCCATACTTTTTGTGTGTTCAGTATGCACCATTGAAAGGCACATCATCAATTTTCAACCCTTTTTGACTTCGTTTGATATTTTTCATCCATTTAATGATTTATTTTGAACTAAATGACCCTGAATTTGAAAAGCAGTACAAATGAACTCTGAAAAGGTTGTAACTTGCCATGACATCATAATTCCACCCACATAGCAACTTCTGGAGAGTTGAGAGGGTTACGGCAAAAGCTGGATGCACTTCGTGTACAAATTGGACAATCTCATAAGTAGTATGAGGGTTTCGGAAGAAAACACATCTATTACAAAGGGATTTCATTTTTACTAACTTACTTTAACTCGGGTACTTTTTGTGTGTTCAATATGCAGCCATTCAAAGGCACATCATCAATTTTCAACCCTATTCTGACTTCATTTGATATATTTCATGCATTTAATGATTTATTTTGAGCTAAATGACCCTGAATTTGAAAAGCAGTACAATTAAACTTTGAAAAGGTTGTAACTTGGCATGACATCATAATTTCACCCACATAGCAACTTTAGAGAGTTGAGAGGGTTACGGCAAAAACTGGATGCACTTCGTGTACAAATTGGACAATATCATAAGAAGTACAAGGGTTTCGGACGAAAACTCATCTATTACAAAGAGATTTCATTTTTAATACCTTATTTTAACTCCATAATTTTTGTGTGTTCAATATGCACCATAAAAAGGCACATCATCAATTTTCAACCCTTTCTGACTTCATTTGATATTTTTCATGCATTTAATGATTTATTTTGAGATAAATGACCCTGAATTTGAAAAGCAGTACAAATGAACTCTGAAAAGGTTGTAACTTGGCATGACATCATAATTTCACCCACGTAGCAACTTTTAGAGAGTTGAGAGGGTTACCGCAAAAACTGGATGCACTTCATGTACAAATTGGACAATCTCATAAGAAGTACAAGGGTTTCGGACGAAAACTCATCTATTACAAAGGGATTTCATTTTTAATAACTTATTTTAACTCCATACTTTTTTGTGTTCAATATGCACCATTCAAAGGCACATCATCAATTTTCAACCCTTTCTGACTTCATTTGATATTTTTCATGCATTTAATGATTTATTTTGAGCTAAATGACCCTGAATTTGAAAATCAGTACAAATGAACTTTGAAAAGGTTGTAACTTGGCAGGACATCATAATTTCACCCACATAGCAACTTCTAGAGAGTTGAGAGGGTTACGGCAAAAACTTGATGCACTTCGTGTAAAAATTGGACAATCTCATTAAGAAGTATGAGGGTTTCGGACGAAAACTCATCTATTACAAAGAGGATTTCATTTTTAATAACTTATTTTAACTCCATAGTTTTTGTGTGTTCAATATGCACCATTTAAAGGCACATCATCAATTTTCAACCCTTTCTGACTTCATTTGATATTTTTCATGCATTTAATGATTTATTTTGAGCTAAATGACCCTGAATTTGAAAAGCAGTACAAATGAACTCTGAAAAAGTTCTAACTTGGCATGACATCATAATTTCACCCACATAGAAACTTTTAGAGAGTTGAGAGGGTTACGGCAAAAACTGGATGCACTTCATGTACAAATTGGACAATCTCATAAGAATTACAAGGGTTTCGGACGAAAACTCATCTATTACAAAGGGATTTCATTTTTAATAACTTATTTTAACTCCATACTTTTTTGTGTTCAATATGCACCATTCAAAGGCACATCATCAATTTTCAACCCTTTCTGACTTCATTTGATATTTTTCATGCATTTAATGATTTATTTTGAGCTAAATGACCCTGAATTTGAAAATCAGTACAAATGAACTTTGAAAAGGTTGTAACTTGGCATGACATCATAATTTCACCCACATAGCAACTTCTAGAGAGTTGAGAGGGTTACGGCAAAAACTTGATGCACTTCGTGTAAAAATTGGACAATCTCATAAGAAGTATGAGGGTTTCGGACGAAAACTCATCTATTACAAAGGGATTTCATTTTTAATAACTTATTTTAACTCCATAATTTTTGTGTGTTCAATATGCACCATTAAAAGGCACATCATCAATTTTCAACCCTTTCTGACTTCATTTGATATTTTTCATGCATTTAATGATTTATTTTGAGATAAATGACCCTGAATTTGAAAAGCAGTACAAATGAACTCTGAAAAGGTTGTAACTTGGCATGACATCATAATTTCACCCACGTAGCAACTTTTAGAGAGTTGAGAGGGTTACCGCAAAAACTGGATGCACTTCGTGTACAAATTGGACAATCTCATAAGAATTATGAGGGTTTCGGACGAAAAGACATCTATTACAAAGGGATTTCATTTTTAATAACTTATTTTAACTCCATACTTTTTGTGTGTTCAATATGCACCATTCAAAGGCACATCATAATTTTCAACCCTTTCTGACTTCATTTGATATTTTTCATGCATTTAATGATTTATTTTGAGCTAAATGACCCTGAATTTGAAAAGCAGTACAAATGAACTTTGAAAAGGTTGTAACTTGGCATGACATCATAATTTCACCCGACATAGGCAACTTCTAGAGAGTTGAGAGTGTTACGGCAAAAACTGGATGCACTTCGTGTACAAATTGGACAATCTCATAAGAAGTACAAGGGTTTCGGACGAAAAGCTCATCTATTACGAAGGGATTTCATTTTTAATACCTTATTTTAACTCCATACTTTTTGTGTGTTCAATATGCACCATTGAAAGGCACATCATCAATTTTCAACCCTTTTCTGACTTCATTTGATATTTTTCATGCATTTAATGATTTATTTTGAGCTAAATGACCCTGAATTTGAAAAGCAGTACAAATGAACTCTGAAAAGGTTGTAACTTGGCCATGACATCATAATTCACCCACATAGCAACTTTAGAGAGTTGAGAGGGTTACGGCAAAAAGCTGGATGCACTTCGTGTACAAATTGGACAATCTCATAAGAAGTATGAGGGTTTCGGACGAAAACACATCTATTACAAAGGGATTTCATTTTTAATAACTTACTTTAACTCCAGTACTTTTTGTGTGTTCAATATGCACCATTCAAAGGCACATCATCAATTTTCAACCCTTTCTGACTTCATTTGATATTTTTCATGCATTTAATGATTTATTTTGAGCTAAATGACCCTGAATTTGAAAAGCAGTACAAATGAAACTTTGAAAAGGTTGTAACTTGGCATGACATCATAATTTCACCCACATAGCAACTTTAGAGAGTTGAGAGGGTTACGGCAAAAACTGGATGCACTTCGTGTACAAATTGGACAATCTCATAAGAAGTACAAGGGTTTCGGACGAAAACTCATCTATTACAAAGAGATTTCATTTTTAATAACTTATTTTAACTCCATACTTTTTGTGTGTTCAATATGCACCATTGAAAGGCACATCATCAATTTTCAACCCTTTCTGACTTCATTTGATATTTTTCATGCATTTAATGATTTATTTTGAGCTAAATGACCCTGAATTTGAAAATCAGTACAAATGAACTCTGAAAAGGTTGTAACTTGGCATGACATCATAATTTCACCCACATAGAAACTTTTAGAGAGTTGAGAGGGTTACGGCAAAAACTGGATGCACTTCAGTGTACAAATTGGACAATCTCATAAGAAGTACAAGGGTTTCGGACGAAAACTCATCTATTACAAAGGGATTTCATTTTTAATAAGTTATTTTAACTCCATAATTTTTGTGTGTTCAATATGCACCATTCAAAGGCACATCATCAATTTTCAACCCTTTCTGACTTCATTTGATATTTTTCATGCATTTAATGATTTATTTTGAGCTAAATGACCCTGAATTTGAAAATCAGTACAAATGAACTTTGAAAAGGTTGTAACTTGGCATGACATCATAATTTGACCCACATAGGAACTTTTAGAGAGTTGAGAGGGTTACGGCAAAAACTGGATGCACTTCGTGTAAAAATTGGACAATCTCATAAGAAGTATGAGGGTTTCGGACGAAAACTCATCTATTACAAAGGGATTTCATTTTTAATAACTTATTTTAACTCCATAGTTTTTGTGTGTTCAATATGCACCATTTAAAGGGCACATCATCAATTTTCAACCCTTTCTGACTTCATTTGATATTTTTCATGCATTAATGATTTATTTTGAGCTAAATGACCCTGAATTTGAAAAGCAGTACAAATGAACTCTGAAAAGTTCTAACTTGGCATGACATCATAATTTCACCCACATAGAAACTTTTAGAGAGTTGAGAGGGTTACGGCAAAAACTGGATGCACTTCATGTACAAATTGGACAATCTCATAAGAAGTACAAGGGTTTCGGACGAAAACTCATCTATTACAAAGGGATTTCATTTTTAATAACTTATTTTAACTCCATACTTTTTTGTGTTCAATATGCACCATTCAAAGGCACATCATCAATTTTCAACCCTTTCTGACTTCATTTGATATTTTTCATGCATTTAATGATTTATTTTGAGCTAAATGACCCTGAATTTGAAAATCAGTACAAATGAACTTTGAAAAGGTTGTAACTTGGCATGACATCATAATTTCACCACATAGCAACTTCTAGAGAGTTGAGAGGGTTACGGCAAAAACTTGATGCACTTCGTGTAAAAATTGGACAATCTCATAAGAAGTATGAGGGTTTCGGACGAAAACTCATCTATTACAAAGGGATTTCATTTTTAATAACTTATTTTAACTCCATACTTTTTGTGTGTTCAATATGCACCATTAAAAGGCACATCATCAATTTTCAACCCTTTCTGACTTCATTTGATATTTTTCATGCATTTAATGATTTATTTTGAGATAAATGACCCTGAATTTGAAAAGCAGTACAAATGAACTCTGAAAAGGTTGTAACTTGGCATGACATCATAATTTCACCCACATAGCAACTTTTAGAGAGTTGAGAGGGTTACGGCAAAAACTGGATGCACTTCGTGTACAAATTGGACAATCTCATAAGAAGTATGAGGGTTTCGGACGAAAACTCATCTATTACAAAGGGATTTCATTTTTAATAACTTATTTTAACTCCATACTTTTTGTGTGTTCAATATGCACCATTCAAAGGCACATCATCAATTTTCAACCCTTTCTGACTTCATTTGATATTTTTCATGCATTTAATGATTTATTTTGAGCTAAATGACCCTGAATTTGAAAAGCAGTACAAATGAACTTTGAAAAGGTTGTAACTTGGCATGACATCATAATTTCACCGACATAGGCAACTTCTAGAGAGTTGAGAGGGTTACGGCAAAAACTGGATGCACTTCGTGTACAAATTGGACAATCTCATAAGAAGTACAAGGGTTTCGGACGAAAAGCTCATCTATTACGAAGGGATTTCATTTTTAATACCTTATTTTAACTCCATACTTTTTGTGTGTTCAATATGCACCATTGAAAGGCACATCATCAATTTTCAACCCTTTCTGACTTCATTTGATATTTTTCATGCCATTTAATGATTTATTTTGAGCTAAATGACCCTGAATTTGAAAAGCAGTACAAATGAACTCTGAAAAGGTTGTAACTTGGCATGACATCATAATTTCACCCACATAGCAACTTCTAGAGAGTTGAGAGGGTTACGGCAAAAGCTGGATGCACTTCGTGTACAAATTGGACAATCTCATAAGAAGTATGAGGGTTTCGGACGAAAACACATCTATTACAAAGGGATTTCATTTTTAATAACTTACTTTAACTCCAGTACTTTTTGTGTGTTCAATATGCACCATTCAAAGGCACATCATCAATTTTCAACCCTATCTGACTTCATTTGATATTTTTCATGCATTTAATGATTTATTTTGAGCTAAATGACCCTGAATTTGAAAAGCAGTACAATGAACTTTGAAAAGGTTGTAACTTGGCATGACATCATAATTTCACCCACATAGCAACTTTAGAGAGTTGAGAGGGTTACGGCAAAAACTGGATGCACTTCGTGTACAAATTGGACAATATCATAAGAAGTACAAGGGTTTCGGACGAAAACTCATCTATTAGAAAGAGATTTCATTTTTAATACCTTATTTTAACTCCATACTTTTTGTGTGTTCAATATGCACCATTAAAAGGCACATAATCAATTTTCAACCCTTTCTGACTTTATTTGATATTTTTCATGCATTTAATGATTTATTTTGAGCTAAATGACCCTGAATTTGAAAATCAGTACAAATGAACTTTGAAAAGGTTGTAACTTGGCATGACATCATAATTTCACCCACATAGCAACTTCTAGAGAGTTGAGAGGGTTACGGCAAAAACTTGATGCACTTCGTGTAAAAATTGGACAATCTCTTAAGAAGTATGAGGGTTTCGGACGAAAACTCATCTATTACAAAGAGATTTCATTTTTAATAACTTATTTTAACTCCATAGTTTTTGTGTGTTCAATATGCACCATTTAAAGGCACATCATCAATTTTCAACCCTTTCTGACTTCATTTGATATTTTTCATGCATTTAATGATTTATTTTGAGCTAAATGACCCTGAATTTGAAAAGCAGTACAAATGAACTCTGAAAAGGTTGTAACTTGGCATGACATCATAATTTCACCCACATAGAAACTTTTAGAGAGTTGAGAGGGTTACGGCAAAAACTGGATGCACTTCATGTACAAATTGGACAATCTCATAAGAAGTACAAGGGTTTCGGACGAAAACTCATCTATTACAAAGGGATTTCATTTTTAATAACTTATTTTAACTCCATACTTTTTTTGTGTTCAATATGCACCATTCAAAGGCACATCATCAATTTTCAACCCTTTCTGACTTCATTTGATATTTTTCATGCATTTAATGATTTATTTTGAGCTAAATGACCCTGAATTTGAAAATCAGTACAAATGAACTTTGAAAAGGTTGTAACTTGGCATGACATCATAATTTCACCACATAGCAACTTCTAGAGAGTTGAGAGGGTTACGGCAAAAACTTGATGCACTTCGTGTACAAATTGGACAATCTCATAAGAAGTATGAGGGTTTCGGACGAAAACTCATCTATTACAAAGGGATTTCATTTTTTAATAACTTATTTTAACTCCATACTTTTTGTGTGTTCAATATGCACCATAAAAAGGCACATCATCAATTTTCAACCCTTTCTGACTTCATTTGATATTTTTTATGCATTTAATGATTTATTTTGAGCTAAATGACCCTGAATTTGAAAAGCAGTACAAATGAACTCTGAAAAGGTTGTAACTTGGCATGACATCATAATTTCACCCACATAGCAACTTTTAGAGAGTTGAGAGGGTTACGGCAAAAACTGGATGCACTTCGTGTACAAATTGGACAATATCATAAGAAGTACAAGGGTTGCGGACGAAAACTCATCTATTACAAAGAGATTTCATTTTTAATAACTTATTTTAACTCCATACTTTTTGTGTGTTCAATATGCACCATTTAAAGGCACATCATCAATTTTCAACCCTTTCTGACTTCATTTGATATTTTTCATGCATTTAATGATTTATTTTGAGCTAAATGACCCTGAATTTGAAAATCAGTACAAATGAACTTTGAAAAGGTTGTAACTTGGCATGACATCATAATTTCACCCACATAGCAACTTCTAGAGAGTTGAGAGGGTTACGGCAAAAACTTGATGCACTTCGTGTAAAAATTGGACAATCTCTTAAGAAGTATGAGGGTTTCGGACGAAAACTCATCTATTACAAAGAGATTTCATTTTTAATAACTTATTTTAACTCCATAGTTTTTGTGTGTTCAATATGCACCATTTAAAGGCACATCATCAATTTTCAACCCTTTCTGACTTCATTTGATATTTTTCATGCATTTAATGATTTATTTTGAGCTAAATGACCCTAAATTTGAAAAGGAGTACAAATGAACTCTGGAAAAGTTGTAACTTGGCATGACATCATAATTTCACCCACATAGAAACTTTTAGAGAGTTGAGAGGGTTACGGCAAAAACTGGATGCACTTCATGTACAAATTGGACAATCTCATAAGAAGTACAAGGGTTTCGGACGAAAACTCATCTATTAGAAAGGGATTTCATTTTTAATAACTTATTTTAACTCCATACTTTTTTTGTGTTCAATATGCACCATTCAAAGGCACATCATCAATTTTCAACCCTTTCTGACTTCATTTGATATTTTTCATGCATTTAATGATTTATTTTGAGCTAAATGACCCTGAATTTGAAAATCAGTACAAATGAACTTTGAAAAGGTTGTAACTTGGCATGACATCATAATTTCACCACATAGCAACTTCTAGAGAGTTGAGAGGGTTACGGCAAAAACTTGATGCACTTCGTGTAAAAATTGGACAATCTCATAAGAAGTATGAGGGTTTCGGACGAAAACTCATCTATTACAAAGGGATTTCATTTTTAATAACTTATTTTAACTCCATACTTTTTGTGTGTTCAATATGCACCATAAAAAGGCACATCATCAATTTTCAACCCTTTCTGACTTCATTTGATATTTTTCATGCATTTAATGATTTATTTTGAGATAAATGACCCTGAATTTGAAAAGCAGTACAAATGAACTCTGAAAAGGTTGTAACTTGGCATGACATATAATTTCACCCACATAGCAACTTTTAGAGAGTTGAGAGGGTTACCGCAAAAACTGGATGCACTTCGTGTACAAATTGGACAATCTCATAAGAATTATGAGGGTTTCGGACGAAAAGACATCTATTACAAAGGGATTTCATTTTTAATAACTTATTTTAACTCCATACTTTTTGTGTGTTCAATATGCACCATTCAAAGGCACATCATTAATTTTCAACCCTTTCTGACTTCATTTGATATTTTTCATGCATTTAATGATTTATTTTGAGCTAAATGACCCTGAATTTGAAAAGCAGTACAAACGAACTTTGAAAAGGTTGTAACTTGGCATGACATCATAATTTCACCGACATGGCAACTTCTAGAGAGTTGACAGTGTTACGGCAAAAACTGGATGCACTTCGTGTGCAAATTGGACAATCTCATAAGAAGTACAAGGGTTTTGGACGAAAGCTCATCTATTACGAAGGGATTTCGTTTTTAATACCTTATTTTAACTCCATACTTTTTGTGTGTTCAGTATGCACCATTGAAAGGCACATCATCAATTTTCAACCCTTTTTGACTTCGTTTGATATTTTTCATCCATTTAATGATTTATTTTGAACTAAATGACCCTGAATTTGAAAAGCAGTACAAATGAACTCTGAAAAGGTTGTAACTTGGCATGACATCATAATTCCACCCATATAGCAACTTCTAGAGAGTTGAGAGGGTTACGGCAAAAGCTGGATGCACTTCGTGTACAAATTGGACAATGTCATAAGTAGTATGAGGGTTTCGGAAGAAAACACATCTATTACAAAGGGATTTCATTTTTAATAACTTACTTTAACTCCGTACTTTTTGTGTGTTCAATATGCGCCATTCAAAGGCACATCATCAATTTTCAACCCTATCTGACTTCATTTGATATATTTCATGCATTTAATGATTTATTTTGAGCTAAATGACCCTGAATTTGAAAAGCAGTAGAAATGAACTTTGAAAAGGTTGTAACTTGGCATGACATCATAATTTCACCCACATAACAACTTTAGAGAGTTGAGAGGGTTACGGCAAAAACTGGATGCACTTCGTGTACAAATTGGACAATATCATAAGAAGTACAAGGGTTTCGGACGAAAACTCATCTATTACAAAGAGATTTCATTTTTAATACCTTATTTTAACTCCATACTTTTTGTGTTCAATATGCACCATTGAAAGGCACATAATCAATTTTCAACCCTTTCTGACTTTATTTGATATTTTTCATGCATTTCATGATTTATTTAGAGCTAAATGACCCTGAATTTGAAAATCAGTACAAATGAACTTTGAAAAGGTTGTAACTTGGCATGAAATCATAATTTCACCCACATAGCAACTTCTAGAGAGTTGAGAGCGTTACAGCAAAAACTTGATGCACTTCGTGTAAAAATTGGACAATCTCTTAAGAAGTATGAGGGTTTCGGACGAAAACTCATCTATTACAAAGAGATTTCATTTTTAATAACTTATTTTAACTCCATAGTTTTTCTGTGTTCAATATGCACCATTTAAAGGCACATCATCAATTTTCAACCCTTTCTGACTTCATTTGATATTTTTCATGCATTTAATGATTTATTTTGAGCTAAATGACCCTGAATTTGAAAAGCAGTACAAATGAACTCTGAAAAAGTTCTAACTTGGCATGACATCATAATTTCACCCACATAGAAACTTTTAGAGAGTTGAGAGGGTTACGGCAAAAACTGGATGCACTTCATGTACAAATTGGACAATCTCATAAGAAGTACAAGTGTTTCGGACGAAAACTCATCTATTACAAAGGGATTTCATTTTTAATAACTTATTTTAACTCCATACTTTTTTTGTGTTCAATATGCACCATTCAAAGGCACATCATCAATTTTCAACCCTTTCTGACTTCATTTGATATTTTTCATGCATTTAATGATTTATTTTGAGCTAAATGACCCTGAATTTGAAAATTAGTACAAATGAACTTTGAAAAGGTTTTAACTTGGCACGACATCATAATTTCACCACATAGCAACTTCTAGAGAGTTGAGAGGGTTACGGCAAAAACTTGATGCACTTCGTGTAAAAATTGGACAATCTCATAAGAAGTATGAGGGTTTCGGACGAAAACTCATCTATTACAAAGGGATTTCATTTTTTAATAACTTATTTTAACTCCATACTTTTTGTGTGTTCAATATGCACCATAAAAAGGCACATCATCAATTTTCAACCCTTTCTGACTTCATTTGATATTTTTCATGCATTTAATGATTTATTTTGAGATAAATGACCCTGAATTTGAAAAGCAGTACAAATGAACTCTGAAAAGGTTGTAACTTGGCATGACATATAATTTCACCCACATAGCAACTTTTAGAGAGTTGAGAGGGTTACCGCAAAAACTGGATGCACTTCGTGTACAAATTGGACAATCTCATAAGAATTATGAGGGTTTCGGACGAAAAGACATCTATTACAAAGGGATTTCATTTTTAATAACTTATTTTAACTCCATACTTTTTGTGTGTTCAATATGCACCATTCAAAGGCACATCATTAATTTTCAACCCTTTCTGACTTCATTTGATATTTTTCATGCATTTAATGATTTATTTTGAGCTAAATGACCCTGAATTTGAAAAGCAGTACAAACGAACTTTGAAAAGGTTGTAACTTGGCATGACATCATAATTTCACCGACATGGCAACTTCTAGAGAGTTGACAGTGTTACGGCAAAAACTGGATGCACTTCGTGTGCAAATTGGACAATCTCATAAGAAGTACAAGGGTTTTGGACGAAAAGCTCATCTATTACGAAGGGATTTCGTTTTTAATACCTTATTTTAACTCCATACTTTTTGTGTGTTCAGTATGCACCATTGAAAGGCACATCATCAATTTTCAACCCTTTTGACTTCGTTTGATATTTTTCATCCATTTAATGATTTATTTTGAACTAAATGACCCTGAATTTGAAAAGCAGTACAAATGAACTCTGAAAAGGTTGTAACTTGCCATGACATCATAATTCCACCCATATAGCAACTTCTAGAGAGTTGAGAGGGTTACGGCAAAAGCTGGATGCACTTCGTGTACAAATTGGACAATGTCATAAGTAGTATGAGGGTTTCGGAAGAAAACACATCTATTACAAAGGGATTTCATTTTTAATAACTTACTTTAACTCCGTACTTTTTGTGTGTTCAATATGCGCCATTCAAAGGCACATCATCAATTTTCAACCCTATCTGACTTCATTTGATATATTTCATGCATTTAATGATTTATTTTGAGCTAAATGACCCTGAATTTGAAAAGCAGTACAAATGAACTTTGAAAAGGTTGTAACTTGGCATGACATCATAATTTCACCCACATAGAAACTTTTAGAGAGTTGAGAGGGTTACGGCAAAAACTGGATGCACTTCATGTACAAATTGGACAATCTCATAAGAAGTACAAGTGTTTCGGACGAAAACTCATCTATTACAAAGGGATTTCATTTTTAATAACTTATTTTAACTCCATACTTTTTTTGTGTTCAATATGCACCATTCAAAGGCACATCATCAATTTTCAACCCTTTTTGACTTCATTTGATATTTTTCATGCATTTAATAATTTATTTTGAGCTAAATGACCCTGAATTTGAAAATCAGTACAAATGAACTTTGAAAAGGTTTTAACTTGGCACGACATCATAATTTCACCACATAGCAACTTCTAGAGAGTTTAGAGGGTTACGGCAAAAACTTGATGCACTTCGTGTACAAATTGGACAATCTTATAAGAAGTATGAGGGTTTCGGACGAAAACTCATCTATTACAAAGGGATTTCATTTTTTAATAACTTATTTTAACTCCATACTTTTTGTGTGTTCAATATGCACCATAAAAAGGCACATCATCAATTTTCAACCCTTTCTGACTTCATTTGATATTTTTCATGCATTTAATGATTTATTTTGAGATAAATGACCCTGAATTTGAAAAGTAGTACAAATGAACTCTGACAAGGTTGTAACTTGGCATGACATATAATTTCACCCACATAGCAACTTTTAGAGAGTTGAGAGGGTTACTGCAAAAACTGGATGCACTTCGTGTACAAATTGGACAATATCATAAGAAGTACAAGGGTTTCGGACGAAAACTCATCATTTACAAAGAGATTTCATTTTTAATACCTTATTTTAACTCCATACTTTTTGTGTGTTCAATATGCACCATTGAAAGGAACATAATCAATTTTCAACCCTTTCTGACTTTATTTGATATTTTTCATGCATTTCATGATTTATTTTGAGCTAAATGACCCTGAATATGAAAATCAGTACAAATGAACTTTCAAAAGGTTGTAACTTGGCATGACATCATAATTTCACCCACATAGCAACTTCTAGAGAGTTGAGAGGGTTACGGCAAAAACTTGATGCACTTCGTGTAAAAATTGGACAATCTCTTAAGAAGTATGAGGGTTTCGGACGAAAACTCATCTATTACAAAGAGATTTCATTTTTAATAACTTATTTTAACTCCATAGTTTTTGTGTGTTCAATATGCACCATTTAAAGGCACATCATCAATTTTCAACCCTTTCTGACTTCATTTGATATTTTTCATGCATTTAATGATTTATTTTGAGCTAAATGACCCTGAATTTGAAAAGCAGTACAAATGAACTCTGAAAAAGTTCTAACTTGGCATGACATCATAATTTCACCCACATAGAAACTTTTAGAGAGTTGAGAGGGTTACGGCAAAAACTGGATGCACTTCATGTACAAATTGGACAATCTCATAAGAAGTACAAGGGTTTCGGACGAAAACTCATCTATTACAAAGGGATTTCATTTTTAATAACTTATTTTAACTCCATACTTTTTTTGTGTTCAATATGCACCATTCAAAGGCACATCATCAATTTTCAACCCTTTCTGACTTCATTTGATATTTTTCATGCATTTAATGATTTATTTTGAGCTAAATGACCCTGAATTTGAAAATTAGTACAAATGAACTTTGAAAAGGTTTTAACTTGGCACGACATCATAATTTCACCACATAGCAACTTCTAGAGAGTTGAGAGGGTTACGGCAAAAACTTGATGCACTTCGTGTAAAAATTGGACAATCTCATAAGAAGTATGAGGGTTTCGGACGAAAACTCATCTATTACAAAGGGATTTCATTTTTTAATAACTTATTTTAACTCCATACTTTTTGTGTGTTCAATATGCACCATAAAAAGGCACATCATCAATTTTCAACCCTTTCTGACTTCATTTGATATTTTTCATGCATTTAATGATTTATTTTGAGATAAATGACCCTGAATTTGAAAAGCAGTACAAATGAACTCTGAAAAGGTTGTAACTTGGCATGACATATAATTTCACCCACATAGCAACTTTTAGAGAGTTGAGAGGGTTACCGCAAAAACTGGATGCACTTCGTGTACAAATTGGACAATCTCATAAGAATTATGAGGGTTTCGGACGAAAAGACATCTATTACAAAGGGATTTCATTTTTAATAACTTATTTTAACTCCATACTTTTTGTGTGTTCAATATGCACCATTCAAAGGCACATCATTAATTTTCAACCCTTTCTGACTTCATTTGATATTTTTCATGCATTTAATGATTTATTTTGAGCTAAATGACCCTGAATTTGAAAAGCAGTACAAACGAACTTTGAAAAGGTTGTAACTTGGCATGACATCATAATTTCACCGACATGGCAACTTCTAGAGAGTTGACAGTGTTACGGCAAAAACTGGATGCACTTCGTGTGCAAATTGGACAATCTCATAAGAAGTACAAGGGTTTTGGACGAAAGCTCATCTATTACGAAGGGATTTCGTTTTTAATACCTTATTTTAACTCCATACTTTTTGTGTGTTCAGTATGCACCATTGAAAGGCACATCATCAATTTTGAACCCTTTTTGACTTCGTTTGATATTTTTCATCCATTTAATGATTTATTTTGAACTAAATGACCCTGAATTTGAAAAGCAGTACAAATGAACTCTGAAAAGGTTGTAACTTGCCATGACATCATAATTCCACCCATATAGCAACTTCTAGAGAGTTGAGAGGGTTACGGCAAAAGCTGGATGCACTTCGTGTACAAATTGGACAATGTCATAAGTAGTATGAGGGTTTCGGAAGAAAACACATCTATTACAAAGGGATTTCATTTTTAATAACTTACTTTAACTCCGTACTTTTTGTGTGTTCAATATGCGCCATTCAAAGGCACATCATCAATTTTCAACCCTATCTGACTTCATTTGATATATTTCATGCATTTAATGATTTATTTTGAGCTAAATGACCCTGAATTTGAAAAGCAGTAGAAATGAACTTTGAAAAGGTTGTAACTTGGCATGACATCATAATTTCACCCACATAACAACTTTAGAGAGTTGAGAGGGTTACGGCAAAAACTGGATGCACTTCGTGTACAAATTGGACAATATCATAAGAAGTACAAGGGTTTCGGACGAAAACTCATCTATTACAAAGAGATTTCATTTTTAATACCTTATTTTAACTCCATACTTTTTGTGTTCAATATGCACCATTGAAAGGAACATAATCAATTTTCAACCCTTTCTGACTTTATTTGATATTTTTCATGCATTTCATGATTTATTTAGAGCTAAATGACCCTGAATTTGAAAATCAGTACAAATGAACTTTGAAAAGGTTGTAACTTGGCATGAAATCATAATTTCACCCACATAGCAACTTCTAGAGAGTTGAGAGCGTTACAGCAAAAACTTGATGCACTTCGTGTAAAAATTGGACAATCTCTTAAGAAGTATGAGGGTTTCGGACGAAAACTCATCTATTACAAAGAGATTTCATTTTTAATAACTTATTTTAACTCCATAGTTTTTCTGTGTTCAATATGCACCATTTAAAGGCACATCATCAATTTTCAACCCTTTCTGACTTCATTTGATATTTTTCATGCATTTAATGATTTATTTTGAGCTAAATGACCCTGAATTTGAAAAGCAGTACAAATGAACTCTGAAAAAGTTCTAACTTGGCATGACATCATAATTTCACCCACATAGAAACTTTTAGAGAGTTCAGAGGGTTACGGCAAAAACTGGATGCACTTCATGTACAAATTGGACAATCTCATAAGAAGTACAAGTGTTTCGGACGAAAACTCATCTATTACAAAGGGATTTCATTTTTAATAACTTATTTTAACTCCATACTTTTTTTGTGTTCAATATGCACCATTCAAAGGCACATCATCAATTTTCAACCCTTTCTGACTTCATTTGATATTTTTCATGCATTTAATGATTTATTTTGAGCTAAATGACCCTGAATTTGAAAATCAGTACAAATGAACTTTGAAAAGGTTTTAACTTGGAATGACAACATAATTTCACCACATAGCAACTTCTAGAGAGTTGAGAGGGTTACGGCAAAAACTTGATGCACTTCGTGTAAAAATTGGACAATCTCATAAGAAGTATGAGGGTTTCGGACGAAAACTCATCTATTACAACGGGATTTCATTTTTTAATAACTTATTTTAACTCCATACTTTTTGTGTGTTCAATATGCACCATAAAAAGGCACATCATCAATTTTCAACCCTTTCTGACTTCATTTGATATTTTTCATGCATTTAATGTTTATTTTGAGAGAAATGACCCTGAATTTGAAAAGCAGTACAAATGAACTCTGAAAAGGTTGTAACTTGGCATGACATCATAATTTCACCCACATAGCAACTTTTAGAGAGTTGAGAGGGTTACCGCAAAAACTGGATGCACTTCGTGTACAAATTGGACAATCTCATAAGAATTATGAGGGTTTCGGACGAAAAGACAACTATTACAAAGGGATTTCATTTTTAATAACTTATTTTAACTCCATACTTTTTGTGTGTTCAATATGCACCATTCAAAGGCACATCATTAATTTTCAACCCTTTCTGACTTCATTTGATATTTTTCATGCATTTAATGATTTATTTTGAGCTAAATGACCCTGAATTTGAAAAGCAGTACAACTGAACTTTGAAAAGGTTGTAACTTGGCATGACATCATAATTTCACCGACATGGCAACTTCTAGAGAGTTGAGAGTGTTACGGCAAAAACTGGATGCACTTCGTGTACAAATTGGACAATCTCATAAGAAGTACAAGGGTTTCGGACGAAAGCTCATCTATTACGAAGTGATTTCGTTTTTAATACCTTATTTTAACTCCATACTTTTTGTGTGTTCAGTATGCACCATTGAAAGGCACATCATCAATTTTCAACCCTTTTTGACTTCGTTTGATATTTTTCATCCATTTAATGATTTATTTTGAACTAAATGGCCCTGAATTTGAAAAGCAGTACAAATGAACTCTGAAAAGGTTGTAACTTGCCATGACATCATAATTCCACCCACATAGCAACTTCTAGAGAGTTTAGAGGGTTACGGCAAAAGCTGGATGCACTTCGTGTACAAATTGGACAATCTCATAAGTAGTATGAGGGTTTCGGAAGAAAACTTTTCTATTACAAAGGGATTTCATTTTTAATAACTTACTTTAACTCCGTACTTTTTTTGAGTTCAATATGCGCCATTCAAAGGCACATCATCAATTTTCAACCCTATCTAACTTCATTTGATATATTTCATGCATTTAATGATTTATTTTGAGCTAAATGACCCTGAATTTGAAAAGCAGTACAAATGAACTTTGAAAAGGTTGTAACTTGGCATGACGTCATAATTTCACCCACATAGAACCTTTAGAGAGTTGAGAGGGTTACGGCAAAAACTGGATGCACTTCGTGTACAAATTGGACAATATCATAAGAAGTACAAGGGTTTCGGACGAAAACTCATCTATTACAAAGAGATTTCATTTTTAATACCTTGTTTTAACTCCATACTTTTTGTGTGTTCAATATGCACCATTGAAAGGCACATCATCCATTTTCAACCCTTTATGACTTCATTTGATATTTTTCATGCATTTAATGATTTATTTTGAGCTAAATGACCTTGAATTTGAAAAGCAGTACAAATGAACTCTAAAAAGGTTGTAACTTGCCATGACATCACAAGTTCACCCACATAGCAACTTCTAGAGAGTTGAGAGGGTTACGGCAAAAACTGGATGCACTTCGTGTACAAATTGGACAATCTCATAAGAATTATGAGGGTTTCGGACGAAAAGACAACTATTACAAAGGGATTTCATTTTTAATAACTTATTTTAACTCCATACTTTTTGTGTGTTCAATATGCACCATTCAAAGGCACATCATTAATTTTCAACCCTTTCTGACTTCATTTGATATTTTTCATGCATTTAATGATTTATTTTGAGCTAAATGACCCTGAATTTGAAAAGCAGTACAACTGAACTTTGAAAAGGTTGTAACTTGGCATGACATCATAATTTCACCGACATGGCAACTTCTAGAGAGTTGAGAGTGTTACGGCAAAAACTGGATGCACTTCGTGTACAAATTGGACAATCTCATAAGAAGTACAAGGGTTTCGGACGAAAGCTCATCTATTACGAAGGGATTTCGTTTTTAATACCTTATTTTAACTCCATACTTTTTGTGTGTTCAGTATGCACCATTGAAAGGCACATCATCAATTTTCAACCCTTTTTGACTTCGTTTGATATTTTTCATCCATTTAATGATTTATTTTGAACTAAATGGCCCTGAATTTGAAAAGCAGTACAAATGAACTCTGAAAAGGTTGTAACTTGCCATGACATCATAATTCCACCCACATAGCAACTTCTAGAGAGTTTAGAGGGTTACGGCAAAAGCTGGATGCACTTCGTGTACAAATTGGACAATCTCATAAGTAGTATGAGGGTTTCGGAAGAAAACTTTCTATTACAAAGGGATTTCATTTTTAATAACTTACTTTAACTCCGTACTTTTTTTGAGTTCAATATGCGCCATTCAAAGGCACATCATCAATTTTCAACCCTATCTAACTTCATTTGATATATTTCATGCATTTAATGATTTATTTTGAGCTAAATGACCCTGAATTTGAAAAGCAGTACAAATGAACTTTGAAAAGGTTGTAACTTGGCATGACATCATAATTTCACCCACATAGAACCTTTAGAGAGTTGAGAGGGTTACGGCAAAAACTGGATGCACTTCGTGTACAAATTGGACAATATCATAAGAAGTACAAGGGTTTCGGACGAAAACTCATCTATTACAAAGAGATTTCATTTTTAATACCTTGTTTTAACTCCATACTTTTTGTGTGTTCAATATGCACCATTGAAAGGCACATCATCCATTTTCAACCCTTTATGACTTCATTTGATATTTTTCATGCATTTAATGATTTATTTTGAGCTAAATGACCTTGAATTTGAAAAGCAGTACAAATGAACTCTAAAAAGGTTGTAACTTGCCATGACATCACAAGTTCACCCACATAGCAACTTCTAGAGAGTTGAGAGGGTTACGGCAAAAACTGGATGCACTTCGTGTACAAATTGGACAATCTCATAAGAAGTATGAGGGTTTCGGACAAAAACTCATCTATTACAAAGGGATTTCATTTTTTAATAACTTATTTTAACTCCATACTTTTTGTGTGCTCAATATGCACCATAGAAAGGCACATTATCAATTTTCAACCCTTTGTGACTTCATTTGATATTTTTCATGCATTTAATGATTTATTTTGAGAAAAATGACCCTGAATTTGAAAAGCAGTAGAAATGAACTCTGAAAAGGTTGTAACTTGGCATGACATCATAATTTCACCCACATAGCAACTTTAAGAGAGTTGAGAGGGTTACCGCAAAAACTGGATGCACTTCGTGTACAAATTGGACAATCTCATAAGAATTATCAGGGTTTCGGATGAAAAGACATCTATTACAAAGGGATTTCATTTTTAATAACTTATTTTAACTCCATACTTTTTGTGTGTTCAATATGCACCATGAAAAGGCACATCATCAATTTTCAACCCTTTCTGACTTCATTTGATATTTTTCATGCATTTAGTGATTTATTTTGAGCTAAATGACCCTGAATTTGAAAAGCAGTACAAATGAACTCTGAAAAGGTTGTAACTTGGCATGACATCATAATTTCACCCACATAGCAACTTCTTAGAGAGTTGAGAGGGTTACGGCAAAAACTGGATGCACTTCGTGTACAAATTGGACAATCTCATAAGAAGTACTAGGGTTTCGGACGAAAACTCATCTATTACAAAGGGATTTCATTTTTAATAACTTATTTTAACTCCATACTTTTTTTTGTGTTCAATATGCACCATTAAAAGGCACATCATCAATTTTCAACCCTTTCTGACTTCATTTGATATTTTTCATGCATTTAATGATTTATTTTGAGCTAAATGACCCTGAATTTGAAAAGCAGTACAAATGAACTTTGAAAAGGTTGTAACTTGGCATGACATCATAATTTCACCCACATAGCAACTTCTAGAGAGTTGAGAGGGTTACGGCAAAAACTTGATGCACTTCGTGTAAAAATTGGACAATCTCTTAAGAAGTATGAGGGTTTCGACGAAAACTCATCTATTACAAAGAGATTTCATTTTTAATAACTTATTTTAACTCCATAGTTTTTGTGTCTTCAATATGCACCACTTAAAGGCACATCATCAATTTTCAACCCTTTCTGACTTCATTTGATATTTTTCATGCATTTAATGATTTATTTTGAGCTAAATGACCCTGAATTTGAAAAGCAGTACAAATGAACTCTGAAAATGTTCTAACTTGGCATGACATCATAATTTCACCCACATAGAAACTTTTAGAGAGTCTAGAGGGTTACGACAAAAACTGGATGCACTTCATGTACAAATTGGACAATCTCATAAGAAGTACAAGGGTTTCGGACGAAAACTCATCTATTACACAAGGATTTCATTTTTAATAACTTATTTTAACTCCATACTTTTTTTGTGTTCAATATGCACCATTCAAAGGCACATCATCAATTTTCAACCCTTTCTGACTTCATTTGATATTTTTCATGCATTTAATGATTTATTTTGAGCTAAATGACCCTGAATTTGAAAATCAGTAGAAATGAACTTTGAAAAGGTTTTAACTTGGCATGACATCATAATTTCACCACATAGCAACTTCTAGAGAGTTGAGAGGGTTACGGCAAAATTTGGATGCACTTCGTGTACAAATTGGACAATCTCATAAGAAGTATGAGGGTTTCGGACGAAAAGACATCTATTACAAAGGGATTTCAATTTTAATAACTTATTTTAACTCCGTACTTTTTGTGTGTTCAATATGCACCATTCAAAGGCACATCATCAATTTTCAACCCTTTCTGACTTCATTTGATATTTTTCATGCATTCAATGATTTCTTTTGAGCTAAATGACCCTGAATTTGAAAACCAGTACAAATAAACTTTGAAAAGGTTGTAACTTGGCATGACATCATAATTTCACCCACATAGAAACCTCTAGAGAGTTGAGAGGGTTACGACAAAAACTGGATGCACTTCGTGTACAAATTGGACAATCTCATAAGAAGTATGAGGGTTTCGGACGAAAACTCATCTATTACAAAGGTATTTCATTTTTAATAACTTATTTTAACTCCATACTTTTTGTGTGCTCAATATGCACCATAGAAAGGCACATTATCAATTTTCAACCCTTTGTGACTTCATTTGATATTTTTCATGCATTTAATGATTTATTTTGAGAAAAATGACCCTGAATTTGAAAAGCAGTAGAAATGAACTCTGAAAAGGTTGTAACTTGGCATGACATCATAATTTCACCCACATAGCAACTTTAAGAGAGTTGAGAGGGTTACGGCAAAAACTGGATGCACTTCGTGTACAAATTGGACAATATCATAAGAAGTACAAGGGTTTCGGACGAAAACTCATCTATTACAAAGAGATTTCATTTTTAATACCTTGTTTTAACTCCATACTTTTTGTGTGTTCAATATGCACCATTGAAAGGCACATCATCCATTTTCAACCCTTTATGACTTCATTTGATATTTTTCATGCATTTAATGATTTATTTTGAGCTAAATGACCTTGAATTTGAAAAGCAGTACAAATGAACTCTAAAAAGGTTGTAACTTGCCATGACATCACAAGTTCACCCACATAGCAACTTCTAGAGAGTTGAGAGGGTTACGGCAAAAACTGGATGCACTTCGTGTACAAATTGGACAATCTCATAAGAATTATGAGGGTTTCGGACGAAAAGACAACTATTACAAAGGGATTTCATTTTTAATAACTTATTTTAACTCCATACTTTTTGTGTGTTCAATATGCACCATTCAAAGGCACATCATTAATTTTCAACCCTTTCTGACTTCATTTGATATTTTTCATGCATTTAATGATTTATTTTGAGCTAAATGACCCTGAATTTGAAAAGCAGTACAACTGAACTTTGAAAAGGTTGTAACTTGGCATGACATCATAATTTCACCGACATGGCAACTTCTAGAGAGTTGAGAGTGTTACGGCAAAAACTGGATGCACTTCGTGTACAAATTGGACAATCTCATAAGAAGTACAAGGGTTTCGGACGAAAGCTCATCTATTACGAAGGGATTTCGTTTTTAATACCTTATTTTAACTCCATACTTTTTGTGTGTTCAGTATGCACCATTGAAAGGCACATCATCAATTTTCAACCCTTTTTGACTTCGTTTGATATTTTTCATCCATTTAATGATTTATTTTGAACTAAATGGCCCTGAATTTGAAAAGCAGTACAAATGAACTCTGAAAAGGTTGTAACTTGCCATGACATCATAATTCCACCCACATAGCAACTTCTAGAGAGTTTAGAGGGTTACGGCAAAAGCTGGATGCACTTCGTGTACAAATTGGACAATCTCATAAGTAGTATGAGGGTTTCGGAAGAAAACTTTTCTATTACAAAGGGATTTCATTTTTAATAACTTACTTTAACTCCGTACTTTTTTTGAGTTCAATATGCGCCATTCAAAGGCACATCATCAATTTTCAACCCTATCTAACTTCATTTGATATATTTCATGCATTTAATGATTTATTTTGAGCTAAATGACCCTGAATTTGAAAAGCAGTACAAATGAACTTTGAAAAGGTTGTAACTTGGCATGACATCATAATTTCACCCACATAGAACCTTTAGAGAGTTGAGAGGGTTACGGCAAAAACTGGATGCACTTCGTGTACAAATTGGACAATATCATAAGAAGTACAAGGGTTTCGGACGAAAACTCATCTATTACAAAGAGATTTCATTTTTAATACCTTGTTTTAACTCCATACTTTTTGTGTGTTCAATATGCACCATTGAAAGGCACATCATCCATTTTCAACCCTTTATGACTTCATTTGATATTTTTCATGCATTTAATGATTTATTTTGAGCTAAATGACCTTGAATTTGAAAAGCAGTACAAATGAACTCTAAAAAGGTTGTAACTTGCCATGACATCACAAGTTCACCCACATAGCAACTTCTAGAGAGTTGAGAGGGTTACGGCAAAAACTGGATGCAATAAGTGTACAAATTGGACAATCTCATAAGAAGTATGAGGGTTTCGGACAAAAACTCATCTATTACAAAGGGATTTCATTTTTTAATAACTTATTTTAACTCCATACTTTTTGTGTGCTCAATATGCACCATAGAAAGGCACATTATCAATTTTCAACCCTTTGTGACTTCATTTGATATTTTTCATGCATTTAATGATTTATTTTGAGAAAAATGACCCTGAATTTGAAAAGCAGTAGAAATGAACTCTGAAAAGGTTGTAACTTGGCATGACATCATAATTTCACCCACATAGCAACTTTAAGAGAGTTGAGAGGGTTACCGCAAAAACTGGATGCACTTCGTGTACAAATTGGACAATCTCATAAGAATTATCAGGGTTTCGGATGAAAAGACATCTATTACAAAGGGATTTCATTTTTAATAACTTATTTTAACTCCATACTTTTTGTGTGTTCAATATGCACCATTCAAAGGCACATCATTAATTTTCAACCCTTTTGACTTCATCTGATATTTTTCATGCATTTAATGATTTATTTTGAGCTAAATGACCCTGAATTTGAAAAGTCGTACAAATGAACTTTGAAAAGGTTGTAACTTGGCATGACATCATAATTTCACTGACATGGCAACTTCTAGAGAGTTGAGAGTGTTACGGCAAAAACTGGATGCACTTCGTGTACAAATTGGACAATCTCATAAGAAGTACAAGGGTTTCGGACGAAAGCTCATCTATAACAAAGGGATTTCATTTTTAATACCTTATTTTAACTCCATACTTTTTGTGTGTTCAATATGCACCATTGAAAGGCACATCATCATTTTTCAACCCTTTTTGACTTCGTTTGATATTTTTCATGCATTTAATGATTTATTTTGAGCTAAATGACCCTGAATTTGAAAATCAGTACAAATGAACTTTGAAAAGGTTGTAACTTGGCCTGACATCATAATTTCACCCACATAGCAACTTCTAGAGAGTTGAGAGGGTTACGGCAAAAACATGATGCACGTCGTGTAAAAATTGGACAATCTCTTAAGAAGTATGAGGGTTTCGACGAAAACTCATCTATTACAAAGAGATTTCATTTTTAATAACTTATTTTAACTCCATAGTTTTTGTGTCTTCAATATGCACCACTTAAAGGCACATCATCAATTTTCAACCCTTTCTGACTTCATTTGATATTTTTCATGCATTTAATGATTTATTTTGAGCTAAATGACCCTGAATTTGAAAAGCAGTACAAATGAACTCTGAAAATGTTCTAACTTGGCATGACATCATAATTTCACCCACATAGAAACTTTTAGAGAGTCTAGAGGGTTACGACAAAAACTGGATGCACTTCATGTACAAATTGGACAATCTCATAAGAAGTACAAGGGTTTCGGACGAAAACTCATCTATTACACAAGGATTTCATTTTTAATAACTTATTTTAACTCCATACTTTTTTTGTGTTCAATATGCACCATTCAAAGGCACATCATCAATTTTCAACCCTTTCTGACTTCATTTGATATTTTTCATGCATTTAATGATTTATTTTGAGCTAAATGACCCTGAATTTGAAAATCAGTAGAAATGAACTTTGAAAAGGTTTTAACTTGGCATGACATCATAATTTCACCACATAGCAACTTCTAGAGAGTTGAGAGGGTTACGGCAAAAACTTGATGCACTTCGTGTAAAAATTGGACAATCTCATAAGAAGTATGAGGGTTTCGGACGAAAACTCATCTATTACAAAGGGATTTCATTTTTTAATAACTTATTTTAACTCCATACTTTTTGTGTGTTCAATATGCACCATAAAAAGGCACATCATCAATTTTCAACCCTTTCTGACTTCATTTGATATTTTTCATGCATTTAATGATTCATTTTGAGATAAATGACCCTGAATTTGAAAAGCAGTACAAATGAACTCTGAAAAGGTTGTAACTTGGCATGACATCATAATTTCACCCACATAGCAACTTTTAGAGAGTTGAGAGGGTTACCGCAAAAACTGGATGCACTTCGTGTACAAATTGGACAATCTCATAAGAATTATGAGGGTTTCGGACGAAAAGACATCTATTACAAAGGGATCTCATTTTTAATAACTTATTTTAACTCCATACTTTTTGTGTGTTCAATATGCACCATTCAAAGGCACATCATTAATTTTCAACCCTTTCTGACTTCATTTGATATTTTTCATGCATTTAATGATTTATTTTGAGCTAAATGACCCTGAATTTGAAAAGCAGTACAATTGAACTTTGAAAAGGTTGTAACTTGGCATGACATCATAATTTCACCGACATGGCAACTTCTAGAGAGTTGAGATTGTTACGGCAAAAACTGGATGCACTTCGTGTACAAATTGGACAATCTCATAAGAAGTACAAGGGTTTCGGACGAAAGCTCATCTATTACGAAGGGATTTCATTTTTAATACCTTATTTTAACTCCATACTTTTTGTGTGTTCAATATGCACCATTGAAAGGCACATCTTGAATTTTCAACCCTTTTTGACTTCGTTTGATATTTTTCATCCATTTAATGATTTATTTTGAGCTAAATGACCCTGAATTTGAAAAGCAGTACAAATGAACTCTGAAAAGGTTGTAACTTGCCATGACATCATAATTCTACCCACATAGCAACTTCTAGAGAGTTGAGAGGGTTACAGCAAAAGCTGGATGCACTTCGTGTACAAATTGGACAATCTCATAAGTAGTATGAGGGTTTCGGAAGAAAACACATCTATTACAAAGGGATTTCATTTTTAATAACTTACTTTAACTCCGTACTTTTTGTGTGTTCAATATGCGCCATTCAAAGGCACATCATCAATTTTCAACCCTTTCTGACTTCATTTGATATTTTTCATGAATTTAATGATTTATTTTGAGCTAAATGACCTTGAATTTGAAAAGCAGTACAAATGAACTCTAAAAAGGTTGTAACTTGCCATGACATCACAAGTTCACCCACATAGCAACTTCTAGAGAGTTGAGAGGGTTACGGCAAAAACTGGATGCACTTCGTGTACAAATTGGACAATATCATAAGAAGTACAAGGGTTTTGGACGAAAACTCATCTATTACAAAGGTATTTCATTTTTAATAACTTATTTTAACTCCATACTTTTTGTGTGTTCAATATGCACCATTAAAAGGCACATAATCAATTTTCAACCCTTTTTGACTTTATTGATATTTTTCATGCATTTAATGATTTATTTTGAGCTAAATGACCTTGAATTTGAAAAGCAGTATAAATGAACTATAAAAAGGTTGTAACTTGCCATGACATCACAAGTTCACCCACATAGCAACTTCTAGAGAGTTGAGAGGGTTACGGCAAGAACTGGATGCACTTCGTGTACAAATTGCACAATCTCATAAGAAGTACAAGGGTTTTGGACGAAAACTCATCTATTACAAAGGTATTTCATTTTTAATAACTTATTTTAACTCCATACTTTTTGTGTGTTCAATATGCACCATTAAAAGGCTCATAATCAATTTTCAACCCTTTTTGACTTTATTGATATTTTTCATGCATTTAATGATTTATTTTGAGCTAAATGACCCTGAATTTGAAAATCAGTACAAATGAACTTTGAAAAGGTTGTAACTTGGCATGATATCATAATTTCACCCACATAGCAACTTCTAGAGAGTTGAGAGGGTTACGGCGAAAACTTGATGCACTTCGTGTAAAAATTGGACAATCTCTTAAGAAGTATGAGGGTTTCGGACGAAAACTCATCTATTACAAAGGGATTTCAATTTTAATAACTTATTTTAACTCCATAGTTTTTGTGTGTTCAATATGCACCATTTAAAGGCACATCATCAATTTTCAACCCTTTCTAACTTCATTTGATATTTTTCATGCATTTAATGATTTATTTTGAGCTAAATGACCTTGAATTTGAAAAGCAGTACAAATGAACTCTAAAAAGGTTGTAACTTGCCATGACATCACAAGTTCACCCACATAGCAACTTCAAGAGAGTTGAGAGGGTTACGGCAAAAACTGGATGCACTTCGTGTACAAATTGGACAATCTCATAAGAAGTACAAGGGTTTTGGACGAAAACTCATCTATTACAAGGGTATTTCATTTTTAATAACTTATTTTAACTCCATACTTTTTGTGTGTTCAATATGCACCATTAAAAGGCACATAATCAATTTTCAACCCTTTCTGACTTTATTGATATTTTTCATGCATTTAATGATTTATTTTGAGCTAAATGACCATGAATTTGAAAATCAGTACAAATGAACTTTGAAAAGGTTGTAACTTGGCATGACATCATAATTTCACCCACATAGCAACTTCTAGAGAGTTGAGATGGTTACGGCAAAAACTTGATGCACTTCGTGTAAAAATTGGACAATCTCTTAAGAAGTATGAGGGTTTCGGACGAAAACTCATCTATTACAAAGGGATTTAAATTTTAATAACTTATTTTAACTCCATAGTTTTTGTGTGTTCAATATGCACCATTTAAAGGCACATCATCAATTTTCAACCCTTTCTAACTTCATTTGATATTTTTCATGCATTTAATGATTTATTTTGAGCTAAATGACCTTGAATTTGAAAAGCAGTACAAATGAACTCTAAAAAGGTTGTAACTTGCCATGACATCACAAGTTCACCCACATAGCAACTTCTAGAGAGTTGAGAGGGTTACGGCAAAAACTGGATGCACTTCGTGTACAAATTGGACAATCTCATAAGAAGTACAAGGGTTTTGGACGAAAACTCATCTATTACAAAGGTATTTCATTTTTAATAACTTATTTTAACTCCATACTTTTTGTGTGTTCAATATGCACCATTAAAAGGCTCATAATCAATTTTCAACCCTTTTTGACTTTATTGATATTTTTCATGCATTTAATGATTTATTTTGAGCTAAATGACCCTGAATTTGAAAATCAGTACAAATGAACTTTGAAAAGGTTGTAACTTGGCATGATATCATAATTTCACCCACATAGCAACTTCTAGAGAGTTGAGAGGGTTACGGCGAAAACTTGATGCACTTCGTGTAAAAATTGGACAATCTCTTAAGAAGTATGAGGGTTTCGGACGAAAACTCATCTATTACAAAGGGATTTCAATTTTAATAACTTATTTTAACTCCATAGTTTTTGTGTGTTCAATATGCACCATTTAAAGGCACATCATCAATTTTCAACCCTTTCTAACTTCATTTGATATTTTTCATGCATTTAATGATTTATTTTGAGCTAAATGACCTTGAATTTGAAAAGCAGTACAAATGAACTCTAAAAAGGTTGTAACTTGCCATGACATCACAAGTTCACCCACATAGCAACTTCAAGAGAGTTGAGAGGGTTACGGCAAAAACTGGATGCACTTCGTGTACAAATTGGACAATCTCATAAGAAGTACAAGGGTTTTGGACGAAAACTCATCTATTACAAGGGTATTTCATTTTTAATAACTTATTTTAACTCCATACTTTTTGTGTGTTCAATATGCACCATTAAAAGGCACATAATCAATTTTCAACCCTTTCTGACTTTATTGATATTTTTCATGCATTTAATGATTTATTTTGAGCTAAATGACCATGAATTTGAAAATCAGTACAAATGAACTTTGAAAAGGTTGTAACTTGGCATGACATCATAATTTCACCCACATAGCAACTTCTAGAGAGTTGAGATGGTTACGGCAAAAACTTGATGCACTTCGTGTAAAAATTGGACAATCTCTTAAGAAGTATGAGGGTTTCGGACGAAAACTCATCTATTACAAAGGGATTTAAATTTTAATAACTTATTTTAACTCCATAGTTTTTGTGTGTTCAATATGCACCATTTAAAGGCACATCATCAATTTTCAACCCTTTCTAACTTCATTTGATATTTTTCATGCATTTAATGATTTATTTTGAGCTAAATGACCTTGAATTTGAAAAGCAGTACAAATGAACTCTAAAAAGGTTGTAACTTGCCATGACATCACAAGTTCACCCACATAGCAACTTCTAGAGAGTTGAGAGGGTTACGGCAAAAACTGGATGCACTTCGTGTACAAATTGGACAATCTCATAAGAAGTATGAGGGTTTCGGACAAAAACTCATCTATTACAAAGGGATTTCATTTTTTAATAACTTATTTTAACTCCATACTTTTTGTGTGCTCAATATGCACCATAGAAAGGCACATTATCAATTTTCAACCCTTTGTGACTTCATTTGATATTTTTCATGCATTTAATGATTTATTTTGAGAAAAATGACCCTGAATTTGAAAAGCAGTAGAAATGAACTCTGAAAAGGTTGTAACTTGGCATGACATCATAATTTCACCCACATAGCAACTTTAAGAGAGTTGAGAGGGTTACCGCAAAAACTGGATGCACTTCGTGTACAAATTGGACAATCTCATAAGAATTATCAGGGTTTCGGATGAAAAGACATCTATTACAAAGGGATTTCATTTTTAATAACTTATTTTAACTCCATACTTTTTGTGTGTTCAATATGCACCATTCAAAGGCACATCATTAATTTTCAACCCTTTTGACTTCATCTGATATTTTTCATGCATTTAATGATTTATTTTGAGCTAAATGACCCTGAATTTGAAAAGTCGTACAAATGAACTTTGAAAAGGTTGTAACTTGGCATGACATCATAATTTCACTGACATGGCAACTTCTAGAGAGTTGAGAGTGTTACGGCAAAAACTGGATGCACTTCGTGTACAAATTGGACAATCTCATAAGAAGTACAAGGGTTTCGGACGAAAGCTCATCTATAACAAAGGGATTTCATTTTTAATACCTTATTTTAACTCCATACTTTTTGTGTGTTCAATATGCACCATTGAAAGGCACATCATCAATTTTCAACCCTTTTTGACTTCGTTTGATATTTTTCATGCATTTAATGATTTATTTTGAGCTAAATGACCCTGAATTTGAAAATCAGTACAAATGAACTTTGAAAAGGTTGTAACTTGGCATGACATCATAATTTCACCCACATAGCAACTTCTAGAGAGTTGAGAGGGTTACGGCAAAAACATGATGCACTTCATGTAAAAATTGGACAATCTCTTAAGAAGTATGAGGGTTTCGACGAAAACTCATCTATTACAAAGAGATTTCATTTTTAATAACTTATTTTAACTCCATAGTTTTTGTGTCTTCAATATGCACCATTTAAAGGCACATCATCAATTTTCAACCCTTTCTGACTTCATTTGATATTTTTCATGAATTTAATGATTTATTTTGAGCTAAATGACCCTGAATTTGAAAAGCAGTGCAAATGAACTCTGAAAATGTTCTAACTTGGCATGACATCATAATTTCACCCACATAGAAACTTTTAGAGAGTCTAGAGGGTTACGACAAAAACTGGATGCACTTCATGTACAAATTGGACAATCTCATAAGAAGTACAAGGGTTTCGGACGAAAACTCATCTATTACACAAGGATTTCATTTTTAATAACTTATTTTAACTCCATACTTTTTTTGTGTTCAATATGCACCATTCAAAGGCACATCATCAATTTTCAACCCTTTCTGACTTCATTTGATATTTTTCATGCATTTAATGATTTATTTTGAGCTAAATGACCCTGAATTTGAAAATCAGTACAAATGAACTTTGAAAAGGTTTTAACTTGGCATGACATCATAATTTCACCACAATGCAACTTCTAGAGAGTTGAGAGGGTTACGGCAAAAACTTGATGCACTTCGTGTAAAAATTGGACAATCTCATAAGAAGTATGAGGGTTTCGGACGAAAACTCATCTATTACAAAGGGATTTCATTTTTTAATAACTTATTTTAACTCCATACTTTTTGTGTGTTCAATATGCACCATAAAAAGGCACATCATCAATTTTCAACCCTTTCTGACTTCATTTGATATTTTTCATGCATTTAATGATTCATTTTGAGATAAATGACCCTGAATTTGAAAAGCAGTACAAATGAACTCTGAAAAGGTTGTAACTTGGCATGACATCATAATTTCACCCACATAGCAACTTTTAGAGAGTTGAGAGGGTTACCGCAAAAACTGGATGCACTTCGTGTACAAATTGGACAATCTCATAAGAATTATGAGGGTTTCGGACGAAAAGACATCTATTACAAAGGGATCTCATTTTTAATAACTTATTTTAACTCCATACTTTTTGTGTGTTCAATATGCACCATTCGAAGGCACATCATTAATTTTCAACCCTTTCTGACTTCATTTGATATTTTTCATGCATTTAATGATTTATTTTGAGCTAAATGACCCTGAGTTTGAAAAGCAGTACAAATGAACTTTGAAAAGGTTGTAACTTGGCATGACATCATAATTTCACCGACATGGCAACTTCTAGAGAGTTGAGATTGTTACGGCAAAAACTGGATGCACTTCGTGTACAAATTGGACAATCTCATAAGAAGTACAAGGGTTTCGGACGAAAGCTCATCTATTACGAAGGGATTTCATTTTTAATACCTTATTTTAACTCCATACTTTTTGTGTGTTCAATATGCACAATTGAAAGGCACATCTTGAATTTTCAACCCTTTTTGACTTCGTTTGATATTTTTCATCCATTTAATGATTTATTTTGAGCTAAATGACCCTGAATTTGAAAAGCAGTACAAATGAACTCTGAAAAGGTTGTAACTTGCCATGACATCATAATTCTACCCACATAGCAACTTCTAGAGAGTTGAGAGGGTTACAGCAAAAGCTGGATGCACTTCGTGTACAAATTGGACAATCTCATAAGTAGTATGAGGGTTTCGGAAGAAAACACATCTATTACAAAGGGATTTCATTTTTAATAACTTACTTTAACTCCGTACTTTTTGTGTGTTCAATATGCGCCATTCAAAGGCACATCATCAATTTTCAACCCTTTCTGACTTCATTTGATATTTTTCATGAATTTAATGATTTATTTTGAGCTAAATGACCTTGAATTTGAAAAGCAGTACAAATGAACTCTAAAAAGGTTGTAACTTGCCATGACATCACAAGTTCACCCACATAGCAACTTCTAGAGAGTTGAGAGGGTTACGGCAAAAACTGGATGCACTTCGTGTAGAAATTGGACAATATCATAAGAAGTACAAGGGTTTTGGACGAAAACTCATCTATTACAAAGGTATTTCATTTTTAATAACTTATTTTAACTCCATACTTTTTGTGTGTTCAATATGCACCATTAAAAGGCACATAATCAATTTTCAACCCTTTTTGACTTTATTGATATTTTTCATGCATTTAATGATTTATTTTGAGCTAAATGACCTTGAATTTGAAAAGCAGTATAAATGAACTATAAAAAGGTTGTAACTTGCCATGACATCACAAGTTCACCCACATAGCAACTTCTAGAGAGTTGAGAGGGTTACGACAAGAACTGGATGCACTTCGTGTACAAATTGCACAATCTCATAAGAAGTACAAGGGTTTTGGACGAAAACTCATCTATTACAAAGGTATTTCATTTTTAATAACTTATTTTAACTCCATACTTTTTGTGTGTTCAATATGCACCATTAAAAGGCTCATAATCAATTTTCAACCCTTTTTGACTTTATTGATATTTTTCATGCATTTAATGATTTATTTTGAGCTAAATGACCCTGAATTTGAAAATCAGTACAAATGAACTTTGAAAAGGTTGTAACTTGGCATGATATCATAATTTCACCCACATAGCAACTTCTAGAGAGTTGAGAGGGTTACGGCGAAAACTTGATGCACTTCGTGTAAAAATTGGACAATCTCTTAAGAAGTATGAGGGTTTCGGACGAAAACTCATCTATTACATAGGGATTTCAATTTTAATAACTTATTTTAACTCCATAGTTTTTGTGTGTTCAATATGCACCATTTAAAGGCACATCATCAATTTTCAACCCTTTCTAACTTCATTTGATATTTTTCATGCATTTAATGATTTATTTTGAGCTAAATGACCTTGAATTTGAAAAGCAGTACAAATGAACTCTAAAAAGGTTGTAACTTGCCATGACATCACAAGTTCACCCACATAGCAACTTCAAGAGAGTTGAGAGGGTTACGGCAAAAACTGGATGCACTTCGTGTACAAATTGGACAATCTCATAAGAAGTACAAGGGTTTTGGACGAAAACTCATCTATTACAAGGGTATTTCATTTTTAATAACTTATTTTAACTCCATACTTTTTGTGTGTTCAATATGCACCATTAAAAGGCACATAATCAATTTTCAACCCTTTCTGACTTTATTGATATTTTTCATGCATTTAATGATTTATTTTGAGCTAAATGACCATGAATTTGAAAATCAGTACAAATGAACTTTGAAAAGGTTGTAACTTGGCATGACATCATAATTTCACCCACATAGCAACTTCTAGAGAGTTGAGATGGTTACGGCAAAAACTTGATGCACTTCGTGTAAAAATTGGACAATCTCTTAAGAAGTATGAGGGTTTCGGACGAAAACTCATCTATTACAAAGGGATTTAAATTTTAATAACTTATTTTAACTCCATAGTTTTTGTGTGTTCAATATGCACCATTTAAAGGCACATCATCAATTTTCAACCCTTTCTGACTTCATTTGATATTTTTCATGCATTTAATGATTTCTTTTGAGCTAAATGACCCTGAATTTGAAAACCAGTACAAATGAACTTTGAAAAGGTTGTAACTTGGCATGACATCATAATTTCACCCACATAGAAACCTCTAGAGAGTTGAGAGGGTTACGACAAAAACTGGATGCACTTCGTGTACAAACTAGACAATCTCATAAGAAGTATGAGGGTTCCGGACGAAAACTCATCTATTACAAAGTGATTTCATTCTTAATAACTTATTTTAACTCCATACTTTTTGTGTGTTCAATATGCACCATTGAAAGGCACATCATCAATTTTCATCCCTTTCTGACTTTTGATATTTTTCATGCATTTAATGATTTATTTTGAGCTAAATGACCCTGAATTTGAAAAGCAGTACAAATGAACTCTGAAAAGGTTGTAACTTGGCATGACATCATAATTTGACCCACATAGGAACTTTTAGAGAGTTGAGAGGGTTACGGCAAAAACTGGATGCACTTCGTGTACAAATTGGACAATCTCATAAGAAGTACAAGGGTTTCGGACGAAAACTCATCTATTACAAAGGGATTTCATTTTTAATAAGTTATTTTAACTCCATACTTTTTGTGTGTTAAATATGCACCATTCAAAGGCACATCATCAATTTTCAACCCTTTCTGACTTCATTTGATATTTTTCATGCATTTAATGATTTATTTTGAGCTAAATGACCCTTAATTTGAAAAGCAGTACAAATGAACTCTGAAAAGGTTGTAACTTGGCATGACATCATAATTTGACCCACATAGGAACTTTTAGAGAGTTGAGAGGGTTACGGCGAAAACTGGACGCACTTCGTGTACAAATTGGACAATCTCATAAGAAGTACAAGGGTTTCGGACGAAAACTTATCTATTACAAAGGGATTTCATTTTTAATAAGTTATTTTAACTCCATATTTTTTGTGTGTTCAATATGCACCATTCAAAGGCACATCATCAATTTTCAACCCTTTCTGACTTCGTTTGATATTTTTCATGCATTTAATATTTTATTTTGAGCTAAATGACCCTGAATTTGAAAGCAGTACAAATGAACATTGAAAAGGTTGTAACTTGGCATGACATCATAATTTCACCCACATAGAAACTTTAGAGAGCTGAGAGGGTTATGGCAAAAACTGGATGCACTTCGTGTACAAATTGGACAATCTCATAAGAAGTACAAGGGTTTTGGACGAAAACTCATCTATTACAAAGGTATTTCATTTTTAATAACTTATTTTAACTCCATACTTTTTGTGTGTTCAATATGCACCATTAAAAGGCACATAATCAATTTTCAACCCTTTCTGACTTTATTGATATTTTTCATGCATTTAATGATTTATTTTGAGCTAAATGACCCTGAATTTGAAAATCAGTACAAATGAACTTTGAAAAGGTTGTGACATGGCATGATATCATAATTTCACCCATATAGCAACTTCTAGAGAGTTGAGAGGGTTACGGCAAAAACTTGATGCACTTCGTGTAAAAATTGGACAATCTCTTAAGATGTATGAGGGTTTCGGACGAAAACTCATCTATTACAAAGGGATTTCAATTTTCATAACTTATTTTAACTCCATAGTTTTTTTGTGTTCAATATGCACCATTTAAAGGCACATCATCAATTTTCAACCCTTTCTGACTTCATTTGATATTTTTCATGCATTTAATGATTTATTTTGAGCTAAATGACCTTGAATTTGAAAAGCAGTACAAATGAACTCTAAAAAGGTTGCAACTTGCCATGACATCACAAGTTCACCCACATAGCAACTTCTAGAGAGTTGAGAGGGTTACGGCAAAAACTGGATGCACTTCGTGTACAAATTGGACAATCTCATAAGAAGTACAAGGGTTTTGGACGAAAACTCATCTATTACAAAGGTATTTCATTTTTAATAACTTATTTTAACTCCATACTTTTTGTGTGTTCAATATGCACCATTAAAAGGCACATAATCAATTTTCAACCCATTCTGACTTTATTGATATTTTTCATGCATTTAATGATTTATTTTGAGCTAAATGACCCTGAATTTGAAAATCAGTACAAATGAACTTTGAAAAGGTTGTGACATGGCATGATATCATAATTTCACCCATATAGAAACTTCTAGAGAGTTGAGAGGGTTACGGCAAAAACTTGATGCACTTCGTGTAAAAATTGGACAATCTCATAAGAAGTACAAGGGTTTTGGACGAAAACTCATCTATTACAAAGGGATTTCAATTTTAATAACTTATTTTAACTCCATAGTTTTTGTGTGTTAAATATGCACCATTTAAAGTCACATCATCAATTTTCAACCCTTTCGGACTTCATTTGATATTTTTCATGCATTTAATGATTTATTTTGAGCTAAATGACCCTGAATTTGAAAAGCAGTACAAATGAACTCTGAAAAGGTTGTAACTTGGCATGACATCATAATTTCACCCACATAGAAACTTTTAGAGAGTTGAGAGGGTTACGGCAAAAACTGCATGCACTTCGTGTACAAATTGGACAATCTCATAAGAAGTATGAGGGTTTCGGACGAAAAGACATCTATTACAAAAGGATTTCCATTTTAATAACTTATTTTAACTCCATACTTTTTGTGTGTTCAATACGCACCATTCAAAGGCACATCATAAATTTTCAACCCTTTCTGACTTCATTTGATATTTTTCATGCATTTAATGATTTCTTTTGAGCTAAATGACCCTGAATTTGAAAACCAGTACAAATGAACTTTGAAAAGGTTCTAACTTGGCATGCCATCATAATTTCACCCACATAGCAACTTTAGAGAGCTGAGAGGGTTACGGCAAAAACTGGATGCACTTCGTGTACAAATTGGACAATCTCATAAGAAGTACAAGGGTTTCGGACGAAAACTCATCTATTACAAAGGGATTTTATTTTAATAAGTTATTTTAACTCCATATTTTTTGTGTGTTCAATATGCACCATTGAAAGGCACATCATCAATTTTCAACCCTTTCTGACTTCATTTGATATTTTTCATGCATTTAATGATTTATTTTGAGCTAAATGACCCTTAATTTGAAAAGCAGTACAAATGAACTCTGAAAAGGTTGTAACTTGGCATGACATCATAATTTGACCCACATAGGAACTTTTAGAGAGTTGAGAGGGTTACGGCAAAAACTGGATGCACTTCGTGTACAAATTGGACAATCTCATAAGAAGTACAAGGGTTTCGGACGAAAACTCATCTATTACAAAGGGATTTCATTTTTAATAAGTTATTTTAACTCCATACTTTTTGTGTGTTAAATATGCACCATTCAAAGGCACATCATCAATTTTCAACCCTTTCTGACTTCATTTGATATTTTTCATGCATTTAATGATTTATTTTGAGCTAAATGACCCTTAATTTGAAAAGCAGTACAAATGAACTCTGAAAAGGTTGTAACTTGGCATGACATCATAATTTGACCCACATAGGAACTTTTAGAGAGTTGAGAGGGTTACGGCGAAAACTGGATGCACTTCGTGTACAAATTGGACAATCTCATAAGAAGTACAAGGGTTTCGGACGAAAACTCATCTATTACAAAGGGATTTTATTTTAATAAGTTATTTTAACTCCATATTTTTTGTGTGTTCAATATGCACCATTGAAAGGCACATCATCAATTTTCAACCCTTTCTGACTTCATTTGATATTTTTCATGCATTTAATGATTTATTTTGAGCTAAATGACCCTAAATTTGAAAAGCAGTACAAATGAACTCTGAAAAGGTTGTAACTTGGCATGACATCATAATTTCACCCACATAGGAACTTTTAGAGAGTTGAGAGGGTTACGGCAAAATTTGGATGCACTTCGTGTACAAATTGGACAATCTCATAAGAAGTATGAGGGTTTCGGACGAAAACTCATCTATTACAAAGGGATTTCATTTTTAATAAGTTATTTTAACTCCATACTTTTTGTGTGTTAAATATGCACCATTCAAAGGCACATCATCAATTTTCAACCCTTTCTGACTTCATTTGATATTTTTCATGCATTTAATGATTTATTTTGAGCTAAATGACCCTTAATTTGAAAAGCAGTACAAATGAACTCTGAAAAGGTTGTAACTTGGCATGACATCATAATTTGACCCACATAGGAACTTTTAGAGAGTTGAGAGGGTTACGGCGAAAACTGGATGCACTTCGTGTACAAATTGGACAATCTCATAAGAAGTACAAGGGTTTCGGACGAAAACTCATCTATTACAAAGGGATTTCATTTTTAATAAGTTATTTTAACTCCATATTTTTTGTGTGTTCAATATGCACCATTCAAAGGCACATCATCAATTTTCAACCCTTTCTGACTTCAGTTTGATATTTTTCATGCATTTAATGATTTTATTTTGAGCTAAATGACCCTGAATTTGAAAGCAGTACAAATGAACATTGAAAAGGTTGTAACTTGGCATGACATCATAATTTCACCCACATAGAAACTTTAGAGAGCTGAGAGGGTTATGGCAAAAACTGGATGCACTTCGTGTACAAATTGGACAATCTCATAAGAAGTACAAGGGTTTTGGACGAAAACTCATCTATTACAAAGGTATTTCATTTTTAATAACTTATTTTAACTCCATACTTTTTGTGTGTTCAATATGCACCATTAAAAGGCACATAATCAATTTTCAACCCTTTCTGACTTTATTGATATTTTTCATGCATTTAATGATTTATTTTGAGCTAAATGACCCTGAATTTGAAAATCAGTACAAATGAACTTTGAAAAGGTTGTGACATGGCATGATATCATAATTTCACCCATATAGCAACTTCTAGAGAGTTGAGAGGGTTACGGCAAAAACTTGATGCACTTCGTGTAAAAATTGGACAATCTCTTAAGAAGTATGAGGGTTTCGGACGAAAACACATCTATTACAAAGGGATTTCAATTTTCATAACTTATTTTAACTCCATAGTTTTTTTGTGTTCAATATGCACCATTTAAAGGCACATCATCAATTTTCAACCCTTTCTGACTTCATTTGATATTTTTCATGCATTTAATGATTTATTTTGAGCTAAATGACCTTGAATTTGAAAAGCAGTACAAATGAACTCTGAAAAGGTTGTAACTTGCCATGACATCACTAATTTCACCCACATAGCAACTTCTAGAGAGTTGAGAGGGTTACGGCAAAAACTGGATGCACTTCGTGTACAAATTGGACAATCTCATAAGAAGTACAAGGGTTTCGGACGAAAACTCATCTATTACAAAGGTATTTCATTTTTAATAACTTATTTTAACTCCATACTTTTTGTGGGTTCAATATGCACCATTAAAAGGCACATAATCAATTTTCAACCCTTTCTGACTTTATTGATATTTTTCATGCATTTAATGATTTATTTTGAGCTAAATGACCCTGAATTTGAAAATCAGTACAAATGAACTTTGAAAAGGTTGTAACTTGGCATGACATCATAATTTCACCCACATAGAAACTTCTAGAGAGTTGAGAGGGTTACGGCAAAAACTTGATGCACTTCGTGTAAAAATTGGACAATCTCATAAGAAGTACAAGGGTTTCGGACGAAAACTCATCTATTACAAAGGGATTTCAATTTTAATAACTTATTTTAACTCCATAGTTTTTGTGTGTTCAATATGCACCATTTAAAGTCACATCATCAATTTTCAACCCTTTCTGACTTCATTTGATATTTTTCATGCATTTAATGATTTATTTTGAGCTAAATGACCCTGAATTTGAAAAGCAGTACAAATGAACTCTGAAAAGGTTGTAACTTGGCATGACATCATAATTTCACCCACATAGAAACTTTTAGAGAGTTGAGAGGGTTACGGCAAAAACTGCATGCACTTCGTGTACAAATTGGACAATCTCATAAGAAGTATGAGGGTTTCGGACGAAAACTCATCTATTACAAAGGGATTTCAATTTTAATAACTTATTTTAACTCCATACTTTTTGTGTGTTCAATATGCACCATTCAAAGGCACATCATAAATTTTCAACCCTTTCTGACTTCATTTGATATTTTTCATGCATTTAATGATTTCTTTTGAGCTAAATGACCCTGAATTTGAAAATCAGTACAAATGAACTTTGAAAAGGTTCTAACTTGGCATGACATCATAATTTCACCCACATAGCAACTTTAGAGAGCTGAGAGGGTTACGGCAAAAACTGGATGCACTTCGTGTACAAATTGGACAATCTCATAAGAAGTACAAGGGTTTCGGACGAAAACTCATCTATTACAAAGGGATTTTATTTTAATAAGTTATTTTAACTCCATATTTTTTGTGTGTTCAATATGCACCATTGAAAGGCACATCATCAATTTTCAACCCTTTCTGACTTCATTTGATATTTTTCATGCATTTAATGATTTATTTTGAGCTAAATGACCCTTAATTTGAAAAGCAGTACAAATGAACTCTGAAAAGGTTGTAACTTGGCATGACATCATAATTTGCACCCACATAGGAACTTTTAGAGAGCTGAGAGGGTTATGGCAAAAACTGGATGCACTTCGTGTACAAATTGGACAATCTCATAAGAAGTACAAGGGTTTCGGACGAAAACTCATCTATTACAAAGGGATTTCATTTTTAATAAGTTATTTTAACTCCATAATTTTTGTGTGTTCAATATGCACCATTCAAAGGCACATCATCAATTTTCAACCCTTTCTGACTTCATTTGATATTTTTCATGCATTTAATGATTTATTTTGAGCTAAATGACCCTGAATTTGAAAAGCAGTACAAATGAACTTTGAAAAGGTTGTAACTTGGCATGACATCATAATTTGACCCACATAGGAACTTTTAGAGAGTTGAGAGGGTTACGGCAAAAACTGGATGCACTTCGTGTACAAATTGGACAATCTCATAAGAAGTACAAGGGTTTCGGACGAAAACTCATCTATTACAAAGGGATTTCATTTTTAATAAGTTATTTTAACTCCATATTTTTGTGTGTTCAATATGCACCATTCAAAGGCACATCATCAATTTTCAACCCTTTCTGACTTCAGTTTGATATTTTTCATGCATTTAATGATTTATTTTGAGCTAAATGACCCTGAATTTGAAAGCAGTACAAATGAACATTGAAAAGGTTGTAACTTGGCATGACATCATAATTTCACCCACATAGAAACTTTAGAGAGCTGAGAGGGTTACTGGCAAAAACTGGATGCACTTCGTGTACAAATTGGACAATCTCATAAGAAGTACAAGGGTTTTCGGACGAAAACTCATCTATTACAAAGGTATTTCATTTTTAATAACTTATTTTAACTCCATACTTTTTGTGGGTTCAATATGCACCATTAAAAGGCACATAATCAATTTTCAACCCTTTCTGACTTTATTGATATTTTTCATGCATTTAATGATTTATTTTGAGCTAAATGACCCTGAATTTGAAAATCAGTACAAATGAACTTTGAAAAGGTTGTGACATGGCATGACTATCATAATTTCACCCATATAGCAACTTCTAGAGAGTTGAGAGGGTTACGGCAAAAACTTGATGCACTTCGTGTAAAAATTGGACAATCTCTTAAGAATGTATGAGGGTTTCGGACGAAAACTCATCTATTACAAAGGGATTTCAATTTTAATAACTTATTTTAACTCCATAGTTTTTGTGTGTTCAATATGCACCATTTAAAGGCACATCATCAATTTTCAACCCTTTCTGACTTCATTTGATATTTTTCATGCATTTAATGATTTATTTTGAGCTAAATGACCTTGAATTTGAAAAGCAGTACAAATGAACTCTGAAAAGGTTGCTAACTTGCCATGACATCATAATTTCACCCACATAGCAACTTCTAGAGAGTTGAGAGGGTTACGGCAAAAACTGGATGCACTTCGTGTACAAATTGGACAATCTCATAAGAAGTACAAGGGTTTCGGACGAAAACTCATCTATTACAAAGGTATTTCATTTTTAATAACTTATTTTAACTCCATACTTTTTGTGTGTTCAATATGCACCATTAAAAGGCACATAATCAATTTTCAACCCATTCTGACTTTATTGATATTTTTCATGCATTTAATGATTTATTTTGAGCTAAATGACCCTGAATTTGAAAATCAGTACAAATGAACTTTGAAAAGGTTGTGACATTGGCATGATATCATAATTTCACCCACATAGCAACTTCTAGAGAGTTGAGAGGGTTACGGCAAAAACTTGATGCACTTCGTGTAAAAATTGGACAATCTCATAAGAAGTACTAGGGTTTGGACGAAAACTCATCTATTACAAAGGGATTTCATTTTTAATAACTTATTTTAACTCCATAGTTTTTGTGTGTTCAATATGCACCATTAAAGTCACATCATCAATTTTCAACCCTTTCGGACTTCATTTGATATTTTTCATGCATTTAATGATTTATTTTGAGCTAAATGACCCTGAATTTGAAAAGCAGTACAAATGAACTCTGAAAAGGTTGTAACTTGGCATGACATCATAATTTCACCCACATAGAAACTTTTAGAGAGTTGAGAGGGTTACGGCAAAAACTGCATGCACTTCGTGTACAAATTGGACAATCTCATAAGAAGTATGAGGGTTTCGGACGAAAAGACATCTATTACAAAAGGATTTCCATTTTAATAACTTATTTTAACTCCATACTTTTTGTGTGTTCAATACGCACCATTCAAAGGCACATCATAAATTTTCAACCCTTTCTGACTTCATTTGATATTTTTCATGCATTTAATGATTTCTTTTGAGCTAAATGACCCTGAATTTGAAAACCAGTACAAATGAACTTTGAAAAGGTTCTAACTTGGCATGACATCATAATTTCACCCACATAGCAACTTTAGAGAGCTGAGAGGGTTACGGCAAAAACTGGATGCACTTCGTGTACAAATTGGACAATCTCATAAGAAGTACAAGGGTTTCGGACGAAAACTCATCTATTACAAAGGGATTTTATTTTAATAAGTTATTTTAACTCCATATTTTTGTGTGTTCAATATGCACCATTGAAAGGCACATCATCAATTTTCAACCCTTTCTGACTTCATTTGATATTTTTCATGCATTTAATGATTTATTTTGAGCTAAATGACCCTTAATTTGAAAAGCAGTACAAATGAACTCTGAAAAGGTTGTAACTTGGCATGACATCATAATTTGACCCACATAGGAACTTTTAGAGAGTTGAGAGGGTTACGGCAAAAACTGGATGCACTTCGTGTACAAATTGGACAATCTCATAAGAAGTACAAGGGTTTCGGACGAAAACTCATCTATTACAAAGGGATTTCATTTTTAATAAGTTATTTTAACTCCATACTTTTTGTGTGTTAAATATGCACCATTCAAAGGCACATCATCAATTTTCAACCCTTTCTGACTTCATTTGATATTTTTCATGCATTTAATGATTTATTTTGAGCTAAATGACCCTTAATTTGAAAAGCAGTACAAATGAACTCTGAAAAGGTTGTAACTTGGCATGACATCATAATTTGACCCACATAGGAACTTTTAGAGAGTTGAGAGGGTTACGGCGAAAACTGGATGCACTTCGTGTACAAATTGGACAATCTCATAAGAAGTACAAGGGTTTCGGACGAAAACTCATCTATTACAAAGGGATTTCATTTTTAATAAGTTATTTTAACTCCATATTTTTTGTGTGTTCAATATGCACCATTCAAAGGCACATCATCAATTTTCAACCCTTTCTGACTTCGTTTGATATTTTTCATGCATTTAATATTTTATTTTGAGCTAAATGACCCTGAATTTGAAAGCAGTACAAATGAACATTGAAAAGGTTGTAACTTGGCATGACATCATAATTTCACCCACATAGCAACTTTAGAGAGCTGAGAGGGTTATGGCAAAAACTGGATGCACTTCGTGTACAAATTGGACAATCTCATAAGAAGTACAAGGGTTTCGGACGAAAACTCATCTATTACAAAGGGATTTCATTTTTAATAAGTTATTTTAACTCCATAATTTTTGTGTGTTCAATATGCACCATTCAAAGGCACATCATCAATTTTCAACCCTTTCTGACTTCATTTGATATTTTTCATGCATTTAATGATTTATTTTGAGCTAAATGACCCTTAATTTGAAAAGCAGTACAAACGAACTCTGAAAAGGTTGTAACTTGGCATGACATCATAATTTGACCCACATAGGAACTTTTAGAGAGTTGAGAGGGTTACGGCAAAAACTGGATGCACTTCGTGTACAAATTGGACAATCTCATAAGAAGTATGTGGGTTTCGGACGAAAAGACATCTATTACAAAGGGATTTCATTTTTAATAACTTATTTTAACTCCATACTTTTTGTGTGTTCAATATGCACCATTCAAAGGCACATCATCAATTTTCAACCCTTTCTGACTTCATTTGATATTTTTCATGCATTTAATGATTTATTTTGAGCTAAATGACGTTGAATTTGAAAAGCAGTACAAATGAACTTTGAAAAGGTTGTAACTTGGCATGACATCATAATTTCACCCACGTAGCAACCTCTAGAGAGTTGAGAGGGTTACGACAAAAACTGGATGCATTTCGTGTACAAATTGGACAATCTCATAAGAAGTACAAGGGTTTCGGACGAAAACTCACCTATTACAAACGTATTTCATTTTTAATAACTTATTTTAACTCCATACTTTTTGTGTGTTCAATATGCACCATTAAAAGGCACATAATCAATTTTCAACCCTTTCTGACTTTATTTGATATTTTTCATGCATTTAATGATTTATTTTGAGCTAAATGACCCTGAATTTGAAAATCAGTACAAATGAACTTTGAAAAGGTTGTAACTTGGCATGACATCGTAACTTCACCGAAATAGCAACTTCTAGAGAGTTGAGAGGGTTACGGCAAAAACTTGATGCACTTCGTGTAAAAATTGGACAATCTCTTAAGAAGTATGAGGGTTTCGGACGAAAACTCATCAATTACAAAGAGATTTCATTTTTAATAACTTATTTTAACTCCATAGTTTTTGTATGTTCAATATGCACCATTAAAAGGCACATCATCAATTTTCAACCCTTTCTGACTTCATTTGATATTTTTCATGCATTTAATGATTTCTTTTGAGCTAAATGACCCTGAATTTGAAAACCAGTACAAATGAACTTTGAAAATGTTGTAACTTGGCATGACATCATAATTTCACCCACATAGAAACCTCTAGAGAGTTGAGAGGGTTACGACAAAAACTGGATGCACTTCGTGTACAAATTAGACAATCTCATAAGAAGTATGAGGGTTTCGGACGAAAACTCATCTATTACAAAGAGATTTCATTTTTAATAACTTATTTTAACTCCATACTTTTTGTGTCTTCAATATGCACCATTGAAAGGCACATCATCAATTTTCAACCCTTTCTGACTTCATTTGATATTTTTCATGCATTTAATGATTTATTTTGAGCTAAATGACCTTGAATTTGAAAAGCAGTACAAATGAACTCTAAAAAGGTTGTAACTTGGCCATGACATCACTAAGTTCACCCACATAGCAACTTCTAGAGAGTTGAGAGGGTTACGGCAAAAACTGGATGCACTTCGTGTACAAATTGGACAATCTCATAAGAAGTACAAGGGTTTTGGACGAAAACTCATCTATTACAAAGGTATTTCATTTTTAATAACTTATTTTAACTCCATAGTTTTTGTGTGTTCAATATGCACCATTTAAAGGCACATCATCAATTTTCAACCCTTTCTGACTTTATTTGATATTTTTCATGCATTTAATGATTTATTTTGAGCTAAATGACCCTGAATTTGAAAATCAGTACAAATGAACTTTGAAAAGGTTGTAACTTGGCATGACATCATAATTTCACCCACATAGCAACTTCTAGAGAGTTGAGAGGGTTACGGCAAAAACTTGATGCACTTCGTGTAAAAATTGGACAATCTCTTAAGAAGTATGAGGGTTTCGGACGAAAACTCATCTATTACAAAGGGATTTCAATTTTAATAACTTATTTTAACTCCATAGTTTTTGTGTGTTCAATATGCACCATTTAAAGGCACATCATCAATTTTCAACCCTTTCTGACCTCATTTGATATTTTTCATGCATTTAATGATTTCTTTTGAGCTAAATGACCCTGAATTTGAAAACCAATACAAATGAACTGTGAAAAGGTTGTAACTTGGCATGACATCATAATTTCACCCACATAGAAACCTCTAGAGAGTTGAGAGGGTTACGACAAAAACTGGATGCACTTCGTGTACAAATTGGACAATCTCATAAGAAGTACAAGGGTTTCGGACGAAAACTCATCTATTACAAAGGTATTTCATTTTTAATAACTTATTTTAACTCCATAATTTTTGTGTGTTCAATATGCACCATTCAAAGGCACATAATCAATTTTCAACCCTTTCTGACTTTATTTGATATTTTTCATGCATTTAATGATTTATTTTGAGCTAAATAACCCTGAATTTGAAAATCAGTACAAATGAACTTTGAAAAGGTTGTAACTTGGCATGACATCATAATTTCACCCGCATAGAAACTTCTTGAGAGTTGAGAGGGTTACGGCAAAAACTTGATGCACTTCGTGTAAAAATTGGACAATCTCTTAAGAAGTATGAGGGTTTCGGACGAAAACTCATCTATTACAAAGGGATTTCAATTTTAATAACTTATTTTAACTCCATAGTTTTTGTGTGTTCAATATGCACCATTTAAAGTCACATCATCAATTTTCAACCCTTTCTGACTTCATTTGATATTTTTCATGCATTTAATGATTTATTTTGAGCTAAATGACCCTGAATTTGAAAAGCAGTACAAATGAACTCTGAAAAGGTTGTAACTTGGCATGACATCATAATTTCACCCACATAGAAACTTTTAGAGAGTTGAGAGCGTTACGGCAAAAACTGGATGCACTTCGTGTACAAATTGGACAATCTCATAAGAAGTATGAGGGTTTCGGACGAAAACTCATCTATTACAAAGGTATTTCATTTTTAATAACTTATTTTAACTCCATACTTTTTGTGTGTTCAATATGCACCATTCAAAGGCACATAATCAATTTTCAACCCTTTCTGACTTTATTTGATATTTTTCATGCATTTAATGATTTATTTTGAGCTAAATGACCGTGAATTTGAAAATCAGTACAAATGAACTTTGAAAAGGTTGTAACTTGGCATGACATCATAATTTCACCCGCATAGAAACTTCTTGAGAGTTGAGAGGGTTACAGCAAAAACTTGATGCACTTCGTGTAAAAATTGGACAATCTCTTAAGAAGTATGAGGGTTTCGGACGAAAACTCATCTATTACAAAGGGATTTCAATTTTAATAACTTATTTTAACTCCATAGTTTTTGTGTGTTCAATATGCACCATTTAAAGTCACATCATCAATTTTCAACCCTTTCTCACTTCATTTGATATTTTTCATGCATTTAATGATTTATTTTGAGCTAAATGACCCTGAATTTGAAAAGCACTACAAATGAACTCTGAAAAGGTTGTAACTTGGCATGACATCATAATTTCACCCACATAGAAACTTTTAGAGAGTTGAGAGGGTTACGGCAAAAACTGGATGCACTTCGTGTACAAATTGGACAATCTCATAAGAAGTATGAGGGTTTCGGACGAAAAGACATCTATTACAAAAGGATTTCCATTTTAATAACTTATTTTAACTCCATACTTTTTGTGTGTTCAATACGCACCATTCAAAGGCACATCATAAATTTTCAACCCTTTCTGACTTTATTTGATATTTTTCATGCATTTAATGATTTCTTTTGAGCTAAATGACCCTGAATTTGAAAACCAGTACAAATGAACTTTGAAAAGGTTCTAACTTGGCATGACATCATAATTTCACCCACATAGCAACTTCTAGAGAGCTGAGAGGGTTACGGCAAAAACTGGATGCACTTCGTGTACAAATTGGACAATCTCATAAGAAGTACAAGGGTTTCGGACGAAAACTCATCTATTACAAAGGGATTTTATTTTAATAAGTTATTTTAACTCCATACTTTTTGTGTGTTCAATATGCACCATTGAAAGGCACATCATCAATTTTCAACCCTTTCTGACTTCATTTGATATTTTTCATGCATTTAATGATTTATTTTGAGCTAAATGACCCTTAATTTGAAAAGCAGTACAAATGAACTCTGAAAAGGTTGTAACTTGGCATGACATCCTAATTTCACCCACATAGAAACTTTTAGAGAGTTGAGAGGGTTACGGCAAAAACTGGATGCACTTCATGTACAAATTGGAGAATCTCATAAGAAGTACTAGGGTTTCGGACGAAAACTCATCTATTACAAAGGGATTTCATTTTTAATAACTTATTTTAACTCCATACTTTTTTTGTGTTCAATATGCACCATTCAAAGGCACATCATCAATTTTCAACCCTTTCTGACTTCATTTGATATTTTTCATGCATTTAATGATTTATTTTGAGCTAAATGACCCTGAATTTGAAAAGCAGTACAAATGAACTTTGAAAAGGTTGTAACTTGGCATGACATCATAATTTCACCCACATAGCAACTTCTAGAGAGTTGAGAGGGTTACGGCAAAAACTTGATGCACTTCGTGTACAAATTGGACAATCTCATAAGAAGTATGAGGGTTTCGGACGAAAACTCATCTATTACAAAGGGATTTCATTTTTAATAACTTATTTTAACTCCATACTTTTTGTGTGTTCAATATGCACCATTAAAGGCACATCATCAATTTTCAACCCTTTCTGACTTCATTTGATATTTTTCAGGCATTTAATGATTTATTTTGAGCTAAATGACCCTGAATTTGAAAAGCAGTACAAATGAACTCTGAAAAAGGTTGTAACTTGGCATGACATCATAATTTCACCCACATAGAAACTTTTAGAGAGTTGAGAGGGTTACGGCAAAAACTGGATGCACTTCGTGTACAAATTGGACAATCTCATAAGAAGTACTAGGGTTTCGGACGAAAACTCATCTATTACAAAGGGATTTCATTTTTAATAACTTATTTTAACTCCATAGTTTTTGTGTGTTCAATATGCACCATTTAAAGGCACATCATCAATTTTCAACCCTTTCTGACTTTATTTGATATTTTTCATGCATTTAATGATTTATTTTGAGCTAAATGACCCTTAATTTGAAAATCAGTACAAATGAACTTTGAAAAGGTTGTAACTTGGCATGACATCATAATTTCACCCACATAGCAACTTCTAGAGAGTTGAGAGGGTTACGGCAAAAACTGGATGCACTTCGTGTACAAATTGGACAATCTCATAAGAAGTATGTGGGTTTCGGACGAAAAGACATCTATTACAAAGGGATTTCATTTTTAATAACTTATTTTAACTCCATACTTTTTGTGTGTTCAATATGCACCATTCAAAGGCACATCATCAATTTTCAACCCTTTCTGACTTCATTTGATATTTTTCATGCATTTAATGATTTATTTTGAGCTAAATGACCCTGAATTTGAAAATCAGTACAAATGAATTTGAAAAGGTTGTAACTTGGCATGACATCGTAACTTCACCCAAATAGCAACTTCTAGAGAGTTGAGAGGGTTACGGCAAAAACTTGATGCACTTCGTGTAAAAATTGGACAATCTCTTAAGAAGTATGAGGGTTTCGGACGAAAACTCATCTATTACAAAGAGATTTCATTTTTTAATAACTTATTTTAACTCCATACTTTTTGTGTGTTCAATATGCACCATTTAAAGGCACATCATCAATTTTCAACCCTTTCTGACTTCATTTGATATTTTTCATGCATTTAATGATTTATTTTGAGCTAAATGACCCTGAATTTGAAAAGCAGTACAAATGAACTTTGAAAAGGTTGTAACTTGGCATGACATCATAATTTCACCGACATGGCAACTTCTAGAGAGTTGAGAGTGTTACGGCAAAAACTGGATGCACTTCGTGTACAAATTGGACAATCTCATAAGAAGTACAAGGGTTTCGGACGAAAGCTCATCTATTACGAAGGGATTTCATTTTTAATACCTTATTTTAACTCCATACTTTTTGTGTGTTCAATATGCACCATTGAAAGGCACATCATCAATTTTCAACCCTTTTTGACTTCATTTGATATTTTTCATCCATTTAGTGATTTATTTTGAGCTAAATGACCCTGAATTTGAAAAGCAGTACAAATGAACTCTGAAATAGTTGTTACTTGGCATGACATCCTAATTTCACCCACATAGAACTTTTAGAGAGTTGAGAGGGTTTACGGCAAAAACTGGATGCACTTCATGTACAAATTGGAGAATCTCATAAGAAGTACTAGGGTTTCGGACGAAAACTCATCTATTACAAAGGGATTTCATTTTTAATAACTTATTTTAACTCCATACTTTTTTTGTGTTCAATATGCACCATTCAAAGGCACATCATCAATTTTCAACCCTTTCTGACTTCATTTGATATTTTTCATGCATTTAATGATTTATTTTGAGCTAAATGACCCTGAATTTGAAAAGCAGTACAAATGAACTTTGAAAAGGTTGTAACTTGGCATGACATCATAATTTCACCACATAGCAACTTCTAGAGAGTTGAGAGGGTTACGGCAAAAACTTGATGCACTTCGTGTAAAAATTGGACAATCTCATAAGAAGTATGAGGGTTTCGGACGAAAACTCATCTATTACAAAGGGATTTCATTTTTTAATAACTTATTTTAACTCCATAGTTTTTGTGTGTTCAATATGCACCATTTAAAGGCACATCATCAATTTTCAACCCTTTCTGACTTCATTTGATATTTTTCATGCATTTAATGATTTATTTTGAGGTAAATGACCCTGAATTTGAAAAGCAGTACAAATGAACTCTGAAAAAGTTGTAACTTGGCATGACATCATAATTTCACCCACATAGAAACTTTTAGAGAGTTGAGAGGGTTACGGCAAAAACTGGATGCACTTCATGTACAAATTGGAGAATCTCATAAGAAGTACTAGGGTTTCGGACGAAAACTCATCTATTACAAAGGGATTTCATTTTTAATAACTTATTTTAACTCCATACTTTTTTTGTGTTCAATATGCACCATTCAAAGGCACATCATCAATTTTCAACCCTTTCTGACTTCATTTGATATTTTTCATGCATTTAATGATTTATTTTGAGCTAAATGACCCTGAATTTGAAAAGCAGTACAAATGAACTCTGAAAAGGTTGTAACTTGGCATGACATCATAATTTCACCCGCATAGGAACTTTTATAGAGTTGAGAGGGTTACGGCAAAAACTGGATGCACTTCGTGTACAAATTGGACAATCTCATAAGAAGTATGAGGGTTTCGGACGAAAGACATCTATTACAAAGGGATTTCAATTTTAATAACTTATTTTAACTCCATACTTTTTGTGTGCTCAATATGCACCATTCAAAGGGACATCATCAATTTTCAACCCTTTCTGACTTCATTTGATATTTTTCATGCATTTAATGATTTCTTTTGGGCTAAATGACCCTGAATTTGAAAACCAGTACAAATGAACTTTGAAAAGGTTGTAACTTGGCATGACATCCTAATTTCACCCACATAGAAACCTCTAGAGAGTTGAGAGGGTTACGACAAAAACTGGATGCACTTCGTGTACAAATTGGACAATCTCATAAGAAGTATGAGGGTTTCGGACGAAAACTCATCTATTACAAAGGAATTTCATTTTTAATAACTTATTTTAACTCCATAATTTTTGTGTGTTCAATATGCACCATTCAAAGGCACATCATCAATTTTCAACCCTTTCTGACTTCATTTGATATTTTTTCATGCATTTAATGATTATTTTGAGCTAAATGACCCTGAATTTGAAAATCAGTACAAATGAACTTGAAAAGGTTGTAACTTGGCATGACATCAACTTTTCACCCAATAGCAACTTCTAGAGAGTTGAGAGGGTTACGGCAAAAACTGGATGCACTTCGTGTAAAATTGGACAATCTTAAGAAGTATGAGGGTTTCGGACGAAAACTCATCTATTACAAAGGATTTCATTTTAATAACTTATTTTAACTCCATAGTTTTGTGTGTTCAATATGCACCATTAAAGGCACATCATCAATTTTCAACCCTTTCTGACTTCATTTGATATTTTCATGCATTTAATGATTTATTTTGAGCTAAATGACCCTGAATTTGAAAAGCAGTACAAATGAACTTTGAAAGGTTGTAACTTGGCATGACATCATAATTTCACCCACATAGAACTTCTAGAGAGTTGAGAGGGTTACGGCAAAAACTTGATGCACTTCGTGTAAAATTGGACAATCTCATAAGAAGTAGGGTTTCGGACGAAAACTCATCTATTACAAAGGGATTTCATTTTTAATAACTTATTTTAACTCCATAGTTTTGGTGTGTTCAATATGCACCATTAAAGGCAATCATCAATTTTCAACCCTTTCTGTTATTTTGATATTTTTCATGCATTTAATGATTTATTTTGAGCTAAATGACCCTGAATTTGAAAAGCAGTACAAATGAACTTGAAAAGTTGTAACTTGGCATGACATCATAATTTCACCCACATAGAAACTTTTAGAGAGTTGAGAGGGTTACGGCAAAAACTGGATGCACTTCGTGTACAAATTGGACAATCTCATAAGAAGTATGAGGGTTCGGACGAAAACTCATCTATTACAAAGGGATTTCATTTTTTAATAACTTATTTTAACTCCATACTTTTTTGTGTTCAATATGCACCATCAAAGGCACATCATCAATTTTCAACCCTTTCTGACTTCATTTGATATTTTTCATGCATTTAATGATTTATTTTGAGCTAAATGACCCTGAATTTGAAAGCAGTACAAATGAACTTTGAAAAGGTTGTAACTTGGCATGACATCA